>OX451735.1:452795127-453487148 GCA_948472305.1 Vicia faba | reverse complement strand
TATATATATATATATATATATATATATATATATATATATATATATATATATATATATATATATATATATATTATATATATATATATATATATATATATATATATATATATATATATATATATATATATATATATATACGTATTAATATAATAAAAGTATATACTTAGTTTTCTTAATTTCAATTAAATTTCAATTTTATTTTAATATTTCTTAACTTAAAAAACCACAAAAAAATATATTTAAAATTAGATTCTTAGTTTTTTTGTTAATATTTTCCTTAATTAAAAATCACAAAAATATGTTTAGAATTAGTTTTAATTTTCTTTTTAGCATTTTCTTTACTTAGAAATCATACAAATATATAAAATACAAAAATATTTTGTTAAAATAAATAATTAGATTAGAAAATATTTTTTTTTATATATTATTTAGTAAATTTTATTATAAAATAGATAATTTAATTAGTTAGGTATTTAAACTAATTTTCACATTGGTCGTATTGTTTGTTTAACTAGAATTTTAATTGAACTTTCGATTCGAATCATCTCCATTCATAAACATGTACCCCCATCCCCATATGGTTTGTAATAGTTTAGAATTTTGTTTCTTTTCTATTTTCTTTATATGTTTAAATTGCTAATTATGTGTATTTTATTCAATTAGAACACTTGGCCTCCTCTTGGGCTCATCATCAATGAGCAGGTATCCACTTACAAATGCACACCCGCACACATTTCATAGTTTAGTCTTGGGCTATTCTATAGTGACAACTATTCGATTAATTATTTCAATTGGTCGTTTAGAATACTAGAACCATGTTGGTCCCACTTTGTAGGAGCATGCATATAGCCACCTTGTATGGGCTTTTTATCTTATCCATTGGAGCAATTTCTTTCCCCTTGGTCAATATACCAAGCATATTCTTAAAGGGTCTCATAGTTGAGTTTGGGCATGGCCATTCTCACGAGGTTAATCAAGTTTTGCCCTTGGTTAACCATAACCTGAATCAATCAGTTTTGTCCATATACCAAGTGTCTCCATGCACAAAGTGTCTCATGGTTGAGGGTAGGAGCACCTACTCTCACGAGATTAATCAAGTACACACCTTGGTTAATCATAACCCGATTCAATTCCCATACCCCAAGAATTTCATTTACGCCTATCCTAATACTCCATATTTTGTCACTTGTGCCATGATCACCACACAGGACCACTCTTCACATACCGCCTCCATTTACCTATAACATGCTCCCTTAGGATGATAGCTTCCTCTTTTTCAAGATGCAAACTATTTAGACCTTAGGATGAAACCTTAGGGACTTTTTAGTCTCCCTCTTAACCTTTTCTTATTTTTATAATTAAAACTTAACATTCACAAATCCAAAATCCAAAAACCTTTAATCATTACTTGAATTCATTTAAAACTCGCAAAACACTTAACAAATCAAAACATCCCCCAAAGGGAATGTTATCTTCGTTCTACCGTGATATCGGTCGTGCCTATTGCTAGAATGTGTGCGTTAACATCGCCCACTAAAATAAATACCAACGAACCAACATTTTCTAGAGGAACTACGGTGTTCTGATTCCTTCACTGGATACATAGGCAAAGGGTCGCGAAACCCTCACGAACGCAATAATAAGAAACCATTTCTTCCCCCTTAAGCAAAGCATAGTTGTAAATAAACACACTCTTAAAGACAAACAAAAAAAATGGATCTTGTTGAGTACAACAGGTTTGAGGGGTGCTAATACCTTCCCCTCGCATAACAGACTCCCTTACCATTTCCCTTGGTTGCAAGACCATCTTATCCATTCCCTTGTGGTTTTATCGATATTTCCCCTTCCTTCGGGATAAATAAAGTTCGGCGGCGGCTTTGTGTTTTTGGCGGTAGCTTCAGTTGGCGACTCTGCTGGGGATTTTTAGTGAGTCTCTCCTAGTTTTGTTTATTTGTCTTTTTGGGTGTTTACTTATTTGCTTTATTTTGCTTTACTGTTTTATTTATTTACTGCTTTATTGTATTCTTTTGTATATATTGCAGATATTGTTGCTAGTCACATATTCTTTATATGCTGTGATATTGGGTTGGGTGATTCCATTTGATAAGTACTATACTCAGACTTGGGTTACACTTAGGATTAGGACGGGCGGTATAGTCATGTTAACTTTGAGAGAGTAATCCCGAAGAAGGAGGTATGAAAATCCCCCATTCAGTGGAGGTCCCCTTGAAAGTAGTGATGTTTACCGAGTAATTAGGAAGACATCATGGCTTTCGACCTGGGAACTCGAGAAACTGAGGGTCGTAGAACCATTAACCTATCCGTGCCTTTTTTAGGTGCAGTGTGGAGACTATAACAGAGTAATCTGGAAGTAGTTGTCATTTGATGCTGCACTCGAACGAGTTTTTCCTACGAATATTACCGATTACCAAGTAATTGGGATGTCGGTAATATCCAAAGGAAGAACATAGACTCTGATATTTCCTTAGAACCTTATTCTGCAGGTGATAAACCCCTAGTACATAACTTATGGGTGGTTACTTTGACTCCATGCATGTGACGTCGGACTCTTGATCCTGTTACTTTCAGTTTGTGCAAATAACTACATAGTAGTTATCCAAAATATATGGAGCTGAGACTTCATGCCATAGCATACAATGACATCATACCGTCATGTATATATATATATATATATATATATATATATATATATATATATATATATATATATATATATATATATCATATATAAGTCAAAAGACAAGTCTCGTTGGTAGAGTCTTTCAAAAATGAAAAAAAATTTAAAAGATAAATGAGTTTTTAGACTTCCCTAGAAATGAAGATAAAACATTCATTTATACTATCATGCATTCATTTTTCACAACAAAAATTCATTGGGGTCCCTTTTCCGACATACTTCAGTAAATAGCAAAGACAACTTCTCCACATCCCATCGTACAAGAAGCAACCAGCAAAGACTTATGGATCTTTTTGAAGAGAATCAGAATGCACTCCACCGGGATATGGAAACCATGGGCACTCGCATGGATCAACTTATGGAAACCCTTGATGTTGTGATCAAGGATCAAGAAGAGTTACATCAAAGTGTTGCCAAGCTTGCTACTGCTGCTCCCTCCACTTTTGCTAATGGGAGGAATGATAATGCAAATCTAGAGACTCCTATTGAAGCCCCCAGGAATGATGTTGATGATCATCACGACCTTATTGATCTCGATGAACCTAAAGTGAATCTTGCTGCTAGAGTTGCCGAAACTGCACAAATGTACCATGCTCTCGAAGAACGTCTCAAAGCCATGGAGGGTATCAAGGCTTCTGGATTCAATACTACTGCAATGTGCCTCGTGCCTGGGGTAGTTATTCCTCCCAAGTTTAAGGTTCCTGATTTTGAAAAATACAAAGGCACTTCCTGCCCAGAGACTCACCTTTGTTCCTACTATCGCAAGATGGTTGCCTATGCAGAAAATGAACCGTTACTCATGCACTTTTTCCAAGATAGCTTGACCGGGGCACCGTTGGACTGGTATATACAACTAGAAAGAACTCATGCCAGTACTTGGGGAGAACTAGCTTACGCCTTTTTGAAACATTACCGTTATAATACTGCTATGGCTCCAAGTTGTACTCAGCTTCAAGGGATGATACAGAAATCTGAAGTGTCGTTCAAAGAGTACACTCAAAGGTGGCGTGAACTGGCTGCAAGGGTCCAGCCTCCTCTCTTGGATCGTGAATTGACTTATTTGTTTGTGGCACCTTGCAAGACCCATATCTTCAACACATACTCGGTAGTATTTCGACTTCCTTTTTGGACTTGGTTACCATCGGAGAATGTATTGAAGATGGCCTCAAGTCAGGGAAAATTCAAGGTACATCTATCGCTATCAATGTAAGTAATAAGAAACCTTGTTTTGGCCTTCTCAAGAAGAAATAAGGAGAGACTAGTGCTACTATCGACAAAGGGAAAGCCTAGGTCCATCATCAAGATCAAGTTATGCACCGTTAAGCATCGATTTTTCATCCTAATGTTCCTCAAGCATATGCTACAATATCAACTAACCAACCTCAGGTGGCTCAGCATCAGTCAATCTATCATCAATAGCAGTACACACAGAGACAACTGTATGTTCAATAAGCACGATCTGGGCCTTTTCAGCTGAATCAACAACCCCGAGGGAAACAAGGAGGAAAGAGGAAGAAATTTCTTGAAAGAAGGGTGGATCATGTACCTATGTCTTATTCTTAACTCCTCCCTCAATTGCTTGCCAATCAGTGGTTCAATTGCGTGAACTTGGTCAACCACCAAATCCTCTCCCACGAGGGTATGATGTTAGTGCTCGTTGCGAATTCCATTTAGGGGCTCTAGGCGACACAATTGAGAATTGTCGGGCACTAAAAAACAATGTTCAAGACCTCCTTGATTCCAAAGTTATCTCGTTCTCTTCAAAGGGTCTAGTAATGGATTGAATCCTCTTACTGAGACAGGTGTCAAGACTACAAGAGCGTCTCCTTAAATGAGCCAAGTCTGAAGAAGCCCCCTGGGCATGGAAATTTCTAATTTCATTTGCATTATCGTTTGTAACCTTTCTTGTTTTGTTCAGTACCCATTGTATGCAAAATTGTTTGTATTTTCATATTAAGTGACCATGCATTGATTGTGTTTGTCTTGAACTAATCCATTCGTATTCACTCATTTACGTCTTTGCTATTGTACTTGTTTTTGATGCTTAACTCTTTTTAATTTAAAGAACAAAATAACTCTTGAGGGAGGATGATGAACATATGACACTTAGATTCTCGAACGGTGTGCTTTGGAATAAAACCCTGCTGACGATGTACAAACATTGTTTCAAATCCCCAAACATCAGAGTGATAAGGAAGATAGAATCTCGTCAACCCTTTCGAGCTTTGAAGTAGGAGTTTCTTTTACGTGAAAAACCCTCAATTTTAACCCTGGGGCGAGTAGATTTCATTTAATCTGATTGAGCCTTCAGAACTCATCCAGAGTGAGCCTCTTGGAATACAACAATGGTTATCCATCAAACGGCTGGGGAAAGTCAAAACCATAATGACCAACCTCCACCTATAAGCAGTGTGCGTCAAAGAGAATGATGTCCCCATGGGTATATCTTGCACAATCAGGAGGTCAGTAGATGACGATACCATAACGGTTATCCTTCATCTATCCAGGACTCAGGCAACCACAAACATTTCCAACAAATCGAATATGATGAAAGGATCAACGACTTGTTCAAAAAGAAAGAGACAAAAAGACCCGCTAAGTAGAAACTTGAAAAGAAAGAGACTTAGGCAATAGTCAGGCATCCCCCTGGACTGCAACTTCAAAATCAAGAAATTGTCCAAGAAAAAATTAGGGAAAACGAAAGGATTAAAAATAAAGATCCTCAGCAATGAACAAGGTCGAGTGATCAGACGCCAAGAAGTCAGTGAGGGTCGGGTCCTAGAAACCCCTGTGGTTCCTTAATTATCGCAAATTCTCTTCTCGAGAGATGAGTGCTCGTATCGAGTTAACTGAATGTAGGAATGGATAACATCATGGAGGATGGGTGGGCACCAAATGATTTTTATCCTTAAATACTTTTTTTTCTAAAATCGTGAACCAGGTCACGTTACAACCCTTTTAAGGTCCTAACTGAAGTATGGGTTAATTCACAAATAATACTGTAGCGAGAATACGGTAACCTGACTCCTCAGAGATGTGCTGAAATTTGAGTTGGTAACACGCCCCCTTTTCATAAAAAAATAAAAACTGATGCTTCGACATCTTTTCAATAAAAGTTTTTTTAAACTTAAAGATAAGCATAGAATTTGAATTAGAATTATCACTCTTAGACGAACATCCTTTGCATATAAAAAAGTGCTTGAGCATAAAGTAAGCTTGCATGACGAGCATCAAATGAAAACCTGGTTATCTCGAAGGATGAATTGCTACAGAAACTTGTCAAAAAGAAAAGAATGATCTTATTTTGGGGCACTCCCTCAAGCTGCCAATCAGAGGCTATAACGTTGATAAATCTCTTCCAGCTTTTTCCAGTCAATCAGAGGCAATTATGTCTATAAATATCTTTAAACTTAAAACTGGAGAAATCAGGCCGAGTAACCTATTCATAATTTATGCAACCTGGGGCAGTTACATCGAGATTCGACAAATCTCTCCAAGAATCCATGATCAGAGACAGATATTGGGGCATGCCACCTTGTGTTGTATTATGACACGAATATTCTAGCCTTCCACTCGAAGAGATCCTTGTAGACAAGGGCATTCCTCCTCCCCTCTTATGAAGTTGCTCAAGCAAATTTTCATCAACCGTACAAATGCAATCAGGCTAAAAGCGTCATGATGTTCACTTTGGCTCAGTTGACATCCTCAGAATCACCATCAATCCCTGCAAATTTTTAAACACGCAGCTCCCTAGCAATGAAGTGAACTCGGGGCATTTGAAGACACTCATGTCCATTTCCTAATCCCCAAGTGGTTTGTGGAGTAAGGAAAGTCGGACGGGGCCCTTTCCTCCCAGATAATAGAGAAAAGTTGGGGCATTTGATGAGATCCACGTCTCTACTCAGTCATTCACAAGGAGTCCAGCAGGTGAAGAAAGTCAGATCAAGCTACTCCTCCTCAACAAGATTTAATCCCCAGTGAACTCGGTAAGGCTAACTCGACTCAAAGTTTTCAAGCACCAATTTGTTTTGGGTATCTCAAGATAAAGGGTAACGGATACCAATTGAGCCTAACATTTGGCACCTTGTATACAATAATCATCACTGAATATTACATTGCATCCTCAAACACATAGCATATACGTGGATCATCATGCCACACTTCAAATGCATATGAAGCATGAGCCTGATTTGGTACCTTGCCTGAAAACCCCAAATCAATCCTAAATCAACAAAACATCCCGACAAAGAATATCATCCTCATATTTCCCAGTTAACATCTGTCATTACACTACCAACCAAAATTAGTCGTGGTGCCAATACATTGTACTCCCCAACTCTCAATACCCATGTTATCTTTTTTAGGGTCGTAGGTCGCCCTTAGGTCTTACCCTCATGTTATCTTTTATAGGGTCGTAGGTCGCTCGTAGGTCTTACCCTCATGTTATCTTATATGGGGTTGTAGGTCGCCCGTAGGTCTTACCCTCATGTTATCTTTTATAAGGTCTTAGGTCACCCGTAGGTCTTACCCTCACGTTATATTTTATAGGGTCGTAGGTCGCCCGTAGGTCTTACCCTCATGTTATCTTTTATAGGGTCGTAGGTCGCCCGTAGGTCTTACCCTCATGTTATCTTTATAGGGTCGTAGGTCGCTCGTAGGTCTTATCCTCACGTTATCTTTTATAGGGTTGTAGGTCGCTCGTAGGTCTTACCCTCACGTTATCTTTGTAGGGTCGTAGGTCGCTCGTAGGTCTTACCCTTACATTATCTTTTATATGGTCGTAGGTCACCCGTAGGTCTTACCTTCACGTTATATTTTTTAGGGTCGTAGGTCGCTCGTAGATCTGACCCTCACGTTATCTTTTATAGGTTTGTAGGTCGCTAGTAGGTCTTACCCTCACGTTATCTTTTATAGGATCATAGGTCGCTCGTAAGTCTTACCCTCACGTTATCTTTTATAGGGTCGTAGGTCTTACCCTCACGTTATCTTTTATAGGGTCGTAGGTCGCTCGTAGGTCTTACCCTCAAGTTACCTTTGTATGGTTGTATGTCTCCCGTGGGTCTTACCCTCACGTTATTTTTTATAGGGTCGTAGGTCGCTCGTACGTCTTACTCTCAGGTTATCTTTTAATAGGTCGTAGGTCGCTCATAGGTCTTACCCTCATGTTATATTTTATAGAGTCGTAGGTTGCTTGTAGGTCTTACCCTCACCTTATCTTTTTTAGGGTCATAGGTCGCTCGAAGGTCTTACCCTCACGTTATCTTTTATAGGGCCGAGGTCTCTCTTAGGTCTTACTCTCACGTTATCTTTTTTAGGGTCGTAGGTCACCCGTAGGTCTTACCCTCACGTTGTCTTTTCTAGGGTCGTAGGTTTCCCATAGGTCTTACCATTACGTTATCTTTTCTAAGGTCGTAGGTCTTACCCTCATGTTACCTCTCTTTTGGGTCATAGATCAAACTCTGATCTTTACCCATTGTCTTTACCTTTCTCTTGGTTCGTAGATCATACGGTTATCTTTACCCGGTCTCTTTACCTTTCTTTTTGGTTCACGAATCCTACACGATTGATTCTACGTTGTCGTCAATTCTACCCTTTGTTATTATGTCGTCATTAATCCTATTTTCAGTCACCACGACATCGCCAACCATATATTTTCAAATACTTTAACATTTGTTCTCTGGAGAACCTTGTATTCACACCGTTACCATGTTACAAGCTATCACTACTCCTCCATGCATATCCATCATAACTTGTTCACCATAAAAAAAAAACTTCCTTCCCCAGTAGACATCACAAATAATAAAACTAACACCATGTCTCCAGGATAAATTTTATGTCTTGGTATTTAATCATCTTCTACCTTAAACTTTTGAAAGGCTGGCGCCAATATCACTTTCAAGTTTAAGACGATTAAATAAGGGAAGTTGTCATACCCCAAATTTGTCCTACCTTTTCACCCTTTTATCTGGTTTAGGCTTCACATTTCATTTGCATCATTTTTATAATCCATTTACATGTCATACGCTTCATTGAATAAAGCACTTTGGTTCAAGAAGCAGTATTTGTGCAAGACTAGGGTTTCATGTTGGTTTTAAGGTTCCTTCATAAGTTAAAGGCGGTTTCATCTGGTTCTTGGGTAGTAGACTATATGGAATTAAGATTCTGAGGTGTCATTATTGTGGATTTCTTATTCATCCAGTTACAAATCTATTCTTCATCCAAATTCATCAGTACCAAGGATTAGGGTTTATTTCCCTACCCAAGGTCAAGGAATTAGGGTTTTATGAGACTAAAGGTTGTGCGTGAGTTTCTTCTCTCATCAGGTCACTACAAGGTTCCATCGAGTGCACCAAGATACTAGGGTCTTTTATTATTTCATAGGAGGATCTTATGAATTATGGTTTGGCTTCTTTTTTTCAATACCTCAAGCCATTTCTTTTTCAATAACTATTCAAGGCAGTGATTTTGTCAATTGATATGCCTTTAAAGATTCAATTGCAAGGATTAAATCATAGTACAAGGATGATTTTGTGTATTTGTATTGTGATCATGGCATTTTTATCTTTTGTCACTTCAATTGCAAGATAGCTTGGATTTCTAAAATCAAAGTTAGGGGTTGAAGGTTTATCAAATGGATTTGGATTGGTTAGAGGATAAGTCACAAGTTACAAGACCTTTGCAAGATTTAGTTCCAATTCATGTTGCGAAGAATATTCATTCATTTGAAATTCATTCAAGTGTTTATTTTGGTTCAAATTTTTTAAGCTTGTCTAGCCCATTTGAAAAAGGCATCTTTGAGAGGAAAGATTGTGTGTGTTGTGAACTATGTGAATCAAGAAAAGGAAGGTATTAAGAATTAAAGTCCTAAAATGAGAAGCGAAGAAGTATTACAAAAAGACTTTTCTTTTATGGCTTAAGTTCTAAATTACATTATCAAGTATATGAAGGAACAATTTAAGTTTCTTTGTATAATGGTTCTTTTTAGAATTTCCTTTTGATCAAGATCATATGCGTGCTCATTAAAAGAAACCAAGAATGAAACCATCCATTGTGTTTCAATAGTGCATATACACATGGTTTCTTACACTTCAATACAAGAGCAAAGATTGTAGAATTTCAATTGTTTCATTGGATTTCATTCAAGATTTAACTTTTTTTGCAAACACTGTGGCAAAAAAGTTTGTATTAAAAATTCCATTTTGAATTTGTTAACTTACAAGTTTACAAGATGTTGCAATAAACTTACACATTCAAATACATCATTTCTCTAAAAAGTTTGTTGCAAGCATTCTAATTACAAGTACTAATGCTTTTTACAATGCACGAGTTCAAAGAGGACTCCTAAGCTAATGAAGTTATCCTATGGACTATAGAATTCTTAAAAACTCTTTTCAAATCTCCCTCCAAACTCCTCCAAGCCATTCCACGGTTTTTGCCTGGCCATCTTCATCCATTCCTCATCAACTCAAACTCATGAGACAAAAGAAAAAACAAATGTTAGCAAGCTATCAAGAAGCATATCATTGAGCATAAATAAGAATTTTCAACAAAGTTTCATTTTCAATTTCATCATTAGGGTTGTTTGAAGGAATCAAAATTAGAGATCATTTCATTCAAGAATTTGAGTTCAACAAGGAAAGGCCTCATACATTTTGTTTCATGCAATAATCAGAATTCAAGTGTTAATCATGGGCTTAGTTCTTTACTACAAATCACAAAAACCAATTTGGTTAACAGTAAAGACAAAGAGAGACAAAGCTACTGCAAGTTTAGTGGACATCATCACATTTACCTACCAGCAAATCAAGTACAAAAATCACATTTCCAGCCCAACAAATAACACCACAACTCATTCAAGAACAATTTTATTGCAGTAACAAAGTCAACAAACAAATTTTGACAACAATTTGTTTTACAGAAAAACAAAGTCCGAACTATTGCCCTGTATATTGTATGTCCAAACTATCCAAACAAAACAAGTAAAAAAACTTGCACCTCAACTTTCCAAACTTTCCAAATAGAATAAGCCAAAAAACTATTAGAAAACCTGTTCAAAACTTGCACCAAACTAGCAAGCTAAAAGCAGCGTCAAAAAGTAACAAAGCGGGGCAACGAAACAGTTAAAAACTCATGTTATTGTTTCCCCCTAAAATCCTTTTCTCTTGAAGATATAAACAGATATAAAAGGTATAGAAAAGGGACAGTTTAGGACGATATAAAAACAGCATCAACCAAAGAAAAATGGGTCAGAGCATAAACCATAAATGGCACAAGCCTAAAAAAACGAGAAACCATAATCATCATCTTCCTCAAACATATCAAACCCTTCATAAATAATCTATGAATCATTGATAGAAATACAGAGAGCGAGCTATCAATTAATACAAACAATAAAACACTAGCACATTCATCATTTTCCTTCCCAAGTCCCTTCACAAATTGAAAAGTTTCAGGGAGGCAAGAAGAAGATACGAGTTCAAAGGAAATCAGAACAATCTCACCTAGAAATTTTGATAAGGTTGATAAACATCTGGATCTGGACATAATGGCCTTGTCTCTTCCTTTTCTTTCTCTTACTTTGTCATTTATTCATGAGTTTAGCACCATAGTCATTGAACAAAGCATTCATCTGAGACCTAGGGTTGAGTACCCCTTTTTAGATCTAGCCTTCACTGTTGAGAATTTGAAAAATTAAACCATATATTAGAAGAGAGAACGAGAAGAGAAATCGATTTATGTAAAAAAAATGGGATAGGAGCTTCGCTGCCGCCGTCACTGCCGTAGGGCGATTTCTGGCATGGCCATGTCGTCAGCTACGGCGAGAGCTCTAAGGAGAGGATGAGAGAAAACAAGTAACAAAAACATGAGACAGGGAGAGTGTTTTCTTAATGATTTAAGTTTTTTTATTTTATTTTGTTTATTATGTTAATAACTTTGGTTTAGTGTCTAATACGGTGGTGACAAGTGTCACCACCCTTAATCACTTCTGGTATAGTTTGGTGTGTATGTTCCCACTATATCATCATGTATTTCGCTACTCATCAGCCATCAGATTTCATCATCATCATTGTCAATGCTCCATGGTTGCGCTCCTACCATGCACTCTCTCTGGCAGCCATACTGGATCAGCGATTGGGCTGCCCTTTATTTGGGCTTTCTGGACTCCTTTTTTGCACCCTCAGATTTCTACATTCAGGCCCAATTCTAAACTCTTTGATATATAATAAAAGTATATACTTAGTTTTCTTAATATTTTTCTTAATTAAAATATCACAAAAAGTATATTTAGAATTAAATTTCAATTTTCTTTTAATATTTCTTTACTTAAAAAACCACAAAAAATATATAAAATTAGATTTTTAGTTTTTTTCTTAATATTTTCCTTAATTAAAAAATCACAAAAATATATTGAGAATTAATTTTAATTTTCTTTTTAGCATTTTCTTTACTTAGAAATCCTAAAAATATATAAAATACAAAAATATTTTGTTAAAATAAATAATTAGATTAGAAAGTATTTTTTTTTATATATTATTTAGTAAATTTTATTATTAAATAGATAATTTAATTAGTTAGGTATTTAAACTAATTCTCAATATGGTTGTATTGTTTGTTTAACTAGAATTTTAATTGAACTTTTGATTCGACTCATCCCCATTCATAAACATGTACCCCCATCCCCATATGGTTTGTAATAGTTTAGAATTTTGTTTCTTTTCTTTTTTCTTTATATGTTTAAATTTCTAATTATGTGTATTTTATTCAATTAGAACACTTGGCCTCCTTTTGGAATCATCATCAATGAGTAGGTATCCACTTGCAAATGCACACCCGCATACATTTCATAGTTTGGTCCTGGGCTATTCTACAGTGATAACTATTTGATTGATTGTTTCAATTGGTCGTTTAGAATACTAGCGTCACGCTAGTCCCACTTTGTATGAGCATGCATATAGCCACCTTGTATGGGCTTTTTATCTTATCCATTGAAGCAATTTATTTCCCCTTGGTCCACATACCAAACATTTTCTTAAAGGGTCTCATAGTTGAGTTTGGGCATGGCCATTCTCACGAGGTTAATCAAGTTTTGTCCTTGGTTAACCATAACCCGAATCAACTTTGGTCCATATACCAAGTGTCTTCATGCACAAAGGGTCTCATGGTTGAGGGTAAGAGCACCTACTCTCACGAGATTAATCAATACACCCCTTGGTTAATCATAACTCGATTCAATTCCCATACCCCAAGCATTTCATTTACACCTATCCTAATACTCCACATTTTGTCACTTGTGCCATGATCACCACACACGACCACTCTTCACATACACTGCCTCCATTTACCTATAACATGCTCCCTTAGGATGATATCTTCCTCTTTTTCAAGATTCAACCTAATTAGACCTTAGAATGAAACCTTAGGGCTTTTTTAGTCTCCCTCTTAACCTTTTTTTCTTTTTGTAATTAAAACTTAACATTCACAAATAAAAAATCCAAAAACCTTTAATCATTACTTGAATTCATTTAAAACTCGTAAAAAACTCAAAAAATCAAAACTTTCCCCAAAGGGCATGTTATCTCCGTTCTACCGCGATACTGGCCGTACCTATTGCTAGAATGTGCATGTTAACATCTCCCACTAAAAAAAACACCAACAAACCAACATTTTCTAGAGGAACTACGGTGTTCTGATTCCTTCACTTGATACGTAGGCAAAGGGTCGTGAAACCCTCACGAACGCAATAATAAGAAACCATTTCTTTCCTCTTAAGCAGAGCATGGTTATAAATAAACACACCCTTAGAGACAAACAAACAAAATGGATCCCGTTGAGTACAACAAATGTGAGGGGTGCTAATACCTTCCCATCGCATAATAGACTCCCTTACCCTTTCTCTTGGTTGAAATACCATCTTATCTATTCCCTTGTGGTTTTATCGATATTTCCCCTTCCTTCGGGATAAATAAAGTTCAGTGGCGGCTCTGTGTTTTCTTCCGGTAGCTTCAATGATGTTATAGGGTGAGGTAGCATTAACAATTAAGTCCCTCACTCTGACTGTTTTAGCATTTGCGATGCTTCTAAAGGTAGTGAGTACTGGGAGGTGTCCCAATACTTTCACTTGTTCTCCAGAGAACTCGACTAAGGTGTCATTGAAGGGAAATAATTTGGACGTGTAAAACTCCATTCCTTTGAAGGCTTCTCAGTAGAGTACATCAGATGAGCTACAGGGGTCCACCAATACCCTTTTCACGCTCCAATCTCGGATTTGTACCTTAATGACCATAAGATCATTCCTGTGGGCCATAATGCTGGCCGCATCTTTTCTGAAAAAGCTAACCAGGTTTAAGTCTTGTTCCCGGACCATGGCTATATCCCCATATACTTTATCATGGTGCAGACATATTTTTTTGGCCGAGCTAGTTTTTCCGCCACCAATGAATCCGTCGGCTATGGTGTTAAGGATGTGGCGAGCCGCTTTGGTCTCATTCACTTCTTCAATACTCCTCCCTTTAATTTGGGAAGGTTCTTGTGAGTCTGTATCTTTTCACTGAGTATCTCTTTTACAAGCTAGGGCTTTACCATCTTTGACATAAGTCAGTAGGTGCCCCCTTTGTATCAATGTCTCGATTTCTTTCTTTAGTTGGAGACAATAGTCGATATGGTGTCCCCGGAGTGATGATAACTACACCAAGCCCCAACCAAATTCCCTAATATGGCATTGACTATCCATTTATTACGGGGCGCTTCCTAGATCAGGTTTTGGTGCGTTACCTCCTGTAAGATTTTGCCTCTCCTTGTGTTTAGAGGTGTCCCCATGTTGCTTGAATCAAAGGGACTTTGGTTAGGCCATTGAGTTGTTCACTCCTGGGAAAATTCATGTTTCCTTCCTGGCCCTTCTTCTTTAGTCTTGCTTCTCTTCAGGGTGTCTCTGGACCATTTACCCAAGTTTCTCTCCTCACCCTTTATGTAGCATTCTGTTGTGGTAATGATTTCGTTCATGTTAGATATGGGCTTCTGAGCTAAGGATTCATTGAACTGTCTGACTCGGAGGCCGTGATAGAATGCTCCAACGAATAACTCTTGGTTTGGATGATATACTTTGATGGTCTCTTTGTTAAACCGAACTAAGTATTCCCAGAGAGACTCTGCTTGACCTTATCGGACGTTGAATAAGGATGTTGTGGATACCTTATGGTGCTTGTTGGCGGAGAAGTGTTGTATCAACTTCTTCGCCAGGTCCTGGTAGCTTTCCACGGATACTCGTGGTAGGCTCATGTACCATCAAAGGGCCACATCCTTGAAGGTTCCAACCATTAGTTTACACTTTAGAGTCGGCGGGGCCTATTATTTCCATTTGGTTATTGATGGCAATAACATGCTCCTAAGGGTCGATTTTGTCATCGTAGGCGGTCAATAATGGTGGTTTGAAGTTCTCTGGCACTTGATCGTCCTAGATAGCTTGAGATAGAAGTTGAGGTTCCAGAAGCTTCTCTTCTATACCATCTTCTCCTACGTTTCTTTGTTGTAGGTGTGTGACGTTGTCTTGCAGAGTTTCATTCTGCTGTCTGAGGGCCTCCACTATGGCTAATAGTTGCGCCATGTCTGGAGGGTCTCTAGGTGACGACATTCTGCTGAATTTGAATTGAGGTGTGTCCTAGGAATAATTTTACAAAGGCCCCATGATGGGCGCTATTGTTCTTGCATAGAACAAATATCTATTCAGCCTCCCGCTACAGGTGGGGAAAACCATAAAAGTAGGTTTAGTTGATTAGTGGGGATTTGGAAGCTACGACAGTGAAAGGTGTGTCCCAAGAAGAATTTCTTGATTATCCCTCTATTGGTAGCCCATTTTATAGAGTTCTTTCTCGGTGTTATCAAGAGCCTATATTAATGAGTGACTCTTGAGTTCCATAACTGCATAACCTCTGTCGTCTCCATGAATGGATATGATTAGTGTTGTATAACATTGTAATGAATGCACCGTAGATGGTTACTGGAATTAATGAGCTAGGTTAGTAGCCGGCTATGGGTAAGTGGCCACGATCTGCCTCCTTATCCAAGCCCAAGGTGCATATGGGCTGCTCCCCGAAGGTATAATAATCGTACAGTCCCCCTTGGTCGGGTTGCAGACCGAGAACATCTTCCGTTGAGCCGCTTATTGGTCTTGTCTTTTCGTCGTTGATTATATTACTCGGTCGGGTCTAATATTTATAGGATGTACACAACCAATCTTGTGTTTCATCTCTAAGACATCACTTCTTTGATTCCTTTCTTAACCTTGAAAATCCTATTACAGGTTACTAACATGTCCCCTGTAGGTTTCTTGATTATCTCTCAAGTGTTATTATCATGAAGATATTTCATCTCATTATTCATGGCCTTCAGCCATTCAGTCTTATTTATAATCCTCATGAATTCCTTATAGTCTCTAGATTCTTCATCTAAAACCTCACTTGTCGAGATTAAGGAAAATTATATGAGATATGCATAACCAAGTCTCTGAGGTGGCTTGATGACTCTTATTGACATGTATCTTTCCAGCATGTAGTCATTTTTAGTTTCCTCATTTTCATCAAAAACTTCTTCTTATTCTTCGACTTCATCTGGGTTATGCAATTCATCATCATTATACTCCACCTCAACAAGAATCTCTTCCTATTCCAACTCTTCTTTAGAGATTTCTGTATTTCGACCAGCATTATCAATTTTCTTGGACGCCATTTCTCCTTCTTTTTAAACTACATCTCGTCTTGTGATACACCTCTTGTGACCTAGCTATAGGAACCATAACCTATAAGCTTTGACACCTTCCAAGGTTCCCCATGAACATGCATCTCATAGCTCTAGCTTTGACCTTGTTTTGCCTAATGTGAGCATAGGCCACACAACTAAATCCTTCAAGTCTGCCGAGATTAGGTGGATGTCCCAACCAGACTTCTTTAGGTGTCTTCACCCCAAAGGAAATCGAGGGACATCTATTTATCATATATGCTACTCTTAAACATGCATCTAATTCTTTCTAAAATGGATCGATTAAACCTTTCAGCTAAACCATTTTTATGGGGAGTACCTACAGTAGTTATGTTTCTTGCAATAGCAGATGCAACATAATATTTATCGAAATCCTCATTGCAAAATTCAAGACCATTGTTGATCCTCAAGCTTTTGACCTTCTTTCTAGTTTGGTTTTCGACTGGAGTCTTCCAACTTTTGAAATTTTCAAAAGTTTCATCCATAGGTTTTTGAATGAATACCCATAACTTTCTGGAATAATCATCAACTATGAATAGAAAATACCTTGCACCTGAATATGAAGGACATCTGGCAAGCCCCTAAATATCAACATAGATATAACTAAGGGATCCATGTGTTCTTTGTTTACCTTTGTTAAACTTCACCCTACATGATTTACCCAATACACAGGGTTCACAAAATTCCAGTTTTTTGACCTTGTCACTGCATAGCAGATTTTGTATCGACAGTTCGACCATGCCTCTTTCACTGACATGGCCAAGTCTCTTATGCCATAGTGAAATTATGACACTTTCAAATAGATGTTAAGACATATGTCACGACACCAAAACACAATATCAGGACAGATGTTAAGACGTCATCTTCCTGATATAACAATTTATTGAAATTATGAATTATGCACAAAAATAAATTGTTGAAGATAAATAACACAGTCAATTGTTAACGCAGTTCACTGCAACATCACCTACTCGAGGGGCATCCAAGCCAGGAAGGAAATCCACTATGGTAGTATTAGTTCAAAGCTAAGCAACCCTAGTTTACAACTTATCACCTAATCACTACCTATGCAATTTCTACCAGGGAACCTCTTAGATAAGAGAACCCCCTCTCACTTTCAACAATAACCTCAGTGATAATAACAATAGACCAAAACAGAAGAACACACTTCTAATTAAACACATTACACTCTTTGCTTAAAATCTCATGAGTGATTTACATTAAACAATGAACAATAGCTCAAACTCTGTGCATCAAATAAGATACATGAGTGACATATAAAAATAAAACATACTTGAAAAACTCTCAGAATAAAATTCAGAAAATCAGAATAAAATTCTAAAAAAAATTTAGAAAGTCAGAAATAATGAAAATGATTTTTATAAAAAGTTTCAGAATTTAAAAATGTCAGAAAGTATTTTTTAAACAATTAAAATAAAGCAAACAAAGAAAAAATTATGAAAAATATCAAACCTTAACACAAAAATATGAAAAAATATTCACAAAGTCAAAAATAATTCAAAGTACTTTTGTGTATTTTTTTATAATTTTTGGATAAAAAATAAAAGAGTTATAAATTTTTAAAATTTAAAAAAAATTAAAAAAAAATTTAAAAAAATAAATAAATCAGAAATAATGTGAGGCGTTGGATCCAATTCACTAAAACACGCTGGCACATCAAGTGGCTCATAAACAAAGATGTATGGTGATCCCTGGTCAACAAATGTGCACTGAAGTCCCGAAAGTTAGACCAACCACAACATTTCAATTCTCATGCTTTCATTGGTTGAAGAGGCCACATAGGTCATCTTCAACCTCCAGCTACCCTGCAACTAGGGCGAAATCATAATCCTTAAATTTGTAAATTTATACGCTCCTAGTGGTATCATTAGACGCGTCTCTCCAAGACGATCACAACCATATCCTCGCGCTAAATTTATATAAAACATAACCTACTTGATTTGAAAAAGATCTGAGATGTTTTGAAAATTTTGAAATCGAAAACAAAAGTATCAAACACATTGATTTACCAAAGTTGAGTTAACAGCAAGCATCAATGAACATCATGGACCATTCAAGTAATTTGAGTTAGAATATTTGATGCCTTAAACTACCTTAACGAAGTCAGATGAAGTTTCTCTATAAATGGACATGGCTAGAACGACTTCGGGCACCTCAAGGCTTGATTCTTCTTCTGTTAGCTTCAGGGAAGTTCAAGGATGAAAGATCAATGAAGAAATTGAATTGAGAAGTGGAGAAAATAGGAATTCGAAATCTCAGAAAAGGGTGTTATGGAGGGAGTTTGACAGAGTGATTTTATCTTTTTAAGCTTGAGAAAATTAATGAGGTATGACCTTTTATTTATAGGGAAACTAATGGAATGCTTAAGCGTGTGAAATGATGAAGTTTGGAGGGAAATCATTTGAAGTTGCAAACATGAAAAGTGTGACTTCTATTTTGCAAAAAACTCAACCAAAGCTTACGTTTCAATGTGCTAATCATTTCTGGAAGTTCATTAAACATGATTAGAAGCCAAAACACGTAGAAATTTTGTGTTTAGAGGCCAAATCAAGGATTTCAAATTCTGACTTTGAAGAAAACTTTGGCTTCAAGGTACCATCTTTTGATCAATGGTGTGCATGATTTAGAGAACCTTAGGACTTGGTTCTTGATGCATTGGAAAAATGAGATCACAAAATTTACAATGTGCAAAGAATGGAATCAAATGGATGCTTGAGATAAAAGTTGTGATTAGTCAAAGTTGGGAAAAAGATGCTGACTTTTTGTACTAAGAAAAATTCTAAGTTTTTTCTTCAAAATGACCTAAAATGTTTTGCATCCAAACATGGCCTTCCATTTTAAATTTGCTCTTGACCAGAAAATATGGCATTAAGTAGGCATCTTGAATAAAATTTTGAGACTTGAACCATTTAAATACTCCAAAAACTGTGAATGTTATGACTTTGTGAAGTTGGTGAAAATTCATGGGATGACCTATAATCTTTTGCATCCTTAGGGCATCTTCCATACATTTACAAGCTAAGAACATAAAAGAAGAGTTGAAGTTCACATCTTTAGTATTATTATGTAAAAATAATGGGCTCAAGGAGATAAAAATTGACCAAGTTATGATCTTTTGAAGTCGCATAAGGGAATTTAATGGCCTATCTAGAGGACTCATAATCTTTCTCCATCATTAGGTATATTCCACACAAAACTTTCTTGAAAATTTTGAATTGATTTGTTGGTAACCCTTTGAAGAGAAGCATGTATTTGGAATCACTCAAAAATACCAAAAGATGAGCAACATATATCCTTTAGAAGTTCAAAACCCTAGCCCCTAGGGCAACAAAAAGCCTTGGAAACTCTTCACAATTTTGACAAACCTTATTGCACAAATGCTTTTGTTTATGAATAAAAGTCATTAAGGATAATAATTAGGAAACGTAGAAACCCTAAACACTTCCAAATATTTATAATTGAGGGAGATATGCAGTTGTGACCAAGAAATCCAAAACTTGTCCAATTAGGTCAAACTTCTTCCATCAACCCTCATATCTTTGGACTATCTTTGAAAACTTGAGGCATGATGGATCATAATAGACTTTGTCATGATATTACTTCAAAACATCTTCAATGATGAAGCTTGAATCTCAATGAAGCTTTATTGAAGAAGGCATGGAAATAAACTCATGAACCTGTAGATCAACTTCATGGAATGTGTTGTGCTTTCACCTATAATATCAACAGTTAAGGAAAACATTCATTGTATTTATTAGTTAAAAGTTAATCAACACAAAAAATATATGATCACAAAATACAAGTCAAGGTGCTTGGTGATTCCTTATGAGCAAAGCTAAAGATAAGGAAAAGAACCAAACCCTAGTGTTATCTTGTTGTGATTGAGTTCATATGATATGACAGAAGAATATTAGGGGCAAAAATTAGGGTACAACAACTGCCCTTATTTAAGTGTCTTCTATCCAGAGATGCGAAGTTTAATGTCTTTGTGTCGACGCGATTGAAGATACGTAAATATCAAACAAGCCCTATTTTTTGCCCTAAGATGCCATGCAATGCTTATGATTATGAATGCAAATGAAAAAATACAAAAAAGACACAAGACACCATTTGGAATTGTTGTACCCCAAAACTTTCTCTCTCATTTTAATCAACACATACTCCTAGAGATCCTCAATTTGCTCATGTTTGCCCAAGAGTTGACCAGACAAACTCCCTCCTAAGGAAGGATATCTCAAATTAGGGTTTCCATTTTCATCAAGATAGGTGGACTACAAAGACCTAATATGCTATCCATGGTATTAATATGTTCTCAAGACCCTACATGTCAAGTTTCATGCCTTGCACAAGAAGTTTGCTCAGTCAACTGCTGAGATGCTTGAGAATCGGCTGTATTAGGTCAAAAGTCAATTGTGATCCACATACAGTAAAACTTCAAGATTTTTGGTCAACATTAACATTTTGAAGTTACTTTCATCATTTTATCAAGGGTTGATCATGATTCCTCAAGGAATACTCCAAATTCATCAAAACCCAAAAGTTGCTAAATTAGGGTTTCTCAAGAAAAGTCAACCAAACTTTGACCAAGCATAAATTCCACATTCTTTATCAGAAATTTTCCATCCAAATCTCATTTTGAAGAGGATGAAATTCCATACAACTCATATTCATCCCACAAGTTCAAAATATACATCCACAAAAAGGTATGAATTTCTATATTATGGGTCCTTTTGAAAAGTCAACAAAAACACCTTTTGGGTCAAAGCTTCTTACAAGAACATGGAAGACTCAATTAGGATGAGACCAAAAAGGTTGCTTAGGCGACATCCTAAGATTTCTAAAAAGTACAAGAACACCTCTCTAGGGTTAAAATTGGAGAAGATATGCCTTGTCAAAGTTGACCTTTTTTGCAAAATTGCCAAAAGTTAAATAGGCTCAAAATTACATTTTTTGTCAAATAGGCCTAACTTTTTATGCTTGCACCTCACTTATAATATGGTCCACGACCCAAATATTCACACACACATTATTTGCTTCATTTTTCAATTTATTTTGATTTTTTATTAATTAAAAATTAAATTAAATAATATAATTGGTGAATAATAGCAAATATATGATTGTTTGACAGGCTTTCAATCAAAATATGTTGAGTTATCAAGACCAAAACGAATCAAGCATAATTGGTACAAGAAAGGGATGATTTGGCTCAAAATAGCAAGTTTACATGTATCATGGAAATCAAATCAAATCTCTCATAATTGCAAAGATTTAATCCAAGTTTATAATCCTAATTCATTCTAAGATATATAGGGAACATGTACAAGGCATGAGAAAAAGTTTTGGCAGTCGTGGAAGAGAAAGAACAAACTCAAAAAAGTGGATAAAAAGTGTGACTCGGTTTTCACTCCACAAGGCCTTTCAGAGCAATTCAAAGCCAACAATCATATCCTGGAGCATCCTTGAAGCCAAATGGATCATTTGCAAGTCTTATCTCGCCCAAAAATGCATGCAATCACTCCCACGGTTTGCTTATTTTTTCCAAATCGATTATTGAATTTCCTGCATCATTAGTATATTTAAGTGATATATTTGTGATCATGGATATGTTTGCAACCTGACTGGATGATTTAATTGTGTTTTTGACGCATATACGTGCCTTTGCCATTGTTAGGGTTTTCGTGTGCGTTTTAGGGGTTTGTCACACAGGTTAAATTGGGCCAAAAGAAGAACACTATGATGTTCACGAGATCAAGACGAATTGATCCACATAATTGGAAGTAATTTATCATGAGTCTTGTGCATTTTGGAAATTCACAGGGCTATAGCTACAAACACATGACTGTAGGTAAAAGGTATGCAGCGAAGATGACGGAGAAAGGTAGAAGAAGATTAGGTGGCACCCAATCAGTGGACCACTTGAAATCTCGCGCGCGTTTCCCACTAACCCACTTGTTTTCTATATTTTATTTTTCTTCTATTATTTTTACAACTAACACATACAGCCCAGTGGAAGAGGGCGCTAGTGGTAAGTGTGAGGACCTGGGTTGGATCCCAGGTCCAAGCATTTTCTTATTTTCTCGATTTCTATTCACAGATCTAGTGCAACAACCTTGCATGCGCCTTCCATACTCCTCAAGTCATCACCAATGGATCCCAGCCTCTCCAGATCTAACGCATAACAGTGGGGGATCTACGGTACACCCTCAAGTCAATGCCACAGGAAATCATGTGCTGACTGGGCTTGAAGGACTATTGGGCCTGGATATTTCAGGATCACACCCCCCCTATTGAGCATAACACAGGCCCTTTCTTAATTCATTTTTTTTATTATTTCTTCTATTTCTTTTATTTTAATTAATTGGTTTAATTATTTTTCACTAAAAATAAATTACCTTTTTTTTATTAATCATAAAATCAACAAATCACAAAAAAAAAGCATTTTTTTATATATAAAATATTTATATTAATGTAATTAGTAACTTAGGTAAATTTAATTTCTTTTTCATAATTAAAAATAATTAGAAACTAGGTTCATTTAATTAAGATGTTTTTTTTCTCAAATAAAAACAACAAAAATCCATAAAAATCTTTTTTTACAAAATATTTTATTTTCTTGAATTATTTAATTTAGTTTAGATTAAGTTAATTTCAATTTCTTTTTATAATTTAAAAATGATTAGAATTAGGGTTTTAATTGTAAATAACCTAATTAAGTCTTTTCTCAAAAAACAATTTAAATATTTTTTTAATTAGGTTTTTTTAGGGTTCTCAATTTTTCTCGCATTTGAGTTGGCGCGCGCATTTTAATTCCTTTTATTATTATTGTAACTGTTTCAAGGATGTAATAATTTTAATTAGGGTTTTAAGCTTCCGCATTTTTATTTTCCGTCAAGACAATTATGTCACTGTCAAAGCCTTGTAATAGCTAGGTTTATTTTTCGCACTTTAAAATTCCTGCAAATATTTAACTGTTAGATGCATGCTAATAGGATTGTATGGCAAGAGTATCATGAAATTAAAACGGTAGATCACATAATGTGCAAAGACTAAATAACTGGAAAAATTCACATGCACATATTAACCCCTAGGGTTTGCCTCACTTTGGTTGCCTTCGGTAAACAATCATTAAGCATAGGAGATTTTAGTGGTTGCCCTTCAGTCTAAAAGATCAAATTGTCTCATTCGAATGTTGCCTCAGAAATGTTGCCTCGGAAATGTTGCCTCGGAAAGATCTTAAGACTCTAGGGTTAGTACTAAAGTTTTCTAACTGTTGTTTTAGTGATTGTACTTGTCCCTTTCGAATGTCCCTTACAAACTCCAACAAAGGGGCTACCTACTCCTTAATAGTGGGATAGTGCTGTCTAAAGGAAACGAGAACGAACAATCTTTTTTCAAGTAGGTAGAATCTTAAGTACTTCCTCAATAAAAACTTTTCACACAAACACCTTTCAAAACAATTTTTCAAAACAAACTTCGTCACACTCTTGAGGACTGATACAAGGGTTATCACGAAGTAAAACATTTTCAAAACAAGCCCACACAACCAATTGGAAAAATGAGCAAGTACCAAAGAGCCCATGTAAAACCATGGATAGAAAGGGTGCTAACACCATCCCTTTCTATAATCTACCCCCCGTACTCAGAATATCTCGAAAAAAGGTTTTTTCTGTTCTTTTTCCTTTTCCTTTGTTGGATGAAATAAAATTCAGTGATGACTCTTGCTTACCGCGACATTTTGCAAACAAATAACGCAAAACACAAACCAGTATTAACAGTCAGTTCTGCCACCGTATCACAGAACTGGCGACTCTGCTGGAGAAATCAAGTAGGGTATACCTTAGGATCTAGGTCATTAAATTGCTTCTTTTGATTGTCTTGATTGCTTTATTTTTAAGGGTTTTTTTGGATTACTATAGATCCTACACCCGGATCTGGGGGGCACTTTTAGGTAAACAACAATAGATCGTGGAGACTGTACAGCATAGACCGATATGGTTTAAGCGATGGCCGTGTTGGTGTGGCACTTTGGTTGGTACCGGTATTCTTCATGGGGAAACGAGGAGAATACGGGGCCGCCGCATGGTGTCGTGAAGCACTAACGGACCTTAGAACCTTAGTTGAACAAACTTGGCCATTAGAAAGTAGTGAGATAGCCGGCCTCGATGTAGAGCTGAGGATTGGTTGATACTCGATGCTACACTCATTGAGATCAGACTTTCGAGATATTTCGGCCGCAAGAAAAGATTTCATGATCTGAGACAATGCTCGATAAGGGACGGTCAGTGATATTGAGATCCCTTAGAACCCGGTTACTTTTTAAGACAGGTTTGAAACCAACTAAACTTCAAGAGGGTATGACCTTTAACCTCATGATGGCTTTAAACCTAAGGATTTTGTGTGATTTGACTGTGTTTGCTATAACTGTGTTTGCTATACATGTGGTTTGTCATGACATCATGCATCATAACATAGCATCCATTCTTATTGCACTACCCATTTCAAAGACCAAGGGAATTTATCTTTGTTCTGTTTTTCAGATCATGGTTCCGTTTGTAGAAACACTATCCAAATCAGCTTTGTTAAGATACCTTCCCAACTCAAAGAGCTAGCATCAAGGGTTTTTGAAACTTCTACATTCAGTAAGAGACATGGTCGACTTCTCAATCTGGTTACTTCAAACTTTGATGAAAAGATGATGAGTGTACTCTTCCAGTTATTTGATCCCAAGCACCACTGCTTCACCTTTCTAGATTATCAGTTGGTGCCTACCTTAGAAGAATTCTCTCAGCTGGTGGATATACCCACTCTTGAACAGTTACCCTTCACAGGTCTAGAAGAAGTTCCTAAGCCAGAAGTCATTGCCTCAGCTTTTCATCTGAAATGGGCCGATGTGGTATCCAATTGGGAAACAAGAAGCGGAGTCAAGGGTTTTCTAGCTAAGTTTTTGATAGACAAGGCCCAGCTGTTTTGGGATGATATGGATTTTCAGGCTTTTGAGGAGGTCTTGGATCTTCTAATTTATGGGTTGGTCCTATTCCCTAATCCGGACTCATTCATAGATGTGACTTCTATCAAGATCTTCCTCTCTCGCAACCTTGTGCCTACCTTGCTCGGAGATATTTTGCACACTCTCGATACTCGTACCATGAAGAGAAGAGGAATTCTTATGTGCTGCATGCCATTGTTGTCGAGGTGGTTTATTTCTCACCTCCCTAAGTCTGTACTGAATAATGAAGAAGATTTTGGTTGGTCGCAAAGGATAATATCACTCACTCATATGGATATTCTTTGGTGTTCTCGAGCTATGGAAAACACTGCTATTATTGACCGCTGTGGGGAGTACCCTAATGTCCCATTGCTTGGTATCAGAGGAGGTATAACCTACAATCCTTGTTTAGATCTGCGACAATTTGGTTACGCTCGAAGGGATGGTCCCCATGAGTTACTTATCGAGGGCATTGTATTCAACTATGAGGATGACGCTCACGAGTATCGCCGGAGGTTCATACGAGCTTGGGGCATGGTAAACAGATCTGGCGCCAAGGCTTTGGGGCCAAAAACTTCCATTCCTATGGAAACTTACCTCCAATGGGTACGAGCTCGTGCCCAGAAGCTTATGATGCCCTATGTGGTTGTTTTACCAGTGATTGTCGAACCCACTACTGAAGAAGGTATTCCTTACACAGTTATCTATCATTACATGCCCACTGATCTTAGGGAATTACAGAGGTCTTGGATTCAGTTGATGAAGGAGCGAGATACTTACAAGGATCATTTCCATGCTCAGGAGAGGAAGGTTTTAGAGCTCACAAAGAAACTGCATGAAGAAAGAGGGCTCAATGATTATCTCGGCACAAAGAGAAAGCATCCATGGGAATTTTGATTTCTTTTCTAGTTTTAGATTTATTTTTAATTGTAATGCCTAAAAGGCATTTTGAACCTTAAAATTCATCTAATAAAATCTTTGTTTTTTTTGGTTTGCAAATTTAAATTTCCCGAAGTCTTTGAAATCATTGCATGCGCATCCCATTCATAACATTGCATGTATAGGTACCATTACAGGTTTCTCATCTTCTTCGCTGTTTATTTCAGCACGAAATGTCTTCCGAGCAAACCATCAAGGACCTTCAGGCACAGAACGCCCAGTTCCAACAAATGTTCATAAGTCTGGAAAAAAGGCAGGAGGATCTGAAAGCTCTCATCCAGAAAGAGAAGAAGAAAAAGAAGAAGGCTGCTGGTATTCTTAATATGGGCAGATGGTTTGGAGAGCGGTTGAAGCGACAAGTCGATCTGACTTCTTCATCCAAGGAAGGGGAGAATCAAGAAGAAGAGAAGGATCCTAGTCCTGTAGTTTCTGAAAACGATACCGATTACAATGATGAGCAATATCCTTCTGCTGAGGATAGATACAAGCAGTTGGAAGATCGTGTGAGTGCCATGGAAGTTCAGAAGATAACTAGATTATATTTCGAATAATTGGGAT
Source organism: Vicia faba (assembly GCA_948472305.1). Lineage (NCBI taxonomy): Eukaryota > Viridiplantae > Streptophyta > Magnoliopsida > Fabales > Fabaceae > Vicia > Vicia faba. The sequence goes on along the minus strand of OX451735.1, from coordinate 453,460,194 downwards.
TGGTGTCGGGAGTAGTCATCCCGCAGAAGTTCAAAGCTCCAGCTTTTGCTAAGTGTGATGGGGTGTCTTGCCCAAAACTCCATCTCCGTTCTTATGTCAGAAAGATCCAACCCCACACTGCTGATAGAAATATGTGAGTTCATTTCTTTCAAGATAGTCTATCAGGGACTCAGCTTGAATGGTTCTACCAACTGGAAGGAGCCAATGTCTGAAATTTGGAAGATCTGGCTGCTGCTTTCTACAAGAAGTATCAATACAACGCCGACCTTGCTCATACTCATACTCAACTCTAGAGTATGTCCATGGGTGCAAGTGAAGTCTTTAAAGACTATGCACAGAAATGGAGAGACTTGGCTGGGAGAGTTCCACCCCCGTTGTCTGATACGGAGCTGGTTGATATGTTTCTGGGGATGCTATCTGGTCCATTTTTCAATCATTTGATCGGCAACTCATCAGTTGGTCTCACCAAGCTGATTCTAACTGGAGAAAGGGTAGAAGCTGGGATTCGGAGTGGCAAGATACAAAAGGATGCCTCTTCAAGCTCAGTAAAGAAGCCTTTTGCTGGTAAGAAGGAAGTCAGTGTCATCTATAGCCCGAGGGGCCAAAACAGGGCTGAACATCGTCAGACAGTAAGTGCTGTAATGATACTGAGGCCTGCAGTTTCTCCATAACGCAACAATCAACAAAGGGTGGAAAGACCATAATGGCAGTTTACCCGAATCAACATGACATTGGATGAAGTTCTACCTTATCTGCTGAGATCCAACTTGGCCACCTTGAAAGAGGCTCCCAAGAATCCAAATACTACATATCCCCGATATAATCTGAATGCTCGGTGTGCCTATCATTTTAAGAGTCCTGGCCACGATACAAATGACTGTTGGGCTTTGAGGAACAAAGTACAAGACTTGATTGAAGCCAAGGAGATAGAGTTTGATGCTCCGGAGAAGCCAAATGACATAACGCCTCCCATGCCCAAGCACGGTCGTGGAGTTAATGTTGTTGATACTGATTTGTATGTTACTTCTATTGATGAAGTTTCTACTCCTCTCATGACTGTCAAGAAAAATTTTTTGTTAGTCGGTTTATTTTCGGGTTGTGGTGAAGGTTGCCACATGTGTTTGTTTCTAGCCTCTCGTTGCCGTTCGCTGAAATTAGGTGTTCAACGCCTGATAGATAACAAATAAATTTTGTTTGATAAAACTTTGGTTCCCGTTTTTCCATCTGAAGACATTGCCATTATAACCATTTCCGCTAATCCATCCAAGGTTTCCTCGCGAAGACCTGTTAGGATTACACCTGCTCCAAGAATTACTCCGCTGATAATCACTATTCCTGGTCCTGTCCCGTATGTCTTGGACAAAGTTGTCCCATGGCATTATGGTGCCGATGTGTACTATCATGGCATCAAACAAGATTTGAAAGATAAAGAAGCTGATCCTGATATTGGTAATATTGTCGGAACCAGCAAAGTTACCCGAAGTGGAAGGGTCTTCTCTCCCTAGATTTTCCCTAAGACTATCAACAAACATATTATCATTCCATCTGTTATTCCTGCCAGTACATCAACTCTAGTTCCTGTTCTTACTCCACTTATTACCCCTATCGGCGAATCTTCTGATACCTGCGGCAAAGAAATTATAGGTGAGCCCGCCCGGACGGAGGCACCTAGGAAAATTGTTGTTGAAGCCTATAAGCAAGAAATGAAGGAAATACTAAAAATCATTAATAAGAGCGACTACAATGTGGTCGAGCAGCTGGGGAAGACCCCATCAAAGATATCCATTATATCCATGTTGTTATGCTCCGAGGCCCATGCGAAGGCTTTGGTTGCGTTCCTTAAAACTTCGCATGTGCCGTAAGAGACTTCAGCTGATCAGTTCAAAGATTGTGTGGCCAGCCTGACTGCTGATAATGGGCTAGGTTTTTCAGATTCGGATTTGACACCAAAGGGAAGGAAGCATAATGATGCCCTGCATGTCTCTAACGAATACAGGGGAACAACTATGGCTCATGTGCTGGTAGATACTAGGTATTCACTGAATGTTCTTCCAAAGAAGGCGTTGGACCGATTAGATTGCGAGGGTTCAACTCTAAAGCCTAGTAACATTGTGGTAAGGGCTTTTGACGGGTCGAAGAGAATGGTGCACGGGGAGGTGGACATCCCTGTCAAAGTAGGTTCTCAGACTTTTGGGTCCATCTTCTATGTGATGGATATCAGGCCGTCGTATTCTTGTTTGTTGGGCCGTCCTTGGATCCACGAGGCTGGGGAAGTTACTTCCACACTCCACCAAATGCTGAAGCATCTAGTAAAAGGGAAGATTGTCACAGTACGGGGTGAAGAAGAGTATATGGTGAGCCACCTCAATTCCTTCCGCTAAATAGAGATGGACGGGGAATTCATAGAAACTCCTTGTCAGAACATCGAATAGGTCCCTCAGATCTTAACATCAACTGAAACTACTAGCAATAAACCTCCTCTGAAGATGGCTTCCCTCAAAGACGCCAGGGCCGTGGTTGAAGAAGGTGGGTGTACCGATTGGGGTCAGCTCCCTGATTTCACTCACAAAACTGACAAATTTGGTTTGGGCTTTACTACAGGGGCTCAAAGGGCTGTTAGACGCGCTCGGGCTGGAGGACCTCCCATACGCATCAGTAATCGGGGAATTAACGCCATTGAAGACAGCGAGGAATACTCAGACATTGACAATTGGATCTACCCAACTACCAACGGTAGACCGAGTAACTGGACGGCTAGGGACTTTATACTAGTTTCTTTTATTCCGTAATAATTAACTTATTTATTTTAAGATTTGTAATAAACAATTTGAAACTTTCCGGCCTAGTGCCTTTACCAAGGCACCTTGGCTTTGCTTGCGAGGGATATTATTTGTCATTTCATATATCATTAATAAAGCATTGGACATTTCTTACATACAAACTTTGCGCTCTTTGTTGTTCTTTTCTACTTTCACTTTATTAAAATAGCTATTCTCTTACACACACTCACGTATCATAATGCAGATCCATATCCACTCTAGATCCCATTGATAACAGCTCTGCTATTGCCAGTTATGACTTCAAAAAACCAATCAATCAAGCCGAGGATGAAGGTGAGGATGATTATGAGGTGCCTGGAGAACTTGCTAGACTATTACAGCAAGAAGAAAGGGCGATACAACCCCATGAAGAGCCAGTTGAGACAGTCAACTTGGGTACTGAGGAAGACAGAAAAGAGGTTAAAATAGGTGCAAATTTGGAGCTTATCGTCAAACAGAGGTTGATACAGATGCTGCACGACTATGTTGAGATCTTCTCCTGGTCCTATGAAGACATTCCTTGTTTGGACACTGATATTGTGGTACATCGCCTGCCGACTAGAGAAGATTGTCCTCCGATTAAACAGAAGGTTTGTCGTATGCGCCCTAAAATGTCAAAGAAGATCAAGGCAGAGGTCATGAAACAGTTCGACGCAGGATTCTTAGCTGTCACTTCTTATCCGCAGTGGGTTGCCAACATTGTTCCAGTACCTAAGAAGGATGGTAAGGTACGGATGTGTGTTGATTATAGAGATTTGAACCGGGCAAGCTCCGAGGATGACTTCCCGCTTCCTCACATTGACTTTCTGGTCGACAACACCGCGCAACAAAAAATATTCTCCTTCATGGATGGTTTCTCTGGCTACAACCAGATCAAGATGGCTCTTGAAAACATGGAGAAGACAACCTTCATTACACAGTGGGGCACCTTCTGCTACAAGGTGATTCCTTTTGGGTTGAAGAATGTTGGGGCAACTTATCAGTGCGCCATGGTCGCTTTTTTCCATGATACGATCCACCATGAGATAGAGGTTTATGTCGACGACATGATCACTAGGTCTCAAACAGAAGAGGAGCACCTCGACCATCTAAAAAATATGTTTGACATGTTGAAGATATATAAGCTGAGGTTGAATCCGAACAAGTGCACCTTCGGGGTAAGGTCTGGTAAGCTTATGGGTTTCATTGTCAGTGACAAGGGTATTCAGGTAGACCCTGCGAAGGTAAAGGCCATACAAGAGATGTCGCCTCCCCGCACAGAGAAAGAGGTTAGAGGTTTCTTGGGACGCCTTAATTATATTTCCAGGTTCATTTCACATCTGACTTCTACTTGTGAGCCAATCTTTAAGCTTCTGAAGAAAGATCAAGTGGTAAAGTGGAATGATGAATTCCATACCGCTTTCGAAAGAATCAAAGAATACCTTCAAGAACCACCAATTTTGATGCCTCCAGTTGAAGGAAGACCATTGCTATTATACTTGACAGTGCTAGACAATTTAATGGGGTGTGTGTTGGGGCAACATGACGAGTCTGGTCGAAAAGAGCAGGCAATTATGACGTTAGAAAAAAGTTTATCGACTGTGAGACACGATACTTATTGCTCGAGAAAACTTGCTGCGCTTTGGCATGGGATGCTCGCCGACTGAGACAGTATATGCTGACTCACACTACCTTGTTGATATCAAGGATGGATCCGATCAAGTATATTTTCGAGAAGCCCGCTCTTTCTAGAAGGATAGCAAGGTGGAAAATGATCTTAACTGAATACGACATCCAATATACAACCCAAAAAGCAATAAAGGGGAGTGTATTGGCAGATCATTTGGTTCATCAGGCCGTGGATGACTACCAGTCCATGAATTTCCAGTTCCCGAATGAGAATATTATGCTGGTAACTGACTACGAAGAACCTGGACCGGATGAAGGACCTGAGGAAGGATCCCGATGGTCTGTGTATTTTGATGGAGCCTCGAATGCACTGGGTAACAACATTGGAACTGTAATCATATCTCCCGAGGGCTGTCATACTCCGTTCACTACTCGATTATGTTTCAACTATACTAACAACATGGTGGAGTATGAAGCATGCATCATGGGTCTTCGCGCTGCTATCGAACTAAGGATTAAGTTCTTAAGTGTATTCTAGGATTCCACTGTGGTGATAAGTTAGATCAATGGAGAGTGGGATACGAAGCATCCGAATCTCATTACGTACAAAGAGTATGTACTGACATTGCTCCCACACTTTGAGGAGGTAACCTTTGAACATTTTCCACTAGAGGAGAACCAGTTAACGGACGCGCTAGCTACCATGTATTCTATGTTCAAAGTTAGGTGGGACAATGAAGCTCCCCAAATTACCATTGAGAGATTGGATGAACCAGCACACTGCTGCGAGATCGATACCGAAGAAGTGGCAGACAAACCCTGGTTTCACGAAGTCAAAAGGTATCTCGAAGCTCAAGAGTATCCCGAAGGGGCATCTTTCAACGATAAGAAGTTTCTGAGAAGGTTCGCTGCAAATTTATGCCTTAGTAATGGAATACTCTATAAACGCAACCATGACTCTACACTACTACGGTGTGTAGACAAGAGAAAAGCAGAGAGGATCATGAAAGATCTACATGAAGGCACCTTCAGATCCCATTCTAGTGGACATACCATGGCTAAAAATATCCTACAGTCGGGATACTACTTGTCCACTATGGAAGTCGATTGTTATCAGCACTCTCAAACTTGTCATAAGTGCCAAATCTATGCTGATAAGGTGCATGTGCCTCCGGTCCCCTTAAATGTCTTGACAGCTCTGTGGCCCTTTGCAATGTGGGGCATCGATATGATTGGATAAATCAGGCCTACTGCTTCCAATGGGCATCGCTTCATCCTAGTATCCATTGATTACTTCACAAAGTGGGTTGAGGCGGCCTCTTTTGCTACAGTAACCAAGAACGTTATGGCGCGGTTTATCCAATACAATATGATCTGTCGATATGGTGTGCCAGAGAGGATTATTACCGAAAATGGTACGAATCTCAACAACACAATGATCACCGAGCTCTGTAAAAAGTTCAAGATACAGCATCATAATTCTTCCCCTACCGGCGGAAGATGAATGGCGCTGTTGAAGCAGCTAACAATAACATCAAGAAGATTGTATAGAAGATGACGGTGACATATAAAGACTGGCATGAGATGTTACCGTTTGCTCATCATCGGTATCGTACCTCAGCACGGACGTCGACAGGGGCAACACCCTACTCTATGGTATATGGCATGGAGGCAGTCCTACCCATCGAAGTCCAAATACCCTCTCTCAGGATTATGAAGGATATAGGTTTGAACGAAGACGACTGGATCCAAACCCGACTTGATCAGCTAAATTTAATCAATGAAAAGAGACTTATTGCTATCTGCCATGGTCATACGTATCAAAAGCGAATGATCAAGGCTTTTAACAAGAAAGTCAGGCGTCAAGAATATCAAGTCGGGGATCTGGTGATCAAACGCGTCATACTTCCACAAGGTGATCCCAGGGGAAAATGGACCCCCACGTACGAAGGGCCATTTGTGGTTAAGAACATTTTCTCGGGAGGAGCTATGATGCTAACCACCATGGATGGTGACGAACTTCCTCACCCTGTCAATACAGACATAGTAAAAAGATACTACGTATAATCAAAGACCCGCTAGGTCGACTGGCCTAGGAAAAAATAAAGTCTTCCCGGCGAACCTAAAGGGTTCGGGCAAAAGTAAGGGATGAAAATGGAAAAATCTTTACACCCGGCAAGTCGAAAACCCGAAAGGGAGGCTTGGGAAAAAAAGGGTATCCCGGTGGATTGAAAACCCGAAAGGGCAATCCATACCAAAGTTAGGGATTGAAGCATATCACTGTCTCATTGGATCATCTTGCAACCAGAATTCGGTATCGACTATCAAGCTCAGACGGTGCCAACCAATATGATCAACCTTCGGCCAAGTAGCAAAGTGATGAGACGCTTGAAGATATAAAGGCAATAGCAGAGTTGGAACCCAATGGGGTTGTTTCACATAGCTATTTTTCTTTCTTTTACACAAATTGTAATTTCTTTCGGCGGCATTCTCTTACTAGCGCGTCAGCCTCTTTCTACAAAAACGCCTATTACAGACCAACTTCAAAAATCAATACAAATCATTTTCACAAGAAACTTCAATTCGTTTTACTTTTTCTGTTTTGTTTTGCAAGAATGTCCAATGATTTATTTTTGATATATGCATTTGAAAATGATTGTTGCTCATAAATATTTACATAAGAAACAAAAGATAATTACTCATAATTCCAGAAACAGGAAAAACAAGAAGTGCCAAACCCTACAGTTACTCTGCCCAGCAGGTACCGGGAGAGAGCCAACTTGGTAACATAATTAATGGTACATACACTCCCCCTCAGAGTAAAAGTATCCAAAGGCATTGATGTCAGCTTCCCCGAAACAGGACATAACTCCCCCCAACCGAATTTCATAATCACGGGCGAGTCGGTAAATTTCATCCCCCAAGCGGAGTTTATTTCTACAGATACAAAAGCTCAATCTCCAAGAGAGCTCATCATCTCCAGCAACTGAATTTCATCCCCAACTAAGTTTATTCCTCCAAATCAGCGGGTCTACTAACAGAGTATCTCCTCCCCCTATGTTTGGTCCATGCAGAGTTTATTCTCTAGCATCTCTTCCTGACAGAATATTTAAAAATCTCCAGCAACCGTCAGAGATTTATTTTCCCAGGCGTGAGCATACCTCGATAGCATTTCATAAACATACATCAAGACATAGGCATACATGTCATATACAACATAATCTCATTTATTTTTAGAACATCATCTCACCCCGCATTTCATGCATCACATATAACTAACCCTTATATCTTTTGCAGGAAAAGAGGATTAGCTTCAACAAATCCAGCAGTTATACAAATTACATCTATAGACGACTAACGGAAACTCAGTTCCCGAAACTAAACGGGTCAACTAATCTACACTATCGCTTTAAAGTAAACCTACGAACCTGGTTCCTTCTCACAACCATACTATCCAGGATTTCATATCGAAGTAACCCTACGACCCAGGTTCCTTCTCACAACCCTATTATCCAGGCTTTCATATCGAAGTAATCCTACGACCCAGGTTCCTTCTCACAGCCCTACTTTCCAGGCTCTCATATCAAAGTAACCCTATGACCCAGGTTTCTTCTCACAGCCTTACTATCCAGGCTTTCACGACCCAGGTTCCTTCTCACAGCCCTACTATCTAAGCTTTCACATTGAAGTAACCCTACCATCCAGGTTCCTTCTCATAGCCCTACTATCTAGGATTTCATATCTCAGTAGCCCTACTATCCAGGTTCCTTCTCACAGCCCTACTATCCAGGCTCTCATATTGAAGTAACCCTATGACACAGGTTCCTTCTTACAGCCCTACTATCCAAGCTTTCATATCGAAGTAACCCTACGACCTAAGTTCCTTCTCACTACCCTACTATCCAGGCTCTCATATCGAAGTAACCCTATGATCCAGGTTCCTTCTCACATGCCTACTATCCAGGCTGTCATTTCAAAGTAAATCGACTATCCAGGTTCCTTCGCATAAGCTTACTATCCATGTTCCTTCTCACAACCCTACTATCCAGGCTTTCATATTGAAGTAACCCTACGACACAGGTTCCTACTCACAACCCTACTATCCAGGCTCTCATAACGAAGTAAGCCTACGATCCAGGTTCCTTCTCACAACCCTATTATTCAGGCTGTAATTTTAAAGTAACTCGACTATCCAGGTTCCTTTTCATAACCTTATTATCCAGGTTCCTTCTCGTAGCCCTACTATCCAGGCTTTCATATCAAAGTAACCCTACTATCCAGGTTCCTTCTTGCACCCCTACTATCCAGGCTTTCATATCAAAGTAACCGTACTATCCAGGTTCCTTCTTACAGCCCTACTATCCCGGCTTTAATTTCGAAGCAACCCTACTATCCAGGTTCCTTCTCATAACCTTACTATCCAGGTCCCATCTCTCTTATCTCCAGACAATAGTTCACAACACTGTAAGACTGAGACCTGATCAAACACGATTAGTTTCTCAGTTCCCTAGTAATTCGCGATGTAGCATATACCCTGACCAGATATGCAGTTCACTTCCGCTTCCTCAAGCCGGAGTTATTTCCCCAGTAGAGTAACGGACAACTGAAGCTCCTAAAATTTTATTTCTCCCAAGACAGATACCAACGTTCCTCGGCATATTCCTCATCAACAACAGTAACAGGAACTCTCATTGAAGGAATGTCTCAGGAAATCAAAATCCTCTAGATGGCATATTTAAGCCCATCTCCGATGGTATTCCGCCATATCTTAGATGGAATATTTAAGCCTATCTCCGACAATTCTCTAGCAGCTTCCGAATGACATCTATAAGCACATTCCCGATATCACCAATCAAGTATTACTTCATGCAAGTGCAAATTTCTGGACACTCTAGTGTTCAATCATCTTTCACCTTCAGATTACGAAAGGCAGACATCCAATCTACATCCTCAGGTTTAAGAAAATTGAACAGGGGCAGTTGTTGTACCCCAAAACTTGCCCTCTCATTTTACTCAACACATACTCCAAGAGATCCTCAATTTGCTCAAGTTTGCCCAAGAGTTGATCAGACAAACTCTCTCCTAAGGCAGGATATCTCAAATTTGGGTTTCCATTTTCATCAATATAGGTGGACTCCAAAGACCTAATATGCTTTCCTTGGGATTATTATGTTCTCAAGACCCTACATGTCAAATTTCATGACTTGCACAAGAAGTTTGCTCAGTCAACTTCTCAAATGCTTGAGAATCGACTGTATTAGGTCAAAAGTCAATTGTGACCCACATACAGTCAAACTTCTAGATTTTTGGTCAACATTAACACTTTGAAGTGACTTTCATCATTTTATCAAGGTTTGATCATGATTCCTCAAGGAATACTCCAAATTCGTCAAAACACAAAAGTTGCTAAATTAGGGTTTCATAGGAAAAGTCAACCAAACTTTGACCAAGCATAACTTCCACATGCTTTATCAAAAAAATTTCATCCAAAGCTCATTTTGAAGACAATACAATTCCATACAACTCATCTTCATCCCCCAAGTTCAAAATATGCACCCAAAAAAATATATGAATTTCTACATTATAGGTCTTTTTGAAAAGTCAACAAAAACAGCTTTTGGGTCAAAGCTTCTTACAAGAACATGGAAGACTCAATTGAGATGAGACCAAAAAGGTTGCTTAGGGGACATCCTAAGATTTCTAAAACGTCCATGAACACCTCTCTAGGGTTAAAATTGGAGGATAAATGCTTTGTCAAAGTTGACCTTTTTTGCAAAATTATCAAAAGTCAAATAGGCTCAAATTTACATTTTATGTCAAATGGGCCTAACTTTTTATGCTTGCACCTCACTTATAATATGGTCCACGACCCAAATATTCACCCACACATTATTTGCTTCATTTTTCAATTTATTTTGATTTTTTAATAATTAAAAATTTAATTAAATCAAATAATTGGTGAATAATAGCAAAGATATGATTTTTTGACAGGATTGCCATCAAAATATGCTGAGTTATCAAGACCAAAACGAATCAAGCATAATTGGTACAACAAAAGGATGATTTGGCTCAAAATAACAAGTTTACATGTAGCATGGAAATCAAATCAAATCTCTCATAATTGCAAAGATTCAATCCAAGTTTATAACCCTAATTCATTCTAAGATATATAGGGAACATGTACAAGGCATGAAAAAAAGTTTTGGCAGTCGTAGAAGAGAAAGAACAAACTCAAAAAAGTGGACAAAATGTGTGACTCAGTTTTCACTCCACAGGGACTTTCAGAGCAATTCAAAGCCAGTAATCATATCTTGGGGCATCCTTGAAGCCAACTGGATAATTTACAAGTCTTATCTCATCTAGAAACACACGCAATCACTCCCACGGTTTACTTATTTTTTCCAAATCGATTATTGAATTTCCTGCATCATTAGCATATTTAAGTGATATATTTGTAATCATGGATATGTTTGCAACCTGACTGGATAATTTATTTGTGTTTTTGACGCATATACGTGCCTTTGCCATTATTAGGGTTTTCGTGTGCGTTTTAGGGGTTTGTCACACAGGTTAAATTGGGCCAAAAGAAGAACACCATGATGTTCACGAGATCAAGACGAATTGACCTACATAATTGGAAGTAATTTATCATGTGTCTTGTGCATTTTGGAAATTCACAGGGCTATAGCTACAAACACATGACTGTAGGTAAAAGGTATGCAGCTAAGACGATGGAGAAAGGTAGAAGAAGATTAGGTGGCAGCCAATCAGTGGACCATTTGAAATCTCGCGTGCGTTTCCCACTAACCCACTTTTTTTCTATATTATATTTTTCTTCTATTATTTGTACAACTAACTCATACAACCCAGTGGAAGAGAGCGCTAGTGGTAAGTGTGAGGACCCAAGTTCGATCCAGGGTCCAAGCATTTTCTTGTTTTCTCAATTTCTGTTCACAGATCTAGTGCATCAACCTTGCATGCGCGTTCCATACTCCTTAAGTCATCACCAATGGATCCCAGCCTCTCCAGATCTAACGCATAACAGTGGGGGATCTATGGTACATCCTCAAGTCAATGCCACAGGAAATCATGCGCTGACTGGGTTTGAAGGACTATTGGGCCTGGAAATTTCAGGATCACACCCCCTATTCAGCATAACACAGGCCCTTTCTTAATTCATTTTTTTTATTATTTCTTCTATTTCTTTTATTTTAATTAAATGGTTTAATTATTTTTCACTAAAAATAAATTACCTTTTTTTATTAATCATAAAATCAACAAATCACAAAAAAAGAGCTTTTTTTTATATATAAAATATTTATTTTAATGTAATTAGTAAGTTAGGTAAATTTAATTTCTTTTTAATAATTAAAAATAATTACAAAACTAGGTTCATTTAATTAAGTTGTTTTTTCTCTCAAATAAAAACCACAAAAATCCATAAAAATCTTTTTTTACAAAATATTTTATTTTCTAGAATTATTTAATTTAGTTTAGATTAGGTTAATTTTGATTTCTTTTTATAATTTAAAAATGATTAGAATTAGAGTTTTAATTGTACATAACCTAATTAAGTCTTTTCTCAAAAAACTATTTAAATATTTTTTCAATTAGATTTTTTTAGGTTTCTCAATTTTTCTCGCATTTGAGTTTCCGCGCACATTTTAATTCCTTTTATTATTATTGTAACTGTTTCGAGGATATACTAGTTTTAATTAGGGTTTTAAGCTTCTGCATTTTCATTTTCCGTCAAGACAATTATGTAACTGTCAAAGCCTTGTAATAGCTAGGTTTATTTTTCGCACTTTAAAATTCCTGCAAATATTTAACTGTTAGATGCATGCTAATAGGATTGTATGGCAAGAGTATCTTGAAATTAAAACGGTAGATCACCTAATGTGCAAAGACTAAATAACTGAAAAAAACTCACATGCACAAATTCACCCCTAGGGTTTGCCTCACTTCGGTTGCCTTCGGTAAACAATCATTAAGCATAGGAGATTTTAGTGGTTGCCCTTCAGTCTAAAAGATCAAATTGTCCCATTCAAATGTTGCTTTGGAAATGTTTCCTCGGAAATGTTGCCTCGGAAATTTTGCCTCGGAAAGATCTTAAGACTCTAGGGTTACTACTAAAGTTTTCTAACTATTGCTTTAGTGACTGTACTTGTCCCTTTCGAATGTCCCTTACAAACTTCAACGACAGGGCTACCAACTCCTTAATAGTGAGATAGCGTTATCTAAAGGAAACGAGAACGAACAATATTTTTTCGAGTTGGTAGAATCTTAAGTACTTGCTTAATAAAAACTTTTCACACAAACACCTTTCAAAACAAATTTTCAAAACAAACTTCGTCACACTCTTAAGGACTGAGACAAGAGTTATCACGAAGTAAAACATTTTCAAAACAAGAACACACAAGCAATTTGAAAAATGAGCAAGTACCTAAGAGCCCATGGAAAACCATGGATAGAAAGGGTGCTAACACCTTCCCTTTCTATAATCTACCCCCCCTACTCAGAATATCTCGAAAAAAGGTTTTTCTGTTCTTTTTCCTTTTCCTTTGTTGGATGAAATAAAAGTCGGTGGCGACCCTTGCTTACCGCGACATTTTGTGAACAAAAAACGAAAAATGCAAACCAGTATTAACAGTCGGTTCTGCCACCGTATCACAGGCATGTAGCAAATAAAAACAGGGATCAAAAGAAAAACCCGACTAGGAAAATAAATCATTGGTGAACAAGAGACCCAACTCTATTGGGGTAAATCCCAAATAGGAGATAAGGCGTCATCCACTCAAAGATTGATGAGAGAAGGTAATAGATAATAGTGATCGACATATGACTTGCAAACCATCCACTCACTAAGGAGATAGAAGAAAAAAAGTAATGTCGACCTATCGGGGAAAGAAATGGTAAGATAATACCGATAAATACCAATATTAGGGTAGTTAATAAATGATTAGCACTTGTACTCATGACTGGGAACAAATGAACTTCTTCAGAGTAAGGTGAATATCAACGAAGAACTATCTCCCATAATGACGAGAATATCATCCATCGGAAAAAGATCTCAACAACGAACTACCTCTCATAATGAAGAGGCTACCATTCATTGGAGTAACAAACCTCAACAATTAAATACCTTCCATAATGAAAAGGCTATCATTCATTGGAGTAACAAATCTCAACAACGAACTACCTTCCATAATGACAAAGCTACCATTCATATGAGTAACAAATATCAGCAACAAACTACCTTCCATAATGACAAGGCTACCATTCATTGGAATAACAAATCTCAACAATGAACTACCTTTCATAATGAGAAGGATACCATTCATTGGAGTAACAAATCTCAACAACAAACTACTTTCCATAATGACAAGGCTACCATTCATTGGAGTTACAAATCTCAGCAACAAACTACCTTACATAATGACAAAGCTACCATTCATTGGAGTAACAAATCTCAACAACGAACTACCTTCCATAATGAAAAGGCTACCGTTCATTGGAGTAACAAATATCAGCAACGAACTACCTTCCATAATGACAAGGATACCATTCATCGGAGTAACAAACTGAATCTTCTCTGAGAACTGACAAACTTATTAGATAAGTACAAGTTACTCAAATAAAGAGAATTGTCATTTGCTGTTACGAGAAGTAATTGCAATAATTATTTCATGGGGAAAGAAATAGTACTTCCCGGGGAAATGTCAATATGTTTCTGCTGAGGACCTAAAGCCTTCTCGTGCCAAAATAAATGCACATTCTCAAACTAGGACTCAAAGCTTGCAGAAATCAAAATAATAATATTGTTGGGGACTATAGATTCAATCTAGAAATAGACTGGAATGAATAGTCAACCAAAATAAACCTCATGAGAAATAAACTCAAGAGGGAACCACTTTCTATCCAGACAAAGAGTTGTACAGGAAGGCTAAAGAAAAACATCTTCCATGAGGGATAACTCAGTGGACAAATTGAAAGAATATACACTTTCTGCCTAAGGTTGACATTCTATTGGAGAGAGGATAACACAACTCTGCAAAATAGGGTAATATGCCAATAAGATATTAATGAATGCAAATGAGTAATGATTTTCTAAATTCAACTATGCATGATGTATGTATGAATGTGTGAATGCTATCATGTATATGCTGACAAAACAGACATATAACACTGGGGATTACCAGACAAAACAAACTTGGGTAGAGTCAACACTCGGCTAAATCACATCAAGATGAAAATTTCATAAGAAAGTAAGCAACAACTGAGGAAACAGTTTCCTATTTCGCGGCTTAACTTCACTGGAAAGGAACATAATCCAAAAATAATCAAATCATAACAATAAATAAGTATAGATATAGGGATATAACATCCTCCTCCAGGCTTCACAGGGGAATATCACACATACTTCAATGGGGAAAAACAAATGTTTCAGGGTCTGTATTTTTACTTGGGATTGCAATACTGATTTCAATAAGGCAGATGAAAACCACACCGTTAAAACATCAACTAAGGATTTCGAACCGACTTCATTGGGGAGGGAAACACCACATCATTGAGAGAAGCCCAAAATACATTCTTCAATATTGAGAGTGAGTATTGCACCGACTTCTCTGGGGAGAAATTATGAAACCTCGTGGGGATAACAAATTTCAGAAAGACATGTTATCTCAGTCTTACCTGGGGATTTAAGAAAGTCAATTATTACACCAAGAAATCAAACTTATGGGGATTTTAAATCAAACCCAACACCTGGCGAGATAAAACCCAAAAAGTTGACAACTGTTTCAACACTTCTTAAAAAAGATATTTCCCTTGTCTGGTTGCCTGGGAAACAAACAACAACAATAATTCTAACACTGCAAAGGGCAAGGTTCTGCAACTGATTCGAACTCAGCATACAAAGGGGAAGAGACTTTCGTCATGAGAGTGAAGACCTTACTGGGGAATCTGGGATAGAGACTTCATAACATGCAAACCCGAAATTAAAATGAACCAATACCTGATTGGGGAAAATAGAATCACAAACCTAACACTGCACCACACATCAATTGGTATCATCTTCAATTATCTGAGAAGCACAAGAAAATCACACTCATACCAGCAAAAGTGACCTGGGATAGCCTTCATGGGGAATACATACTTCCAAAATTTTAGAGTTCGTCCATCCTTGGGGTCACAATTCTTATTCTCCTTTGAGTCACAAAATCTAAAGTAAAAAGTAATTTGCAAATTCTTTTCAAAAAACAATTTTTGTTATTTAATCTATTTTCTATGAAAATTACTATTAATAATAAATGAAGTCTTTGTAAGCTGAATAAAATATGAATTGCAAAGAATTGGATAAAAGCTCAAACTTTATTAATAGAATGGTAGTCTGCAAATGGAGACACTCTATAGATGATTACAAAGTTTGGAAAATGATAATATATTGGAAAAGATACATTGAAATACAATGACCACTGTTCTCCCTAACAACTTTGAATTCTTGAGTAGCGACTTCAGTTGAAGAGTGATGAGGATCCAAGAATATTGTTGCTTCAATGATCAAGTCTTGTCTGATGCAGCTACTTGCCAAGAAATCCCTAACTTTTTCCTAGGTTTCCCTTGTGGGTTTTCAACCTAGGTAGAGAATTTATTCTGTTTATGTCTCTTACTTTTGCCTAGACCGCCCTTTTGGGTTTTCGGCCTACCGAGACGCTCCTTTTTTCCTAAGCCGCCCTTTTGGGTTTTCGACATAGTGAGTTATTCTTTTATTTCTTTAGGCGTAGTATTTCTTGACCGCATCAGCATTCACGGGATGTGGGAACTCCTCGGCATCCATAGTTTCAAGAATCAATGCATCGCCAGAGAAGGCTTTCTTGACAACATATGGGCCTTCAAATTTGCAGTCCACTTGCCCCTAGAATCAGTGTTAAAAGACATGATCTTATTGAGCATGAGGTCGCCTTCTCTGAATTCACGAGGTTTGACCTTCTTATAAAAATCTTTCTTCATTCTCTTAAGGTATAACTGACTATGACACAAGGCCTTCATTCTCTTCTCTTCAATCAAATTCAACTGGACAAACCTGTTTTTGGACCCATTCAGCCCCTGACAACTTAGTTTCCATCATCACACGTAAAGAGGGAATCTCATCCGCAATGGGGAGCACTGCTTCCATGCCATACACAAGAGAGAACGAGTTTTCCCCTATTGAAGTGCGGACAGATGTTCGATACCCATGCAAAGCAAAAGGGAGCATCTCATGCCAATCTTTATAAGTAAAAAACCATTTTATGGATGATCTTCTTGATGTTCGTATTAGAACCTTCAACAACCCCATTCATCTTTGGTCTATAGGGAGATGAATTATGGTGGACAATCTTGAATTCTTCACAAAGTTTTGTCACATCTTATTATTTAGATTTGAGCCATTGTCGGTGATAATTCTGCTTGGCACACCATACTAACATATGAGATTATTCTTGATAAAGTGCACTACCACTTGCTTAGTAACATTAGCATATGAGGCTGCTTCCACCCACTTGGTGAAGTAGTCTATTTCCACCTGGATAAAACAATGTCCATTCGACGCCTTAGGTTCAATCATTTCAATCATGTAAATACCCCACATAGAAAAAGGCCATGGGGAAGAAATAACATTGAGAAGTGTCAGAGGCACATATATTTTGTCAGCATAGATCTGGAATTTGTGGCACTTCTTTGCAAATTTATAACAATCAGATTCCATTGTCAGCCAATAGTAACCTTCCCTAAGCATCTTCTTTGCCATCAAATGTCCATTGGCATGAGCACCAAAGGAACCTTCATGGACCTCATGCATCAACATGTCTCCTTTGTGTCTATCCACGCATCTGTGAAAAACCATGTTATAATTTCTTTTTTATAACACATCCTCATTGAGGAAGAAGCTACCTGTCAACCTTCTCAATGTCTTTCTATCTTTATTTGATGCACCAGCCGGGTATTCCCGAGTCTGGAGAAAATGTTGGATATCATAATACCAAAGCTTTCATTTGAAATTTCCTCTGCTGCAAACACATGAGTCGGTCTATTCAAACATCACACTGTGATATGAGGCACATTGTTCCAAGTATTCACTCGATACACAGAAGCCAGAGTTACCAAAGCATTTGCCATATGATTTTCATCTCTGGGAATATGGTGGAATTCAACTTTTTTAAAGAAGGGTAATAATCTTCTAGCATAGTCTTTGTAAGGGATCAAGCCAAGGTGACGAGTATCCCATTCTCCTTTAATTTGATTTACTACCAAAGTTGAATCGCCATACACATCTAAAACTTTCATTCTGAGATCAATGGCCTCCTCGAGACCCATGATATAAGCCTCATACTCTGCCATATTATTGGTACAATCAAATGTCAGCCTTGCCGTAAAAGGAATATGTGTTTCATGAGGACCGATAATCACAACACAAATTCCTTTACCATAAGGCATTCATAGCTCCATCAAATAACATGCCCCACCGAGATTCAGGATCAGGACCTTCCTCGGGAAACAATTCACCGCAATCTTTCACTTTTAGAAACGTAACATCCTCATCAGAGAAATCATATAACAAACTGATAATCATCAACCGATTGGTGAGAAAGATAATCTGCTAACACGCTGCTTTTTATAGACTTTTGAGTATGGTATTCGATATCATATTCAGACAATGACATCTTCCAGCAGGAAATTCTTCCAGTAAGAGCAGGCTTTTCAAAAATATACTTAATTGGATCCATTTTGGAAACCAACCAAGTAGTATGATTCAACATATATTGCCGCAACCGCTTTTCCGCCCAGGCCAGAGCACAACATGTCTTTCCCAGCATAGAATACCGTGACTCACAGTCAGTAAACTTATTGATGAGATAATAAATGGCATATTCCTTCTTTCCTGTTTCATCTTATTGTCCCAAAATATAGCCCATAGAATTATCTAACACTGTTAGATACATGATCAATGGTCTTCCTTCAACAGGAGGGAGCATGATAAGAGGTTCAAGTAGATACTCTTTAATACTTTCAAATGCCCTTTGACAATCATCTGTCCACACACAACCCTGATCTTCCATTAAAAACCTAAAGATCGGTTCACATGTCGTGGTCATATAAGAAATGAATCTGGAAATGTAATTCAAACATCCAAGGAAGCCTCTAACTTGCTTTTCAGTCCTTGGTGCAGGAATTTCTTGAATTTCTTTGACTTTATTAGGATCAACTTTAATTACTTTTTGGTTGACAATGAAACCTAACAATTTCCCTAATTGGACACTAAAGGTACACTTTTTTGGATTCAAGCGGAGAAGATATTTCCTCAAACACTGAAACAATTTCAACAAATCTTCTACATTCCCTTCTTCAGTCTGGGATTTGGAAATCATATCATCAACAAATATCAGGGTCAACTTCAATCCCTCTTTGGGTGACAATGAAACCTAACAATTTCCCTGATCGAACACCGAAGGTACATTTATTTGGATTCAAGTGGAGACGATACTTCCTCAAACTCTAAAACAATTTTAACAAATCTTCTACATGCCCTTTGTCAATTTTGGATTTAGAAATCATATCATCAACATATACCTCAATTTCCTTGTGCATCAGATCATGGAATAGGGTTGTCATAGCCCTCTGGTACGTTGCACCAACGTTCTTTAACCCGAAGGGCATCACTCTGTAACAAAATGTTCCCCAGGGTGTGATAAATGTTGATTTTTCCATGTCCTCAGGAGCCATTATGATTTGATTATATCCGGAAAATCCTTCCGTGAACGATAATACTTTGAATTTTGTTGTACTATCAACCAACATATCAATATGTGGCAATGGAAAGTCATCTTTTGGACTAGCTTTATTTAAATCTCTATAATTAACGCACATGGGAACTTTTGTCTTTCTTTGGTACTGGGACAATATTGGCAATCCATTGAGGGTACACTGATGTCACAATAAAACCAGCATTAATCTGCTTTAAAACCTCTTCTTTAATTTTTACTGCCACATCTGGGTGAGTTATTCACAATTTCTGCTTGACTGGCGGGCACTCTGACTTTAGCGGCAAATGATGCTCCACAATATCCGTATCCAAACCCGGCATATCTTGGTATGACCAAGCAAAGACGTCCACATACTCTTTCAACAATTCAATCAACTTTCTCTTTACATCCGGATGCAGTAATGCTCCAATCTTGACTTCCTTCAGATCTTCCTCTGAACCCAAATTGATTGTCTCCAATGACTCTTTATACGACCAATTGGTATTTTCCTCGCACTGGAGCAACCGTGAAACCTCTTATGTAATTTCATCATATTCTTCTTCTTCGGCCACGTACACAGGATACTCAAAGTCGGGAGAGGGTGCAGGGTCATTGTATTCAACAGGTTTTTTAATTAATCTGCACATATGATTTATGATTTCTTTTAGAAACTGACACATATATCAAGTGATTATGCATATTTATTTACAGTCATTATATATTCCATAAGGGTTTTTTCTGATTACCATTTTTTCAAGAAGAAGCAAAAAATAAAAACACAATTTGGTTTACAAAAACAACTGTTATTAATGATTTTAATGATCAAAGAAAATAGATAAGCCCATACAATATCAAATTTCACCTTGGGCAGAGTGAAATCCTTTTGCAAAGATTAACAAAAACAAATTACTTTGAGACATGGATACAAGAGGGAACATCAATAGTGACCCAATTCTGGACTCTGACTCCATGTGTCACATAGTTCGGCATTTCCTGCTCTTCTTCATCCTCCACAATAGCATTGATCCTAGAAACAGTTGGATGAAGGTAACCTCCACTATGGAAAATATCTTGATACTTGCCAAAAGAAGTCTTTGGCTTCATGTTCTCACCTTTATCATTCTTCGTAGAAAATCCCAAACCAACCCTATTCTTGTTCACCGGCGGATCAATAATATGTCCCCATACTTTACTAGGGAAATTACGCACAACCTACTGAGCCTCTTTGAATGAAGCCATAAAATTCACATTCTCCCTTACATTATCAATGTATAAAGATTGGAACTGAGTTCCAACAACAGCGTCATCTGCTTCCACAACACTGAAAGAGGATAAATGAGATATTAACAATGCTTTCTCTCCATTTATGATAACCACTTTTCCTTCACGCATGAACTTGAGATTTTGGTGCAAAGTTGAAGTGACAACCCCTGCGTAATGCATCCATGGTCGTCCTAGTAGACAGCTGTAAGCGGGCACAATATCCAAGACTTAGAAAGTAATCTGAAATAAGTGAGGGCCTATGTGAATAGGCAGATCCACTTCCCTAATAACAGACATCCTTGATCCATCAAAATGTTTTACAATTATGCCACTTGGGCGCATGGGAGCTCCTTGGTAATTCAGCTTCATCAACGTGCTCCTCGGTATGACATTTAAGGTGGACCCATTATCAATCAACACGTTTGACAATGAATCATTCTTACAGTTCATGGATATATGGAGGTCTAGATTATGATTCCTTCCTTCGTTAGGCAATTCGTCATCACAGAAACTTAGGTTATTACAGGATGTAATATTCCCTACCACACTGCTGAATTGGTCCAACGTCATATCACTTTCAATGAAGGCTTGATCCAACACTCTCATCAAAGATTCCCTATGGGCAGAAGAGTTCATCAACAAAGCTAAAATAGATATCTTTGAAGGATTCTGCAACAATTGATCTATGATCCTGTAGTCGCTCATCTTGATAATATTCAATATATCATCCCCATATTTCTCCAGAGTAGCACCACTAGATTCCCCTATCGTTCTCTTAGTTTCAACACTTTCAAAAACCTTCTTATCGAAACTGACATTCCCTTGAATAACAGGAGAGAACACACGACCACTGTGGGTTACTCTACTGGCCTCAGCAATATTCTCGACATTAGACAAAGGTTGGATGGGAACTTCCACACCATCCTCTAGAATTGTAGCATTGTATTTGTACAGTACGACTTTGTCTGATTTGTAAGGAACAAGACCCGGCAGGCAAATCACTACTGGAGCTACAACTGGCTTGCTACAATATTCAATCTCGACATGGGAGGAATCATTGAAACATGACACAATAACATTCAAACCTTCTTCAGAATATTTGGTCATCACAAAATCATCACTAGAGATCGTATCTTCATCTGGGGAAATAATTCATCCGCAGAAGCGTATTCATCATCCGACTCAGTCTCAGCCAAGAAATCTTCAATCACATTAATCACATTGTAATCATCTCTATGGCCTAAAACCTTGATGGTACCATTATCCAATAACAACTGAATGTAAAATCAAGCTTCTCAAATGCAATTTTGTTTTTATGAAGACAAACCATGAGGGACAAAGAAGGAAAAGATTATTGATCAAGCTAAAAGAATCTATGGATAAAGTCTTCAGTTCAAGGACTTAGCAAATTTCAAGGTATAATGATAATACTTACTTTAAACTTAAGACATAGATGCTCAATGGTCAAAAGAAATATTTTATATTGTCTAAATCCTTACTCAAGTTTTTCTAAGCTAAAAATCATTTTTCACTTGAGTGCAATCGATTTGTATATTAGTGCAATCGATTGCATGCTTCAATTTTTCAAAACATTTGCTATTGTTTCTTAGTGCAATCGATTTACATGTTTATGCAATCGATTGCACTCAATCAATTTTTGCTACTGACTTCACATGCAATCGATTTACACTCGTGTGTAATCGATTTCACACTCAAAATATTTGAAATTCTAGCTGTTGAAACTCCGTGCAATCGATTTACACAAATGGTGCAATCGATTGCATGCTGCACGATTTTGAAAAACAACGGCTTTACACATGCCTGTTCCTAACACCATTTCATGGAAACCTTTCACTCAATCTTGGAAATTGTTCATGATTCAATTACAAAAATTTATGCTATTTCAAAAAGGTGTTATGAACATATAAATACTCATTTTCAAAATAATTTCAACACCTCTTCCAAATATATTTTCTAAATTTTCAAATATCAAACTCAAGATTTTCTTCACTTTCATACACAAAGTTTTTCTGCACACTTTCACATATTGTCAAACAGAAAACTTTGAGCATTATATATCTTGAGTCATTGTATACTATTGTCATTGGAAGAGAAGATCAATTCAGATAAAATAACTCATAATGATTATTACACTACAAACTCACTCAAATCAAATATTGCTATATGCTTGCTTATTTTTCAGGATTGTTGAAAATAAGTTCAAGTGTTTTTGAAATCTTGTTTTTCCAGGATTGTTGGATACAAGTAAGGTCACCTTGAGAGGATTGTTCTCATTATTGATATAGTGAAAATCCAAGAGGATTGTTCTTGGTGGTTTTATTTGTTAGAGTCTTGTATAGAAGGAATAGGGTGTCTTGTCTAGAGATATAACAATAAGGAAATATCTTTCATGTTGAAAGGGGACTTGAGTACTCTCGGACTGTGAGGGGAACCAGGATACATCTTTGTGTTCTTTACTTTTCTGCATTTACCGCTTTCATCACTAGTCATAAACCAGAAAAGAAAAAAACACATTTGTAAACTCAGGCACTAAACTAGAAAAATAATATCCATCATCACTAAAACGGTAAAACTTTTAAAGTACCTAATTCACCCTCCCTCTTAGGCGCACTCTTATACTTACACTAAATACCCCTTCTCACAATGGAAAAACCACGAGATTCTCTGCAGCAAACCCGACAAGAGCCATAGTGGTGTTCTTCTTGTCCTTCCATGTGGTAGAAAGTGGCATGCAATTGCACTAAATCATATTCATATGGTTCACGTCAAAGATCCAGAATTATCCAAGACATCCAAAGACCATGTTCACATCTTCCTCATATTCATCCCTAGGCCTAATTATATGAATGAGGCCTCCATCCATCATTTCTTGTAAATCAGCTTTATTTTATCACACCCTTGTATATCAGTACTGCAGATACCACAACCAGCGTGGTCATGCGTATAGTAACTAAACTCACAAAGGTCAGCATGCATATTTACTAAATATCCCCTAACCAAGTTGATATCAAAGATCCGGAAATCCCCTGGACAATCAGCAACCATGTTGATAGCATTTGCTCCTCCATGTTTTGACAAAGGATTATCTTTTACATTAGGGCCAACATTTTTAAAGGACAAAAGGCTAGATCTTACCATTTTTTGTACCTCTGATTTCAAAGGATAACAATTTTCCACATTGTGCCCTGGTGCTCCCTGATGAAAAACACACGTCTGATCGACCTTATAATACCAAGGCAAAGGTGATGGTATATCAGGGGGTGGCCTGGTCTGAACCAACTTTCTCTGAATCAATGATGGTATTAACTCCGTATAACTCATGGCAATAGATTCAAAAGGCTCTCTCTTCTGATTTTTCCCTTGATTTCCCTAAGGGGATGGTCTTTGATAAGCAACTGTGGTCGGAGCCACATTGATAACTGGAGTTACCGAAGCAACCTGTTGGTGGCGCTGATGATTTCTTATAGGAGGATTAACTCTTCTCTATTGAATAATAACATTTGTCTCTCCTTCTTTCTTTTTAGTAAATCCGTATGATGGTTTCTTCGTACTGCCAGAATTTTCACTTCTTATCAAGCGACCCTCTCTTGCAGTTTCTTCTAAACGGACACCCATTCCCACCATCTCGGTAAAATCACCTAGCGCACTCGCCACCATTCTTTCATAATAGAAAGAACCTAGAGTCTTCAGAAATATCTTCGTCATTTATTTTTCTTCCATTGGAGGAGTTACTTGGGCAGCTACTTCACGTCATCTCTGTGCATATTCCTTAAATGACTCTTTGTCCTTCTGGACCATTACCTGAAGTTAGTCAGGATCAGGTTCCATGTCCACATTATATTTGTACTATCTAATGAACGCTTTACCTAGGTCATTGAAAGTATGAACATTGGCATCATCCATGCTCATGTACCATTTCAATGCTGCACTAGTCAAATTGTCTTGGAAGAAATGAATTAACAGTTTTTGATCATCGGTGTGAGTGGACATCCTTCTCACATACATCACTAGGTGAGCACGAGGAAAATTATTGCCCCTGTACTTCTCGAATTCCGGTACTTTGAACTTCACATGTATTTTCACATTTGGAACCAAACACAGATCATTCACATTCTGCCCAAACAATTCTTTTCCTCTAAGGGCCTTCAACTCTTTTTGCATCTTATCAAACTAATCCTTAAAATCATCCATTCGATCATAGACACCCAAAATTTCACTTGGTGGAGGAATAGGGCAATAAACTTCATCATTAGAAAATGGTACAACATTTACTGAAGGAGGTGCGACATAGTGAATCTCATTTCTACAAGCAGGAGTAATATGCACTATGGGAGGTCCAAGAGCAGCAGCAATCTAAGAAAATTGAGCAACCTGGGCATCTTGATTATAACCTTCTGGCATGAAGTTCTCTGGAATTCCCCACAGTAACCATGAGGCATACGATTCTGAACAACAGTAATTGGAGTAACAGAATCATGAACTATCGGAGCTTCGGAAGTAACTATTGTCTGTTGAGATTTAGCAAGTGGTGGCTAATTCTGAGCAGCCACCAACGATTCCATCAAAGTAGTGAGATTGTCCATACCAGCCTTCAAAGCAGTAACTTCTTCATGCAACTTGCAATTCTCTTGTTCTAGATTATCCATCTTCCTTCTAGAATTAGCCCGAGTATTGTACTGGTGAGACATCTTGCTGAACAAAGTAAAGAAGCACAGTAAGACACCCTGATATGAACAGAAATGTATGAAGTATGTACAATATGATGCATGATATGAAATGTGCATGATTTATTTTATTATTAATATTTCAAGGAACTCAAAGATTTATGGACAATTTGCAATCATTAAAGTACTAACACATTTGAAATACTGAAAATCTCATTATAGTAACTTCAAAATGGATTACAAATTTTTAGTACAAGTTTCAATAATCCCAAGTACAAGATAAGATAAGAATCTAAGATCCTAAGAAAGTAAAGCTGATGAAGATCACTCCACACACTGACGTTTCCCTATTAGTCTTGCAATCTGAGCCTTCAAGTGCTTGTTTTCTTCTGCATACCTGTTGGAGACCTCTTTCCAATCACTAGAGCCCGGAAGTGAGCAACTAGGTCCTGACTGAGCTCTAGAGGAAAATAAATCCTCTTGCCTCTCTATCGTCTCTACAACACGACCCTCAAGAATCTCGATCAGGTCATCTTTCTCTTTCAAGTCTGCTCGGTAGGACACATATAAAGTATGACACTTATTATTCCAAGCTTCCTTTTCCTGCTGCATCCTGACTAAGGCAAACTGAAGCTCTTCCACATCATCTAATAGGGGAGTAGTGGTCTTTACAAACATATCAGGCATGGGTTCTTCACGGGAATACGTCATCTTCAACTGGATGGCTCTTGCTTGTATCCACTGAAGATAAGGCTCCAAAGAAACAACCCTTATAGGTCCCAAGTCCTTCCTACTCTTCCTATGAATATGACGCCTAGCTTTTTCAATCTCCTCTTTAGCTTCCTTATGAACCTCTCCCTCTTTAAGGAAGAAACCACTCAGATGAATAGTATTTGGCTTATCCCTCATCGGGTATCCAAGCTGTCATCGTGCAAGAACAGGATTGTAGTTAATTCCTCCCTTTGTACCAAGAAGAGGTACATTGGGGAAACCACCACAACCGTCAAAAATCTCTACATCATGGTAAGCCTGATGGTACCAAACAATATTTGAGTGAGTGAGGGCCATAATCTTCAGATCCCAATGATGTTCCTCCCTGACATCCCAGAAAGCATCAGACCGAGATAAGTGAGAAATAAACCACTGACACAACAAAGGCATGCAGAAAATGATCATCCCTCTATGGTAAGAATCTCGAAGATGAATAGAGTAATAGGTATCTGTAACCCGGTGGGAGAACTGACTTGGGGTTTTGCGTTTTATCGCAATTGTTGTGGATAGCAAGAGTCGTCACCGACTTTTCTTTTATCCAATAAGGAAAGGCTAGAAAAAACAGGAAAGACCTTTCGAGATATTTTCTTGAGTTTGGGGGGTAGGTTATGAAAAGGAAAGGTGTTAGCGCCCTTTTCATCCTTAGTTATCTACGGGCTCTTATATGCTTGCTAGATCACTTGCTTATGTTTGAAAGTGTGTTTGTGATGTGGATTTTGAAAGTATTTTGAAAAGGAATGTCTTTGTAATGGTTCTCGTCTCTATAAGAACGCGTCCAAAGTGTTTTGTCTTTTGAAAAATATTTCAAAGTGAAGTGTTGGTGTCTAAAATATTTTGTTGTGAGCAAGCGAGCAACTCAAAGTAACCTACCTACTCAAAAAGTCTTAAATTTTCTTTTCCACCACCTTTAGATGTTTCTATCTTACCATTGATTTGGTAAGAAGCCCCATCGTTGGATGTGAAGGGACGGGTGTGGGACGTTTGTATAGTCATATAAGGCAACTTGTGGAACGTTTTAGTAATTCTATTTAGGGACTAGATCGTTTACCGAAGGCAACATTGAGGGTCATCGAGGGACTATGATCTTTTATCGAGGGTCTTTTGCTAAAACGCCCATATTTGAGGGACATGAATATTTTCCGAAAGGCAACAAAGTGGGATTACCCTAAGGGTTCTAGTGTGCAATTGTGTTTGATTTACATGCATTTAGTCTTGATTAGGGTTATCTATTTGTTGATTTCATGTGTTGCCATACACACCCTAATTACTAGCATTTATATTTGAAAGCGATAAATTACATAAATGTAAAGTCCTACGCTATTCTATCATTTAGGGATGGGGGTACATAATTATAAATGGGGATTTTCAAGAATTACATCCTAATTATCTATTACAACCATATTGAATTATACAATATAAGAAAAGGAAAAGACTTTCTTTAAAAATGGTTTTTTTTCTTAATAAAATAAAGGAAAATAATTATTTAATAAGAGAAAATATTTTTGATGTTTTTGTATGTTAATAAAAATAATAGAGAAAAAGGAAAAACCAATGAAAAATAGGATCAACATGTTGCTGAAAGCAAAACAAAGGGGATTAGAAGTTCTGATGTCAGGTGCGTTGTGGTTCAGAATGAAACGTCAGAGGTGATCAGAAGTTATGGGTTGATGCCATTGGGATCCTGAAAGAAACGTTAGAGGGAAAAAACATAAGTTCTGGGTTGTGTTTAGACAGTGAGCAAAAATTCAGAAGTTCTGTGTTGTGTTAAACATTGAACAAAAAGTCAGAAGTTCTGGATTATGTTAAATAGCGAGTGAAAATCAGAAGTTCAGTGGGTGTTAAACAGTGAGTGAAAATCAGAAGTTCCGTGTTGTGTTAAATAGTGAGAAAGCCTAGAAGTTTTGTGTGTTAAAATAGTGAGGAGAACTCAGAAATTCTGTGTTGTACTAAAATAGTGGGAAAGAAAAACCCAGAAGTTCTGTATTATGCTTCAACTCCCTCCTTACATCAATCAGCTCATCAACAACTCATTCAGCTCTAAACAACAGCAAATCAGAAAGATAAAAGCACAACAGTCTATAGAAGTTCTAATCCTAATTCTGAGCCTAGCTTTATTCAAGAAGTTCTGATCCACA
This sequence comes from Vicia faba, assembly GCA_948472305.1. NCBI lineage: Eukaryota > Viridiplantae > Streptophyta > Magnoliopsida > Fabales > Fabaceae > Vicia > Vicia faba. The sequence goes on along the minus strand of OX451735.1, from coordinate 453,432,133 downwards.
ATTTTTCTACTTATGCAATGATATAGACAACATCAATACTATGATATTTAAATATTTAATGATGTTCTGAATGAAAATATTCAAAGTCAGAAAGACTTACCTTGAATCTGGAATGTGTGTTTGGGGCTTGAGCTACTTCCTTCAGATGTTCTGGAGTTAGCAAGAGCAACAGAAGAGAAAATGCTATGTCCTTTGATTCAAAGGGAAGAACAAAGGTTTTGGTTTTGTTTAGGAATTCAGGGTTCACGAATGTTTTACTGTTTTCTTTTCTCTCTTTGAAAATTCTCTCTTTCCAAAAGCCAGCCCCTTGAAAGTGTGATGGAGCAATTTATTTATAGGTGAGTTTTATGTGGTTTTGGGGGGAAAACAAATGAGATCTAAACCTTTTTGGAATACTGCTCCATTGCTTTTAAATCACAACTTTTGTATGCTAATTTGGTGCAAATATGGGGTTGAGAAAGTGCAGGCGTGGACTGGATCAGCAGTTGGTTGCGGGACTATGCTACAGCAGGACAACAGACTGCTTAAATGAGGTTTTGGGATTTGGTGATGTTCTGATCGCAAAGGACCAGAAATGTAACCTCCATATGCTGAAGAGTCATATTCTTACTGAAGAACATTGCTTCCATATGTTCTGATTGAAGGGTCATATTTTGAACCGTCTTTGCAAATTCTGATTGCACTTGCGTGGAGGCTGGCCCAGAAGTTCCAAAGTATCATATTCTCCTAACACTTAGAAAATTTTCCAGATGTTTAGAAATTTGATTTTTTCAAAGTAATTTCTGACTTATGTTTTGATGAATTAATTTCATGTATTGATGAAATATAATTGTTGAAACTTGATTTTTGATCCAAAAGTCAAAGTTTGACTTTTCAGTGTTCTTTTGACCATTTTCCCCTTGTGAATGACTTTCTTAGAAAATTGTAATCCTAGACTTGAAACTTGATAGAAGCAAACCTGAGGTTCTAGAATGATCCTTTGAGAAATGAGAGGGCAAATTTTGGGGTACAACAGCTGCCCCTGTTCAATATTCTTAAACCTGAAGAGTTAGATTAGCGAATCTGCCATTCGTGACTTGAGAGAGAAGATGATTGAACACTAGAGTGCCCCGAAATTTGTACTCTATGGTATTGTGATGGAGGTGTAAGGAATGGGATTAAAGATGCCATTTGGAGAAATGATGGAGAGTTGTTGGAGATGGGATTATAGAAGCCATCCAAAGGTGATTGTTGACAGAAATTAGACTAAGTCTAAGCTTGACTTCAACTAGGGAAAGAATCAGAATAAACTTTTGGTCGATCTAAAACTGAACTTAGTAGAAGTCTTGAATAATCTTTAACTGGAAAGAATGAGAATAAATCTTGGAGTGATTTATTTGAACCAGAGAAAGCGTCTATTTGGAAAGTATTAGGATAAATTGTTGAGGGATATAAAATGAACCAGCAGGGGTCTGGAAAAGAATCAAAATAAATCATGGAGCAATTTATCTGAACCAGGGAAAATATCTGCAAGAAATAATCAGGATAAACCATTGAGAGATTTAAACTGAACTAGAAGGGGTCAGGAAAAGAATCATAATAAATCTTGGAGTGATTTATCTGAACCAGAGAAGATGTCTGCAGGAAAGAATCAGAAGAGATTTAAACTGAACCAGTAGGGGCCTGGAAAAGAATCAGAATAAATTTTGGAGTGATTTATCTGAACCAGAGAAGATGTCTGCAGGAAAGAATCAGGATAAACCATTTAGATATTTAAATTGAACCAACAGAGGTCTGGAAAAGAATCAAAATAAAGGAGTGATTTATCTGAATTAGAAAAAGATGTCTGCAGGAAAGAATCAGGATAAACCATTGAGAGATTTAAACTGAACCCGCAAGGGTCTGGAAAAGAATCAGAATAAATCTTGGAGCAACTTATCTGAACCAAAGAAGATGTTTACTGGGGAAGAATCAGGATAAAAATGTTGAGAGATTTGAATTGAACCGAAAAGGGTCTGGAAAAGAATCAGAATAAATCTTGGAGTGATTTATTTGAACCAGAGAAGATGTCTACGGGAAAGAATCAGGACAAATCGTTGAGAGGTTTAAACTGAACCGGGAGGAGTCTGAAGGAAGTAATTGTCATGTAGATAGTCACCCCGTCTTGTTCCGGGAATTGATCCACAATTGATTTGTTCATATACATTTGCCTTGTCTTGTTGAAAATTTGATAATAATTTTCTATTGATTGATCTTTCCTGAAAAAGGTAAAGAGTTAGTTGTATGTGATGCCATGACGAATGAAATGCATAATGTAATGATATTTCTCAAAATAAATAAGATTGTGATGTGCATTTGTGTCATTGATGTTTATGATGTATGGATGTGATGTATGCACATGTAGGCTGCTCTGCTGCAGTGTTGTCGGATTGGAGAAAATAAATCCCTGACTGATGCTGGGGATGTGGAGTGGAAACCTTCACATTTTGTTGAAGTTGAAGCATTGATGGATTGGTTTCCAAAATCATAGAAATAAACTATGTTGGGGAAGAGAAACGTCGTGCATTGCCGGTGGGCTTTATGAAATCCTGCTGGGAAATCCTGAAAAGACGAGCGACCTTTGCTTGGGAATCTTTGAGGTGGTAACTGGGAGTTTTGCTCTGTCGGGGATATGAAGGTAAAAGGAATCATTAGGCTACCCTCTGGGGATATGATAATTATCCTGTAACAAGATGTTCTTGCTTCTGCTCTGTTGGAGAAAGTACATGCAGGGTTTTTTGTGGAATGGCCGATAGATGTTGTCTTGTTTCTTAAAGCCATTAGTAATTGTATTTTTGTTTAGTTTTCCATTTTTATGCATTCATATTTAAACAGTTATTACATTCAAATGCATATGTTCAAGAATAAACAATGGAAGTCTTTTTGCAAACAAAACAGAAACAGTAAAGGAAAAATAGATGGTTTTGCACTTTCAAAAGAATATCGTTGTATTAACTTGAATAAGTGTTTTTGTACAAAGAGATGAACAACCTAGTAAGAGAATGTCATCGTAACAATTAAAATTGATACAAAGAAAAGACAACTATGTTAAACAATCCCATGGGGTTCCTATTCTGCTATAGTCTTCATGTCTCTGAGTGTCTCATCCACTTGCTGCTTTGTCCAAAGCTGATTAGACTGATTAGACCCATTTGAGTTTGAGGATTGATGTTGAAGATTGGTTGTAAGGTGATCCAACGGGACATAGTTATACGCTTTAAATCCATAACTTTTGCTTGGACCTCCCTTTTAGGTTTTTAGTCCATCGGGATACCCTTTTTTGCCCAAGCCGCCTTTTCAGATTTTCAGCTTGCTAGGTGTACAAATTTTTTTTGTATTTTATCCCTAATTTTTGCCCGAAGCCTTTTGGTTCGCCAGAATACCCTAATTTTGCCTAGGAAGTTGACCTAGAGGGTCTTTTTTCACGTGTACTATCTTTTAACTATGTTCGCATTTACAGGGTGTGGAAGGTCATCGTTGTCCATAGTGGTTAAGATCATTGCCCCACTAGAGAATATGTTTTTAATCACAAATGGTCCTTCGTATGTAGGAGTCCATTTGCCCTGGGGATCACCTTGTGGCAATATGATACGCTTGATTACCAAATCACCAACCCGGTATACCTGATGTTTGACCTTCTTGTTAAAAGATTTGATCATACATTTTTGGTACATCTGTCCATGGCAGACAGCTGTAAGCCTCTTCTCATCAATCAAGTTCAGCTGGTTAAGTCGAGTTTGAATCCATTCATCTTCATTCAACCCCGCATCCTTATGATTCTCAAAGAAGGTATTTGGACTTCAATTGGTAGGACAACTTCCATGCCGTATACCAAAGAGAAAGGATTTTCCCTTGTTGATGTGTGTGCCGTGGTACGGTACCGTGGAGAGAAAATGGTAGAATCTCATGCCAGTCCTTATAGGTCACTGTCATTTTTTGTATGATCTTATTGATGTTTTTATTATCGGCTTCTACAACGCCATTCATCTTTGGTTGGTAAGGAAAAGAGTTATGATGTTGGATCTTGAATTGCACGCATAATGTAGTGATCATAGTATTGTTCATATTGGTACCATTATCTATAATGATTCTCTCTGGAATACCATACTGACAAATAATATTCTATTTGATGAACCGGGCCACGACATTCTTGGTGACAGAAGCGAAGGAATCTGCCTTAACCCACTTCGTGAAGTAATCAATGGCAACCAAGATGAAGCGGTGTCCATTAGAAGCTATAGGTTTGATCTCTCCAATCATGTGAATACCCCACATTGCGAAGGGCCAAGGAGCGGTCAGGATGTTTAGAGGAACTAGAAGCACAGGTACCTTGTCAGCATAGATCTGACACTTGTGACAAGTTCGTGAATGATGATGGAAATATGCTTCCATGGTGGACCAATAGTATCCCGCCCGTAGGATCTTTTTAGCCATCGTATGCCCACTAGAATGGGTTCCAAAAGTGCCTTCGTGTAGATCAGCCATGATCTTGTCTTCCACGCTCTTCTCTATGCATCGAAGCAAAGTAGAGTTGTGATTGCACTTATAGAGAATCCCATTACTGAGGAAGAACTTAGCGGATAATCTTCTCATGAATTTCTTATCATTAACTGAAGCTCCCTCCGGATACTCTTGGGTCTTGAGATATCTCTTAATTTCATGGAACCACGGCTTGGTAACTACTTCATCAGTATCGATCTCATGACAGTGAGCTGGTTTGTGTCCCATTCTCCTTTGATCTGGCTGATGACTAAGGCTGAATCTCCAAATACACTTAATGAATTGATTCCCAAATATATGGTAGCCTTGAGACCCATAATACACGCTTCATATTCCGCCATATTATTGGTACAATTGAAAAAAAACCTAGCAGTGAAGGGAGTATGGAATTCTTCAGGGGATATGATCACAGTGCCTATGTCGTTGTCGAGTGCGTTGGAAGCTCTGTCAAAAACCAAGGTCCATCAAGATCCTTGTTCAGGTCCATCATATGGTCTAAGTTCTTCACAACTGTTTACCAACATGATGTCTTCATCCAAAAATTAGAAATTCATGGATTGATAGTCATCTATAGCCTAATGAGCAAGGTGATCAGCTAAAACACTTTCCTTTATTGCTTTCTGGGTAGTGTATTGAATGTCGTACTTAGTCAAGACCATCTGCCATCTTGCTATTCTTCCAGAGAGGGTGGGTTTCTCGAATATGTATTTAATTGGACCCATCTTGGATATCAATAAAGTAGTATGGGTCAACATATATTGTCTTAGCCGGAGAGCAGTCCATGCCAGAGCGCAACAAGTTTTCTCGAGCAGTGAATATCTTGTTTCGCAGTCGGTAAACTTTTTGCTCAGTTAGTATATTGTGTGCTCTTTTCGGCCAGACTCATCATGCTTCCCCAGCACACACCCCATTGAATTTTCCAAGACATTTAGATACATTATCAAAGGTCTTCCCTCAACTGGCGGCATCAAAACGGGAGGCTCTTGAAGGTATTCTTTGATCCTGTCGAAGGAAGCTTGGCAGTCGTTATTCCATTCCACCGCTTGTTCTTTCTTCAGTAGTTTGAAGATTAGTTCACAAGTAGCGGTTAGATGGAAATGAACCAGGCGATGTAGTTCAGTCGTCCTAAGAATCCCCTAACTTCCTTCTCAGCGTGATGAGCAGGCATTTCTTGTATTGCTTTTACCTTTACAGGGTCCACTTCAATACCTTGGCCACTGACAACGAAGCCTAAGAGTTTACCAGACCTTACTCCAAAAGTGCATTTATTCAGGTTCAGCCTTAGTTTGCATCTCTTCAGTCTTTCAAACAGTTTTTGCAGATGGTCAAGGTGTTCCTCTTCAACTTGAGATATGGATATCATGTCATCCACATAGACCTCTATTTTTTGATGGATCATGTCGTGAAATAGAGATACCATGGCACGCTGATAGGTTGCCCCAGCGTTCATCAACCCGAAAGGCATAACCTTATAACAGAATGTACCCTACTGTGTGACGAAGGTCGTTTTCTCCATGTACTCAGGTGCCATTTTGATCTGGTTGTATTTGGAGAAACCGTCCATGAAAGAAAATACTTTATGATGTGCGGTGTTATCAACTAGAATATCATTGTGGGGAAGCGGGAAGTCATCCTTGGGGCTTGCCCTATTCAAGTCTCTGTAGTCTACACACATACATACCTTACCGTCCTTTTTAGGCACTGGAATAACATTGGAGACCCATTATAGATATGAGGTGACAACTAAGAATCCGGCGTTGAACTGCTTCATGGCTTCAGTCTTGATTTTCTAACATTTCTGGCCTCATGTGACGGACCTTCTATTTTACCAGAGTGCAGTTTTCTTTTGTCGGTAGACGATGGACCATGATGTAAGTGTCGAGCCCTGGCAAGTCTTTGTATGACCAGGAAAAGACCTCAACATAGTCATGTATTAGATGATTTAAGCGCTTCTTGACACTAGGCTCCATGTTGGCACCTACCTTGACTTCTTTCTTGTCCTCTTCGGTACCAAAGTTAACTATTTCCACCGGCTCCTCATGGGGTTGTATGGTCCTTTCTTACTGTTGCAATAACCTGGCTAGTTCTCCTGGTACCTCGTAATCTTCCTCACCTTCGTCTTCAGCTTGGTAGATCTGATTTTCAAAGTCATGATAGGCCATAGCATAATCGTTACCCATGGGATCCTGAGTGGACGTGGATCTGAATTTTGATACATGAGTATGTGTAAGAGCATAGCTATCTTTGAAAAATGAGAAAGGTTATAAAGAAAAACAATGAGCATAAACTTTTGCATGCAAAGACGTCCATGATTTATTGATGACATATGAAGATGAAGCAACAACCCTCACAAATGGACCGTTGTGCCTCGGGTAAGACACAAGGTTTTAAAGTCTAAATTGTTTAATTATTACAAATCCGACAAAAATTTAAAGATAATTACTCTTGGATAAAAGTAATAGGGAAAAATTCTTTGGCCTCCCAATTGTTAAGTCCTCTGCTGACGGTTGGAAAAATCCACTCATCTAGGTCACAACTGCCATCATTTTCTTCCATTGTGTTTACTCCCTGATAGCTGATACGTAAAGGTGGACCCCTGGTGCGAGCTCGTTGAACAACCCTTTGTGCTTCCGAGGTGAAACCCAAACCAAATTTGTTAGATTTGTAAGGAATTTCCAAAAGTTGACCCCAGATAGTGCATCCACCTTCTTCGATCACCGCTCTAGCATCCTTCAAAGAGGCCATTTTTAGTGGCGGTCTGGTAACTTTTGGAGTCTTGGTAGTTGTCTTGGCTGCCGCAACTGTTTGTGGGACATCTTCGAAATGCTTACATGGAGATTCGATGAACCCACCATCCATTTCCACGTACCTGAAAGACTGCAGGTGGCTGACCATATATTCCTCTTCCCCATGGGCAATGATCATTTTTCCCTTGATTGGGTACTTCAGCATCTGATGTAATATAGAGGTGACGGTACCAGCGCTATGAATCCAAGGTCGGCCCAATAAACAGGAATAGGAAGGGGGATATCCATCACGTAGAAGGTTGAATCAAAGGTTTGAGTTCCAACCTTTATAGGGATGTCAACCTCTATGTGCACTGTCCTCTTAGAACCATCAAAGGCCCTCACTATAATGTTGTTGGGCTTTAAAGTGAGTCCCTCGCAGTCTAGCCGGTCAAAAGCATTTTTGGGCAAGACATTATGTGATGAGCCCGTATCTACCAGAATGTGGGCTAGCGTAGTGCCCTTGCACTCAATGGAGACATGCAAGGCATCGTTGTGTTTCCTTCCTTTGGGAGTCAAGTCGATGTATGAAAAGCCCAATTTGATACATGTAGTTAGACTCGCCACACAATTCTCAAATTGGTTAATGGAAGTCTCTTGGGGCACGTGGGCGGTCTTTAGAAACTTTACCAAGGCTTTGGCATGGGCCTCAGAACACAAGAGTAAGGCCAACATTGATATTTTTGAGGGGGTTTGCACCAACTGTTCCACGACGTTGTAGTCACTTTTCTTGATTATTTTTAGTATTTCTTCTATCTCTTTTCTAAAAGCTTCAGGAATATCCTCTAGACGTGCCTTCGTCTTGACAGGCTCAGATAACACCTCATTGCCCTTTGTCTTGGTCACATGGATAACAATAGGATTTTCAACAGGAGTATCAATGGGAATGCTAGTAGGAGCATTAGCGGGAATAATTACAGGAGTAGAAATGTGTGATACGGTGGGATAACTGACTTGAGAGTTTTGTGTTTGATCGCAAATGTTGCAGTTAGCAAGAGTCGCCACCGACTTTTCTTTTATCCAAAAGGAAAGGTGAAAAAGCACAAGAAAGACCTTTGAGATTATTTCTTGAGTTCGGGGGTAAGATTATGAAAAGGGAAGGTATTAGCACCCTTTTCATACATGGTTTTCCACGGGCTCTTAGTTACTTGCTAGATCACTTGCTTTTGTTTGAAATTGTGCTTTGTGAGGTTTTTTGAAATTATTTTGTAAAGAGGCCATTGTTTAGGAAATCTTTGTAATGATTCTTGTTTGTAAGAATGTATGCAAAGATGTTTGATCTTTTGAAAATGTTTTCAATTTTGTAAGATGTTTGACATTGTAAGATGCCATTGACATTGAGAATGTAAGAGTCCATTGACATTGAGAATGTAATCAAATGTCTTTCTTATTCATTTTCTTTTCCTTTGACATTGTTTTCTTACCATTGATTTGGTAAGTAACCCTATCTTTGGATGTAAACGGGACGGGCGTGGGTCATCATATAGCCATGATTAGCAATGTTGCAAGGTATCTTAGAATTCTTTTTGAGGGACTATGATCATTGGTAAGGCAACTTAGATAGCGTCATCGAGGGACTATGATCTTGTATTTGCTTCTTTTTGCTAAGATACCTTACATGCGTAATATGGCCATTTTGTATAAGGCAACCAAGTGGAGTTTACCGTAGGGGTGTTTGTGTGCAAGTTCATTGTTTTTCATGCTTGATTTAGTCTTGAATTAGGGTTTTTCTAAGTATTGATTTTAGTCTTTCCATACAAACCCTAATTACTAGCATTGTATATATGAAAGCGATAAATTTTGAAATTTAAAGTTACTACGCTATTACAACATTTGTGGGGAGGGGGTATACACTTTGTAAATGGGGATTGCAAGAAATTAAACCCCAATTAATCTATTACAACCAAATTGAATTTATACAATAACTGAAATAAATAAATGTACAAAAATAAATATGCAAGAATGTAAATGCAAAGAAAATGGATCTTTTGTTTGGATTTTTATGAGGAAAGGTTTTTTTTGTTTAACCTAATTAATTAAAAGAAAACAATTAATTAAAATAATGAAAGTAAACCTAATTTAATAAGAAAAGATTTTAAATAAAACCCTAAGTCTATTAATTGATTAAAATAAATTAAGTTTAAGAAAAGTATTTTTGTATTTTTCTCTTGAAAATAATATATGGTGTTGTAAAATATTTTTGGCCGTTTTTATAATAAAGTAAATATATTTTAATTAGTGTGAAAGAAAATAGATAATAACCTAGTTTTAAATTAAATTTACAAAACTAGTTAGTAAAAAACAAATAAAGTATAGTTAAAAAAATATTTTTTGTGAGAAAAATAAAATAAACTAAGTTAAAATAAAAATCTAATTTTTTTATAATTTTTATGATTTTTTAACATTAAGAAAAATATTTAAGAAAATAAAATGAAATTAAAAAAAATAAAACAAAACAGGGTCAGGGGCATATAAGTGAAATATGGGGTTAATCAGCAAAAAACCAAAAAAAGAGAGCCAGGCCCAAAGGGCCCAGCGCCTGCAAACAAATCAGAAAATGTCAAAAATATGTAAAAATGTAAAAATGGTCACGTTGGGGCTTGAACCCAGGACCATGGGGTGAACAGGTGCGCGCTTTACCACTGGGGTGCCTATACATCCGTTTATATAAACAAAACAACAAATATGTAAGGCAAATCAAGTCCTGGTGACTTCATCTTCAACCTCCAGCCGGTGTATCTGTAACTTCATCATTTTTCAACAAAAATGGAAGATGGCAAAATGAAAGTTGTTGCATTCTTCCTCACGAATTTAACCATGTAAATAACTAAAGCTAAAAGTCAAAGATAAATGAGAATTTATCTGGCCCTAATTTGAACCCTAAAAATTCAGAAACTTCAACTCTAAAATTCTTTAAGCTCAGGCCATGTAAATGCAAACTATGGATATGTACAGCTTCGTGGCAATGAGGTCTACATTTTATCTTCAGAAATGTAAGCCTAACAATGCCTGAGTAATGAGATAGAAGTTCAAGAAAAATACCTCAAAACTGGAAATCGTGAAATGGACTTGAGCTTGTTTCAGTCAGTTCTGATGATCATGTTAGCTTCCTTTGACTTCTAGGAAGCTAATGCAATGGTTGGCTTGAGCTGAGGATGGCTGGAATGGTCTGGAGAAGTCCAACTGTGATGCTCTGTTTTTGGTTATGGAAGACAGGGAAAATGGTGTTACAGAAGTGAAACAGGTACAGGGATGAGTTACTCTTGATGCAAGGAAGCTTTAGAAACTAAAAGGCAAAGAAGCGCATGAGGAAAATGTGAGTTTGAGGTTCAAGGTCAGAAACTGTGCAACAATGGAGTTTTTGGGCAATTTCTGATTTGAGAGAGTTTTGGTGTATTTTAGGGTGTTCAAACTCCTGTTCTAGCTCACAAATAGTGCTTCTATTTATAAGTAACAAGTTTGGAGACTTGTTGTTGATCAGAATTTGAATTTGCATTCTTAAGCTAAACATGTGATTTTTTGAGAAAACAAGTTTCAATGCCTTGTGTACTTGCTAAGATAAAGTGGTTATGCTTTAAACACACTTGCTTATGACTTTGTAGATGAAGTGTAATCAGAGGGAACAAGTTAGAGGATTAAGAGTGGACTTTATGCATAAAGCTTGCTTTTCAAGAATGGTATTCTTAACTTTCTTCCCAAAATGGCAACGTGAATTGGATAAAGCTTAAACCACTTGGATTATAGCTCAAACGTTTGTGTAATCCATTAATTATGGAGTGACAGACAAGTTTGAGACCTGCAAAGCAAAGATTATGCAGCCTAACATTGATTTTCATTTGTGTTCATCATGAAAATGACCTATAATTCAAGTGACAAAACACCAACTTCATCTCTTCGATTCTCCCTACACAATAATGATCTCAAGGAGTTCTTGAATATTTTGTAAATCTTGCAATGTGCTCTACAACTCACCTTTGAATTTTTTTTTAAGATTCCCCTTGGATTTATGTGAAAAATTGCCATGAAGTTAGGACAAAAATCTACCTAACTTGGGCATAATTTCACTGAGTCTTTTTTAGTTCATGAGCATGTATTCACAAAATTATAACTTGAGATCCAAGAAATTTTAGGAGAAGTTGTGTGAAGTAAAGTTGTAGATTTCATGGAGATCTACCACTTTCATGTTGGAAGTTTCCTTCGAATCATCTTGCATCATGGTGAAAACTTGGCTCAAAGTTATGAAAAAACATGAAATTTCCAACACTTAGAAAAATTTCTAAGTTTAGAAATTTTGACTTTTTAAAATGAAATCTTGACTTTTTGATTTCTTGATGAATAAGTTTCATATTTTGACATGTTTTTTTGAATTATGACTTTTCAGTATACAGTTGACTTTGCATCAATTGACTGCAAAATTCATCTATCAATCCAATGGATTTGCAATGTTTTGAATCATGTCATTAGGTCAAAATGATGCAATTGGACTCTTGAGATCATGCCTTAAACCAATTGACCATTTTCTAGGTCAAAAAACAGAAATTGCCATTTCCCAGTCAAAACCCTAATTTTGACCATTTTGCCCTTTTTGAGATTTGATCAAATTTCTTGAGGAATTATGGTCCAAACTTGATCAAATGGTACATATGGGTTTAACATGTTGATATGGATAAAAAATTATGAAGTTTTACTGTAAATTAGCCATGGTTGACTTTTTCCCCCAATACAACTGATTTTTAGGTCAACTGTTCAATTGACTAATCAAAAGTGTGATCCAAGGCTTGAAACTTGACATGAATAATCTTGGGGGTCCATAATGGTCCATGAAAGTCATATGAAGCATTTATAGTTAAAAAATACTTGTGCAAACTCAAACCCTAATTTTGGTCATCAGTGCATAAGGAGGTGTCTTGAGCGGATCAAACCCTAGTGCAGTCTTGAGCCCAAGGAGATCTTGTGAGCAAATTCTTGATAAGTGAGAGGGAAACTTTTGGGGTACAACACAATGGTCTTTGGAGAGATCTCAGGTGAGAATATCCTTCCAATTCTTGTTATCTTACTGGTCCCAATGATATTGACGACATCAGGATCGGTGTCTTTCTCAGCTTTGTCTTAGATAGCCAACAAATCTCGCTTGACGCCATAATAATAGACGTCAGCCCCATAGTTCCAGGGAACAGCTTTATCCGAAGAGTATGGTATTAGCCTTGGAATGGTGATGATTAGGGGAGAAGACTTTGGAACAAATGTAAGCCTAACGGGTCTTTTGGTGGAGATCCTGGGAGGATTGTCAGAAATGGTGATTATTGAGACATCTTCACAGGAATTTCTAATAAGAGGAACTTTTTCAAACATGATTTCTTTGTTAGCCATCAGATGATGGACACCCATTTTCAGTAACAAACATCCATTTGGTAGAGACACACATAATTGACAACTTTCATCACAGCCCGAGAACAGACCAGATTGCAATAGATTTCATTTAATGGTCAAAAGAGGAGTAGCTAAATCATTCACAGAAGAAACAAAACATTCATCATCAACAACATTAACACCTTGACCGTGTTTGGGCATTGGCGTCGTCATGACATTAGGTGTATCTGGGGGATTAAACTCGATCTCTTTCGCCTCAATAAGGTCTTGTATATTATTCTTCAAGGCCCAAAAATCGTTTGTGTCATGCCCTGGGATTTCAGAATGATAGGCACAACGAGCATTCGGGTTGTAGCGAGGAGAAGTTGTATTGGGGTTCTTGGGAGCTTCCTTTAGGATCACCATATTGGACTTCAAAATATGTGAAAGAACTTGAGACAAGGTCATATTGATCCGGGTGAATCGTCTCATGGGAGCTTCTGGCCTGTGTTGATAATTTCGCTGCTGATTTGGTGCAGGATTGGAAATCATAACAGCCCCTACCGTCGGGCGACGCTCAGATTTGCTTTGATTCTTATGGTCGTATGCAACACTGACTTCCTTCTTTCCGGCAAAGGGTTTCTTCATTATGCTCGAGGATGCATCTCTTTGGATTTTGCCATTTTTTATACCCGCTTCTACCCGTTCACAAGTCATGATTAGTTCAGTAAATGCATCCGAGGAGCTTCCGATCAGGTGTTTGAAGAATGGACCTGATAGTGTGCCTAAGAACATATCCACCAATTCTCTGTCAGATAGAGGGGGTTGGACTCTTGCCGCGAGATCCCGCAATTTTTAGGCATAGGTTTTGAAACCTTCACCGCCACCCATAGACATGCCTTGCAATTGTGTCCGGGTTGGAGCTAAGTCAGCATTATACTGGTATTGTTTGTAAAAGGCGGCAGCCAAATCTTCCCAATTGCGAATATTGGTCCCTTCCAACTGATAGAACCAATCAAACTGTTTCCTTGACAAGCTTTCTTAGAAGAAATTCACCCATAGGTTCCTATCCGCGGTATGGGGTTGAATTTTTCTGATGTATGATCTTAAATGTAGCTTTGGACAAGAGATACTGTCATATTTAGCGAAAGTGGGGACCTTGAATTTCTGCGTGATGATAACCCCTGAGACAAGTCCTATCTCTTCAAAATCCAATACGGGTACCCTCTGGATCTCCATAGTATTTAGGCGATCCTCCAACTACTTGTATTTATCGTCAGCTGGAGGATACTAATCTTCAGAGTAATCAATCTCTTCTTCCTCTTCAGACTCTTGATGGTCATTTACTTCCTTGTTTTTCCCCTCTTGATTATCCCTTTCACCTGATGATGTTGCGAAGTCTAGAGTTTGTCTGGCTGCTCCTTTGAACCTTCTTCCTAGATTCAAAACACCGACTGTTTTCTTCGTTTTCTTCTTCTTTTCTTTGACCAGCAGAGTTTTCAAATCCTCTTGTCCTTTTTCCAGAGTCAAGAACATTTGTTAAAACTGAGTGATTTGCGCCTGAAGATCTTTTACTATTTGTTCAATATCCATCTCACTGAAATAAAAAGTAGAAAGATAAGGAGACCTGTTGTAAGAAACTTGTTTGTGTTATGATGAATGAAGATGCAAATGCAAATGATTTCAAGGAAAGTAGAGATTTAAATTTGCTTTAGACAAAAAGAGGAACACACGTTGCATTAATAAATCCAAGTTTGAGTACATCGTGCCTTTTTAGGCTTACAATATAATAAATAAAGTACAAAAACTCCTAAGTCAAAAAGGTTGACCGCATCCTCTTTGGCGCGATGTAGGCGTTCAGACTCTGCTCTTCATGAAGTTTCTTGGTGAGTTCCAAAACTTTCTTCTTGTTGGCGTAGAATTGATTCTCAAAGGTGTATCGTTCTTCCGTGAGCTGGATCCATGACTTTTGCAACTCTTCGAAGCTTGTTGGCATATCAGGATAAGAAATGATGTGAGGTTCATCTTTTTTATCAACAGACTCTGAGATAACTGACAGTATAACAGCATATGGCATCATAAGATTCTGAGCACGAGCTCGTACCCGTATGAGGTAAGGCTCCAAGGGGATGGAGTTTTTGTGTCCCAAAGTACTGCTATCGGTCTTCTTTACCATTCCCCAAGCACGAATGAACCTCTGGCGATAACCTTGTAGGTCATTTGAATAGTCAAACACAATACCCTGAACGAGCATATCGTGGAGACCATCCTTCTATGTGTAGCCGAACTGACGTAGGGCCAAAGAAGGGTTGTAAGTGATGCCTCCTTTAATTCCAAGAAGTGGAACATTAGGGAATTCTCTGCAGTGATCAATAAAAGAGATATCTTCTTGAGAGCAAGGGCACCAATAGATATCAGAGTAAGAAAGGGGAATTATCCTTTGATTCCACCTCAAGCCTAATTCATTCTTCATCACTGACCGAGGGAGGTGCGAAATAAACCCCCGATAGAGCAAAGGCGTACAACACATAAGAGTCTCTCGTTTCTTCATAGTACAAGTATGGAGTGAATGCAGCACGTCTCCGAGCAATATAGGCACTGGATTGCATGCAAGGAAGATGTTGATGGCACTGACATCTATAAACTGGTATGAATTGTGGAACATAACCAATCCATATATTAATAGAGCTAGGACATCTTCAAAGGCATGGTAACTCATGACATCTAAGAATATCTGAGTTTTCTTCATTAGAAAACTTGCAAGGATATCATTGACTTCACTTCTTCTTTCCTAATTGGATTCAATGTCAGATGGTTTCAAATGCAAGGCTATGGTAACACTTTTAGTAACTGGATCTTATTCTAAGTCGGTGAAAGGTACTTACTCCAATATAGGTGACCCAAGCATTTTATAGAATTTTTCCAGCGTAGGCACTAACTGGTAATCTGGAAAAGTGAAGCAATGGTGTTTAGGGTCGAAGAACTGGAATAGAACACTCATGAGACCTTTGTCAAACCCAGTAGTAACCAAACTGAGCAAGTAACCATATCTCTTGTTGAACGATAAGCCCTCAGGAACTCTCAGGACCAATTATTTGAGCTTAGGAGGGACCTTTACAAAATTTATTCGGATGGTCTTTCTGTGAGTTGAATGCATACCCTACAAAACAAAAAGGAAAGATAAATCTTTATCCCCTTGAAATGGTTAGCATGTATTTTATGATGTTCATGATGTTATGGTTATGCTTTGAAATCACATACATATCAAGTAAGTCACACAAAAGACCCTAGGTTTAATGGCTTGTGTGAGTCTTTAAAGGTAAGTACCCTCTTGAAGTTTTAGTTGGCTTAACCTGTCCTATTAAAAGTAATGGGTTCTAAGGAGTCTCATATCACTGGCCTTTCTATTAAGCATTGTTCTAGATCAAGCACTAAAGTATTGCGGCCAAAATATCCCAAAAGTCCAATCTCAATGAGTGTAGCATCGAGTATCAACCAATCTTCGGTCGGAACCAAAGCCGGCCATCTCACTACTTTCTAGTGGCTTAGGATGAGTCATTTAAAAGTTTCTAAAGGTCGGTTAGCGCTTAATGACGCCGAGGAAGCCTAATGTTACCCTTGACTGACTCAAGGAACATTAGTACAAGCCAAAGTGTCACTCTAACATAGCTATCACTTCGTCTATATCGGTCTACGCCGTACATCTTCCATGATTTATTTCTAATTAGCTAAAAGGTTCCCTAGATCCGGGTATAGGATCTTTAACAAAAGCCCAAGCAAAGACCCAAAAAAATGTAAAGCAAACAAATTAATCAAAGAAAGCAAGTAAAGGTGATCTAGCCCTAAGGTAAACCCACTTTTAAGTAAAATCCCCACCAGAGTCGCCAGTTCTGTAACACGGTGGGGGAACTGACTTGGGGTTTTGCGTATTATCGCAATTGTTGCGGATAGCAAGATTCACCACCTACTTTTCTTTTATCCAATAAGGAAAGGCTGAAAAGAACAGGAAATACCTTTCGAGATATTTTCTTGAGTTCGGGGGGTATGTTATGAAAAGGGAAGTTGTTAGCGCCCTTTTCATCCGTAGTTATCTACGGGCCCTTAGTTGCTTGGTAGATCACTTTCTTTTGTTTGAAAGTGTGTTTGTGATGTGGATTTTGAAAGTATTTTGAAAAGGAATGTCTTTGTATTGGTTCTCGTCTCTATAAGAACGCGTACAAAGTGTTTTGTCTTTTGAAAAATATTTCAAAGTGAAGTGTTGGTGTATAAAATATTTTGTTGTGAGCAAGCGAGAAACTAAGAGTAACCTACCTACTCAAAAGGTCTTAAATGTTCTTTTCTGCCTCCTTTAGATGTTGCTATCTTACTATTGATTTGGTAAGAAGCCCCATCGTTGGATGTGAAGGTACGGGTGTGGGACGTTTGTATAGTCATAGAAGGCAACTTGTGGAACGTTTTAGCAATTTCATTTAGGGACTAGATCGTTTACCGAAGGCAACATTGAGGGTCATCGAGGGACTACGATCTTTTATCGATGGTCTTTTGCTAAAACGCCCATATTCGAGGGACATGACTATTTTCCGAAAGGCAACAAAGTGGGATTACCCTAAGGGTTCTAGTGTGCAACTGTGTTTGATTTACATGCATTTAGTCTTGATTAGGATTATCTATTTGTTGATTTCATGTCTTGCCATACACACCCTAATTACTAGCATTTATATTTGAAAGCGATAAATTACATAAATGTAAAGTCCTACGCTATTCTATCATTTAGGGATGGGGGTACATAATTATAAATGGGGATTTTCAAGAATTACATCCTAATTATCTATTACAACCATATTGAATTATACAATATAAGAAAAGGAAAAGACTTTCTTTAAAAATGGTTTTTTGTCTAATAAAATAAAGGAAAATAATTATTTAATAAGAGAAAATATTTTTGATGTTTTTGTATGTTAATAAAAATAATAGAGAAAAAGGAAAAAACAATGAAAAATAGTATCAACATGTTGCTGAAAGCAAAACAAAGGGGATCAAAAGTTCTGATGCCAGACGCGTTGTAGTTCAGAATGAAACGTCAGAGGTGATAAGAAGTTCTGGGTTGATGCCATTGGGATCCTGAAAGAAACGTTAGAAGGAAAAAACAGAAGTTATGGGTTGTGTTTAGACAGTGAGCAAAAATTCAGAAGTTTTGTGTTGTGTTAATCATTGAGAAAAAAGCCTGAAGTTCTGGGTTGTGTTAAACAACGAGTGAAAATCATAAGTTCAGTGGGTGTTAAATAGTGAGTGAAAATCATAAGTTATGTGTTGTGTTAAACAGTGAGAAAGACTAGAAGTTTTGTGTGTTAAACAGTGAGGAGAACTCAGAAGTTATGTGTTGTGCTAAAATATTGGGAAAGAAAAATCCAGAAGTTTTGTATTACACTTCAACTCTTCCTTACATTAATCACCTCATCAACAACTCATTCAGTTCTAAACAAAAGCAAATCAGAAAGATAAAAGCACAACAGTTAATAGAAGTTCTAATCCTAATTCTAAGCCTAGCTTTATTCAAGAAGTTCTGATCCATGGTTTTTCTACTTATACAATGATATGGACAACATCAATACTATGATATTTACATATTTAATGATGTTCTGAATGAAAAGATTCAAAGTAAGAAAGACTTACCTTGAATCTAGAACGTGTGTTTGGGGCTTGAGCTGCTGCCTTCAGATCTTCTGGAGTCAGCAAGAGTAACAGAAGAGAAAATGCTAAGTTCTTTGAATTAAAGGGAAGAACAAAGGTTTTGGTTTTGTTTAGGAATTCATGGTTCACGAATGTTTTAATGTTTTCTTTTCTCTCTTTTATAATTCTCTCTTTCCAAAAGCCAGCCTCTTGAAAGTGTGATGGAGTAACTCATTTATAGGTGAGTTTGCTGTGGTTTTGGGGGGAAAAACAAATGAGATTTAAACCTTTTTGGCATACTGTTCCATTGCTTTTTAATCACAGCTTTTGTATGCTAATTTGGTGCAAATATGGGGTTTGAGAAAGTGCAGGCATGGACTGGATCAGCAGCTGCTTGCGGGACTGTGCTACAGCAGGGCATTAGGCTGCTTAAACGAGGTTTTGGAATTTGGTGATGTTTTGATCGCAGAAGACTAGAAACGTAACCTCCATATGTTGAAGAGTCATATTCTAACCGAAGAACATTGCTTTCATATGTTCTGATTGAATGGTCATATTTTGAATTGTCTTTGCAAATTCGGATTGCACATGCGTGGAGGCTGGCCCAAAAGTTCGGAAGTATTATATTCTCCTAACACTTAGAAAATTTTCCAAATGTTTAGAAATTTGATTTTTTTTCAAAGTAATTTCTGACTTCTGATTTTGATGAACTAATTTCATGTATTGATGAAATATAATTGTTGAAACTTAATTTTTGATCCAAAAGTCAAAGTTTGACTTTTCAGTGTACTTTTGACCATTTTGCCCTTGTGAATGACTTTCTTGGAAAATTGTAATCCAAGACTTGAAACTTGATAGAAGCAAACCTGAGGGTCTAGAATGATCCTTTGAGAAATGAGAGGGAAAATTTTGGGGTACAAAAGTATCACCCAATAATGTAGGGAATGGATTCCTAATCATAAATATCCTAATGGCATTGATATCCACAAACTTGTCGACATTGGGAAATAATAACAACACATAAGCAAGTAAAGCAAAAATAGCCTCAAAAGCAACCATACTCTTCATCCTAGCAAAATAGTGAGCTTTATCCAACAAGAACTGAGCGGGTAATCTTCTAATCCCTCCTTTGGTAGTCATGTGGGCTTCAACCTCAGACTTCCCCAAATGGATCAAAGTAGCAATCTCATTGGATTTTGACTCCCCGTCCAAACCAGTAAAAGGAACACGATCAGTAATAGGTAAACCCAATAGATAAGAATACTCTTCCAATATAGGCATCAACTGATAATCAGGGAAAGTAAAGCATCGATACATCGAATCATAGAGCTGGACCAAAGTTGAGATAATTCTCCCCTTCATCCTGAGCTTCATAAGAGAAATGATGGACCCATACTTTCTCCGAAAATCTGTAGAACTCTCGATCTCAGGAATCATACTCATTAACTCATCTATCTTGTGATCTTTGAAACTGTACTTCTTAGTCTTTCATTTTCTAGAATCCATAGTCAAAAATTACCTGAGATATTCGCAAAGAGTCAACTTTTAAGTCCCTTGAAACAAAATGTTTTTAAAGGATGCTCATGGGTACATGAATGCATGATGCAACAATCACACAAAAGATCACAGACATAAGGTTCATAGGTTCAACGTCACGAGCATGAGGTCAAAGGTACTACCCATAAGATATGATCTAAAAGTTTATCACTTTCCGAACAAGGTTCTAAGAGGTTCCTAGAGTCTACATCCTTCCTTTAGATATTACCAACTTCCTGATTGACTCGATAATTAGCAATATTCTCAAGAAAAACTTGTCCAAGCATAGTATCGCGTGACAACCATTTCCGAATTACTCCTTCATAGCTTCCTCACTACATCTAAAAGGCCAAGATGAGTTCAAGGTTCTACGGTTCTCAGTTTCAGCAGGCTCCCGGGTCGAAAGCAGCACGTCTTCCCGATTACTCAGTAAACGACACTACAGTCAAAGGGGCCTCCACTGAGTGGGGGATCTCATGTCTCCTTTTTTGGGATTACTCCCTCAAAGTTAACATGAATATACTTCCCGTCCTATCTTAAGTTTTCCCAAGTCTGAGTAGAGGACTTATGAGTAATCACAAAGCACCCTGAAAACCAGGAAAATCCAGACAAACATACATACAACACATAATATACAAACAATAATAACACATACACAAACAAACAAAGATAGGCTCAACCCACTTAGAGATGGAAAAATAATAGGTCAACCTATCCCCAGTGAAGTCGCCATTTTTTTCTGTAGCATTAGAAATGTTGAGACTAAGCCATTGGATTGACTTAACTCATACATATCAAATAAAAACCGCCACCGCGCTTTATTGTTTCCAAAGGAATGGGAAAAGAGAAAATGACCCAAAAGAGGGGGGAGAGAATATAAGTTCGTGGTTTAGTTATGTAAAGGGAAGGTATTAGCACCCTAAACATCTATTGTATTATGCAGGAACCTCTTTGAAAATATGTGTATTTTGGCTATAAAAGCTGTATAAAAAATAGATGGTGGAGATGAGAAAAGAAGTATTTTTTATGATTTTTGCACCCGCCGTGGTTACGAACCTTTAGTGCCTTCGTACCACCTTCTGTGCAATAGGGGATCAGGGTACTCGTAGTTCACCTTTAAAAATTTTAAAACACAATTGTGTTGGTTAATTTTAAGAGATAAAACATCATCGTCGTATCCGAGTGGGAAACATACTTACTACCCATAATTATGAGAAAGGAGAATTTGCGTCATCTCAAAGTGGAGGATATAGCTTGGATTTTAAAATCAACAAAGCCTCACTCAACACCCAAGTGGAAAATATCTCACTTCACCATATATCGTAGAAGTATATAGCTCGCATCACTACAAGGATCGACAAGAGTCTAATCTTTTGAGAAAATTTTAAAGCAAAAGGACAAAGTGGAAAAAATAGTTTGAATGAGATTGATTGACTTTTAGTCTTCTCACAAAAATTTCAAGGTATTATTAAGGTGATTAAAGCTTGATTTAGAAAATGTCTTGAAAATGCATGGACCTAAGTCCAAGTTTATTATGAAAGTAGTACAAGTTTAGAAAACAATAAGAGTTTTCAAAAGGAGGGAGAAGATTTTTGAACTTAAAGAAGATGGGAGGAGAAGAAGGGACTATCCTAAAGAATAAGGTAAAAGCTAGAGAAAAGAACCGTCTAACCAACAAGAAGCCAACACTTGACATAATGAGTCAATATAGAATTACCATCCTTTGGATTGAAACCAAACAATCAAAGATAATAAACCTCTTAAGAAAACCAAGCTTCAATTGCATTAAGTATTCACAAAAAAAATTGGGCAGAGTAATGGATGTATACAGATGAATTCCCAATCACAAACAAAACATGTAATCACAAAAACTTGCACACAAAGCAAACATACAACCCAATGTCTTGGGGTAAACCCCAAGAACTCCAGACAAAATAACAGTTGAGGTCACAAGGTCCCAAAGTAGTTCAAGGTCTCTAATCCTAAGTTCAAGAAGTTTATCACTCCATAATGCCAAGGATAGTAACCAAGTAGTTCAAGTAACATTAAAGTTTTTTTTTGTTCAAGTTGATTATTAGGTATCTTTAAAAAAATAAGGGACAAGCGCAAGAGAGCAAAAATAAAAATGACATGAAAGTAAATTCTCAAATGAGCAAAGATAAAAATAGCATGAAATACAAATTCTAAAATGAATGTGCTTAAAGTAAAAGCACAAAATAAAGTCAATTGTTAGAAATTAGAGATTATTTGAATGACCATCTTGAAACTTGCATTTTAAACTCATTAGAGGATTGATAAAACCAAAGCCTCTCAGCAACAAGTTTCATTTGCTTTTTGCCAAGTATATCACTCATTTAAAATTCTCAAAGCAACTTTAAATGATCAATGATGTTTAAGTGATTCACTTTGACCAAAGCTTATGAAGATTCATTAGAGGATTGATAAGTCCAAAGCCTCCTAACAATGAATCTCAAGGTTATTGGATCAAAGGATTCAAATTAACATACTTGGGATTACAAATATGGGTTTGGGCCACGAATGATCATTTCTCGAATCGGGACAAAATTTAGTGCTATGTTGAGCAATCTTAAGTGGACTTATATAGAAGTCGAACCTATTTTGAAGCTGGTCAGTAGCAATTTATGTGTCATATGTTTGGAGAGATGATATGTATATCATCATCTAACAACATGTGACACAATAAGAAGAGGATGAGATGAAGAGGGGAGGGATAATATTTGAAATAAAAAAAATTAATCAAACTATCATTAAAATCATTCATCCATTTTGGTGGAGATAAACTCAACATCCAAGATCCAATGATGTTAACGAAGTTCATGATCAAAAGTCAAAATAGTTAGAGTATGTACATAAATAAAATATTATTTAAAATAAAATAAAAAAGTTTTTTAAATGTTTTTTTAATATGGAAATAAGGGAAAAATATAACAACTATATTCAAATCACTCAAGAAAAATTAAGTGAGACCATAGAAAAATCAGAAATGAACTTAAATATTTTTATGATTTTTTGAGTAATTTTTTAAAGTCAGAAACTAATTTAAATTGCTCAAATAAGTGAAAAAAAGATCAAAAATAGTAAAAGTCAGGATAAAATTCTAAAAAAAATTCAGAAAGTCAGAATTAACGAAAATGATTTTTATAAAAAGTTTCAGAATTTAAAAAGTCAGAAAGTGTTTTTTAAACAATTAAAATAAAGCAAACCTAGAAAAAA
Source organism: Vicia faba (assembly GCA_948472305.1). NCBI lineage: Eukaryota > Viridiplantae > Streptophyta > Magnoliopsida > Fabales > Fabaceae > Vicia > Vicia faba. The sequence continues at coordinate 453,409,040 of OX451735.1, read as the reverse complement.
AATATGAAAAATATCAAACCTTAAAATAAAAATATGAAAAATATTCAGAAAGTCAGAAATAATTCAAAATATTTATGTATATTTTTTTTTTATATTTTTTGGGTAAAAAATAAAAGAATTATGAATTTTTGAAATTTAAACAAATTTTAAACAAATTTTATAAAAATAAATAAATCAGAAATAATGTGAGGCGTTGGATCCAAATCACTAAAACACACTGGCACATCAAGTGGCTCAGAAATGAAGATGTATGGTGATCCCTGGTCAACAAACGCGTACTGAAGTCACGAAAGTCAGACCAATCACAACATTTCAATTGTCACGCTTTCATTGGTTGAAGAGGTCGCATAGGTCATCTTCAACCTCCAACTACCCTACAATTAGGGTGAAATCATAATCCTTAAATTAGTAAATTTAGACGCTCATAGTGGTATCACTAGACGCGTATCTCTAAGACGATCACAACCATATCCTCGCACCAAATTTATATAAAACACAGCTTACTCGATTTGAAAAAGATCATAGATGTTTTAAAAAATATGAAATCGAAAACAAAATTATCAAACGCATTGATTCACCAAAATTGAGTTAACAACAAGCATCAGTGAACATCATAGACCATTCCAATAATTTGAGTTAGAATATTTGATGCCTTAAACTACCTGAACAAATTCAGATGAAGTTGCTATGTAAATGGACTTGGCTAGCACGACTCTGGGCACCTCAAGGCTTGATTCTTCTTCTGTTAGCTTCAGGGAAGTTCAAGGATGAAAGATCAATGAAGAAATTGAATTGAGAAGTGAGGAAAATAGGAATTTGAAATTTCAGAAAAGGGAGTTTGACAGAGTGATTTTGGATCTTTAAGCTTGAGAAGATGAATGAGGTACGACCCTCTATTTATAGGGAAACTAATGGAATGCTTAAGCGTGTGAAATGATGAAGTTTGGAGGGAAATCGTGAGTAGTTGCAAACATGAAAAGTGTGACTTCTATTTTTCTAAAAACTCAACCAAAGCTTGTGTTTCAATGTGCTAATCATTTCTAGAAGTTCATTAAACATGATTAGAAGCAAAAATGCGCAGAAATTTTGTGTTTAAAGGCCAAATCAAGGATTTCAAAATTCTAACTTTGGAGAAAACTTCAGCTTCAAGGTACCATCTTTGAATCAATGGTGTGCATGATTTAGGGAACCTTAGGACTTAATTCTTGAAGTATTTGAAAGATTAGATCACAAAATTTACAATGTAAAAAGAATGGAATCAAATGGACGCTTGAGCTGAAAGTTGTGATTAGTCAAAGTTGGGAAAAAGATGCTGACTTTTTGTACGTATAAAAATTCTATGTTTTTTCTTCAAAATGGCCTATAATGTTTTGCATCCAAACATGACATTCCATTTCAAATTTTCTCTTGGCCAAAAAAGATGGAATGAAATAGAACTCTTGAATGACATTTTGAGACTTGAACCATTTAAAAACTCCAAAAATTGAGAAAGTTATGACTTTGGGAAGTTGGTGAAAATTCATGGGATGACCTATAATCTTTTGCATCCTTAGGGCATCTTCCATCCATTTACAAGCTTAGAACATAAAATAAGAGTTAAAGTTCACACCTTTAGGATTATTGTGGAAAAAGAATAGGCTCAAGGAGATAAAAATTGATCAAGTTATGATCTTTTGAAGTCACATAAGGGAATTTGATAGCCTATCTAGAGGACTCGTAATCTTTCTTCATCATTAGGTATCTTCCACACAAAATTTTCTTGAAACTTTTGAAGTGATTTGTTGATAACCCTTTCAAGAGAAGCATGTTTTTGGAATCACTCAAAAATACCAAAATATGAGCAAAATATATCCTTTAGAAGTTCAAAACCCTAGCCCCTAGAGCAACAAAATGCCTTGGAAACTCTTCTCAATTTTGACAAACCTTCTTGCACAAATACTTTGGTCATGTGAATAAAAGTTATTTAGGATGACAATGAGGAACCATATAAACCATAACCACTTCCAAGTATTTATAATTGAGGGAGATATGCACTTGTGACCAAGAAATCCAAAACTTGTCCAATTAGGTCAAACTTCTTCCATCAACACTCATATCTTTGGACTATCTTTGACAACTTGAGGCATGATGGATCATAATAGACTTTGTCATGATATTACTTCAAAACATCTTCAATGATGAAGCTTGAATCTCAATGAAGCTTTGTTGAAGAAGGCATGGAAAGAAACTCATGAACCTGTAGATCAACTTGATGGAATGTGTTGTGCTTTCACTATAATATCAACAATTAGGGCAAACATTCATTGTATTTATTAGTTAAAAGTTAATAAATAAAAAACATAAATGATCACATAATACAAGTTAAGGTGCTTGGTGATTCCTTATGAGCAAAGTAAAGATAAGGAAAAGAACCAAACCCTAATGTGATCTTGTTGTGAATGAGTTGATATGATATGATAGAAGAATCTTAGGGTCAAAAATTGGGGTACAACTATAGTTAAAGACAAGAACAGACATCTGCTGGTTCAGCTTAAATTGACCAATTATTTATCCTAATTCTTTTCCGGTGGACTCTTTCTCTGGTTAAGTTTAAATCGACTCAATGATTTATTCTGATTCATATCCAGTTAAAGACAATTAAAGACCTCTGATGATTCAGTTTAAATCGACCAATGATTTATCCTGATTCTTTTTTGGTGGAATCTTTCTCTAGTTCAGTTTAAATCGACTAAATGATTTATTCTAATTCTTATCCAGATAAAGACAAGAATAGACATCCGCTGGTTCAGCTTAAATGAACCAATGATTTATCCTGATTCTTTTCCAGTAGACACTTTTTCTGGTCCAGTTTAAATTGCCCGAAGATTTATTCTGATTCTTATCCAGTTAAAGACAAGAACAAACATCTGTTGGTTCAGCTTAAATCGACCAATGATTTATCCTAATTCTTTTCCAATGGACTCTTTCTCTTGTTTAGTTTAAATCAACTCAATGATTTATTCTGATTCTTATCCAGTTAAAGAGAATTAAAGACCTCTGCTGGTTTAATTTTAATCTACCAATGATTTATCCTGATTCTTTTCTGGTGGACTCTTTATCTAGTTCAATTTAAATCAAATCTATGATTTATTCAGATTCTTATCCAGTTAAAGATAATTATAGACCTCTTATGGTTCAGTTTAAATCGACCAATGATTTATCCTAATTCTTCTCCAGTAGACACATTTTCTGGTTCGGTTTAAACCGACCAAAGATTTATTTTGATTTCTATCCAGTTGAATACAACCAAAACCTTTCTTTGGTTCAGCTTAAATAGCTCAAAGATTTATTCTGATTCTTATCTAGTTAAAGTTAAGAACAGACATCTGCTAGTTCAGTTTAAATCGACCAATGATTTATCCTGATGCTTTTCTAGTAGACCTCTCTCTGGTTCAGTTTAAATCGCTTAAAGATTTATTCTGATTCTTATCCAGTTAAATATAATTATAGACCTCTGTTGGTTCAGTTTAAATAGTTCAATGATTTATCTTGATTCTTTTCCTATAGACACTTTTTCTAGTTCAGTTTAAATTTCCCGAAGATTTATTCTAATTCTTATATAGTTAAACACAATTATAGACATCTTCTGGTTTAATTTAAATCGACCAATGATTTATCCTGATTATTTTCTAGTAGACACTTTTTCTGGTCCAGTTTAAATCACCCGAAGATTTACTCTAATTCTTATCCAATTAAAGATAATCAAGACCTTTCTCTGGTTTAGTTTAAATCGCTCAAAGATTTATTTTGATTCTTATCCAGTTAAAGTTAAGTACAGACATTTGTTGGTTCAATTTAAATCAACCAATGATTTATCCTGATGCTTTTGCAGTAGACCATTCTCTGGTTCAGTTTAAACCAACCAAAGATTTATTTTGATACTTCTTCCAGTTGAAGTCAACAGTTATTTTGTATGACATCTATAAGCCCATCTCTGAAAACTCTCCTTCACCTCTCCAAATGGAATCTATATGCCCATTCCTGATACAATCAACCAACAACGTTACCTCTTCCACAGGCGAGGGTAAATTTCTGGGCACTTAAGTGTTCAATCATCTTCTACCTTTAAGTCACGAATGGTGGACATGCCAATATAACTCTTCAGGTTTAAGAAGATTGAACAGGGGAAGCTGTTGTACCCCAAAATTTTCCCTCCCATTTTCTTCTCAAGACATTCTTTCAAGACTTCTCAGATGTTCAAGACACTCAAGGGTTGACTAGTCAAGACTCCTCCTAAGCAAGAAGTCCACAACTAAGGTTTTGATCTCCTCAGATAAATTTGGTTTCAAAAGGTCCCAGGTGGATTTCATGGTTCTTCATAGGTCCTCAACAAGGTTCATCACAAGTTTTAAGTCCCACATCACAAGTTTGCTCAGTCAATGACTCAAATGATTGAACATCAACTGTATTGGTCAAAAAGTCAACTGTGGTCAACATACAGTCAAACTTAAATATTTTTGGTCAACATTAACATTTTGAATTGATATTCATCATTTGATCAAGGGTTGATCATAATTCCTCAAGGAAAGACCTCAAATCATCAAAAGTAAAGAATTGTCAAATTGGGGTTTCCTTAGGAGAAGTCAACTAAAAATTGACCTGGCATAACTTTCACATACTTCAATTCTCTACAACTTTTCTTTTATTCTCGAGTCCAAAAAATGGTTCATTTGAAAGATATGACCTAAAACATTATAGGTCATTTTCAAAAGTCAACAAAAGACACTTTTGTCAAGACAACTTACATCAAGATAATGTCTTCAAAAGTAAAAATGATCAACATAGAGATTTTAGAGGGCATCTTGATCTTTCCAAAAAGTCCAAGATCATCTTCAAAAGATGAAAATTGAGTAAGTTATCAGTTGCAAAGTTGGGAAATTTTGAGGAATTGCATGAAATGCAAAGTGAGCAAACTTGAAGTTTTGAACTAGTGGGCCTAACTTTTGATGTTCAAACATGTTCATAAGGTGTTAGAGGACCTCTAAATCCATTCACATATTTTTATGATTTTCATTTCTTTTATTTGAATTTTTATTCATTTAAATTCAAATAAAATATGAAACAATGGTATAAAGGATTGGGATTTTTGTTTCAATCATCTAGAGGCCCAAGAAAACTCATGACAACTCATTACAACCTTGCCAAACTCGTGCAAGACCAAGATGGCAAGAAAAATCTCAAGTTTGGCAAGTTTTAAAGTTGTTTGATTCTTGTTTTACCATGGCATCATGGCTTTGATTCTTGCCATATTTGTCAGCTCACTTCATCCTTCTATATAAAGGCAAACATAACAACTCAAAACACCACGAAATTTTGCACCAAAGCTCTCCAAAAAGTTCTCCAAATTCAAAGAAATTGTGAAAATCATTTCTCGCATTTCCAGCGGTTTTCAAACCGATCCAAACCTTCCATTGTCCTCTTAACGTTTGCAAGAGTCAGAATCAACCATTACCCTTCGTAAATCAACCCCAGAAACCACCCTCACATCAACTCCAATTGGTAAGATTGGTAGGTTTCATTTTCTCAAGATTTTCATGGTTTAAATTCTTGTAAGCATGCTTATTCCATTCATATGTATTTCTTGGATTTTTCTAACGTTTTACATGTAAGCATGGTATACATAATGCTTTGACCTTCAGATCTTGAAAGATTCAGATCCAACGCCCCTAATGAAGTCCCCATGGTGAACCTCAGAGAACCAGTCATGCAGAACCACCACTAGCTCCTGGGCTCTTTTTTTAGGCTCAATTTTGCTTCTTTCATACCCCTCCAATTTCTTACAAGAAGGCCCATAAATCTTTCTTCTTTTTATTTTGTTTTAATTTAATTTAATTATTTTCTTTTAATAATATTTTTTTAATAAATTCATAAAAATCAAAGAAATTAGATATAGATTTTAATTAATTAACTTTATTTTCACAATAAAAATTGATTAACTTAATCACTTTTTAAGTTTATTTTATTAATTAAAATATAATTAGAATTAGGCTTTAATTATCATTCAGTTATTTTTCTAAATAAAAACACCAAAAATATTTTCTTATACTTAGAATTTTTAGGTTTTTTTACATATCTTGCTCTCTTCAATCTCCGAGCTCTTATTTACTTTTTCACATTTTTTTCAATATTGTAACTGTCCAAAGTTTGTAATAGCTAATTAGGACCTTTACCTTTTTATTTCCCAATTTTGGGTTTGTATTCCCCATCCCCGAAACGATGTAATAACATAGTTTACTTCTCGCACTTTTATTTTCTGCCCTTGTATATATCTAATTTCTAGATTAAATATGCGTGCATCATAAGACTTAAAAGCAAACGCTAGACAACCTAACATCCAAGATAAATAACGGAAACATAACACACTTTACACACGGGCACCTCTAGGGTAACCCTCACTTGTTGCCTTCGAAAAATAAACAATCATGTCCCTCGAACATGGAGACACTTTAGCAAAGTCCCTCCGATACAAAAAAGATTGTAGTCCCTTGATGACCCTTCGATGCTTCCCTCGGTAAACGATCTAGTCCATTACGATAAAATTTCTAAAGTTCCCTACGAGTTGCTTTAATAACTATACGATGACCCTCGCTTGTCCCTCAAAACATCCAATGATAGGGCTATCCACCAAATAATGGTAGGATAATATTATCTAAAGGAAAATAGGAAAATAACAAAGACCGTTTAAGTAGGTAGACAGCTTGTAATTGCTTTGCTCACAAAATAAAACCATTTCTCACATATACACTCTCTTCTTTCTAAATATATTCAAAGACAAAAAACACTTTGTATGCATTCTCAACAATACGAGAATCATACAAAGTTCGTCGCATTAAGGCGTCTTTTCAAAATATTTTCAAAAATACACTTACACAAAAAAGCATTTTCAAAGTGATCTAGCAACTAAGAGCCCATAGATAACTACGGATGGAAAGGATGCTAATACCCTCCCTTTCCATAACCTACCCCCCGAACTCAAAATCTTTAAAAAGGTCTTTCCTATTCTTTTCACCCTTTCCTTTGTTGGATAAAAGAAAATTCGGTGGTGACTCTTGCTAACCGTAACATTTGCATAAACCGCAAAAACCAGTAAAGTCAGTTCTCCCACCGTATTACACTCTCTAATAAAATGATGTCTGCTATCAATGTGCTTAATCCTACTATGCTAAATAGGACTTTTGGAAATATTAATAGCACTCAAGTTGTCACAAAATAATTTCATAACATCTTGTGTGACATTATATTCAGATAATATCTATTTCATCCATATAAGTTGAGAACAATTACTTCCTGCAACAATGTACTCAACTTTAGCCGTAAACAAAGATACACAATTTTGTTTCTTACTGAGCCACGAGATCAAATTGTTTCCCAAAAAGAAACATCCACTAGAGGTACTCTTTCTACCATCAACACTCCTAGCTCAATCGACATCACAATATCCCATAAGCACTGAATTTGAATCATGAGAATATATCATTCCATACTCACATGTGCCATTCACATACTTCATAATTCTCTTAACTTGATTGATGTGACTTACTTTGGGTTCTGCTTGATATTTAGAATAAACCCAAACAACAAAAGTTGTATTTGGCCTGCTTGTTGTAAGGTATAGAATGCTACCAATCATGCTTCTATATAAACTCCGATCAACACTCACTCCTTTTCATCTTTGTATAACTTCAAGTGTGTAGGAGAAGAAGTTCTCTTATGGGTGGCATTCTCCAATCCAAATTTCTTCACAATATTCTTGGCATATTTGCTTTGACAAAGGAAAATGGAGTCTTCCATATGCTTGACTTGCATCCCAAGAAAGAATATTAATTCACCCACCAAACTCATCTCAAACTCAGATTGCATTTGTTTGACGAATTGTTGGACCATTTCATCCGACATCCCTATAAACATAATATCATCCCGCATAAATCTGAGTTATCATAAGTTTTCCATCTTTCTCCTTGGCAAAGAGATTTTTTTTAAATTCCTCCACTCCTATATCTGTGGTTAATGAGAAACTCAATCATCCTCTCATACCAAGCTCTTAGAGCCTGTTTAAAACCATACAACACCTTCTTTAACTTGAACACGTGATTTGGGAAAGAAGGATCAAAAAATAATTTTGGCTATTCAACATATACTTCTTCATTCAGATAGCCATTTAAAAGGCACTCTTAACATTCATATGGAAAAACTTAAACTTTAAGAGACATGCCACTCCAAGTAGTAGTTTGATAGATTCCAAACGAGCTACATGAGAAAAATGTTTCACCAAAGTCTACTCCTTCAATCTGGGTGTACCCTTGAGAAACAAGTATGGCCTTGTCTCTGGTGACAACCCCTTGTTCATCTGACATGTTTATTTAGTACCAATCACATTCACTCCTTCAGGTCTTGGTAATAAGTGTCAAACTTCATTTCTCTTGAATTGACAAAGTTCATCTTGCATAGCATAAATCCAAAATTCATCTATCAAAGCCTCCTTGACCTTCTTTGGTTAAAATTTTGAAACAAAGAAAGAATTTGATACAACTTCCCTTGATGTGGTTTTCACTCATTCATTCAGACTTTCAATTATCAGCTCCTGCGCGTGGTCTTTCTGAATCCTAATAGAAGGTCCTTTGTCAGCTGCATCGGTTTCTTCTAATTCAGTGTTGACACTTGAATTTGCAGCATCTTTAGGAACATCATTATTCATAGTAAAAAATGCTCCAACATCATCTGAGATATCTTCTTCTTTGGTTGAGTCATCAATCACCACATTTATGGACTCCATCATCACCTTAGTTCTGGAATTAAATACTCTATAGGCTCAACTGTTTGAAGAGTATCTGAGAAAAATTCCCTCATCACTCTTAGGATCCATCTTTCTCCTCTACTCACGATCTACCAAAATGTAGCATTTACTTCCAAAGAATGGAAATATTTAACTGTTGGCTTCCTTTCCATAGTTCATAAAGAGTAACATATGTACCAAATCTGATGTTTACTCTATTATGAATATAGTAGGTAGTGTTCATGTCTTCAGTCCAAAAATAATATGAAAGTTTCTTAGCATGAAGCATGACCCTGACACATTCTTGAATAATTCTATTCTTGCGTTCCACCACACCATTCTGTTGAGAAGTGATAGGTGAAGAGAACTCATGACTAATCCCTTCGAAGGTACAAAATTCCTCAAACTTATTATTTTCAAATTCTCTGACATGGTCACTTCGAATTCTGACTATACTATAATCCTTCCCTCTTTGAATCCTTTGACACAACTCTTTAAAGACTTAAAATACTTCAAATTTCTCTTTGATGAAATTCACCCATGTAAACCTTGAGAAATCATCAACAATATTCTTCTCATTTGTAACTAAGCATTCAGATTCAATAAAGTTAACTTTGAGACCTTGGTCGCATATTTGACTAATACTAATTAAATTAGCAGTTAGGCCCTTTACAAATAGCACATCATCAAGACTAGGCTGTCATGTATAGTCCAACTTTATAACACATTTTATTTCCCCTTTTGATCCATCTCCAAAAGTGACATAGCTTGTGGAGTGAGGTTTAATAACCATCAGGAATTTTTGGACATCTGTCACGTCTCTAGAAAAACCAGTGTTAAAATACCAATCCTCTCTTGCATAAGCTCTAAGAGAGGTGTGAGCTATGAGTCCAGAGGTACCCTTCTTGGGAACCACTTCCTTTTAGCTCTAACAAATTTTTGTTCTCTTCTATGTTGTACTTCATATCTGGGATAACCTTATAGCCTGTAGCAGAAGGATTTTATATGACCAGTCCTTCCACAATAATAACATATATTTCATTGAGTCTTGTTTACCAAGTGCTGATGTTGGAACATTTTATTTGACATCTTCTATTCCAGTTATTTATTTGGACGAACAAACATCACTTCAACCTTTTTGCTTTTGTTCTTCATAGCTTAGTTTTCATAGCCAATTCCTTTAACATTTCCATCATTCTTTCTGAATCTTAATAGAAGGTCTTTTGTCAGCTGCATCAGTTTCTTCTAATTCAGTGTTGACACTTGAATTTGCAGCATCTTTAGGAACATCATTATTCAAAGTAAAAAATGCTCCAACATCATTTAAGATATCTTCTTCTTTGGTTGATTCATCAATCACCACATTTATGAACTCCATCATCACCTTAGTTCTAGAATTAAATACTCTATAGGCTCAACTGTTTGAAGAGTATCCAAGAAAAATTCCCTCATCACTCTTAGGATCCATCTTTCTTCTCTACTCACGATCTTCCAAAATGTAGCATTTACTTCCAAAGATATGGAAATATTTAACTATTGGCTTTCTTCCTTTCCATAGTTCATAAAGAGTAACATATGTACCAAATATGATGGTCACTCTATTATGAATATAGTAGGCAGTGTTCATGGCTTCAGTCCAAAAATAGTATGAAAGTTTCTTAGCATGAAGCATGATCCTAACACATTCTTGAATAATTCTATTCTTACGTTCCACCACATCATTATGTTGAGAAGTGACAGGTGAAGAGAACTCATGACTAATCCCTTCGAAGGTACAAAATTCCTCAAACTTGTTATTTTCAAATTCTCTCACATGGTCACTTCGAATTCTAACTATACTACAATCCTTCACTCTTTGAATCCTTTGACACAACTCTTTAAAGACTTCAAATACTACAAATTTCTCTTTGATGAAATTCACCAATGTAAACTTGAGAAATCATCAACAACAATATTCTTCTCATTTGTAACTAAGCATTCAGATTCAATGAAGTTAACTTTGAGACCTTGGTCGCATATTTGACAAATACTAATTAAATTAGAAGTTAGGCCCTTTACAAATAGAACATCATCAAGACTAGGCTGTCATGTATAATCCAACTTTCCAACACATTTTATTTCACCTTTTGATCCATCTCCAAAAGTGACATATCTAGTGGAGTGAGCTTTAATAACCATCAGGAAATTTTGGACATTTGTCACGTGTCTAGAAAAAGCAGTGTTAAAATACCAATCCTCTCTTGCATAAGCTCTGAGAGAGGTGTGAGCTATAAGTCCAGAGGTACCCTTTCTTGGGAACCACTTCCTTTTATTTCTAACAAATGTATGTTCTCTTCTATGTTGTGCTTTATATCTGGGATAACCTTATAGCCTGTAGCAGAAATATTTTATATGACCAATCCTTCCATAATAATAACATATATTTCGTTGAGTCTTGTTTACCGAGTGCTGATGTTGGAACATTTTATTTGACATCTTCTATTCCAGTTCTTTCTTTGGACGAACAAAGTTCACTTCAACCTCTTTTCCTTTGTTCTTTATAGCTTGGTTGTCATAGCCAATTCCTTTAACATTTCCATCATTCTTCCTAGACTGAAGAATCTCATCAAGCACACCAAAACTGCTATTAAGCATTCTCACATACTTGGTCATATTACCAATTTGTGACTTGAGTAAGATAACATCATCCTTCAACTCAAAGATAGTAGACATACGCTCCAATTTTTCAGTCTCCAGACCTGAGATGATAAATAGGTGCTCCACTTTTTCAGCCTCCGGTGAGAAATAGTTTTCTTTTGCATTTCTTCAACTTTGTCCACCTCTTAACTTCTGAGGCACAACTCCTTGTAAGAAGCTGCAAGTTCTTCAAAGGTAGGTCCTTCACAATCTATGTCTTCATCAGAGTTACAAACTCTAGTCAAGGTTGTGACATGTTTTGCTCCTTTCTCTTCATGATCACTTTCAGAATCTTCCTCTGACCATGACACACACATAACCTTTTATTTTGTTTCTTAAGATAACTTGGGCACTCAGCTCATATGTGTTCAAACCCTCACATTCATGACACTGAACTCTTCTCTCTTGGTTGGAATTGTCATCAGTTCTGGTCCTTCTTTCAGAGTATTGGTTTTTGTTGATGTCGAATGACTTATTCTTGACATTTGATATTGACTTCCAGTCCACTCTTTTCAATAATTTGTTGAATTATCTTCCAAGAAGAACAATAGCATTTAATATCCCTTCTTATGTATCCAAATCACATTCCTCTTTCAAGTCATCAGTATTAGAACCAAATGCAATACTCTTCTTCTTTCTATATTTTTCACTGATTCCTAACTCAAAAGTCTGCAGATATCCCATAAGCTCATCAACCTTCATGTTGTTTATATCCTTGGCTTCCTCAATGGAAATCACCTTCATATCAAACATCTTCGGAAGAGATATGTGAGTCTTTATCACCAACTTGGCTTCTGACATCTTCTCCCCTAGAGCACTTGAGGAATTGACTATCTCAATGATATTCATGTGAAAATCATGAATACTCTCATCCTGCTTCATTCTTAAATTCTAAAACTAGGGGGTAAGAATTTGGAACCATGATGTCTTTACCTTAGAGGTTCCTTCATACGTAGTCTTCAAAATCTCTGAAGCTTATTTAGAAACAATACAATTCCTTATTAGTCTGAATATTTTTTTGTCCACTCCATTGAATAGGGCATTCAATGCTTTGTAATTTCCCTCTGCTAACTTGTAATCTCCATCATCCCAATCTTCCTCATCCTTCAGCGCATTAGTAGTCTTCTCATCCTTATCTCTATCCATTGATGGATCCCATCCTTTGACAACAGATTTTCAAGCCTTGTTGTCCATGGATTTAATAAAAGCCACCATTCGAGCCTTCCAATAGTCATAATTGGTTCCATCAAGAATGCATGGCCTGTTTAAAAATTCTCATTCCTTGTCCATTGTACCAGAAAGTAACTTCCTTGAATCTCTTCTAGAGTCATAGCAGGATGCTTGCTCTGATACCAATTGAAATTCTAGTATTCAGATCACAAATGTCCTAAGAGATATTGAGACACCGATCTCTGAACAACAACATAATGAACAATATAAACAATAAAATGGTGCATAAAGTAAACAACATGCATAATTGTTAACCTAGTTCAGTGTACAACAACACCTACTATAGCGGCTACCTTAGTCAAGGACGAATTCGACTAGATAGTATTAATTTGTAGACCCATAACAAACTTTCACCTAGTTTACAATCTACCCACTTAATCACTATCCGTGCTTAACTTCTACCTAAGACTCACCTAGGTGTGAGACCCTTCTAAAATCCCTTCCAATCACATAAAAGTGACTGAACAACTCTAAATAAACTTAGAATAATTTCAAAAGATACGCTTCAAAGACACACAACCATTCACTGCTTGAAATCTTAGGAACGATTGACAGAACTTATAACTCGAAAACCAGTCCTACTCTTCTATCAAGATGATATTTCAGAGAATCACAAATAACATAAACAAACCATAACAAAAACATACATAAGTTCCACACTAAAACTAGGTTAGTGGCAATCTATTTAAAGCCATTTTCTGGACTTGATTGGGCTTTAAAATCGTAGTTGGATATGCCAGTGAAGCTGCAAAATTATCTTCTCAAAGACAAGACATTAATAATTTGTTTCCTAAATTATCTCCATAATTAGAAACTAAGAACACTCCTTGAATTCAGCTTGAATCTCTTTAATCTTCAAACTGAGCGCCACATAAGATAGTATAATATTTCTAGAATATACTGCATCTGTAACAAATTAAAACATCCAACTGTCCAGCTGTATAAAATCACGATATTGAAAGAAATTGTATAGGACATCGCATTCGATGTGTTTCTCCAATTGATAGAACATCTTTTTTCAACAAGTTTATGCTAAGTTAGTTTTACCAAACATAATGCCAACCGCAAAAATATAAAATAAACAATTTGACCGTTACAGCTTTGGCTAATTACATAATGATCTTAACACATTCAACATTATAATTATTACCCAAATATTAAAAAAAAAATGCTTTCGCAAATTGGATCTCTTCATGTCTCCTTTCATTGCAATTTTCAAAACAATTGCATATCTTCTGATAATTTTTTAAAGAGCCATCTTTGTTCAAAAATGTGTCAAGAGTTATATAAATAGTAAATCATTTTTCTCTGAATTTTAATACACACACAAAATCACCATACATTCAAACTTTCAAATACTCTTCCTACAATATCTCACAATATTTCACTCTAATAGAATTCACTTTTAAGTATCAAGAACATGTGCATTGTTTTCATACATACAAATAATTGTTCTTGAGAACTTAGAAATATAGGATAAGACATCTTTCTACATAGAATTTATTCTATAGAAATATACTTCAAACTTTCTTATATTCAAACAAAATCAAATACTTGTAATACCTTGTTATTTAGGATTATTGGAAACAAGTGACTTGAAAAAGAGAGTATTGTTTTCTTTTTCTAAGTTGCTTGATCATAAGGTTATTTTACCTTAGTGATTAGTTAGAAGCTTGTGTATAAAAGTCTAAGATTAGGCTTGTACAAAGTTCTAATAATTATTGAAATCTCTTACATATTGTAAGAGGACTAGAAGTACTCTCGGATTCAAAGTGGAACTTGATGGATTTAAAGTAAATCCTATAGACACAAATTATAGCATATTATAATATCATGATATAATTAATAAGAACGGTGTAGCTTGTGGGATTGGAGAGACTTCCGTCAAAAAATACGTATGAGAGGATTACTACCCTCATTGTCGTTTAGGATTTTTAGAGTATGTTGATCGCTTAATGGGACAACACTTAAATATCTAAATAGAAGATGGCAGAGACCTCTCATTGGACTTAATTGAATGGTCCAACTCATCACGATCTATTCGGGCACAAAATCCAATAATATAATTCATCAATAAATAATGGTTAATAACAACTAACTATATTATAATTAATTAATAATTAATAATTTCAATTCATATTTAATTAATTAAATAATTAATTTAACATTCTACCACTTAGAAGATAATAATTAATTATTAAAAATATTTATTTTAATATTAGAATATCAATAATAGTTAAAACAATAATCAAATAAAAGAGAAGTATGTTTCAATGCTGCATAAATTGTTTCTGATAGAGAAAACAAATCCTACATGTTAAAGACTCGCATTTTATATAAAAAAATGATGAATTTAGAGTAACATATTTAAATTAAGAGAAATGTGTTATTAAAGAATGACCCAAACATATGAAAATGCTATTAATAAACTCCCACTAACCCAAAATATCATAAGACTTACTCATGTTTATAAGTATGTGGTCAATGATTTACTAATGAATTTTTTTAAATTAAAGGTCATAGAATATCTAAATAGGACTAATAATAGTAATATTACATATAGGTGTATCCTATTAAGAGAGTAATTACATTTTGTCATAAGTATCTTCATAACAAAATATCATACTCGATAGGATTATTGATATTTATTTGTACTTTCATATTATGACCTGACAAAAGTGAACTATTGAAGATATAATAACACAATATTATTGCACGCTAAAGAATTATTGGGTCTTTTCAATATTGACTTAAATATCAAATTATGATGTTTCGTGAAATTAAGAGAATAATATATATCTTAGTATAATAAAATAAGACTTGTTAGAGTTATTATATATGTTGAAGTCTTCTGAGAATGTATCATATTTAT
Source organism: Vicia faba (assembly GCA_948472305.1). Taxonomy (NCBI): domain Eukaryota; kingdom Viridiplantae; phylum Streptophyta; class Magnoliopsida; order Fabales; family Fabaceae; genus Vicia; species Vicia faba. The sequence continues at coordinate 453,393,450 of OX451735.1, read as the reverse complement.
AATATGCGCAAGAATATATGACAATATGAGAGTAATAATCTAAATTTTTTCATATTATATAATTGTGTACACATACATTTCCACTGATTCAACATATATAAAGATTTATCAGCGTCTACTAGTATTATATACTCTGATTATAAAATGAGATATTAATTATATTTTATTGCAAAAAGATATAGAGAAGTGGTTGTATAATATACCATCGGTAGAGTTTTACAAACTCAACCACATATTTTGCCCATAAATAAAATATATCATTATTGATATAATTTCACATGAAAGAGTATGATGGTCAAATCCCTATAATTTTTAAATAGAATATATGATTATATACAACATCTTAATAACTCACTCAATTCTCAAATGTTACAAATATAACTACACACATTTGAGAAACATATTATGTTATATACAAAGAAAAATATGAGACTTTAATTTATTTATCATTGAGGATATAACACAAGTATTCCTAATTTCTATCAATAACATAAGACTATAATATCTACAATGTAAATCTCTATTAAATAATATTATATTAAAGAAATAATATTTTATTCTTATTTCTATACAATTGACATGCTAAATTCTCCTGCTTAATAGAAAAAAATAGTTGAACTATGAATCTAAGAGTTTTAAAATATTTAAACAAATATTCAACTATTTTATCTATAACACACTGATCATGTCAAATAATGTCATAGCGATAGAGTATGTCCATTATTTACATAATACAGAGAGAATTGAAATTTATTTAATTAAAAAAAAATATTGAACATAAATATTGAATTTCATAAAGTATTACATGTCTTAAAATAAATTTTTATTTCTCAAATTATAGTTTCAACAATTTTAAATAAGAAATATAACAATTTACTTTACAAAAAATTGTTTCACCAAAATTTCTAATACTGGTAAGGTACTCGAGTCATATTTAACATAAGTATTAAACCACAAGTTTATTTATCAATTAACTTTATATTAACAATAAAATGCCAATAAGATACAACTATCATAAATATAATATTAAATATAATTAAAATAATATGATTATTTTACTAAACAAAATTTGCATTATTAATAATAAATTATATTAATAATAATATATCAATAGAGTATGACTATTATCAATATAATATTAAATATAATTAAAATAAATTTAATTATTTTACTAAATAAAATTTATACAATTGTACTCATAATAGACATTATTACAATCGTATAAATTAAGATTAAAGAGTTCTAAAATATTGAGAATATATTATATAAAATTGTGCATAGTTTTCAACTTAATTAACACATAATATTCCATATATATCACAGAAATCTTCAATCTAGAAATAAAAAATGTAATATTACAATAATCAAATATTCTTATACTGATTATAAAAAAGTATTCTGCTCATAAATGAAATCATAATTTCATTTCATAAATAAAAAGAATATAAAAATGTAATATTAAACCAATCAAAATATTTTATACTTATTATAGAATATTCTTATTAAAATAATAAGTAACCAATCAAATATTCTTTTAAAGAATAGCTCAAAATCATTATATATATGAAAGTTTTGGATATGTATAAAATATAAATTAAATCAATCATTTAATAACATATTATATCTATTATCTATTATCTATCTATTATCTATTATCAATCTATTAAAATCAATCTATTAAAAGTAAAATACTTGGAAATTACAAGTCTAACTTTTGATTAGATGTTATAACTTTTCTTATTTCAAGGGTATAATAGACTAATCAACACTATGTTGTTACCATATTCATTTGGTATTTAATTTTGCTGACATGTCAATCTATCATAATTTTATACTATTTTTTATTTATTTGATTTATTAATTTATTTTATTTATATTTGAATTTTATTTATATTTGAATTCCAATTCCAATGTTATTTGAATTTTATTATTAGAATTAGAATGGATTATTTTGATATTCCAAGATATCACAACTTCCCATGCATTCTAAACCCTATATATAGCCATTCTAAACTCTTACTCTTTCACTCCTCAATCTTCTTCATTCTCCATTATTTTCAAAAGGTTACGTATTATTTTCCAATTCTTCTTCATTCATAAGAAAGGCAATAATTATCTAAGATGTATAAGATGATAAAACCAACGTTGATATGCGATCATTTTCTGGTTCTATAGAAGAATGTTTTTAACAATATTTGATTCAAATTATATATATGTAAATTATTATTGCTTTCATATTTTGTATGTCATATCAACATTGGTTTTGCCATAATATATTTTTCTACTGCAAATTATATTGGCCTATATTTTAATGGAATTTATTTTACACCAAATTCTAAGTTGTTTTGAATGTAGCATTACCTCTAGCAAACACACTACTCTAAGTTTCGTTCAATTGACATATTTACAATCTTTTTTAAATAGAATTTCTCTTCTCCTAAAGAGAAGATAACAACCTACAAGTTGTTGTTGATGTGCCTTCAAAATTCTAATTTATTTTGAATCGAAATTATAATTCTCATTTGTCGTGAAATTTGAATAAAATTTTTATTTTGTATTGATATTTTTTTTATTTTTAATTGCTATAATTTTAGAAACAAATATTACAATTTTTAATAAAATATTTACGATTTATTTTTTTAAAGTACGACTAATTAATATATTTTTATACAATATTAAAAACAAATATTACAATTTTTTAATTAAATATTGGAGTACCATTTAATTCGATACTTTACGAATATATCTTTTGAATGGAGACATTATTATCATTTATTTTTATTATACATATATGGAAATTATTTTGAATGGTGACATAAATATATTTAATTTTTATATATAATTTAATTCCATAAAATATTATGATCAATAAAATTTGAATTCTCTTTTAATATTATAGGTTTGATACTGTTTCATATTCTAGGAATATTATATACATTAGAATATATAAAGATATGAAAAAAATTATCAATCTATCAATCTATTAAAAGTAAAGTACCTGGAAATTCCAAGTCTAACCTTTTGATTAGATGTTATAACTTTTTCTTATTCCAAGGGTATAATAGACTAATCAACACTATGTTGTTACCATATTCATTTGGCATTTAATTTTGCTGACATGTCAATCTATCATAATTTTACACTATTTTTTATTTATTTGATTTATTAATTTATTTTATTTATATTTGAATTTGATTTATATTTGAATTTCAATTCCAATGTTATTTGAATTTTATTATTGAAATTAGAATGGATTATTTTGATATTCCAAGATATCACAACTTCCCATGCATTCTAAACCCTATATATAGCCATTCTAAACCCTTACTCTTTCACTCCTCAATCTTCTTCATTCTCCATTATTTTCAAAATATTACGTATTATTTTCCAATTCTTCTTCATTCCCATATTTTGATTCTCTGTGTCCATAAGCAAGCCAATAATTATCAATAATTATCTAAGATGTATAAGATGATAAAACCAACATTGATATGCGATCATTTTCTGGTTCTATAGAAGAATGTTTTTAACAATATTTGATTCAAATTATGTATATGTATATTATTATTGCTTTCATATTTTGCATGTCATATCAACATTGGTTTTGGCATAATATATTTTTCTACTGCAAATTATGTTGGCCTATATTTTAATGGAATTTATTTTACACCAAATTCTAAGTTGTTTTGAATGTAGCATTGCCTCTAGCAAACACACTACTCTAAGTTTCGTTCAATTAACATATTTACAATCTTTTTTAAATAGAATTTCTCTTCTCCTAAAGAGAAGATAATAACCTACAAGTTGGTGTTGATGTGCCTTCAAAATTCTAATTCATTTTGAATCGAAATTATAATTATCATTTATCGTGAAATTTGAATAAAATTTTTATTTTGTATTGATATTTTTTTATTTTTAATTGCTATAATTTTAGAAACAAATATTACAATTTTTAATAAAATATTTACGATTTATTTTTTTAAAATACGACTAATTAATATATTTTTATACAATATTAAAAACAAATATTACAATTTTTTAATCAAATATTGGAGTACCATTTAATTCGATACTTTACCAATATATCTTTTGAATGGAGACATTATTATCATTTATTTTTATTATACTTATATGGAAATTATTTTGAACGGTGACATAAATATATTTAATTTTTATATATGATTTGATTCCATAAAATATTATGATCAATAAAATTTGAATTCTCTTTTAATATTATAGGTTTGATACTGTTTCATATTGTAGGAATATTATATACATTAGAATATATAAAGATATGAAAAAAATTAAATCAAAACTTTACAAATATATCTTTTGAATGGAGGTATTAATATTATTTATTTTTATTATATATAGAAAATATTTTGAATGGTCACATTAATACATTTTATTTTTATGCATGATTTGATTTCAAAAATTTATGCTCAATAAATTTTGAATGGAATTATAATTTAACCAATAAAATTTTCTACCGACTTCTAAATATATTTGTGTATATTTTTTGAAAGGTTACATTTATATTCTTGAATCATGATAAAAAAATATTAAATGGTAATCATGAAAATTTAATGATAAATGATAATAATAAAAATTTATGATAAAATAAAAAATTATTGATGCAATCATTTTAATAAATTAAATAATTTATAATTAATTTTATAAAGGTGAATAAATTACAAATAATTTTATAAATGTAATAAATTAAACTATTTATAAAATTATTTATATCAATAATAGTAAATTACATATATTTTAATAATGGACACACGAATTCAACATGCTTATAAACTGGAAAAAAGTTACAATAATTTTATAAACAGGAATAAGTTAATGTCATTTTATATAAATTAATGATATAATATAATGTATTAAATATTTATATAACACTTTATTAAATAAATTTATTTCATGAAATTAATTTTATATAATATCATTAATATTTAATTATTGAAAATTCGCAATAAACTGAAAAATATTTATTACAAATCGAATATAATAAAACATAAGAAATAAATACATAATTTTGAAATGTTATATATGATTCATTGTAATAATAAATGTTAAATTATTATTTAATATTATAATAAATTTTCCGATATTCTTAGATTTAATTTATTCTTTTTCCCGTATATAATAATAATATTATATTATTATTTAATATTATAATTTTTGATTGACAATAATAAATTCATTATAATATCATAACTAGTTTTATGATGTCCTACTGGAATCATAGGATGGCTCTTGTCATCAAGCTTCCTGCTTCTTGTATCAGGAATATGCTTGTAACACATAGAGCCAAACACCTTCAGTTGACTCACTGATGGTAGTTTTCCCTTACACTTCTTCAAGAACCGTGTTCTTCAATTTCTTGGTAGGGAACATGTTCAAACTATAAACTGCAGTCAAAACAGCTTCACTCCATAAGGATTTTGGAAAATTATTTTATTTCAGCATGCATCTGTTGGATCCTGAATTCAACACCTACTATATTTGGTCTTTCATACCAAAAATGGAATAAATAAAACCAAGATGAAGAATGTTTCGACGTGTGAAATAACTTAGAGATAATATCTAAGTTACATGTTAGTCTTCGACCAGGCCTCACTATCAAGATTTCGACTGAGAAGGTCTTATGACCTTCGACTAGAAGAGAATATCCTCGCATCGACACCAAAGGCGAGGGACATTTGAATTTGAATTATTGGAGGGAAAGACAGTTTCACCAGTAGCCAAAGGAAAGCGACGTGGCTGGAAGCTAGAGGTCGAGGGAAATGCAGACGACACTTATCCTCATCTTAGAGAAGAACCAACCCTCGACGGTTACATAGTTTTAGTATAAAATAGGAAATCTGTGTAGTTTTTCCGTGTGTTCAACCTATTGTGCTAGTTACTCAAATATTATCCAAGTACTCGCTGTGTGAGAAAGGATAAACTGAGAAATGTACGTTGGAAACACCACTTTTCATTAACAAAGTCTTTTTACATTGCTTTGATCTTATTTTGCTAAGTTACTTTTCCTGCATCTTTACCTGCATTTCTACATTTCTATTAATTTTCTTACTCTCCAAAACCACAAGTATCTTGTCTTTGGTCGAACGTGCGTTCTTCCCGAACTTCTTTTCTTATTTTACATCAATCCAGTATAAAAGTTAGCATATGTTCTGGGATCAATCTGATCGATCCCGCGAGTAACCAAAAGGACTTTCCTTTTTGGAGGATCAGCGGTTGTTTATCAAAAGCCACGGTAAACAAATTGGCACGCCCATTGGGACGTTGCTAATTTTTATTGAATATCTTGTTAATGTTATTGCTTTTCTTTTTTTGTACATTTATAACGTTGCATAATATTAAGAAGTGGTAGAATAACCAACGAGTGTATTGTTACGAAGAAAAATAGCGAGAGTAGTATGGCTAACGAGCCAAATCATGGAGAAATACCTCCACCAAATACTACTGGAACAACGGTTATTACCACCGTCGGAGGAAATATCTCAACTTCTGTTGGCTCAATACCAATGCTAAACACAAATCAAATGGGACCTTTACTTTCGTATGTGGGTCCAAGAGGTCCATTAGAAACGCCCCCACCAAGGGAAAATCCAGGATCTCGACCGGTCGTGCCCCCAGGATTTTCGACAGCCTGGATGGGTCGAGAACAACCATATGGCATGCCAATTACTGAAATGGCTAGCCTTATGAACACTGCTTCTACTTTTTCAGAACCTTTGGTGAGTGCATCATCGCCATTACAGGGATCTGGAGCCAGTATGGCAAATTTGGGTAGAAACCAATTATTGGGAGGGCCATCTCAAACAATACCAAGCCTCACAAATGCTTCTACAGCAATTTTGAGGCAACAGATGGACGAAAGTAATCATGACATGGTGCAAATGTAGGCACAAACTCTAAGTACAGTGCTAAACCCCCTCATTCAAAATACTACCCAGTCGAACCAATAAATGACAGCGCAAATGACACGCATGGCTGAATTCTTTGGGGTGCCCGAAACTATTCGACAACCCCAAAGGATACCAATAAGAGTAAACCAAGGGGTAATCATGGAAAAGATTTGACTGTTAATCAAAATCCTCAGACCCCTAGAGTAGAATTGGAACAACCTAGGGTTTAAATACCTCGAAATCCCCCACCAATCCCTAGGGAAATCGATCAAGGAGTGATTATGGTGAATAGAAACCAAAATGTTGATGAATTGATACAGCAAGTTCGACACCAAAATTATGGAACAGACAATAATATGAATGTCGTGATCGAAAGGATTATGATTCAGAATGGGATGAATGTTGGTTTTCACATACCAAACTTCACATCCCCATTATCAGAATATATTCTGCAAACAGACTTAGCCCCTAGGGGAAAAGTTCCCAAGTTTACCAAATTTTCAGGGGATACGACAGAATCTACTGTCGAACATGTGGCTAGATATTTGATAGAGGCCGGAGAAATAGCAAACAAAGAAAACCTTAGGATCAAATATTTCCAAAGTTCTCTAACAAAGAATGCTTTCGCTTGGTTCACTACCCTCCCAGCCAATTCGATCCACAATTGGAATCAATTAGAAAGATTGTTCCATGAACAATTTTACATGGGGTAGACCAAAATAAGTCTAAAAGGATTGGCTAGTGTGAAGAGAAGATTCACTGAGCCAATCGATGAGTATCTAAATAGGTTTCGATTACTTAAAGCCAGATGCTTTACCCAAGTGCCTGAGCATGAATTGGTCGAAATGGCAGCAGGGGGTCTAGATTATTCAATTAGGAAAAAGTTAGATACCCAATACCTGAGAGACATGGCCCAACTGGCCGATAGAGTTCGACAGGTAGAACGCCTTAAAGCTGAAAAAGCTAAAGCTACCAAAACTCATCGAAGAGAAAGGGTAGCTTATGTCGAAATGGATGATGATGATCCAGAGACGTCTAGTGATCCCATAGATGTCAAAGAAGGCGAGATAGATTTAGCAGAATTAAAACAAGGACCGCCATATTCTTGTAAATTGCTAGTACCATCAAATTGAAAAAATCCTGTAGAGTCTGAGAAAAACAACGACAAATTCCCTAAGAAAACTTATAGTTTCGATATATCCAAATGTGATAAAATATTTGATTTATTAGTTAAATATGGCCAGATGATAGTGCCCCTAGGGGCAAAGTTGCCTCCTTTAGAACAAATAAAGAAAAGAGGTTTTTGTAAATACCATAATTTTTTGGGCCATAAAACCTCACAATGTTTCCTTTTCAGGGATCTTGTTCAACAAGCGCTTAAAGAAGGAAGGCTAAAATTTGTTGATAAGCCGGCGATGAAAATTGACGCAAACCCACTACAGATGGAGGCGCATTATGCTGAGCCAGTCGGTATTCACATGGTAGAAGTCTATGAAGACTTCATTACTAAGCCCATCTTTGGAAGTTTCACTAGAAACATACCCAGGAAAAATATCGAAGGAGTGAGAAAGGCCACTGAAGGCCTAGATCTGAACAAAGGAGTTGCCCAAGGCTCAAACAAAAAGGCCACTAAAGGCCTGAAATTGAATAAAGGGGTTGTTGAAGGCTCGAGTAAAGGGGTTACTGAAGACCCACACAAAAACAAAGGAGTTGCTGAGAACTCACACAAAAGAACCACCACAGGTTCTTACTTGGCTGCTGTGAAAGGTTCGACAGAGAAGTTAGAGGCCAAAATGCAGAAAATGAATCTCGTTGCCAAGAGCAACATGGAGGTCAACATGGTCGAAGTCTCTGACGCCAAGGCTTCAGAAGAAGCTATTCGACAGGAGGAAGTGAATAAAACGGCATTTCCAAAGGAGAATGAAGATCTGGAAGACTTTCTACACAAATGCCAGAAGAAAAAATCGGAAGTGATGTTGTGCCCTAGATGCGACTCTATTTTCGACAAGAAAGTTGCAGAACACATTCAAGGCATGAGAATTATAAAAGCGAAACAGGGCACCAATGCCCAACCAAAAATGGATCCGGAAGTCATATTCGATCCCAGAAGGGGACATAAAAAAGGATCCATGAGTCAGGTAAAGAGGCCACCAACTTTTTGGCCTCCAACTAATGTACCTAGATATACTTGGCTTAACACCATGGAAAGAAAGAGGCCAAATGAAGGGAGATGGTAGGCGTTCGACGTGCCAAGAGGTTCCTCTTTGGACTACAAAAAAGAATACCATGCCTCTACATCAAATAAAATGGCTCATATATCGAGCAATTACAAAGGGAAAAACCATATGTCCCGTTTGCAATGGAGAAGGTTCCAAAGACGGCGAAAAGCCGAAAAAGAGGCAGCAGAGCCTCACCCAGAAGTTAGCACCAATGTGCAAAGAAAACAGAGGAAGCCTCTAGAGAGGAACCCTATGGCGTGGCTGGAAGAATGTGGGTCGAATGATGAAAGTGACTCTGACTCTGACGACACTTTAGACATCATGGTGAATGTCATATCGGTGCTGCCTAGAGAATACAACCGTCAGGTCGAGGTTGAGGAAACTGACTTGATGGTCGAGCAAGAGATAGCCAGACACAGGCCAATGTGTTACTATGTAATGAATAATGGCTGCGTATAAGAATAGAACGCTTTCTTCGAGCCACCAATGGAGGCGATGAAAAATCATCTCAAGCCCCTGTTCATCAAAGCGAAGATAGGGGAAGTAACTATAAACAAAATCCCAATCGATTGTGGGGCTACCATAAACATAATTCCACAATTCATGCTGGGAAAAATAAGAAAGGGAGATGCTGACATAAAACCCCATAACATGGTCCTGTCTAATTATAAGGGAGCCATTAGAACCACAATGGGCGTCATACAACTAGATCTCAAAGTGGGATCAATCCTTTGACCCACCATGTTCATGATGATCTCAGCAAAACCAAACTATAATCTGCTCTTGGGTCGAGAGTGGATACATGGCATCGGTGCAGTTCCATCCTCGATGCATCAAAGGGTCACGATATGGCGTCCCGATGGTATCATGGAAAACATTGAGGTAGATCAAAGCTATTACTTAGGCGAAATCAACAGCGTCGGAAAGAATATTTTCGATAGAAATTTGGCTCATATAGGGCCATGTAACCCCCCTGAGTTTGATCTAACTCCAGCACCTAACGCCTTCTGCTCTCTATATCTATACTCTGACTATGGTTTTCAGTGGGATAGAGAAGACTTGTCAAACATCGACTTTGGAGGAGTTGATGATATACGGCCAACAGGCTGGGGAAGTGAGTTTGGTGACGATGACTGAGTCACAAACATTGCAAAAGATTTCGGAATATGTAGACGAAAATAGAATGATAGCGGCCTTGGAGGCTGAATTTAAGTATATGGATCTTAAATCCAATGAACAGGTCCCTTCTCAAAAAGGCCCTGGGAAAGATTTCGACCCAGAGCCTCCCGACTTGGAAGTGAAAGACCTTCGAGATCAGAGGTTAGTCGCCATCTATGATGATGAACCTCTAGGTTTCGAAAAGGACCAGTTGGCGAATAATGTTAAAATGTTAGCACAAGACCCTTTGGAGGAGGTAAACCTAGGCGAAGGTCCTGTAAAAAAGCCAACGTACATTAGCGCAAAGATAGATCCAAAACTCAGGGTCGAAATGATCTAATTGCTAAAAGAGTTCAAGGATTGCTTTGCATGGGATTATGATGAAATGCCTGGTCTCGACAGAAGTTTGGTGGAACTGCAATTTCCAATAAAGCCTGGAAAGAAGCCCGTCAAGCAAACTCCAAGGCGCTTTGCCCCAGAGATTCTGTCAAAAATCAAAACGGAAGTCGAAAGACTACTGAGATGCAAGTTCATCTGAACGACCAGGTATGTCGAATGGATTGCAAATATAGTGCCTGTTATAAAGAAAAATGGTACCTTAAGGGTGCGTATTGACTTCAGAGATCTGAATGCTGCAACACCCAAAGATGAATATCCAATGCCGGTGGCGGAAATGCTTGTCGATTCTGCCGCTGGTTTCGAGTACATGAGTATGCTTGAGGGATACTCTGGATATAATCAAATTTTTATTGCTGAAGAGGATGTGTCGAAAACAGCATTTTGTTGCCCTGGGGCCTTAGGCACTTACGAATGGGTAGTGATGCCCTTTGGCCTAAAAAATGCAGGGTAACATATCAAAGAGCCATGAATTCGATCTTCCATGATTTTATTGAAACTTTTATGCAGATTTAAATTGATGATATTGTTGTCAAATCTGTTTCAGGGAAGATTCACATGGATCATCTTCGACAATCCTTCGAGAGGATGAGACGCTATGGTCTGAAGATGAATCCTCTAAAGTGCACTTTTGGTGTCAAAGCAGGAGATTTCTTAGGATTTTTGGTCCATAAAAAGGGAATCGAGATAAACCAGAACAAGACCAAAGCTATCTTGGAAGCCAAAGTGCCAACCAACAAGAAGGAATTGCAGTCCCTACTTGGGAAGATAAATTTCTTGAGGATATTTATATCCAACCTCAGTGGGAAAACGCAAGCCTTCTTGCCACTACTTCGACTCAGCAAAGGAGGATTTAAATGGGGGCAAGAACCACAAGAGGCCTTCGACAAAATCAAAGAGTACCTCACCAAGCCATCTATTTTGGTACCTCCTTGTAGAAGTAGAAGTATGAGATTATACATAACTGCATCTGATAAAACTTTAGGGAGCATGTTGGCTCAAGAGGATGAGAATGGTGTCGAAAGGCCCATCTATTACCTCAGTAGAGTTTTAAATGATGCAGAAACTAGATATAACGAGGTTGAAAAACTATGCTTATGTCTTTATTTCTCATGTACAAAAATCAAGCAATATATAAAGCTAGTTGATGTTTATGTTTCGTCTCATTTTGATGTTTTCAAATATATGTTGTCGAAAACTATTTTGCACAGTAGAATTGGCAAATGGGCACTTTCCCTAACTGAGTATTCTTTAACCTTTATGCCTCTCAAGGCTGTGAAAGGTCAAGTGGTAACAAACTTTATAGTCGACCACTCTATAAAAGAGGAATCACTGAATTATTTGGAGATTGAACCTTGGAAGTTGTACTTTGATGGTTCTAGTTATAAAGATGGAACTGGAGTCGGGGTCCTCATTATTTCTCCAAACAAAATTCCAACAACATTTAAGTACAAGATAGAAGGGGATTGTTCAAATAATTAGGCTGAATACGAAGCGTTAATCGTAGGCCTTGAAATCTTGTTGGAATTGGGGGAAACTCAAGTCGAAATAATGGGAGACTTAGAGTTAGTCCTAAAAAAAATTACGAAAGAATACAAATGCATAAAGGAAAATTTTATCATGTATTTCGTAATAGCCAGGCGGTTGTTGAAGAACTTCGAAGTAGTTAACATTCGACATATACCTAGATTGGAAAATCAAGTGGCTAATGATTTAGTGCAGATCGCTTCCGGGTATAAAGTTTCGAAACACAAACTACAACAAGCGATAGAAGTTAGAGGAAGAGTGGCATCCGCTAAGTTGTCTCCAATGGATTTGAAGACCACAATGTTGGGGTGCACTGATCACGAAAATTTTGAAATTTCATTCATAGACAATCTAACAGAACAAGATTGGAGAAAGCCTGTAGTAGATTATTTACAGAATCCAGTGGCTTCGACAGAACGAAAAATAAAATATAAAGCACTGAGCTATGTATTAATGGGAAATGAATTATTCAAGAAAACATCGGAAGGCGTGCTACTGAAATGCCTAAGTGAAACAGAAGCGTATATAGCTCTTTCCGCCACACACGCTGGGGCGTGTGGATCACACCAAGTAGGCCATAAGATTAAATGGTTGTTGTTTCGACAAGGACTATATTGATCCACTATGTTGAAAGATTGTGTTGAGTTTGCAAAAGGATACCAAGAATGTCAAGTACATACAGGTATTCAGCATGTGCCAGCGAGCGAACTTCACTCGATTGTGAAACCTTGGCCTTTTAGAGGATGGGCTTTAGATCTTATTGGAGAGATTCGACCAGCTTCTTCTAAAAGCCAGAAATACATATTAGTGGGCATTGATTATTTTACTAAGTGTATTGAAGCAATCCCTTTAGTTAATGTAGACCAAGAGAGTGTCACTGAATTTATTCAAAAGTACATTATATATAGATTTGGAATCCCTGAAACAATAACAACAAACCAAGGATCAGTCTTTACTGGTCGAAAGATGTAAGGCTTTGCTACAGAAATGGGGTTCAAACTGTTAACATCTACACCATACTATGCGCAAGCCAATGGCCAAGTCGAAGCAGCAAACAAAATAGTAATCAGTTTAATAAAGAAACACGTGGGAAAGAAACCTAGAAAATGGCACAAGATGATAGATCAAGTTTTATGGGCCTGTCGAACCTATCCTAAAGAGGCCACTGGAACAACACCATTTCGCCTAACTTATGGTCATGATGCAGTGTTGCTAGTGGAAATCTGCCTACAGTCAACAAGGATTCAGAAACACCAGGATATCCTTCTGAAGTCTATTGGAACATGATGTTAGACGAAATAGTTGACCTGGACGAAGAAAGGTTGAAAGCTTTGGATCTTTTGAGACTACAGAAGAAACGGGTTGAGAAATCCTATAATCGAAAAGTAAAACCTAAGACATTTCTGCCTGAGGATCTTGTATGGAAGGTAATTCTTCCAATGGATCGAAAAGATAGAAATTTGGGAAAATGGTCCCCTAAGTGGGAAGGACATTTCAGGATTATCCAAACTTTCTCTAGTGGAGCTTATGAGATTGAGGAGTTAAATGAAGATCAAAGACTTCTGAGAGTGAATGGTAAATACTTGAAAAAATATAGACCTATGCTTCAAGAGGTCAAAATAACTAATATATAGTCATCGTCTAATAAAGTAAATACCAAAATGGAAATTTAAATTTTCATTAAAAATAGCCAAATGGCTTTGAATTCATTACAATGAGTGATTATATAGATAAAATAAACATAATTCAAAAAGGGAGATTAGCCTTGATATGAAGGTATTTAATTCTTTGTAATTCCAGGCACTGATCATATAAAGCCTTCGACTGATGGAGGGTTTCAAGCTTAGCATCGAGTGATTGGGCCTGATCAACGTGTCTTAACCCTTCGGCCAGTTCCTCTTAGCTTTCCGACTCAGTGTTAACGGCGAGGAGTTCTTCTTTCTTTTTATCATTGGTAGCGATTTTAGCTTCCAGCTCTTTAATCTGCGCCATCATTTGAGAAGTATCTTAATCTATCTCTTCAGCCTCTTTCTGTCTATCATCTTGGGCCTTCGACAACTCTTTTACTTTAGAGGCTGATTCGATATCAGCGTGCCAGGCAGCAGCCACATGACCGTTGGTCTCTTCAATTTCACGATTAAGAGTCCTTTGACGATTATAGTCCGCCGACACTTGGTTAATAATGGAGATTAAATCCAAGATAACATTGGCCACATCTGCAGAAGCAATGAGGAGATCAACAGCCCTCAGAGTAGTCTTCAGAAAAGAAGGAGCAGTGGGTTCTCCCTCCAGGGTTAGCATTAAATCTCTTTTGAAGATTTGTGCCTTGACCTTCTGAAGTGCCTCATCAAGAGGAGAGGTCGAAGTGGACTTTCCAGACGCAGTCGAGACACTATGGTCAGAAGAACTCTCTCTCCCTTCTAGAATGGCAGTCAAATAGCCTAGAGGATTTTGTTGTTTCATAAAGGCCAGGTCCTCTTTAGTTCGAGACCCTGTCTAAGGAAGACCTTCATTGACAGCAGCGACCATGTTGGCTACCTGTGATGGAATTGCTTCAGTGTTTGTAGGATTTTGGGTCCCTTCAGCAGAGCCTTCCCTACCATCAGCTTCTGGAATCCTTTCATCTTAATTCCCCACCTCCAGTACACTTTCTTTTTCTGTCACAACTTCAACATTGTTATCCTCCTCCTCTTCAGCTTCCTGTGCGTCTACCAACGGAGCCCTAATTTCTTCATGATCTCCTATAGGGCCTTCTTCATTGACTTCCTTTATGGTTTCATTCTGAAGTTCAGAAGTTTGATTCACTTCATCAGTTGAACTCATGAAGGAGCCTTTTGCTGAAGAAGGCCTATAAGTAGGCTCTCCCTCACTACTTAATAGAGTGGCAGATCATTCGACAGGAGTAGGGACTTGGTTGGAGGTGCCAGCAGTATCCTGAAGATTAAAAGAAGTTTGTTTTTTCAGAGTTCTCACAAAGAAAAAAGGTTAGTTCAAGAAGCAAGTGATTATCTGTCGAAGCAAATACCTGAATTAGAACTTCAGCACCAGGGCTGGAATTATCGCTCTCACTGGGATTGTTTAGCATGGCAGCTACTTCCTGCTCAGTAGGCTCCCTGATAACTATAGGAGGAGGCCTTGTAGTTGTAGTCTTAATTCTAATTCTGGGACGAGGATCAACCGCGGGGGCTGGTTTCTTTAACCTTTGTCTCTTTAGAGGAACAGGAGGAGACTCCTATTCTTCGTCACTAGAGATCTCGATTTCCTAGACCTTCCATTTTTTGGGGGTAGTTTTCTGAATACCCAGAAAGATAAATCAAATAAATCAGTATCCATATCAGATGATCGTAAATAATAAGGGTATAGAAGAAAGTAAATACCTTGGGCGAAGGGTTAACATAATGGTCTCCCCCTTTAGTGCTTTCGGCAGCCTTCTTTGTAGTGGTCCTCTTGACAGCTATACAAAGAACGAAGATAAGTAGAGCGTCAAATAACTAAATCTGAGACAAAGAGAAAAAGAAAAAAAATTAATACCTTTCTTGATCCTGTCAAGGACCAGTTTAAACGCCTCACGAAGGTGGTGGGCGAAGTCCTTCTCATCAAAGAACTCCTCATCATGATATTTCCTGCACCACCCTTCAAAATTGCCAGAACACAAAAAATTGAGGTTGAAGTCGAACATGGTTAGTACGGTTCGACCAATGTACCTACCAATATGCTTGGTAGCAGCATCCTCTGAGTAGTCTGCGTTGTAAAATAATAGCAGTTTCTCTCGAGGATAAATGGGTGATGGGAGTGATTGGACAATCCCAAATTGTCGAGAGACAAGATTTGGTTGATAAGAAATCAAACTTAATTGATTCTTTGAGCTCTTGAATCTCAGTGGAATGATTTTGGGTCGAAGAAACGACTCCCACATAACCATGTACTCGTCTTCCAAATCTTCCTCCTCAGTCGAAGGAAATGGTCTAGTAAACCATTCTGGGCCGACTTTTCAACTAGAAAAAGGAGCCATGGTCGAAACAAAACGTTTGCGCTCTGCAAAAATCATCACGAAGCTTGTGAAGGCCTTTTGAAATTGTTGACCCTCGCCAGTAGGAGTCAGCAAAGCAAGTCTGGTACCTTCGACCCTCCTGTTCAGGATTTTTGGGGCCGCTTCATTGATCTTATTCTTCTGGGGAAGAAAAGATTCGAAGGTGGTATTGAGCCAAAGTTGAAGAAGCCAGAAAGGGCCAGAAAGAAGTAAGCTTGCTCTATCTCCTATGACCTTAAGTTGAGTCACACCATTGCTGATGGACTCATATAGATTGGCCAAAATCAATTCGTCCAGACAGAGGGGGTAGCCATGATGAAGTTGCGTCGCGAGCGTGAGCATTTTCTTGGTCACCTGAAGCGACTTGGTGCAGAAGACAAAACAGGATAACCACATAGCCAGAAAAGCTATATGTTCCACCTCTGACACAGTACTGGAGGATTTATCATGGAAGTGGTTGATGAAGGTGGTGTAGGTGGGTTTGGCAGCTAAAAACCCAATAACATATTCAGATAGGTCCTCTAGGTCGAAATAATTTCCAGTCGGTCGAAGACCGGTGATCACGGCTATGTCGAAGAGGGTTGGGGTCACCATCCCACATGGAAGATGAAATGTGAAGTGGGAGCTATCCCAGAAATATAGCAAAGACAACAACATGAGAGGACAATAAGACAATCCTGTCTTCGACAGCATCACCAAGTCGTAAATCCTCATTTCTTTCCAGACAGAGGTTTGTGCCTTCTCCACCTTATTTAACCAATCTGAATACTCTGAAGAGAGATTAGGGCAAGATCGAAAGATCCTGGTCCGTTTGTTCATAAATTGAAGGTTAATGTCCTCCGTGGTCTGAGTATGTTGCTGGTTGGCCGGAGTCGCATCCTCAGGATCGTCTCTGGGCTTCCTCGTGCAGCCTATAGGTTTGAGTCTTGGATGAGTGGGGAAGAAGGCACGGTTCTTCATAGGATTCTCGATGCATGTGGAGAGAGGACCAGACATAGCGTATATGTCTTCAGAGTACCTAATGGGAATGAGAAGCTGGGAATCATACGCCTCTCGCCTTTCTCCAGTCGTGGGTTCATAAACGAATCGTGGCCCATCAATCGAAGCAGGAGAAGGGCTGGTAGAAAAGATCTCTGGTTGGCTTTGGATATCAGCAGCATTTTTAGGTTTGGGGTTGTTTGGTGCATTAGAAAGGAAAGTCATTTTTGCAGATTTGAAAGAAGCGAAGTTGACAATGCAAGGTGTTTTAGGCAGAAGACTTGGAAATACTTAGAGTTGTGAAAGTTCCAAATGAAGAGGCTCAAGAGTATTTATAGTCTTCAGAGAGGGATGTGTCTCGTCAAAGCCATTTAATGCTATGAAGATAGTGGGGCACGTGGCTGACCATGAAGCGGTTACCGTGTAGATGATGGGAAACGTTTTGACATGCTTGCCTAGGTTCTAGGAATAATGGTCATCATGGCTGCGTGGTAACAGCAGTTGGAAAATACGTCTTGGAAAAAAGAGTAATGATGGGTTTTCGAAAGCGGCAGCTGTTGGAAGATGAAAAGCAGACGTCAGGCCTTTGTGGACAGCAAGAGAGACAGGTGTCAAACGGAAAGATCAAAGAATGGATATTTCTTTTGGCGTCGAAATAGACATTCTTGGGGGGCAATTTGTTGGCTCCTGAATTAGGCACCTACTATATTTGGTCTTTCAGACCAAAAATGGAATAAATAAAATCAAGCTGAAGAATGTTTCGACGTGTGAAATAACTTAGAGAAAATATCTAAGTTACATGTTAGTCTTCGACCAGGCCTCACTATCAAGATTTCGACTGAGAAGGTCTTATGACCTTCGACTAGAAGAGAATATCCTTGCGTCGACACCAAAGGCGAGGGACATTTGAATTTGAATTATTGGAGGGAAATACGGTTTCGCCAGTAGCTAAAGGAAAGCGACGTGGCTGGAAGCTAGAGGTCAAGGGACATGCAGAGGACACTTGTCCTCATCTTAGAGCAGAATCACCCCTCGACGGTTACATAGTTTTAGTCTAAAATAGGAAATTTGTGTAGTTTTTTTGTGTGTTCAACCTATTGTGCTAGTTACTCAAATATTGTCCAAGTACCCGCTGTGTGAGAAAGGATAAACTGAGAAATGTACGTTGGAAACACCACTTTTCATTAACAAAGTCTTTTTACATTGTTTTGATCTTATTTTTCTAAGTTACTTTCCTTGCATCTTTACCTGCATTTCTACATTTCTATTAACTTTCTTACTCTCCAAAATCACAAGTATCTTGTCTTTGGTCGAATGTGCGTTCTTCCTGGACTTCTTTTTCTTATTTTATATCAATCCAGTATAAAGGACTTTAATTTTTATATGTTCTGGGATCAATCTGATCGATCCAACGAGTAACCAAAAGGACTTTAATTTTTGGAGGATCAGCGGTTGTTTACCAAAAACCACGGTAAACAGCATCTCACCATATCCAATATGGTCCTGTTTCTTATTTCTGCAATTCCATTATGTTGAGGCATATAAGTAGCAGTTACCTTATGTTCAACACCATGTTCTGCACAGAAAAATTCAAACATCTTGGATGTGTATTCATCACCTTCATCTATTTGCAGAATTTTTATCTTCTTTTCACTCCGGTTTTCGGCAAGTATCTTGAATCTCTTAAAGATTTTGAATATTTCGTCCTTTCGCTCGATCATATAGATCCAGAGTTTTCGAATGTACTCATTGACAAATGAGACACAATACTTGTTTCCTTCAATGGTATGTTCTTCGAACAAGCCACATACGTATGAATGTACAATTTCAAGTATGCAGATTTATCTCATAGGCATAGTCGAAACGAAAGAATTTTTGGATTTCTTTCAAACTAAACAACCTTCACAGAGTTTGTCGGGCATCTCAAGACTTGGTATGTGTTTACCAGTGATTTTTGATAAACAACCGCTAGTCTTCCAAATCTTATGCTTTGGTAACATACAGGATCGACTAGATTGATCCTAGGACATAGTCTTAGTGTTCTTATAGTCTGATTCGAAAGAAAACATTGTACAGATAATAACAAGGTTTTTCTATGATTACAATTATCTTAAGATGTTTAAAGTTAGACTATGAATCTTAAATATGACTTTAAAGGGAATAATCTGGGAATTTGTGAAAATATAAAGACAATGCTTAATAAGAAAAGTTTAATAAAATTATTAAAAGACTAGACTGGAAATGGAAAAGGAATAAAAGTGATTAAAGACTTTATACTGAGAAATTAATTCTGAATAAAACTGGTGGTGTTCTTACACATACATTATCAACAAATTCGTTTCTCTCGCTCCGGTACTTTGAGTATAATATGATTTTGTATACAATTCGAACACCCTTTTTTCTAACAACTAAGACTTCTATTTATACTGATTTGACCCTAACGTTCCTTCTACGAAAACATGCCACATTCAAAGATTGCATGTCTTTCGAACTATTATACTTCCACGTGTTTCTTTGGATAAGATCGAAGCTTTTGAATTCGAAATATTCTTCTTTTCGAAGCGCTAATTCAAACAACATGACGGTCGAAATATCTTTCTTTGTAATGCTTAGAATAACTTATATTTCCACAGTTCGAAGACGAACCCTTCGATAATGGTTTAATATAGTAAAACTCTTTACTAGATCTTCATCAATCGAAGACTCCATAAAAACCTTTTTATACTTTCCCTCAAACAACTCTTTCTTCGATCAAAAAGCCGTAATTATTCAAAACTTGTATAATCGAAATTCCTAGCTAAAAAATTGCCCCCTCAAAAATGTGTATTTTGTTACATAGAGAAATAGTCATTTTGAATAACAACTTTGACTTTCGATATATTCATAATAACCACTTCTGACTAATAACCACTTCTGATGACCACTTTAGAAACTTTCTGACTTTGGAATGTTTGAATATGAGTCAGAATCAGAAGATGAATATGAAGTTTCTGAAGATGAGTCAAAATTAGAAGTTGACTCTGAAGGTAAATATTTCAGGCAAAGCCATTTTGGCAATTAATTGGATCACCATTTTGGCTATACATACTTTTGTTGCTTATTCCCTTGCCATAATTTTTACTTCCTGCAAAAATGGTTTACAATTTTTTAAGTACTTCCCATTTACTTTCAAGATTCTTTGATCCTCAGCTAACTCCTCTACTTCATAAGCGTTGTTTGAGAATGCCTTTAAGACTCAAAAAGGTCCTTCCTAATGTGGGGACCATTTTCCTAACGCTTTACTCTTTTGATCCATAGGTAAAATAACTTTCCATACTAAGTCATTTAGAATAAACGTCTTGCCTTTGACCATCTTATTGTATGCTCTTGCCACTCTTTCCTTTTGTCTTCTCAATCTTTCTAAAGCATGTAACCTTTTTTTTAATCTAAATCTACTAATTCATTCATCATCATTTCCCAATAAAGGTCAGAAGGAATTTCCTCTTGTCTTTGAATTCTAACTGATTGTAAGTAGATTTCGATTGGTAATACTGCAACAAACCCAAATGTGAGTTGGAAAGGTGTGGTATTAGTTGCTTCTTTAGGGGAAGTTCGACAAGCCCATAATGCTTGGTCCAAAGTTTTGTGCCAATTTTTTGGCTTTTTTCTTACATGCTTCTTTACCAACCCAATTATCACTTTGTTGGCTTCTTCGACTTGTCCATTCGCTTGAGCATAATAAAGTGTGGATGTCAGTAGTTTGAAACATGTTTGCTTGGTGAACTCTTGCATCTTTTGACTAGTGAAAACTGACCCTTGGTCTGTTGTGATACTCTCTGGGTGCCAAATCTATAGACTATATGTTTTTGAATAAATTCGATAACAATTTCTTGATCCATATTCACTAAAGGTATGGCCTATACCTATTTTGTAAAGTAATCTATACCTACCAAAATATACCTGTGGTTTATAAATGAAGAAGGTCGAATTTCTCCAATTAGATCTAGCGCCCAACCTCTGAAAGGCCAAGGTTTAATAATTGCATGAAGTTCACTTGTTGGCACATGTTGAATACCAACATGATTTTGGTATTCTTGACATCCCTTAGCAAATTCTATACAGTCTTTGAGCATAGCAGGCCAATACATTCCATATCGAAATAGCAACCACTTCATTTTATGGCCTGCTTGATGGGCTCCACATCATATATAGCGTCCAATCTTTGTTCTAACTGTTCTCCTGGTACCAGTTCGTCAGAAGGTTTTAAAATAAAATTTTCCCCAGGTCCTGTTGTGTGCAGCGTATTATCTGTGGCTTTGATAGCCATGTTTTTTATTTCAGCTTCGAGACCACTTTTCTTTTGTTTTTGGCCAAGTAAGACGATCTTTTAGAAGAACAATGATTCAGACATAATCATTGTCTTCATCCCAGCCAGTTGGCCGTACATCAGAAATTCCTTCAACACCTTCTGTTTCTCCCATGATTTCTCTGTCCCATTTGAAACCATTTGGGTGGAGAGTTAAGAAATAGAGCGCACTCTTGCTTGGTGAGTATTCTTCTCCTGCTGGGTAACATGGCCCTATGTTGGATAAATTTCTATCGAAGTTTCTCCTACCTACTTGATTCAATTCATTCATATAGTAACTTTGGTCCGCTTCTAATTTTCCCCTATGCCATCTTCTCCCCAGATGGATAGTCTTTGGTGCATTGTCGAAGGAACCCTCCTATTCCATGTATCCATTCTCTACCAAGAAGCAAGTTGTAATTTTCCTTTGCTGGAATTACCATGAACATAGTTGGCCTTATAATTGAGCCAACTATCAATTCTACCTGTATCACTCCCAATGTATGTCCAATCTTCCCTTCATAATTCGAAAGGA
Source organism: Vicia faba (assembly GCA_948472305.1). Taxonomy (NCBI): domain Eukaryota; kingdom Viridiplantae; phylum Streptophyta; class Magnoliopsida; order Fabales; family Fabaceae; genus Vicia; species Vicia faba. The sequence continues at coordinate 453,371,363 of OX451735.1, read as the reverse complement.
CCATGTTATGTGGCTATACATCCGTATCGAACATTCTAATCTTTTTCAACATGAATTGTGGCATTAAATTGACAGATGCTCCTCCATTCACCAAAACCTTGTTTATGCTTACTTGTTCAACCTTGGCCGTAATGTATAATGGCTTCAAATACCCTTTCATGCCCTAGTCATGCCTTTCAAAGAAAGCATTTTGTTCTCTGACAACTCCATTGTTAAGCACATAGTAGCAAACTGGTTTATGTTTCGCCATTTCCTCCTCATCAACTTCTTCCTGTTCCTCTATTTCAGTTTCCTGGTTATATTCCTGAGGTAAAACTGATACTACATTACAATTAACATTAAAGGACGAAACACCGTCAGATCCGAAATCTTCTGTTGACATTTCATCTTATTTTGTTAGGTTCTTCTGAACTTTCTCACTCGTGACCTTCTCTACTGATGAAAACAACTTTTGACTCACAGGTGGCTTGTTTGAGTTTGCAATGCTCGAAAGGAACTTGTTACTACTGGACTCCCCTATGTCCTTCAATGCTAACTCTCTCTCATCCTTTTTGATTCTCTGGTGCCTCCTCCACTAGGATTTGGACATTGGGTTTTTTTCCTTTTAGTTCTCTAACCTGTATGCCTCTTTCTTCGATGTTTGAAACTGCTTTTTGTAGGCCATCAAAGTTTTCCCCCTTGGTCGAAACTTCTCCACTTTCCTCTTCCTTCCTCTGCTTGCGTCCATCTGTCTTTTGGTACTTCTGCTGGATGTTTGAACGTGACTCTCTTGGCTTTGGGGTGAGGACTATCTTGCCTTCTAGGGACTCCCTTCTTGTTGAAGACGTATATGTTGGGGTTGCTACCTTGTTTGTCCCATCCATGGGTAAATGGAACTCTTTCGAACATTTCAGCCATCTCTTTATCATACACTGGCCCACATCTGGGACATAACAAACATTATGTTTCAGATTTATAACAACGTACCAAAAAACCAAGCAGACTTTCCCCTGGCTTTGGGTACACTTTCATCAACTGGCTTTTGTGCCTCCAATTTCCCCTAGTTCTAGGATGTTGTGCTCTTTCATAACCCTCTACAACCCTTCGTTTCAGAGCAATGTTGCACCTTGGATACATCAGCATCTCTAAATTCCTTTGATGACACCTCCAGAGGTATTCTCGCAGAGTCTCATTGGCCTTAGGGTAGTCAAAAATCATTTGTTCCCTTTCTAGCTTGAGGCATCTTTCGACTTCTTCCATTTCTGGTGGTGGTTTGTTCAAATCCACCATGTTAACTCTTAGACTAAGACCTTCATTAGTCCTTATCTTCTCAAATTTGACTCTAAGGCCTTCAGTAGCCTCAGTTATTCCTCCCTCAGGGCCCTCAATGGCCTCTGATTCAGTATCACTTGCAGAAATATTTTTGCTAGGAGTGTCAAAAGGGATTATGTTAGTTAGGCCTTCAGTAGCCTATTTTCCATTCATGTTTGAGCCTTCGAATCTCTTGGCCTCTTCTCCTTCATATTTCACCATATCAACCATGTTGATTACCACAAGTTCAGCATAATTGGTGTGTTCAACATGGAGGGTGTCAGCATCAACCTTCATGTGGTTCTTGACTTTGTCAGCAAACTTCAAGTGTCCTTCTTTGATAGAATTTTGAATAAGATCCCTGAAAATAAAGCATTGTGAAGTTTTATGGCCCAGAAAGTTATGATATTTGCAAAAACCTCTTTTCTTCCGTTGTTCTAACGAAGGAATTTTGGAATTAAAAGGCACTATCATTTGCCATCTTTTACAAGCAAATTGAAAATCTCATCACATTTAGTAACATAAAATGTATAAGCTTTCTTAGGGAATTTGTCATTATTTTCTACTTCGACAAGATTTTTGTCGTTTGCTGGTGTAAGCATTTTACAAGAGTATGGGGTACTTCTTTTAATTCAGCCAAATCTACTTCGAATTCCTCAAGATCATATATGTCATTGAAGGCTTCTGTTTCCTCTTCTTAGATTTCTACATAAGCTACCCTCTCTTTCTTATAATTCTTACTTGCCTTGGCCTTTTCTGCTTTCAAACGTTCGATTTGTCGAACTCTGTCTGCTACTTTGGCCATGTCTCTTAGATACTGAGTATCTAGTTTCTTTCGAATGGAGTAATCCAATCCACCAGCGACCATTTTGACCAATTCATGTTCAGGCACTATTGTTAAACATCTAGATTTCAACAAATGAAACCTATTTAAATAGTCATCTATAGATTCAGTAAACTTTCTTTTAATGCTGGCTAATTCCTTCAGACTTATTTTAGTTTTCCCTATGTAGAATTGTTCACGGAACAATCTTTCTAAATTAGGCCATGTATCTATAGAATTTGGTGGCAATGTAGTGAACCATGTAAAAGCATTTTTTGTTAATGAACTAGGAAAATATTGTATCCTTAAGTTTTCATTATTTGCCAAGTCCCCTGCTTCTATCAGATACCTGGACACATGTTCTACAGTTGATTCGTTAGTATCTCCTGAGAATTTTGTGAATTTGGAGACTCTACAACCCCTTGGTAATTCTGCCTGCAAAATAAAATTTGTTAATGGAGATGTGTAATTTGGTCGTCGAAACCCTGTATTCAGGCCATTTTGGGCAATGATTCTTTCGATCATGGTGGTTAAATTATTTTCAGCCAGTATGTTATCCTGCCTAACTCTATAGACCACTTCTTCTACATTTTGATCTCTGTTAACCATTACTATTCTTCTAGGTTTCTCCTCATGGATCTCATTTCGAATTTCTCGTCTTTCTACCCTTGCCCCCATATCCCTTTCGCCAGCCTCTTGTCTGGGTGGTCGAACATGATTGATAGTGGGTTCTTCCTCTTGAATTGCCACCTAATTTTTCCTATGTCGAACAGGTGCTTGTGGGGCTCCAAAAAAATCTGCTATGTGCACCATCTTTGCTGACATTTGCTGATAGGATTGGGTATTTTCTTGGTTTGTCCTATTAATATTTTGGATCAAAGGAGAGAAAATGGTATTCATTTCACGTGAAAGCATTCCTATCATGTCAAGGTTACTAGCGTTCATTTGTTGCCTAAATGCTAACTGAGTGTCAGTTGTGAGTATAGGCAATTAGTTTGACAATCCTTGGTTCTGCGTATTTCGACCCACATGGTTCATGATAGAACCATATTTTTGCACTAGAGAAAAGGTTGTCATGGTAGGTTGTGTATTTTTGGTTTTATTATTGTTTAATCTTGACATAAGGGAAGTTGGCATCTCGTTTTGGGGTTGCTCCCTCCATGTCCTAAAATTTTCAAATCCTGGTGGTCTAGGGGTTGCAAGTTGAGTCTGGTTTCCCACATATGTCAATGCATAGCCAGTTTGAGTGTTCGAAGGGATCTCTGTCGTATTTGCAGAGATATGCATGGTTGTCGAATTGTTCGTGGGTATGGCCCCTGTGGACCCAGGTATCGAACTATTTGTAGCCATGAATCTTGTGGATATGGACATGGCTTGTGAACCAGAAATCACAGTTGACGCATTCGTCGAACTTGCAATGCTTGTGCATGATCCGTGTGAAGGATTTCACTCTCCATCATTGGCAGTATTAACCATCTTTCTGGTTTGTTTTCTTTTGGGTATTGGTTGTTTGTTGTTGGCTATCTTACCACTCCTAAGGTTCATATACTGGGCAAGAATAAGTTTGTAACAGAAACTGCTATAAATACCCAAATTGAAAGAATATAAACAATGTGACTAAAAAACTTTGACATTGCCCCACTGGGCGTGCCAATTTGTTTACTAGTGATTTCTGACAAACAACGGCTAGTCTTCCAAATCTTATGCTTTGGTAACTTACAGGATCAACTAGATTGATCCTAGGACATAGTCTTAGTAATCTTATAGTCTGATTCAAAAGAAAACACTGTACGGATAATAACAAGGTTTTTATATGGTTACAATTATCTTAAGATGTTTAAAGTTTGACTATGAATCTTAAATATGACTTTAAAGGGAATAATCTTGGAATTTGTGAAAATATAAAGACAATGCTTAATAAGAAAAGTTTAATAAAATTGTTAAAAGACTAGAATGGAAACGAAAAAGGAATAAAAGTGATTAAAGACTTTGTACTGAGAAATTAATTCCGAATAAAACTGATGGTATTCTTACACATACATTATCAACAAACTCGTTTCTCTCGCTCCGGTACTTTGAGTATAATATGATTTTGTATACAATTCAAACACCCCTTTTTTCTAACAACTAAGACTTCTATTTATACTAATTTTACCCTAACGATCCATCTATGAAAACACGCCACGTTCAAAGATTGCATGTCTTTCGAACTATTAGACTTCCACGTGTCTCTTTGGATAAGATCAAAGCTTTTGAATTTGAAATCTTTTTCTTTTCGAAGTGCCAATTCAAACAACATGACTGTTGAAATATCTTTCCTTGAAATGCTTCGAATAACTTATATTTCCACAGTTCGAAGATGAATCCTTCGGTAATGATTCAATATAGTAAAACTCTTTACTAGCTCTTCATCAATCGAAGACTCCATAAAAACCTTCTTATACTTTCCCTCGAAAAACTTTTTCTTCAATCTAAAAGCGTTACTTATTCAAAACTTGTATAATCGAAATTCCCAGCTAACAGTATGCCAATTACTATATCTTGAGTAATCAGTTTATTGAGTGGTCGAAAGTTAAAGTGACCAAACCTAAAATTCCATAACCAGCTATTCTTGTGGTCGAAAACTATTTTTAGACATCGTACCTCAGTAGAACAGATCAAGATCTTAAATTCCTGTTCTTCGACAACAAATATTTTAAGACCAAATTGTTCAGCATGTCGAACAATTCTAAAGCTCCATTTTTCATGACGACTAAGAACCCCTTTTCAACCAGTTATCCAACACTCAGTACATTTCACTTCATGCCAGGGTACATAAAGTACATCTTTGAACAATATTTTAGCTCCATTGCTCCTTTGAATAACAATGTCTCACGTACCGTCTACTTGTAGCGAGCTATTATTAGCAAGTTTTACCTTACTCTTCTTCGACTCGTTGAAATCTACTAACCAATTTTTTCGACTAGTCATGTGAATTGAGCAACCTGAGTTGAGGAACCAGATCATGGATTCAACATGGATATCTGCAACTATAGCCATAACCATCATATTATCAGAATCATCTAAATCTAGATGTGCAAGGTCCGCTCCTCCTTCCTTGCCTTTTATTGATCTCTTATATTTCCTGTACCGGCAATGCTTTTCCAAGTGACCCCACTTTTAACAATTATAGCACTACGCACCTTTTTTCTCGTCTTTGTCTTTCTGATAGGAATTTCCTTCTCCTCTTTTCGAGGATTCATAAGTCATGTCATTGACCTTATTCTTGTGGGAATTCGACCAAGACTTGCTCCGAAACTTGTCGATTTTGCCTTTGAATTTGTTGGAATCACCTTTCTTTTTCCATGATTGATCATGAAGTTCTTGTATCGAGTCTTAAAATCCTTTCCTTTCAACAATCTTAATCTCATACTCTTCCAATGAATCAACCAAATCTTCTAGCTTTAGGGTTTCAAGTCGGTTAGATTCTTGAATAATTACGATACCTTTTGATCAAAGTGAGAGGTCAATGTATGCATTACCTTCTCAACTATCATCTTATTAATTAGGGTTTCTCCACACCCCTGCATGTGATGGATGAGTTTATGCACCTTTGACACATAATCTGTAATCTTTTTGTCTTCTCCCATCAACAATAATTTATATTGTCGTTGCAAGGTTTGCAACTTGACAACCATGACTTTCTTACCTACTTCATAGTATTTGACAATAATATCTCATGTCTCCTTTACCGATTCAGCATGAGAAATTTGGTCGAAGTTCATCAAATCTACTACCGTTTGAATACAATATGCAACCTTGCAATCATTCTTCTTGGTTCGTTGTGAGTGGTTCTTTGTGTGTCGGTTGCATCCGCAGCCAGCGTAGGAACGTCATTAATAACCACTTACAGGGTTTCATGAAAGGAAAATAGAGATTACATATGTTTTCTCCATTGAATCTAATTCTTGCCGTCAAGAATTGAAAGAGAATTCATAATACCCTTAGTACCATTCATTTACACAGTGATTGATTAACAACAACTCATAGTCTCAGAAACATGATCCCTGACATATGATTCTTGAAAACATGATAAAAAATTTAACCGAAATTCTAGATATTAATTTGTTAGTGCGTGAGACACTTTTAGTGAGGGGAGAAAGAAAGATAATAAGAAAATAAAGATTCTATCATTGAATTGAATTGTTACTAATTGATTTACAAACTTGTCTTTTTATATACAACTAACTTGTACACTAAATAAAGTAACAAATCCTAATTAAATCTGAGTTTGAATTACAGAACTTGGATTATACCTAATTATCTAACCTGATCAGACTTGGACCGTCATGGCTGGCTCCGAGCTGAAGTTTTGAAAGAGGTGGGAGGGGGGGTACCTGCAAGACACTCCGATGCTGAAGTAAGTAAGAGCACGAGCAGGCAATAGTAAGTATGGGTAGAATGATGAATACCTGACCCTCTGGAAACAGAGGGTATTTATAGCCCCCAGCGCTGGGCCAAGGTTCCTTCATTGGGCCGGGAAGGTTTGGCCCAATGGAGGAACTGCCAGGTTCTACGTGGGTAGTGGGGATCGCACGTGGTCCCCTCCCTGGATGTTCTTCGTGAAGTGCGGGCGGACAGAGACACGGTCTTCTCGGAGTCCTGTTGAGGGTGCAGTGGACTGAGTCTTCCCTAAGAGGGGTGCTCGAGGTGAGGTCGAGTTGGACAATAGGAGGTCGAGCAAGTAGCCCCAGAGAGCACGTCGGGCACGACTGTGATCCTTTGGTCGGCGTGGCCCCCAGCAAGTCCGTTTGGATTGGGCCTTATCAGTGCTATTGGGCCAGTCGGGCCCAGTCCAGAACAGGAGCCCCCCAAGTCGTGGTTCCTTGGGTTAGGAGCCATGGCTTGATCTTAGGTTGCTTCCGTTTCAGGGCCTCGTGCCCGGGTCAGAGACGCAGCTCCTCGTGGGGGTGCTCCTCGCGGGGAATTCTCGGGGATTCCTCAACGGCGCGCGTCTGTCGAGCACACGAGGTATCTTTTGGGAATTGTGCCACCACCCTATGAGGATAGGGTCATTATTGCCTAGGGAGCCGTGTGTCGAGGAGAGAAACTCTGTGGTTGCCCAAGGTGACGTTTGGTATTCCACGTCATCACTATAAATAGGATTCTGGGGCCCCATAACGCGTTACTACTCTTCGCTCTTCTGCTGCTGCTGTTCTTCCAGATTCTCATAGCATTGCCGCGATCTCCGTCACCAATTCCTTTCCTCCATTGCCGAGTCCACTCCTTGATTCCAAGTAAGTGACTTATCTTCTCTGTTTTTCTGTTTTGATGCATGAGTTTCATCGTTTTAGACGTTTTTAGAGGCTGTGCGCGTGGGACTAGCCCGGTAAATTCATGTTTAGCTTGACAAGTTCATGCTTAGGGTCGGCAAACACATGCTCGTGGCCGGTAGATGCATGGTTTAGGTTATAATCTGCAGTGCTGCCCGGGGTCTTCATGATCCAGGGCGCCTAGTTCATGATCGTGCCCGGTATGCTCATGGCTCTGGCTTTAGGCTTTATGATGTTGCTCTCCATGTTAATACCCCGGGTCGGCGTATTCATGAGTGACCGCATTGTCGGTTTTGTTTAGGCGGTTTGCAGAAGGACCCGTCGAGGTATCTGGAAGTCGGGGAGGCGACTGCTATTTTTGTTTCAAACCAACTTTGTGGTCGTGCGTGGGGCGACGCGGTTTGTCGCGCACTCCACCTTGTCCGTTACGATGAGCGTATGGTTTCGTGCCCAATTGACTGGTTTCCCGTGCTCTATAGGTAACCATGGCGGACGAGTCGTGCTCTTCTGGACGCCCCGAAAGGGAGGAACAAAGTGCCGATGAGGCTGTGAGTCTGATCGACACCATAGAAGACCCTCTGTTGGACAGGGTGGGCACCGAGCCTAGAGGAATCGCCTCGGTCTATAGTCGACGTAGCCGAAGGCCATACGCTGTCCTTGAGGCGAGCCACGGCCAGCCTGATTTTCAAAAGAATTTCGTCGTTACGCGACCGACCTCCACTGCTCGGATTTGCTCGGTGTTCCCTGAGTACAGTTTCCCCATGTACGAAATTGCATTCAAAGACCTTGGGTTCCAGCTGCCCTTCAACGACTTTCAGGCGGGGGTCTTCGCCCATTTGGGGCTGGCCCCGTCGCAGCTACACCCGAACTCGCTCGCCTTTATCCAGGCGTTTGAGCTGACCTGTCGTTTTCTGAGGATCGGGGCGACTATACCTCTCTTCTTCAGAGTATTCCATCTGCAGCGCCAGTCCCGGGGAGGAAAGCACAGCTGGGTCTCCCTGAAACAGTCGAGGAGACTATTCAAAATGTACATGGACTCCGTGCGGGGTTTTAAAGACAAGTGGTATGTCGTGAGGCCGGTTACCACAGCCGCTTTAGAGTCTCTGTACGAGGAGGAAGCGCCGATAAGCGACGATGACGGGGAGGCACTTTTAGACAACGACGGGTATCCGGTGTTGGGACGCACGACCAAGTTCCCCGTGCATTGGATTTCTAGGCATTACGAGCACGGAACTGGGTATTATCATACTTCTGCGGGCGACATGGGTTCCGAGGATGAGAAAGCTTATGACACTCTTTGTCGGTACGTTGATAGCTTCCACCCCGCCAGGTGGGCTACGAGGGAGGGGGAAGATGTCCTGGACGAGGAGGGTTATCCGACATTCGAGGCCCGACCGATCGATACTAATGCACTCGTGGAGTGCCAGTCATTCGGGCAGGCTGCTCGTCTGCTAGGTCGTTTATTGCTTGAATTTCTTTGCTTGTCATTTGTCTGCTTATTTGCTCGACACTAACCCGGTTTTTTATTTTGTGCAGGTTCGATGGTCGGGCAACGGGAGAGACTCTTGAAGCTGTCTTATGACCAGAGGCGGGGCAAGAGGGTGGTGAAGGCTCCCCAAGCAACGAGGATGGGCCCGCCGCATAGTCTAGGCGCTCCTAATATGGTGAGGGTGGATTCGTCGCCTAGCTCGGGGGCTGCTTCGGAAGAGACCCCAGAGGTCCAGGAGGTCGAGCCACATGTCGACCTGATACCGAGAAAAAGGAACCGGGTGGAAAGTGGGTCGGCGATCGGCGAGGATTCCAGCGTCGTAAGGTCCTTCGGGTTGCCCCCGTGCTTCAAAGAGGAGGGTTTATTCGAGGGGTTCCCTTTGTCCATGACTGCCGATGAGGCTGAGGTTATCAGGAGGATGAGTAAGGAGGATCGGAGGAGGCACCTGGCCGCCAATATGGCCGGGCTGGTGAAAATGGCCGAAATGGCCGTTGTGCTGTCCGAGGAAGGGGAGGATCCTGTCCGCATTGAAGAATTGGAACAAGAGAAAGCGGCTTTCACCTGGAGTTCGCGAAAGTTAAGGACTTCCCTGGAACGCTCCGAGGAGATGTTCCGCGAGCAGGCATCCCTGCTGGCTGCCGAGAGAGAGATGTTGACTCTGGAGAAGGAAAACTTGGGGAAGCTAGCCGAGGAGAGAGAGCTTCTCCGTGCGGACCGGGAGCGTCTGCAGACCGACATCGGGCGCCTAACCCAACAGATCGAGGACCTGAAAGTCGCCATGCTTCCTGCCGAGGATGAGACGGAGGATATAGCTGCTTTGAGGTGTCGATCGGAGCTGGTCGCCCACATCCGGATCCTCGAAGCGGATTGTGTCGGTGCTATGGAGGAGGGGTTCGACTCCGTGGTCAGCCAGCTTTCCTTGCTGAATCCCGGTTTGATCACTTAAGGGACGGGCTACATGTCTCAGATCGTGGATGGCGCGATCGTGCCCCCGCCCGACTCTCCCGTTGTCGGTGATGATGGCTCCGGGGAAACTGGATTGTAAGATGATAATGGGCCTGCGTGCCTTATTGATATTTGTTTTGGGCCTGCGTGCCCGTTCGTATTTTTTGGGCCTGCGTGCCCTTTGGTTTGTACTTCCTGAACATCGCCGGCCTTCTTGGTCGGTTTATTTTTATTTGCTTTGTTGCCTACGGGCGTATTGAATGAATTTATTTCTATTTGACTGTTTGCCCGTATATGTATTATATGTATTTTGCGATATAATTGGCCCGAGTTATGTGCCCGGGTCGTGCCCGTATATGGCTTTGACTTTGTTGGCAAACTTGCCTAAGTCTTTCGTTCGTATATGTGCCCGGCCTTTTCTCGCTGGCCAGAGTCACCTAAGTGGTTCGCTCGAGGGGAGAGACTCCTTTAGACCCTTTTAGATGGCCCGTCATCCTTGAAGATTTGTCGGGCAGATGGAGCAGAGTCGCTCAGTCGGGCGCGAGGCCCGGTAGGGACTATTTGCCTTTGGTGTGAACTGCTCATCGCGAGCTGGGTGTTCTGCCTTATAGGTACTACGACGGTGGAGCTCGGTGTAGTTGTCCATGTCGGGCACTATCGATTGGTCTCGTTTGCTGAGCGATGTTGTGCGTTTTAGCCGTAGGTCGGGCTTGTACCTCAGCCTCTCTACGGAGTCGGACGTTTTTTCCTTGTTGACCGAGCGCGGGTGCCGATGGTCGAGGGTCCTAGGTGTCGTTGGTAGTTTTTAACTATAGTACTGCTTTAGCTTAGCAGCGTTCCAGGGTCGTGGTAATGACTCTCCGTCTAATTGTTCGAGGTAGTATGCCCCGGTACCGGTGGTGCCGTGGACTCGATAAGGTCCTTCCCAGTTCGCGGCCAGCTTCCCTTCACGGGAATCTTTCTGGTTCCTTCGTAATACCAGGCTGCCGATTTCGAACTCGCGTTTGATGACCTTGTCATTGTGGCGCAAAGCCACTCGTTGTTTTAGGGTGGCTTCGCGCAGGGCCGCGCCAGATCGGATTTCCTCGACTAGGTCGAGTTCGTCCCTCAGCGCCTCGTCGTTCATTTCTTCGTCGAGGGGGCTCTCTATCCATCTGGATGGTTCCATGATTTCTACCGGGATGACTGCCTCAGTCCCGTATGTTAGTCAGAATGGGGTCTCGCCGGTCGTTGAGTGGGGCGTTGTGCGGTAAGCCCACAAGACGCTGTGGAGCTCCTCGACCCATCCCCTCTTGGCTTCGCCGAGTCGACGTTTGAGTCCCCGGAGGATAACCCTGTTCGCGGCCTCGGCCTGCCCGTTGGTTTGAGGGTGCTCGACCGAAGTGAAGTGTTGTTTTGTCCCTAGTTTAGTGACGAAGTCTTGGAACCCGTGGTCGGTAAATTGGGTGCCGTTGTCGGTCACCAGTGCACTCGGAATCCCAAATCTGGCGAGGATGTTTCTTTTGTAGAAACAGAGGATATTGTGCGAGGTGATCTTCGCGAGGGCCTCGACCTCGATCCATTTCGTGAAGTAATCGACCGCCACGATTAGGAACTTATTTTGGTAAGTCCCTTGCACGAAGGGTCCGAGGATATCCATTCCCTACCACGCGAATGGCCATGGGGACGATAGTATGCTCAGCTCGTGAGGCGGGGCGAGGTGCATGTCGCCGTGTTTCTGGCACTTGTCGCATTTCTTAACGTGCTCCTTGGCATCCTGCTGCATCATCGGCCAGTAATATCCTGCTCGAAGGGCTTTCCTCGCCAAGGACTTACCGCCCATGTGATGGGCATTGATCCCTTCGTGTATCTCCCGCAGTACCTCGGGGACTGTGGATTCGTCTATGCATTTTAGGAGGGGGATGGAGAATCCCCTGCGGTACAGTTTATGCTCGAGTACCACGTAGGATCATGCTCTCCGTTTTGTGACGGTTGCCTCAGATTGGTTTGATGGAGTTTGCCCTTTGTCAAGAAATTGTAAACCGGGGTCATCCAGGACGAGGCGTCTCCAATGGCGTGGACCTTGACCAGTGTCGCGGATTTTTCGATACTCGGGCGTGCCAGAGATTCTTGGATGACAGATTTGTTCCCGCCTTTCTTCCTCGTGCTCGCGAGTTTGGACAATATGTCTGCCCTTGTGTTTTGCTCGCGGGGAACGTGTGAGATTTCCGCCCGTACGAACTTTGTCATGTGTTTTTTGACCAAGTTCAAGTACTCGATGAGGTTGTCGTTTTTGGCTTGGTAATTCCCCTGGACTTGGGAGGCGACGAGTTGGGAGTCGGTGTAGATCTGTACCTCACGGGCTCCCAGGTCCTCGGCTAACCTCAATCCTGCGAGCAGGGCCTCATACTCTGCTTGGTTGTTTGATGTCGGGAAGGAAAGAGCTAGGGAGTGCTCGATCACTACGCCCTCTTCATTTTCCAAAAGGATTCCTGCGCCACTTCCAGACGAGCTGGATGCTCCGTCGACGAAGATGGTCCACTTGTGTTCCTTCCCTGGGGGTGGGTCATAAGTGGTCATCTCCGCGACGAAGTCGGCCAGGGCCTGCGCTTTCAAGGCTTTCCTACTCTCGTATTGAATGTCAAATTCAGAGAGTTCCAGGGACCATTTCAACATCCTGCCCGCCATATCAGGTCGTCCCAGGAGTTGCCTCACCGGTTGGTCGGTTCGCAGGACGATCGTGTGGGCCAGAAAATAATGTCTGAGCCTCCTCGCCGCGTTGACGAGGGCCAGGGCCACCTTCTCTATCTGTTGGTATCTGCTTTCGGGCCCTTGTAAGGCTTTGCTCGTGAAGTAAACGGGTTTCTGTCCGTCAGGTGTCTCGCGGACGAGAGCCGCGCTGATGGCTTCGTTCGAAACGGCCAAGTACAAGTACAGCGGTTCTCCGTCAGCAGGTCGGGATAGCACGGGCGGTTGAGATAGGCTTTGCTTTAGGTGGCGTAGCGCTTGTTTGCACTCCTCTTTCCATTCGAAGGTCGCTTCCTTTCGAAGGAGTTTGAAGAAGGGGAGAGCGTGCTGAGCGGAACTCGCGACGAAGCGGGACAGCGACGTGAGCATGCCGTTCATGATTTGTATCGACTTATTCAACGTCGGTGTTGGGAGGTCAGAGAACGCGCGGCATTTGTCGGGGTTGGCTTCGATTCCCCGTTCTGTTAGATAGAATCCAAGGAATTTTCCTGCCTTAACCCAGAACGTACATTTCTCGGGGTTGAACCTCATTTTACATTGTCTTGCTTGGGCAAAGACTGACTTGAGGTGTGCTGCGTGTCGGTGTCTGCTCGGGACTTGACGATCATGTCGTCCATGTATACCTCGAGCATGTCACCGATCTGTTTGTTGAAAACTCTGTTCATCATGCGCTGGTAAGTTGCTCCGGCATTTTTCAGTCCGAAGGGAATTACGTTGTAGTAATAGTTGCCCGAGCTGGTCATGAATGCCGTGCAGTGTTTGTCGCCCAGGGCCATCGATATTTGGTTATAGCCCGAGTAGGCGTCCATGAACGACAACGTTTTGTAGCCGGCCGAGTTGTCGACCAGCATATCTATGTTAGGCAAGGGAAAAGCATCTTTCGGGAAAGCCCGGTTGAGATCGGTATAATCAACGCACATCCTCCATTTTCCATTATTCTTTTTCATGAGTATAACATTTGACAGCCAGGTGGAATACCGGGCTTCAGAAATAAAATTTGCCTCTAGGAGGTCTTTTACAGCTTTTTCAGCAGCCTCCGTTTTTTCTGGAGACTGCCTACGCCTACGTTGTACTACGGCCCTAGCAGCTGGATCAATGGCGAGGTGGTGACAGGCGACCTCAAGGTCGAGTCCGGGCATCTCCGCGGCGCTCCAGGCGAACAGATCAGCATTCTCGCGCAGACAGACCTTGATTTGCTTCCTGGCCAAGTCGGGGAGGTCTTTTCCAATCTTCACTCCCTTGGTCGGGTCTGTGCCGAGGGGAACGAGTTCAAAATCCCCGTCCGGTATTGGTCGGAGTGGGATTTGCTCGCTGCTGGATGGCTCGTCCTGGTCGAAGCGGGTGTCCAGAGCTATGGAATCGACTTTTGGTGGAGCTTTATGGACTTCTTCCTCGGGGGATGCTTTCCTGTCGGGCTCCTGTCTTGTTCTTTTGGCGGGTCTGGTCCCTATATCGACAGTATCACGTCCCTTAGAAGCGGCGTTGAAGCACCTGCGGGCAGCGGCTAGGTCTCCTTGGATAGTGGCTACCCGTGCCCTCTTGGTGTAGAACTTCATCTTCAGGTGGACAGTCGAGGGTACCGCCGTCAGCTCTGCCAGTGTCGGTCTCCCCAAGATGCAGTTGTACAGAGACGGGCAGTCAATGACAAGGAAGCGTACTTTGACTTGTCTTATGGCCGTCCCTTCCCCGAACGTAACCAGAATCTCGACATATCCCCAGGGTTTGGAGGTCGAGCCGTTGAAACCTTGTAAGTTCTAACCCACATATGGTGAAAGATGTGAGTCGTCCAGCTGAAGGGTCCGGAACAGCTGGCTGTACATGACGTCAACGGAACTCCCTTCGTCGACCAGGATGCGATGTACATCAAAATTGGCCATTCTTGCCCTTATCAGTAAGGGGATGACCGCGTTCGGGGCTCCGCCGGGGAGTTCTTCCAGGTAGAAGGTAATGGGCTCTGACCTGCCCTTCACCCTTTCGAACGTCACTGTTTGCGGGGGAGCCGCGTCGACCAGCTCGTCCAGCTTCCTCTTGGCTGAATTGATGGTCAAGTCGTTGAACCCACCGTTGTTGATGACTAGGGCGGAGGGGAAGTATTCCCACCTGCTGTGCGTTGTAAGTGGCTCTTGCAGGTGCTCGGGGAAGTCGAAATCCTCGGGCCTGGTCACGGAGAAGGAAGTTTGGATGGGCACCGACTCGTCAGATGGTCGGGCGTCTTCTTCTGGCTCCCTTGTCTCTTGGGCGTCACGACGGGGAGCGTCGCTTCGCCGGTACTGTGCGAGCCTCCCTCCCTTGATGAGGGTTTCATTGGCGTCCTTGAGGTGGACGCAATCCTCAGTCAGGTGACCATGGCTCCTATGGTACTGACAGTATTTGTTTTTGTCTGCTCCGGGCTTGGCAGGAGCAGGTCGGGAACGTTTGACATCGTCGTCCTTGAAATCGGTGCTGGCACACTCCGCCAGAATACGCTCACGGGAAGCCGTGAGCGGAGTGTACTCGGTGAAGCGCCCCGAAGGTCCTCTTTGTTCCCGGACTTCCCGGGGTCTGTCTTCCTTCCTTTTCTCCCCGGTTCATCGAGGAGGAGCCTCTTGGCGTGAGCTGCTGTTGGGACCACGAGTCCTGGAATCTCGGGCTCTGTTGGCCGCCTCCCTCTCCTCGTAGTCCATGTATGCTCGGGCCTTTTCGAGGAGGGAATCAAATGTCCGAGGTGGCTCGATACCCACGGCCTTTCTGAATTCTGTGCCGGGGAGGAGCCCTCTCTCCAGCAAGTATCTTTTCATATGGTCCGCGCAGGGGACCTGTATTGCTTCCCAGTTGAAGCGGTTGATGAATTCCCTCAAGGTTTCATCCTGTCTTTGGATGATGGCCTCGAGGGCCGCCTCGGTCTTCGGATGGCGCCGAGAAGCTGTGAAGGAACTGATGAACTGGTTCTTTAGGTTCCGCCACGACGTGATTGAGCCCGGGGCGAGTCCTTTGTACCAGTCCATTGCCGCCTTCCTGAGAGTCATGGGGAATAGACGGCACTTGATGGGCCCCCCGACATTGTGATAATGAAGCATAGCCTCGAACCCGTCTATGTGGTCGACGGGGTCCGCGACTCCATCGTACTCCTTCAAGTGAGGGGGCTTCTCCATGCCCGGGGGGATGGGTGCCTCCATAATAGCCTGTGACAGGGGACCGCAGGGGTCGTCCTCGTCGCTTCTCTCCGGAGACAGAGATGGGGACCTGTAATATTGTCTGGCATGACGGTCCAGATCGTGCTGAGTTTCTCTCGAGCGGGATGCTCGGCTGTTGAATTTCACACGCACCTCTCCGGAGTGCCTTCTTTCTAGTACTGCTGGGTCGCGACTGGCCTCTCCGGCCTGAATGACGGGCTGCCTCTCCAGATAAGGCTGTCTCTGTTTTGGCCGGGGAGATGGGCTTCGAGAAGTCTCCCTGTAATGTCTCCGCGGGGGAGAAGGGTGTCGAGCTTCAGTCACTCGAGGAGGGGGAGTATGTGGTCTCCGATGCCTCCTCGGGGGTCTTCGCTCGTCTTCAAGCGCCTTTAGTCTCTCTCCTTGGGCGAAGATGAGATAGTTCATTTGATTAATTGCTGCGAACAGTGCTTGTGTTGTGGCATCCGCCCCGGAGGGGATGGGGACTTCCTGGAACCGGGCGGCTCTGTAGTGCGCGAGGGCCTCCGGGTCGTCCTCGAGTGGTGGTGGGAGCGAGGAGGATGATGCAGTAGCTCCGTCCCTGTAGGAGGAAGTTCCGGGGGCGGTTGTTGCAGGAATGGTGTTGTGGCCGGGATTGCCGGGGTTGTCAAGATGTCCGTTTTTGTCCGCGGTGCCGTTATTAGTGTCGGCGACACGGACATTCTGCTCGTCTCGAGCTTGATCAGCCATGACAGGTAGTTGAATTTGAGCTTTGGTCTTTGAGTTTGCAAGACGGGGAAGCTAGTTTCCCACAGACGGCGCCACTGATCTAACCTGATCAGACTTGGACCGTCACGGCTGGCTCCGAGCTGAAGTTTTGAACGAGGTGGGGGGGGTACCTGCAAGACACTCCGATGCTGAAGTAAGTAAGAGCACGAGCAGACAATAGTAAGTATGGGTAGAATGATGAATACCTGACCCTCTGGAAACAGAGGGTATTTATAGCCCCCAGCGCTGGGCCAAGGTTCCTTCATTGGGCCGGGCAGGTTTGGCCCAATGGAGGAACTGCCAGGTTCTACGTGGGTAGTGGGGACCCGCACGTGGTCCCCTCCCTGGATGTTCTGCGTGAAGTGCGGGCGGACAAAGACGCGGTCTTCTCGGAGTCCCGTTGAGGGTGCAGTGGACTGAGTCTGCCCTAAGAGGGGTGCTCGAGGTGAGGTCGAGCTGGACAGTAGGAGGTCGAACAAGTAGCCCCATAGAGCACGTCGGGCACGACTGTGATCCTTTGGTCGGCGTGGCCCCCAGCAAATCCGCTTGGATTGGGCCTTATCAATGCTATTGGGCCAGTCGGGCCCAGTCCAGAACACCTAATATCTCACAATATTAAATATTTATAAAATTATATATTAATTGCCATCTTATTATTTATAACTATTTTTCATTTCCAAATTATTTTTTAAAGAACTATATTGATTACCAAAACCATAAACAAATTAAAAAGTAAAAATATTAAGTATTTAACTTTGTTGACTTTAGCTTGATCCTACAAATGAAAAACAACAAACATTTGACCCAATCTATGTCTCCTTAAAAGAATGGACTTAATAGATGAAAATATGCAAACATGGGTGAATGTTGTCATTAAAAAATTGAATGAATCGTGTGGATATCAATTAATTATACCTAAGTTGTGTATGTATGACTTTGCATACAAGGCATCAAGTTTTCAACTATGCTATCAACATTTTCAATACCCTGCCTAGTTCTTCTTTATTTTTTCTTCCTTAATTAAGGCATTACCGAGAAAGGAAGTTAATGTTACTCAAAGTGTCAATAAAACCCTCTAATGTGTTTAATTTAATTATGGTAGCATTATAAGCATGTTTTCCCCAAAATGGATTATCTAAACCTAGTTATTTCCAAATGAATATGTAGTTAATTGCTAAAAGTTTCATTTCTTCTTACACAAGAAAGGTGGGGGACCAAAAAATTTAGACCACCCAATAAGAGGAATAAGAATAGGACATCGCACGTATATTATTGGAGAAATCTACTAATATCAAACTCATTCGTTTCGTAGCTCGTGTATCTAATGTAATGCAAATATAAATCTGTCCTTATTTGACTCAAAAAGAAAAAATAACTAATTTATAATGTTTTCGACTTTCAAAAAGATACATATGTAAGATATTTTCATCACAAGCCAATTTTGAAGAACAAACCCAAACATATAAAAGAAATACAATTGTTCTACATGCTATTTAATTACAAAAATCACTCTTTTATACAAATTTATTATATATATATATATATATATATATATATATATATATATATATATATATATATATATATATATATATATATATATATATATATATATATATATATATATATATATATATATATATATATATATATATATATATATATATATATATATATATATATATATATATATATATATATATATATATATATATATATATATATATATATATATATATATATATATATATATATATTATAATAAATAAATCTATTTGATGATTATTAATTTTTTAAAATAAATGAAAATATCTTAACAAGAAATGGAAATTACAAAGACATGGGGGATATATACTTAGGAGTGGCAAATCGGGTGCTCCGTCTGTTTAAGTCTATTCAAAAGTAGAGCAGGATAGAACGGGCCAACTTAAACATTTGAATTCAAAAGTTAAGCTGTCATATTTACCAACGAGTTGACGGATTGTGAATTGATCCGTCAAACTTTTTTACTGTTTAATATATTATATAATTTATAAAAATTTTAATCATTACTATAGATGCTGGTGAAAAGATATTTTTTTAACACAATCATAGAATATTAGGAAAATTAAAATGAACTTTCAATCTAAAAAAAAAAATCATAAATAGAAAGAAAAAAATAACAAAAAAGTGGTCTATATATGTTAATGTACTGACTCATAATTTTAGGAAGATAATGTTTTATACACAAAAGAATTCTATTTACAAGGGCTATGTTAATATTTAAGAACACATTTTATTTGTCAAAAAAAATCGCCCATTGATAAATATACAACAATTTGCTGGTTGTAAAAGACCAATAATCAATTTATTAGAGAAAAGTTAGGCATACCACAAGGACAATAATCAATCTAATATCTAAGTATTAACAAGTAAAGATGTAGAAATTTCAAAGGCATAATCATTACCTGAATAAGAAAATAATCAAGATTTTTTATGAATAGTATAAATATAATATACTAGAACAATAAATCTAAAACTCATTTATAAATATGTCATCGAAGTTCATTGAAGTGTTTAAGTGTTTATAATATCAAAAATAGAAAGATTGAATTTGAAGCTTACCATAAATGTGTATGTCTATGAAGAGGAAGAAGAACAAAATAGACATGGTGGATTGGATGATTGAATAGAACGAATGTGGAATAGAGTGATAAGCACGGCGACAGATGAAACAAATAGAAAAAAAACATAATTTTGGAAGGATGAAATAAGGTTATAATTATATAAAAGAGGAAATATTCAGTTTTTTACCATTAAAGAGAGAAAAAAATAGTGGATTTATCTCATCAATGCACTGTCTAATTTTGATTCTAATTAAAAAAATTGAACAAAAAGGTCGCGGAAAAAACATGTCATGGGCCGCCTCATTTTTAAAGTGGGTTAGACGGGGTAGACCAACTTAAGGCACCGAACCGAAAACCACGGTCCAACCTGTCAAAAATGATAGGTCAAATGAGCAGACCCAACCCATTTTGTCACCCCTACATAAACATGACCCATTAACCACATATATCCTTAAATGAAATATAATACAGCAAATTAAAACAAAAGTGGTGAAGAGCCAATACAAAGCAAATAGATACACCCAAAAGCACAAACTAGCGAACCTAACACGGAGCTTAAAACCAAATTGTAAAAGAGCATGTGTAAGAAGAAGCAAGCATTCTAAACGAAACATAGACGAGTCTGAATAATCAAACTCATGTTGTAAGCAATGGTGAATGCATTAATCTCTAAAACAGACAATACACATACCAGTAGTATTTGTGAATTAAAATCACAAAAACTTAACAGCCTTTTTGACCTTAACCAACCCATACTACAACGAGCAAGTTCTAACAAAAAAACATCACATCGACGATAAGGTATTAAGCGACACAAAGCCACTAGTGCGACATAGAAAATCTAAAAACTACATATCTCTGTAGATTTGGAAAGAACCAGAGATCAAAGGCAAGAAACCACCACCGAAGAATCATACTGAGAAAACAACAATAATAAGATATAAAGTGAAACCATTAGAAACAAGTTAAGTCTCAACATCATAGCAACAACACTAAAGTGAACCAATTGCTGATGGCAACTCAACTGGAAGAATCGACGAAATAGAAAAACTCTAAAGAACGACATGAGAAACAGAGACAACTTGTTAGATTCTCTATAAGGAAATAGAGTAGCACCTTGGGGATTCGAAGGGCTTAACATCCCCCATGGGCGCCTATACAGGTGTGTTAGGTTTTCCAGGTAGGCCCCTTGTTAGATTCTCTATAAGGAAATATAGTAGCACCTTGGCTACAAGCAATTGTTTTTAGCTCAGTGGTAAGCGCTTGATCCTACAAGTGATATCAGAGCTAGGTCATGGGTTCGAATCCCCCCAGCTGACACTGGGGGGGGGGGGGGGGGGGGGGGGGGGAGATTGTTGGATTAAAATATCCAGCGTCAACCTTAAGGATTCAAAGGGCTTAACATCCCCCGTGGGCGCCTACACAGGTGTGTTAGGTGGGCCAGGTAGGTCCCTTGTTAGATTCTATATAAGGAAATAGAGTAGCACCTTGGCTACAAGCAATTTATTTTAGCTCAGTGGTAAGCGCTTGATCCTATAGAAAGGTCTACGTTCTTTTCCTCCTCCTTTAGATGTTGCTATCTTACCATTGATTGATAAGAAGCCCCATCGTTGGATGTGAAGGGACAGACGTGTGTCAATTGTATAGTCATGGAAGGCACCCTATGAGATGTTTTTGCAATTTTCGTATAGGGACTAGATCGCTTACCAAAGGCAACATCGAGGGACTACGATCTTTTATCAAGGGTCTTTGCTAAAACACTTATATTCGAGGGACATGACTATTTTCTGAGGCAACAAGTGAGATTAACCTAGAAGTACATGTGTGTGAAGTGTGTTTGATTGCATGCATTTAGTCTTTGAGATTAGGTTTTGCTAACGGTTGATTTTATCTTATCATACACACTCTATCTTACTAGCAATTATATGAAAAGCGGTAAACTTGCAGAAATTAAAAATCCTAAGCTATTACATCATTAGGGGGATGGGGATACAATTTGCAAATGGGGATGAAATAAGTGTCTAATTATTGCAGGCATATCAAATAAATGGACAGTAATGAAGAATATATATGTATACAATGCAAAAACAATGTAAAAAGAAGGAAAAACTGCATTTTGAACTATTATGTGTCGACACATGCTGTTATGCATCGATAAATAAATTTTACTCTCCCCTGCCAAACCAAATCAACTTAATATGAGTCGATGCATAATGGGAGGTGTCGACTCATTTCCTGCTTGTGTCGCGTATATACTCATTTTGTGTCGACTCATGCACCTTTCATATTTCTGTTTTGGGACCTGGATAACAGTATGAGTCGATGCATAAGGCCACGTGTCAACTCATACCCTATTTTTCCACTTAGAATGAGTCGACGCATGTGGGTATGTTTCGACTCATGCTGCTGTTTTTTGCTTCTACCACCATTCTTTTGCATGAATCAGTCAGTTTTCAACATATAAATGATAAACACGAGCAGAAAGTAAATGATTAACTTCAAGAGTAGTGATTGCTACATCCTATTTTCAGAAATAAACCAAAAATGATGTATGAAAAATGCAAGGTTAAAATGACTTACCTTGAAACTGCACTTTAGCTTTTGAGTCTGAATACCCTTCAAGATGTTGTATGGATTTTAATGAAACTCCAGAGAGCTTCTAAACCTCCCTTTGTGTTGATGGTTGTTGAACCAACTCCAAACAGTCAAGTTTGCACAGTACTATCCTTTGTTTAGAAGTTGAGAATAAGGGTACTTCAGAAACTGTTCTTGTGCTTGAACAATATCTATGTGATGTGAAGTGTTTAGAAGGTTTATGGGAGAGTTTACAAGGTTGTACAATAATGGGTTGAGGATTTTTCTGTTCTGTGGGTGAAAGCAGCGTTGAAGATTAGCAGAGTCTTATGAAAATGAGCTGAGTTTTACAAAAGTTCTGTTTTTCTCTTCTCTCCTTTTTTTCAAAAAAAATTATCCCTATGTCTTATGAAACTATCCATTTTATGGACCCTTGACTGAGGTTTAGGAGGGAAATAGAATAAGTTATTTGAACTGTTTTTACCTACTGCTTTGATACTTTTTCCACACAATTTTATTTTGCCATTTTGGTGCAATTTTGTGGCTGTTATGATGCAGGTTGGAGCAGACTGCATAGAGCAGTTTTGGACTGGTTTTTTGGACATATTATGGACTGTATAGGACAACATATGCAGGTTTTGGAGTGTTGTGGCAATGCATAGAAGTAGCATATCATACTTTATTCAGCAATAACTTGGACAACATAGTTGGCAGCATGAAACATGTTTGGTTTATGGAGCAATTTATGCAAATTGTATCAAAGACAAAACATTGTGGCAAGGTTTTGAGTCAAAGGAAAAAGTCCAAACAATACAAAGCTTAGGATTCGAAACTTGCAAAAATGCCATTTTGTAATAACTTGAATTATTTGTAACATCTTTAACTATTTTGAATTGTAGTGACAAGATGTCATGAAGCAATGAACTTAACTTAGAAAAATTTCCAAGTCTTGCAAAAATTTGGATCTTTGACTTTCTTGATTTTGATGATCAAATTTCATATTTTGGATGTCTTGATAAAATATGATTTTTGGGACTCAGCTTTGGTCAAAAAGTCAAAGTTTGACGTTTTAATGTACAATTGACTTTTCCCATCAGTTGACTGAATTCTATAAATCCACTGATCTTTGGAGATGAATTGAAATGGGAAATTAGGTCAAAATGACGCGCTCGGATCCTTGAGATCATGCTTCCAACCAATAAGCTAAGTATTAGGTCAAAAATTAAAGTTCGGTCATTTTCAGTCAAAACCCTAATTTTGGTCATTTTGCCCTTTTGGTAATTCGAATGACTTTCTTGGAAAATTGTGATCCAAGACATGAAACGTGACAAAAATAAATCCTGAGGGTCCATAATGATCCATGAAAGTCATTTGAAACAATAGAAATCCAACTGCCTTTGTACAAACTCAAACCCTAATTTGAGGCATCAGTGCTGAGGAAATTATTTGACCTAGTCGATACTTGTGCAAACTTTAGGTATAGAAGATATTTGTAGGAAATATCTTGAGAAATAAGAGGGAAAATTTTGGGGTACAATAGTTTCCCCTATTCAATCTTCTTAAAACTGAAGAGTTAGATTGACGAGTCTGCCATTCGTGACTTGAAGGTGGAAGATGATTGAACACTAGAGTGCCCAGAAATTTGCACTCGATGATGTGGTGGTTGATTGTATAGGGAATAAGCTTAAAGATGCCATTTGGAGAGATGATGGAGAGTTGTTGGAGATGGGCTTATAGATGCCATCCAAAGGTGATTGTTGACATAAATTAGACTAAGTCTAAGTTTGATTATAACTGGGAGGAGTGTCAGAATAAATCTTTGGTTGATTTAACTATGAATGATATGCTGGAATAGACCCGTGTTAAGCTGTGTCTGGAAATTTATTAGAAGGAATCTGTGTAAGATTACTTTATTATGAGCTTGTGTAGGGCTGCTTTAGGAGATATATGAGAGGGAATCCTGGGTAGGGCTGCTTCAGGATGAATCCATGTGAAACTCCATCTGGAAATGAGAAGGAACCTGGGTAGGGTTGCTTCATGATGAGTCCGTGTTAAACTTTATCTAGAAATGTATGAGAAGGTGTAGCAGTAGAAATGTTTAAGACTAAGCCATGGGATTGACTAGACTTGTACAAATAAAAATAGAAATCGCCACCGCACTTTATTGTTTCTAAAGGAATGGGAAAAGAGCGAGTAACCCAAAAAGAGGGGGAAAGATTCAAGGTAAGGGGTTGGTTATGCAAAGGGAAGGTATTGAAGAAGTGAAAAACACAAGAAGGGGGGGTTGAATTGATAACTTGAAATCAAAAGCGTAATGACACAATATTTTTATCCTGGCTCGTTTGATCTCAAACTACTCCAGTCCACCCAACAAGGTGATTTCTCCTCTCTCCAACGAGGTCTTAATCCACTAATCTCAAAAGGATTACAATCACTACTTTAACAACTGTTAAAGTCTTCTTTAGTACAACCACAATCCGGTTAATCTCAAGGAACATTGTTTTAATTAAATAAACAAGAGTACTGTGTATTGTTGTTTTTCTTTACAAAAACTGTTATCACAACTGTGATAATTTACACAAAATTAGAGTTTGGAAAGATGATGAATAATGCTTGCAGCTTTTTGAATTCTCGTGAATGGTATATGCAATTCATGAATGATTTGAACACCGAGCTTGTTTATATAGGCAATGGATTTACGTTGATCATCAAGTGTGTTAAATGACATTAACTCAGTTTCCATTTGGAGAAGATCTTGTCTGAAAGAAGCCGTTGTAATTGATGTAGTCTTGAATGAATAATAACGCTTCCGAATCTTTCATCCTTGCTTGCTGCTGATGCTTTCAGCATATTAATAACTTGGATTATTATGCACTTGTTCAGAATCAGAGTTTACTTCACTTAAGCGCAGGTTCTGGTCATCAATCTTTAGCGTATGTTCTGATTTCTTCAGCGTGTAGCTCTTAAGGCTTAACTTCTGATGCTTCTTTTTTCAGAACTTCTGCATACACAATAACATAATTTTTAGGGTATATATTTGTTCTTTGTATTTGTTATCATCAAAACTCTAACTAAGGGTTGTAGAATCAAACTATGTTCTAACAATATCCCCCTTTTGATGATGACAAAAACTAGAATTTTCAATGAAAAATAAAGAACAAAATGTTTAAGAGAAACTCCCCCTGAGTTGATTACTTCCCTTAAGTTCCCTCTCATCAGAGTTTTAGCTGTATCTTCTATCAGAATTTGAACCTGTTCAAACTTTTCAAAAAGTAGAGGTTAAGTAATTCAGAATGTTTGAGACTTTTGTCTTGGTAAACCATTATTGAAAATATCTTACTTTCTCCCCCTTTTTGTCATGTATAAAAAATGCAATATAATCATACCCAAAATAGATGAATTATATTTAAAACATAATGCAATGACAAGTTCCAGCAAGCTCTTGATCTGATTATTTGACTCTTCTTGCTTGCCTAAAATGCCTCTGATTTCCTTTGTGGTGTCTTCTTGTTTATCCAGAATACTTTTAATATCCTTGTTCGTATCCTCTTGCTTATCCAGGCTTGCATGGATTAAAGCATTTTCTTTCTTCAACTCTTCCAGAGTTTGCATGACTAAGGAGGAAGCTGGTGTCTCTTCAGGAGTTGGATGTTGCTCAGTGAATTCTGCAGCTTCTTCTGAGTGAACCATTTCTTCAGCTGTAATCATATTTTATGGAGCAATAGTCAGAGAAAGACTTTCTGATTCTGGTTCAGCTACATCTGAAGGATGATGCTCTTTCCAGGGAGCATTATCCAGTGAGAGGATATATTTCTTGATCAGTTGGCTCAGAACTTGGTCTTGAAAAGCCTTCAGCTTATCACTAAAGTTCTGCTGAGCCTTTTCATAACACAATTCCTTCAGCTTCAGCGTTTCATAGTTAAGCCAGTTTCTGAAACTTGCCCGTATATAATCAGAAGCAGCAGGATTAGACATCTCCTGACTTGCATGCTTCAGAGAAGGAACCTGGCTAGGGTTGCTTCAGGATGAGTCAGTGTAAAACTTCATCTGGAAAATGATAAGGAACCTGGGTGGGGTTGCTTCATGATGAGTCAGTGTAAAACTTCATCTGGAAATGTATGAGAAGGAACTTAGATAGGGTTGCTTCAGCTAGTCGAGTAGATAGTTGTCTTGTCTTGTTTCAGGTATTAATCTACAATAAATCATTCACATATAGTTTTCATGTCTTGTTTCAGGTATTAATTTGGAACATGATTTTTGTTGGCCTTAAAGATAGTTGTCCCGTCTTGTTCCAGGTATTAGTCATTCACAAATAGTTTTCTTGTCTTATTTGAGGTATTAATCTGGAACTTGTTTTTGTCGGTCGTTGAGATAGTTGTCTTGTCTGGTTTTAGGTATTAATCTTTGACCTTAGAAAGAAAGATAGTTTTCCTGGCTTGTTACAGGTATTGATCTTCAATATTCCCATGTAGATAGCTTTCGTGTCTTGTTATATGTATTAACCTACAATCGGTCGTCCATAGATAGTTGTCCTGACTTGTTACAGGTATTAATCTGGAACTTGCTTTTGTTGGTCGTTGAGATAGTTGTCCTGTCTGGTTTCGGGTATTAATCTCTAACCTTAGAAAGAAAGATAGTTTTCTTGACTTGTTACATGCATTAATCTTCAATCTTCCCATGTAGATAGCTTTCTTGACTTGTTACATGTATTGATCTACAATTAGTCGTCCATAGATAGTTGTCCTAGCTTGTTACAGGTATTAATCTGGAACTTGTTTTTTCGGTCATTGAGATAGCTATCTTGTCTGGTTTCAAGTATTAATCTCTGACCCTAGAAATAAAGATAGTTTTCCTGGCTTGTTACATGTATTAATCTTCAATCTGCTCATGTAGATAGCTTTCCTGGCTTATTACAAGTATTAATCTATAATTGGTCGTCCACAAATAGTTGTCCTGGCTTGTTACATGTATTAATCTGGAACTTGCTTTTGTTGGTCGTTGAGATAGTTGTCCTGTCTGGTTTCAGGTATTAATCTCTGACCTTAGAAAGAAAGATAGTTTTCCTGGCTTGTTACAAGTATTAATCTTCAATCTGCCCATGTAGATAGCTTTCCTGGCTTGTTACAGGTATTAATCTACAATCGGCCGTCCACAAAAAGTTATCCTAGCTTGTTACAAGTATTAATCTGGAACTTGATTTTGTTGGTCGTTGAGATAGTTGTCCTGTCTGGTTTCAGGTATTAATCTACGACCTTAGAAAGAAAGATAGTTTTCCTGGCTTGTTACAAGTATTAATCTTAAATCTGCTCATGTAGATAGCTTTCCCGGCTTGTTACAAGTATTTATCTTAAATCTGCTCATGTAGATAGCTTTCCCGGCTTGTTACAAGTATTTATCTACAATCGGTCGTCCACAGATAGTTGTCCTGGCTTGTTACAGGTATTAATCTGGAAATTGCTTTTGTTGGTCATTGAGATAGTTGTCCTGTCTGGTTTCAGGTATTAATCTATGACCTTAGAAAGAAATATAGTTTTCCTGGCTTGTTATAGGTATTAATCTTCAATCTGCTCATGTAGATAACTTTCATGGCTTGTTACAGGTATTAATCTACAATCGGTCATCCATAAATAGTTGTCCTGGCTTGTTACAGGTATTAATCTGGAACTTGCTTTTGTTGGTCGTTGAGATAGTTGTCCTGTCTGGTTTCAGGTATTAATCTCTGACTTTTTGAAAGTGGTTGTGGTATTTTCCAAAAAGGACTTTTGTTGATTGACTTTTTTCCTGCAAGGAAGAGGGTTAGCTGCATGCAGATGTATGCATGGCTTGATGATGTTCTCAAAATAAATGAGATTATAGTGTATGTATTTATCATGTATGTAATATGATCCATGAAATGTGAAATATTGTTGGAATGTATCTTTGTCTTGGAAAATAAATCCTTGACAAATGTTGGGGAGTTTTGGGAAGTTAAATCCCGGACTGCCGTTGGGGATGAAGAGTATGCCCTTCTCCAGACCTTGTTTTAGAATGTTTCTGCTGGGGATTCCCGTCTCGTTGTTTGAGGATAACTCTGCTGGGGAATGTTGATTTTGCTTTGGGGAAAGATTTTAGGAGTCTTAGTTGTCCGTCGCTATACTGGGGAGTTATTTCTTGATGGAAGAGAAAGGAATTTAACAACTGATAAAGAAATTAATTGTTATCTGGTTGTCTTCCAGGCTTTGCAGCAACTCACTGGGGGTTGTAGAAAAGTATATTGGGGAAGGGGGGTTGTGGTCCCTTGATTTGTAGTTATCATAGAGGCAAACTCAAGCTGGGGAATCTGTAGTTTGTTCGGGAAATAAACCCTGTTGCCAATCTGTTGAGGATTCTTAAGATCAACTCAGTTGGGGAGAAGTTTTCCGGAGATTAAAGCTCTGGTTGGGGATTTCCTGGATCCAAATTTATGGGGATATCCATGAATTTGGCCTTGAAGGGTTTGTACCCTTATTCGTAAAGATTATTCTGTGGGGATAAACTTATAGAGATGACTGGGGATCACTTTATGAAAAGGACTTTGTGGAGATTTGTCACTTCCCCAAGTAGTAAGTGTTGTAGTACTGCCAGAAAATGTTTGCTTGACCATACTTGACCCTTTGTTGGGGTTCATGTTCAATGCCCCAAGTGGTTCAAATGCAGACATGTCCCTGGTTATTCAGCATTCCTTGCGATATTTCTTGGAATCTCGACTTGACTTCCCCTAGACGATTTGGACAGTGACATGTCATGCCCCCTTGCTTATAGGAGATTTGTCATTGGAAGTGTCTCCCCATTTGAAATGATTTTATTCACTGAGAGAGTTTTCTTTCGCTTGATATTCGTCATGTGAATTTCTTCCGTTGTCAAACAATTAGCCAATCACAAACAACGATATTCAAATAATGCAAAGTTTATGCTTGTCTTGAAGTTTTGAAAATGAATTTTAGCAGATAAAAGATTTTTTGTAAGAATGTGAATTCAACTCAGGATTTAGAGTAAGCCTTACATGAGTCAGGATACCTTTGGTAACAATATGCTTTTGAACTAACCCATGCTCCCATGAGGACTTTTGAAGGGTTGTAACGTGTATTGGTTCGAGGTTTAAGAAACAAAGGATAAGGCTCAAAGTATATTTGTACCCGCCCGTTCTCCATGATGTTCTTCAGCCCCTAAACTCAGTTAATTGTACGTTTGAACTCCAATTGTGTCTGAATGACGTTTTGGTGATGGTTCAAATAAGTTAAGTTTATCGGAAGGAAGTCATTTTTACAAAGTTTTTCATGTTGTCGAGGATTTTTAGTGTCCTCTTTTTTGATTTACTATCCCTGATTTTTGCCTGACTGTTCTTGTTTTGAGATTACAGTCAGCGGGATGCCCTAGTTTTTTTTCCTTAAGTCTCCTTCGTAGGTTTTGACTTAGTGGGCTTTTCTTTTGAGGGATAATGACTGCCTATTTGGTAAGGAACCATCACCATCTTTTTTTTCATAAGGACATTTTTGATATCATCCATTGGGTACGAAGTGAAAATTTGCGACTGAACGCACATTTGAAATAACTGAGAAACTACACTGCCCCAGGTTTTGATTAAAGGTTTCATTTAGTGTGAAAAAGAAAACTCCTACTTCTTAGGCTCAAAGGGGTTGACTAGGGATTATCTTCCTTATAACTCCAGTGTTTAGGAATTGAATCAAACACATGTACATCGTCAGCAAGGTCTGTTCAAAAGCTTACTGTATGAGATTATGGAATTGTTTTCGTCATCCTCCCTCTAAAGGTTTGCAAATTTTTGAAACAAGACTTGAATATCATAAAGGGAGTAAAAAGCATAGTTTTAAGTATATTGAAAACGAATGGATTAATTTAAGACAAACATATGCAATACATTAATGAAAGTAACCAATGTATGACATATAGATAAGTGTTTAAGTAAACAAAGAAATTACAATTGAAAATTTGAATAAACAGAAAATTTCCTCGCCCAGACTGTCACTTCATATGGATGCCCATGAGGGGTGATATAAGAGTTCCAGTTGACCATTTTGTGTAAACTCCAACGCTCCTTCGTTGATTAGGTCTTGAATCTCGTTTTTCAACCTCCAACATCTATCAGTATCGTGCCCCAGACTGTTGGAGTGATATGCACACCTTTCATTGGGATGGTAACTGGGAGCGGAAGTATTAGGATTCCGAGGAGGATCCTTCAATGTGACCAAATTCAGATTCAACATGTGAAGCGAGACTTGCGACATTGGCATGTTGAGTATGGTATATTTCCTATTGGACACATCCCGCTTACGCCGATTACCCTGTTGTTGTTGGCGAGGTTTTTGTTGGGCTCGCGAGGTAGCAGCAATCTGGAAAGGTTTACTCTCCAATAAACTAGCTTCTTGTGTCATGGGAGGCTGAATAATGACTTGAACCCCAGACTCGACTGTTTGTTTCATACGGTTGCATCCATCTTGATGAAGCTTGTTGACAAAGGCTCTCAGCTCTTCTTATCCCTGAGCCAAGTTTTGGATAAGAGCCATATGGCCTACCATCTTCCCCATCATCTGGATTTTCATTATGGTTACCTCAGTTTGTAGCTTCCCCAACTGGTCATCCTTATTGTCCTTCCGATTCTTCATGGCCATGCCCCTAGTGAGGAGTGCTTTCACTTCTTCTTGCCCCTTGGACGGGTTCAGGAAAATTTCTTAAAGTTGAGCATTTTTAGTTTAAATGTCCTTGATAGTCTATTCAAGAGCCATCTCTACTTGAAACAAATAGTAAGCAGATGAGAAACCCATGTGAAGAAGACCTGTCATGATATGATGCATGGTATGTGGATGCATGTTTTCAAGGATCTCGCGGGGTAAACACAAGAAGATGTTAGAAGTTGAATTTTGATCACAACTTTGATTGGAGAACTTCGTATCGGTGAATGTCCTTCCATAAGAATCAAGGTCACCATGTTAAGTGGGTCATATCCCTTGACTTAAGTTACTGTGCTTTGATCTTTGACAACGTTTGATTAAAGAATGAATCCTCTTGCCCCTTGATATGCGTATAGTTCAACATGACACTGCATTATAGGCCCTTGAGATCCTTGAAATGATTATTGAAAATGCTATAGTATGATGTCATGATTTTATGTACGAGTATGTAAAGCAAGTAAGTTGTTATGTACAATTAGTAATATACACACAAAGCAGACAAGTCCTTAGGTTTAGGCTTGCACGTGGTTTGTAGGTAAGTACCCTCTTGAAGTTTAGTTGGCGCAACCTGTCCTAGAAAGTGATCGGGTTTTAAAGAGTCTCATCACGCACCTTTCTTTTAGGCATTTTTCTAGCTCAAGCACCGAAGTATTGCAGCCAGAATATCCCAAAAGTCCAATCTCAATGAGTGTAGCGTCGAGTATCAACCAATATTCGATCGGAACCAAAGCCGACCATCTCACTACTTTTTAATGGCTTAGGATGAGTTAATTAAAGGTTCTAAAGGTCATTTAGCACTTAATGACACTATAAGGAAGCCTAATTTTATCCTTGACTGACTCAAGGAACATTAATACAAGCTAGAGTATCACACTAACATAGCTATCACTTTGTCCATATCGGTCTATGCCATACAACCTCCATTATTTATTGCTACTTACCTAAAAGGTGCCCCATATCTGGGTGGAGGATAAAAAACAAAGACCAAACAAGGAACCATAATTTAAAGCAAGCAAGTCAAGCAAGTAAAGGTGATCTAGCCCTAAGGTAAGTCCAATTTTTAAGGAATCCCCAATAGAGTCTCCAGTTCTGTAATATGGTGGGAGAACTGACTTGGTTGTTTTGCATTTTATCGCAATTATTGCGGATAGTAAGAGTCGCCACCGACTTTTCTTTTATCCAACAAGGAAAGTGTGAAAAGAATAGGAAAGGCCATTGAGATTATTTTCTTGAGTTTGGGAGGCAGGTTATGAAAAGAGAAGGTATTAGCACCCTTTTCATATTTAATTATCTACGGGCTCTTAGTTGCTTGCTAGATCACTTGCTTTGTTTGAAAATGTTCTTTGTGGTGTGGGTTTGAAAGTATTTTGAAAACTTCTTTGTAATGATTCTCTTCTCTATAAGAATGCGTACAAAGTGTTGGTTTTGAAAATAGTTCAAAGAGATGTTTGTTGTGTAAGATGTTTTTGAAAGTGATTTTGAAAAGTGCCTTTGTAATAATTCTCGTCTCTATAAGAATGCGCACAAAGTGTTTTTGACTTTTGAAAATGTTTCAATTGAAAGTGTTGGTGTGAAAATGGTTTTTTTAGTCGCGAGCAAGCAAGAAACTACGGGCATCCTACCTACTCGAAAGGTCTATGTTCTTTTCCTCCTCCTTTAGATGTTGCTATCTTACCATTGATTGATAAGAAGCCCCATCGTTGATGTGAAGGGACAGGCGTGGGGAAATTTTATAGTCATAGAAAGCAACCTATGAGACATTTTAGCAATTTTCGTATAGGGACTAGATCGTTTATCGAAGGCAATATCGAGGGACATTGAGGGACTACGATATTTTATCAAGGGTCTTTACTAAAACGCATATATTCGAGGGACATGACTATTTTCCGAGGCAACAAGTGATAGCATCCTAGAGGTGCATGTGTGTGAAGTGTGTTTTATTACATGCATTTAGTCTTTGAGATTAGGTTTTGCTAACGGTTCATTTTATCTTATCATACACACCATATCTTACTAGCAATTATATGAAAAGCGGTAAACTTGCAGAAATTAAAAATCCTAAGCTATTACATCATTAGTGGGATGGGGATACAATTTGCAAATGGGTATGAAATAGGTGTCTAATTATTACAACTATATCGAATAAATGGACAGTAATGAATAATATATATATATATATATATATATATATATATATATATATATATATATATATATATATATATATATATATATATATATATATATATATATATATATATATATATATATATATATATATATATATATATATATATATATATATATATATATATATATATATATATATATATATATATATATATATATACAATGCAAAAATAGTGTAAAAAGAAGCAAAAACTACATTTTGAACTATTATGTGTTGACACATGCTGTTATGCATCGACACATAACTTTTAGTCGCCCCTGCCAAACTAAATCAACTCAGTATGAGTCGACGCATTTTGTGTCACTCATGCACCTTCCATATTTCTGTTTTGGGACCTGGAGAGTAGTATGAGTCGATGCATAAGGCCATGTGTCGACTCATACCTTGTTTTTTCACTTAGATTGAGTCGACGCATGTGGGTATGTGTCAACTCATGCTGCTATTTTTTGCTTCTACCACCATTTTTTTGCATGAAACAGTCAGTTTTCAACATATAAATGATAATCATACACAACAAATAAATGATTAACTTCAAGAGTAGTGATTTCTACATCCTATCTTCAGAAATAAACCAAAAATGATATATGGAAAATGCATGGTTAAAATGACTTATCTTGAAACTGCACTTTAG
This sequence comes from Vicia faba, assembly GCA_948472305.1. Taxonomy (NCBI): domain Eukaryota; kingdom Viridiplantae; phylum Streptophyta; class Magnoliopsida; order Fabales; family Fabaceae; genus Vicia; species Vicia faba. The sequence continues at coordinate 453,338,168 of OX451735.1, read as the reverse complement.
GTTTTGAGTCTAAATACCCTTCAAGATGTTATGTGGATCTTAATGAAACTCCATGGAGCTGCTAAACCTCCCTTTGTGTTGATGGTTGCTAAATAAGCTCCAAACAGTCAAGTTTCCACAATACTATCCTTTGTTTAGAAGTTAAGAATAAGGGTACTTCAGAAACTATTCTTGTGCTTAAACAATATCTATGTGATGTGAAGTGTTTAGAAGGTTTGTGGGAGAGTTTACAAGGTTGTACAATAATGGGTTGAGGATTTTTGTGTTTTGTGGGTGAAAGCAGAGTTGAAGATGATCAGAGTCTTATGAAAATGAGCTGAGTTTTACAAAAGTTATGTTTTTATCTTCTCTCCTTTTTTTCAAAAAAAAATCCTCCTTATGTCTTATGAAATAGTCCCTTTTCTAGATCCTTGACTGAGGTTTAGGAGGGAAACAAAATATGTTATTTGAACTGTTTTTCCTACTGCTTTGATACTTTTTCCACACAATTTTCTTTTGCCATTTTGGTGCAATTCTGTGGCTGTTATGATACAGGTTGGAGCAGAATGCATAAAGCAGTTTTGGACTGGTTTTTTGGACAGATTTTGGACTGTACAGGACAGCATATGCAAATTTTGGAGTGTTGTGGAAATGTATAGAAGTAGCATGTCATACTTTGTTCAGCAATAACTTGGACAACATAGTTTGCAGCATGAAACAAGTTTGGTTTGTGGAGCAAGTTATGCAAATTATATCAAAGACAAAACATTGTGGCAAGGTTTTGAGTCAAAGGAAAAAGTCCAAACAATACAAAGCTTAGGATTTTTAAACTTGCAAAAATGCCATTTTGTAATAACTTGAATTATTTGTAACATCTTGAACTATTTTGAATTGTAGTGACAAGATGTCATGAAGCAATGAACTTAACTTAGAAAAATTTCCAAGTCTTGAAAAAGTTGGATCTTTGACTTTCTTGATTTTGATGATCAAATTTCATATTTTGGATGACTTGATGAAATATGTTTTTTGGGACTCAACTTTGATCAAAAAGTCAAAGTTTGACTTTTTAGTGTATAATTGACTTTTCCCATCAGTTGGCCGAATTCTATCAATCCACTGATTTTAGGAGATGAATTGAAATTTGCAATTAGGTCAAAATGACGCGCTCGGATCCTTGAGGTCATGCTTCCAACCAATAAGCCAGGTATTAGGTCAAAAAACAAAGTTCGGTCGTTTTCAGTCAAAACTCTAATTTTGGTCATTTTGCTCTTTTGGTAATTTGAATGACTTTCTTGAAAACTTGTGATCCAAGACTTGAAACTTGACAAAAATAAATCACGAGGGTCCATAATGATCCATGAAAGTCATTTGAAATAATATAAATTCAACTTCCTTTGTACAAACTAAAACCCTAATTTGAGGCATCAGTGTTGAGGAAATTATTTGACCTAGTCGATACTTGTGCAAACATGAGGTATTGAAGATCTTTGTAGGAAATATCTTGAGAAATGAGAGGGAAAATTTTGGGGTACAACACAAACAATGCAACTTTAGAAGTAGTTTGCATAAAGAACAAGATTCAAACATATAATACCATAATATTCAACCTCAACAATAGATCAGGATAATGAGGGTTGGCGTTTGAAGGAACATGAAAGTAACTGTCATCAAGAAACACCTAGTAATCATAAGTGGATCTCCTAGTATCTAGAAGCTTCCTTAATATACATATGTGCAAGAGACCAAATAAGTAGTGTACTATGTATAAAGGCAGAGTCTTTATTAACTAGTGTTATTGTGAAACTTATTTTGCAGGAAATATGTTGTTGTTTTGATGATGCCAACTCTTTAGAATGACGAAGATGCAACAAGTTTTTGTTTTGACTATAAAGGTGAAAACATATAATTAGCATGATAGATATGCAAAGATGACAAATGTAAAAAAGAAGGTCAAATAATATTCAGCATAGTAAAGATGGAACCATTTAGAAAGTCAACCAATATACAAAATGGGTAAAGATGCAAGCCATAAGGATTGATGATTACCAAAGTCTCAATTGGTAAATGAACAACAAAGGTTCAGAACAAAACAAATCTTCAGACAAAGGCAAACAAATAAATTATATCAAGAGCATCAAAAGGATTTTTCAAGCAAAAGTCAATGGATACATCATACACATGGTTAGGAAAGTTATCCTAATTTAGTAAGTGAGTGAAACTTTTGTAAAAGAAAAAGTTTTTCTTTATAAAAGTAAATGGATATAAGCATACACACACACACTTAAAACCTTTTTATAAAATGTTTTTGAAAAGAAAATGCTTTGAAGAAATATACATAATTTTCTTAGAAAGTGATAGGAACATTCAAAAAGCTAGAAAAACTATTTTGACGGGATCTAATCGATTAATGAAAAGTGTCAATCGATTATATTGGTGCATTCTTGATAAATAAGGAATTTTGAATGTACCCAAACGATTAACAACAACTATATATATATATATATATATATATATATATATATATATATATATATATATATATATATATATATATATATCAATTCTTACCTAGTTTGAAATCATAGTTGTTACGTTAAAATGATTTAATTGATTATCTTAACCGATTAGTAACATTCATTTTTCATTTAATGATGTTTCCTCTATTGGAGGATTCAAAGCCTATAAATAGAGGTATAATTACTTGGTTCAAATCATTCATAAGAACAATTACGTATTAAGACACACACTCTTTTTCTCTCTCTAAGTTTTTATTTTCACTTTCTTTCACTAGTTCTTATAGCCAAATGATTTTTGTGAAGATAGATCTTTTGTGAGTGAGATGTTTATATAATTAAAGATGGGTAGCAATGTATGAAATTCTTCTAGGTACTTATTGTTACATCTTGATGAACACAATCCATGTTTAGGGAAAAATTATGTGCTTTGAAGCTAAACCTGTGAAAAGCTTTGGTTGAGGATTGTGTGACCAGTTCCTGATATTTAGTTAGGTTGAATATCGTTAATATGGTTGAACTTCCCTTAAGGATATTATAAATCCTTGTTAATTTGAAGGAGGAAGTTCTTCAATATTGATGAACTTACCATTATGTTCATGGTTAGCACGTTCAAAATCATAGGTTAGAAGATCAACTTGTTAAAATCTCAAAGAGGTTAATGGCTATCATGTTAAACTATATTAAGCTCAGATATTTCATGCAGAGAAGTTTAATCACTTTAATCTACAGTTGGAAATAAAGCCTGTCCATTCTAGTCTCAACAATGAAGAAGATGCAAACGATCATGTCTTCCATCTTGTATTATCATGGTTGTAGGACAACCACAAATTCCTTATATAAGGGGGTACGTGAGCTTCACCCACTAAAAGATCTCAAGTATATAATGAAAACTCTCAAGACCATTTCTTGAGGAGAGGAATAGGTCCTTTTGATTTGACTGAACCTTTATATATTATGGTGTTCTTCTTTTCCCTTATCTTTTTCACTTTCCGCACTTTATTTTTAAAATACTATTATATTCTGCTACTAAGTTATAGAAAAACCTCTTTCAAACTCTGATAGATTTAGGTTTTAGAAAATGTTTTTCAAACTGTGATTTTAATTTCGAAAAGCTTTTCAAAACCATGTTTTTCCAAACCACACAATTCACCATGCTCTTGTGTGTGAAGTATCAAGTTCAACAAGTGGCATAGGAGCCTAACTCCTGTTAAGGACTAATCGTCTCAAAAGAAAGATGACTTTCAACACAAGATTCTTTTTTAAAACTCACCATCTTTTGAAATTTTTTTCTTTATTTTATAATACATGTGTTTTCCTCAAAAACGTTTTTTATTCAATGGTCTATTTTACCATACTCATCAAATAAATGGTGAAGGAGTGGAAAAATTTCTTTGACCAAAAATAATTTTTTTATAAATATTGTTTTGCAAAAACCGCCAAGGAAATGTATGATACTTTTGAATAGATATATGAAGTTTCTCAAAGTATCAAGCCAGAGGATATGAACACATGAGGCGAAGAAATTTCTTTTCTTAAAAATGTTTAGATTATTGTCACTAACATTTGTCTAGAGAATTAAGAATCGGAAAATGTTTCCAACTATTAAATGTATAGATAAAAACCTTCATGAGTTCCAGGAAAAATAAGAGAGAAGGAAATCATAGAAGCTGATGGAATCTAAAGACTAAACTAGAAGATCATAATTCATATCTTACCATGTTCTAGTCAATCAAGGAATCCTCATGCTCAAAGAACAACAAAGAAGAAGTTTCATCATCATTTGAACAAAGAAGAGGAAATATTTTAACCTTGGGGAGAAATATAAACAATTATCTTCAAACAAAGAAGATAACACTTGCTCATAGGCACTCTACAAGAAAAATAGGTGATAGAAATAAAAATCTAATATATTTGCTTGTTTTTATAGGAAAATGATTTTTTTTCTATTTAGAACTCTAAGGGAAGATCGTTTGAAGAAACTGTAAAAAAGAAGAAATGTGCTCTAGAAGTATACAGTTTAAAATTATTCGATCCTGAAAAAGAATGATGATGATATATGTCAACAATTATGATCAAAGTAAATTTGAGAATTTCTCAATTTATGATCCATCACAATCAGTAAAGTAAATAAGTCTGTGATGGACTTATTTATCTGTTTGCTTACCAACTCTCGCATCCAATAATGTGTTGACGAGGATACACTATTAAAATGTTCTTCCCTAAGGGAATTTCATCAAGAAATTTTCTTGATAATGGTAAAATCATTTTAAGGTTGAAATAATCAGCTAATCTAATTAACCCCTTAAAATAATTATTCTTAACTCTTTCATATTTTAATATTTATTTTTAATTATTTCTAACCTATAAAAATAAGTGTGTTAAAGTGTTTTTGAGCTTAGGGGTGTAATAAACATGAATTGGAGGTGTCTAATAAAGAAACAAGGACCAACAAACAAACCCAAACACTAAGGAGGCTAGTCTAAGAAAATTTAATCAATTGACAAAAGAAGCTAATCAATTAAAATTGGTCAAAACACGAAGTTTCAAATCCAATCCAAAATTGTGTGATGCACAAGAAATATCAGATATATGCATTAAAGCATTCGTATCAAAAGAAGAAAATTTTGGATATTCAATTGATTAGGTAAATCGATTGAAAGACCTAAATATGGAGAATTTGTATTTTATTTTTGGACAACATGATCCGATAATCAAAATTTATCAACCCACGAGGCCAAAAAGTCCAGAAGGTATTGCTATAAATAGGTATCACACTCCAACTTTCTCTTGCATATCATATTTCTCTTGCATCACTCTAATAGTAAAATCTTTCTCTTTTAAATTTACCATGACCTCTTCAAACCAAAAATCCCAGAAACTTATCAACCTTCAACGCCTTTCCACAAAACTCTTGAATCAAAAACATGAAGAAAAGTTATCAATTCCTTCAATAGTTTTGATCCAATATTGGTACCTTGATCCAAGCCTACTAAAAAGTCACAAACCTTACCACCAGATCTGCCAAGCCTCTCTCAAATAATTCTTCATAGAAATACTAGACAATTCCTTTCCAAAGTTAGTAAAAGAATCCTACCTTAACTTAAAAATTACAGGATCTTCCTTAATAACTTATGTGAAAGGATTGGAGACACCCTTTCACAAATATGACTTTGGAAGAACCTTTGAGATACCCTATTGTACCCCAAAATTTTCCCTCTCATTTCTCAAGAAATCTCTCATAAAATCTCCATTGATTCAAGACTACACAAGGTTTGATCAGCTCAAAACACCTCCTTAACCCCTGACAACTCAAAATTAGGGTTTGAGTTTGTACAAAGATAACTGAACTTATGATGCCTTATATGATTTTCATGGATCATCTTGGATCCCCAAGATTGCTCATTTCAAGTTTCAAACTTTGGATCACATTTTTGCTCAGTCAGTTGATCAGTTGACCTAAAATCAATTGTATTAGGGAAAAAAGTCAATTATGGTCAATTTGCAGTCAAACTTCATAATATTTTATCCATATCAATATTATGAACTCATATATTTCAATGCATCAAGTTTGGATCATAATTCCTCAAAGAAATTTGATCAGAACACCAATAGGGCAAAATGGTCAAAATTAGGGTTTTGATTGAGAAGGCTCAGTTCTTGACTTTTTACCAAGAAAATGACTTATTGGTTTAAGAAATGATATCAAGGATTCAAATGAACCATATTGACCTAATTGCATAGTTCAAATCACCTCTCAAGATCATTGGGTTGATAGATAAATTTCAGTCAACTGATGAAAAGTCAACTGTACACTAAAAAGTCAAACTTTGACTTTTTGATCAAAATCAAGTTTCAAAAATCATATTTCATCAAGACATGTCATAATATGAAATTTGTTCATCAAGAAATTAAAAAGTCAAAGTTATCTTTGAAAAGTCAAAATTCTAAGACTTAGAAATTTTTCTAAGTGTTAGAAAGTTAACATTTTTTCATAACTTTGTGCCAAATTCCACCATGATGCAAGATGATTCAAGGAAAATTTCCAACATGAAAGTTGTAGATCTAAATGAGATCTAAAACATTGTGTGGCAGAACTTTTTCTAGAAATTCTTGAATTTCAAGTTATGATTTTATGAAGACATGTCCATGAAACAAAAATACTTAGTGAAATTTTGAGTATTTTAGTCAGGATTTTGACCTAACTTCATGAAAACTTTTCACCTAATTCCAAATTGAATATTCAAAAATGTCAAACATGAAGGTTATAGGGGATGTTACTAGCTTTCCAAAATGTCTAAGAACTCATTGAGATCATGTTTGAGCTAAGAGAATCGAAGGCAAGAAGTTAGGGTTTCAAACTTGTTTTACAAGACATATTTTGTGATGAACATGAACCAAATCCATAGCCATGCTGCATAATCCTCACTTTGCATGCCTCAAACTTGTTTTTCACTCCATAATTAATGGTTTACACAACTGATTAGGCCCTTATCCAAGTGTTTGAAGCTTTGTCCAAAATGATTTTCCATTTATGGCACAAAGTTGCCATTTCCATTTTGATAAAGCATTACTTTTGCAATTGTCACCTTATTGAGCCTCTCAATTGTTTTCTCTGGACACAAGTAAAGTCAATACCAAAAGCAACATGTCTAAGGCCTCTACCAACTCAGACCATGCTTGTACAACACTTTGAGACTTGTCTTCTCACTTTTCTTCAAAAGCAAGTTATATTGCCAAAAGGCTAGAACTCAGAAACCTTGAGTGCAATTGATCTCTAACCTTTTCCATACATATTCACAAGTCAATTGTAACATAATTGACGAGCTCAAGCACCCCAAAACACGACCAAGCACTATGCAACTCAAAATCTGCCACAACTTGACAGTTTTGAGTTTCACATAGCCATCTCCAAATCCACTAGTGCGTATTGAGTTTTAATCATACAAACACTTTACATACTTCATATGAAAGTGATCCAAGGCCCTGTTTCCTGACTGTAATCTCTCCATCACCATCCATCATTTTCAAAACTGAAGCTTACAACTTGACTTGAGTTGGGAGTTTCATCCATCCTCAAAGCAAAGTAGGATTTGGAACATACTCAAGGAGGTCCAGGAAAGCTAAAGAGATCATCAGGCCATCTCAAATTTTTCTTAAACTCCACACATGAATCCAGCTACAAGAGGTAAGTTTTCAAACTTCAATATCTTGATACAAGCATTTCTTGTGCATACATTCATAAGAAAAAATGTAGATATCATTGCCATTAAGCTGTACATATCCATAGGTTTCATTTATATTGCCTGAGCTTAGAGAATTTTAGGTTTGAATCTCTGAAAAAAGTTAGGTCGAGATTTGGTACTTTTAGAAATACATGCCCATCTTTGATTGTTAGTCCAAATTGTTTATATTTATGAAATCATGGTAAAATTCCTAACAAGTTTGATGTTGAAAGTTTTGAGAATGGATGAGAAATGAATGAGATACGGGGACCCTGGCTGGAGGTTGAAGACGAAGTTCATTTCTAGGAATGGATTTGTAATATATATTTATGGTTTTGTTTAAGCTAACAGATGTATAGCCACCCCATTGGTAAGGCAGCGCGCATTTATGGTCAAGGTCATGGGTTCAAGCCTCAGCGCTGCCTTTTTTTTTCTTTCATATTTTTTAATATTTTCTTCTGTTTTGCAAGCAGCCAGTGCGCCTGGGCCTCCACAACTAGGCCTTTGCATTTTTTACTTCTTCTGATCCCATGTTTCCTTTTGACAACACAACCCATTTCATTTTATTTTATTTTGGTTTTTTATGTTTACAAAAACAATAATGGGTCAGACTAAAAACTGTTTTTCTTTTGAACCATCCAAATCATTTTCGCACCCCCTGACTTTTACTTTTATATTTTATTTTATTTTATTTTTCTTTATTATTTTTATTATTTACTATTACTATTACTATGATTATTATTATTATTATTATTATTATTATTATTATTATTATTATTATTATTATTATTAATATTATTATTATTATTATTATTATTATCATCATCATCATTACTATTTTTATTAATAAAAATCCAAAAAAATACTTTATTTATTTATCTATAATATACTTATAGTTTTATTTTATTTCCTTTTCAAAACTAAAAAAACTAAAAATATTTTCTTAAACAAAGTCAATTTCTTTTTCTTAATGAATTAATAATTAGATTTAGGTTTAGTTATTTTCTTTTTTAATTAAAATTAACTTAGAATTTAGGTTTTCTTTAATTAATAAATTTCCATACTATTTTGATTTAACTTAAAACCTTTTGTAAAAAAACCTAAAAATGCTTTCTTGATTAATTTTATTTCTTTTAAACTAGGGTTTAATTTTACTTATTTTAATTAATTATTTTCTTTTAGATAATTAGGTTAAAACCAAGGCTCTTTCTTAACAAAATCCAAACAAAAATCCATTTCTTTTTTATTTATATCCTTGTACATTATATTCCTTTCAATTCTTGTACATTATTCAAGTTTCAATATGGTTGTAATAGATAATTAGGTTTAATTCACTGCAATCCCCATTTGTAAATTTCTACACCCAATCCCCCTAATGATGTAATAGCATAGTAAATTTACTTTCCGCAATTTATCGCTTTCATATCGATGCTAGTAAATTAGGGTTTGTATGGAAAGATAAAATCAATGCTTAGAGAACCCTAATTCAAGATAAACCAAGCATGAAAAAAATACACTATTCATACATGCACCCTTAGGGTAATTCCACTTGTTCCCTTGTAAAAATGGTCATGTTACGCATGTGGGATGTCTTAGAAAAATCAATCAAAAATACAATATCATAGTCCCTCGATGACGCTACGAATGTTGCCTTGCAAATGATCTTAGTCCCTCAAAGAGAAATGCTAAGATATCTCACAACATTTCTATTCATGACTATACGATGACCCATGCCCGTCCCTTTACACCCAAAGATAAGGCTTCTTACCAATCAATGGTAAGATAGAAATATCAAAGGAAAGGAGGAAAAGAACAAAGACTTTTGAGTAGGTAAAAACTTTCTTAGTTGCTTGCTCACTTTCAAAACAAATACACACCAAACACTTTCAAAACATGAAATATTTTCAAAAGTCCAACACTTTGTATACGTTTTTACAAAATGAGAACCATTACAAATTTTGCCTAAACGAAGGCGCCTTTTAAAAAATACTTTCAAAAACCACCACAAAGCATATTTTCAAACAAATCAAGTGATCTAGCAAACAACTAAGAGACCATAGATAACTATGGATGAAAAGGGTGCTAACACCTTCCCTTTTCATAATCTACCCCCCGAATTCAAGAACTAATCTCAAAGGTCTTTCCTGTTCTTTTCACCCTTTCCTTCATTGGATAAAAGAAAAGTCGGTGGCGAATCTTGCTAACCCAACAATTGCAATCAAACGCAAAACATACCAAGTCAGTTCTCCCACAGTATTACATACCCTCTGATGGGTTATCTTACACCCTTGATAGACCCTTTAGATTCAAAAATTTCAAACATGATACTATCACAAACCCCTTAGTAATTGATCCTATGGAAAAGAAAAAGGTACCCTTCAAAGCTACTTATCTTAAACCAAAACTTAGAATCCTACTGTAAGACGACAGAAGAACTGACTTGGGTGTTTTGTGTTTGATTACAATTGTTGCGGATAGCAAGAGTTGCCACTGAATTTTCTACGGACTCTTAATTCCTTGCTAGATCACTTGCTTTTTTTGAAAATGTGTTTGTGGTGTGGGTTTGAAAGTATTTTGAAAACTTCTTTATAATGATTCTCTCTCTATAAGAATGCATACAAAGTGTTGGTTTTGAAAATAGTTCAAAGAGATGTTTGTGGAAGATGTTTTTGAAAGTGATTTTGAAAAAGTGCCTTTGTAATGATTCTCGTCTCTATAAGAATGCATACAAAGTGTTTTAACTTTTGAAAATGTTTCAATTGAAAGTGTTGGTGTGAAAATGGTTTTTTTAGTCGTGAGCAAGCAAGCAACTACGAGCGTCCTACCTACTCAAAAGGTCTATGTTATTTTCCTCCTCCTTTAGATGTTGCTATCTTACCATTGATTTGGTAAGAAGCTCCACCGTTGGATGTGAAGGGACGGGCGTGGGTCATTTGTATAGTCATAGAAGGCAACCTATGAGACATTTTAGTAATTTCGTATAGGGACTAGATCATTTACCGAAGACAATATCGAGGGACATTAAGGGACTACGATCTTTTATCGAGGGTCTTTGCTAAAACACCCATATTCGAGGGACATGATTATTTTCCGAGGCAACAAGTGAGATTGCCCTAGAGGTGCATGTGTGTGAATGGTATGTTTGATTGCATGCATTTTTGTCTTTGATTAGGGTGGTCTACTTGTTGGTTTTATGTCTTGCCATACGCCCTAATTACTAACATTTATGAAAGCAATAAAAACGCGGAAAATAAAGGTCCTACGCTATTAAAACCATATTGAACAACAAGAAAATGTATAAACAAAATAAAATAAGGGAATAAAATTTCTTCGATCCAGGCAGTATGCACCCTTCGATTCAGCCCTTTCTTGCCTCTTTTGATTTGGCCAGGAAGTCAGTATGAGATTCACCCTCCGATTCACCCTTTTTCAACTTCCTTCGATTGGGCCTGGAAGTCAGTGTGTATTGAAGTCTGTAACCTTCGATTCACACCATCTTTGTTTTTGTTTCTTTCCATTTGGGGTTAGATAGCAGCATGAGGTGAAGCCTAAGGCTTCGATTCACACAACCTTCTTCGTGTTTTCTTTCGTTTGGGATTAAATAGCAGCATGGGTTGAAGCCCTGCTAATATTGTTTCATGGTCAGGTTGGTTCTTAAAATATGTTTTATAAACAAGGAAAACAAGCCAAAAGATTAGCAACGAAAACAAACAGAGAAGGTGGAAACGAAAACAAACTGAAGGGTAATGATGATGCTTGAAACGAAAGGAAATGGTTATTTACATGTTATGTTTGAAATGAAAAGCTTAAGGTTAAGATGACTTACCTTGCTTGACGCTGGAATGTATATGTTGGACCTTGAGCTTCTGCCTTGGGTGCTCCTGGATTCAAAGGGAAGAAACAAGTGTTGTGTTTCTTTGGCTGGATTCGAAAACTAAGAAAAGTAGAGTTGTGTTTGTTTGTTTCTGGATTTGAAGGAAAAGAAACAAGTGTGGTGTTTCTTTAGATTCTGGGTTTGTTAAGTGTTTGAGAGTTTTGAGAGTTTGAGAGTTTTTTGAAGATTCTTTCCACCGCCCAAGAATCTGTTCCAGCTTGCAAATGGTTTCTCTATTTATAGAGAAAATGTTAGAGATGTTGGAGTAACCAGGTTTGTAGGATAACAAACCATGGTTTGGTTCAAAACAAAAACAAGTTTGATCCCTTTTCGTTGTTCTCAAGTTTCAAGTACAAGTAGGGGCCTCATGTCTGTTGGAGGCAAGAGATTGGACTTATGCTTTTGGCACTGCTTGCGTTCTGACAAAAATCAGATTAGGAACTAACTTTATGACTAAAGTACTCTTTATGAAAAAAGGGTACGTAGATTTTTGCTATTTTATCCAAGAATAGTATTATCTCGTAGATAAAGCTTCGAACCTTTGTATAATTTATCACAAATTTGTGTAAGCCTCTGATCATGTAAAGATTTGGAAGCAACATAGCCTGACAAGTGAGATTTAGAGAATAAGGCTATAAGCTTTTATCAAAGTTCTTCAGCTAAGCTTGCTCGAAGGATTCAGAGTTGGATTTGAAGCATGTTGTTTCAAAAGAAACCCAAAATCCAATTGAAGCTTTGTGAGAAGGTAATCCTTGTCCAATCGGAGGAAGAAGGTTTGTGAGAAACCCAAACCATAAGGCTTGTCTGAAGAAGGTCACTGCTTTGTGAATCAAAGCAAACATGTAGGATGCATATGGTGCAATCGAAGGATGTATGCAGGAGGTTCTTGCTTTGTGACTCCAAAGAAATATTTCAGAAGGACATTTCCTTCTAAATCGAAGGAAGCTTTTAGAAGGTCATTGTCTTCTGAATTGAAGGAAGCCAACATGAAGCCACTACCTTCTAAATCGAAGGAAACCAAAAGGAAACCAAAGGAGGCCCCTGCCTTCTGAATCGAAGGAATCTGTTTCAAAGGGAAACAAATCCAAATTGAAGTTAGAATGTATGAGAGAGTTCAATCGAAACTAAGCATGAATTGAAGCAATGTTCAGTCGAAGCTAGTATGAATCGAAGAAAACTTGTTTTCTTTAATTTTGTCAAAAAAATCAAATTTATCTGCTTTTCTCTTTCAATAGTTTGCTCTTTGACCCGATGCTTGGAAATCCAATATGATCCAATTGCACTTGTGCAGCCTTGACCCAGTAGGAATTTTGTGAGAAAAATCTTGAGAAATGAGAGGGAAAATTTTGGAGTACAACACGTACACTATATGCTCACTAGGACCCTCTTTCCTAGAAATATATACAACAGTTATGTTCTTCATGAAGATGTAGCTCCCTTATGGCTCTTAACTTAAGAAATCCCAACAAATTGGATAGAGAGCATTTTCAGACACATGATACGCTGTAGATAAAATTCAGTAGCAAGACTATCTTATGGTCCAGTAATCATAAAACTTCTCACCATATTTAATGTTGATACAACTGGTGAAGTAGAAGATAAAAAAAACCACAAAATTAACCTTATCACCCTAAGAGAAATAAGAATTTAAATCTAGAAGAAGACTCATACTTCAAAGATGAATAAGAAGAATGACCAATAGAAATGGAAAACATCAAAATTGATAAAATCCTAAAACTCTGCCAAAACATAGCCAAAAACTTAGAAGGACTCACAACCAAAAATAAAAGAGTAGAATAAAACATAAATTTTAAATATCACACCTTTTATATTCTTCAATTTAACTTTACTTATTTTTTTCTTTATTTCACATATTATGTTTCTGTAATGCATTTCCTTTACGGTTTCAATAAAGAATGCTTTCCCCTTTCGTAAATATCTTGATTACTTAATAGTGCCTACAACCTTGTTTTGTTTAAATTATGCACGCTTTGAAATAAAGAGCATGGAAACAAAACTTATACTTGATTTAGGAAACTAATATATGTCTCATCTAGAGTAGAGTTCTCTTTTGACACACCTATGCTTCATAATGCTATGTCATAATATCCATGCCATGAATAAATGTTTCAAATATGCCCTGACTAAGGATTAGGAAACCCTACTTAGGATAAACATATTGGTTTCCCACTAAGTGTGACACTTTTTATAATCATGTTATGATCAAAGAAACCTTGTTTTAGCTTAGAACAAATATCGGGATACCATGCTTAAGTATGTCTTACGGAATCTTGTTTTTACTAAGTAAAATATCTTTGATATGCCATGATACTTGTTACAAATATTTTTCTATATATTTGCACTTGACAAGAACTTTATGCCATGCCTAAACACATTCTTAGGGAAACTTATTTTGAACTCATTTTGTCCAACACATGATTCTTGATATGACATGACTCAAATCTTTGCAAAGCATGATATTCTACTTGTCTTTTGAGTTCCATAAATTGTTCAAAATTTATCGTTATTTTGCATGCAAAGTAATATGATAGCTTATCACATGATATATTCTTTCTTTTCATAAACACATTTTATAGAATTCATTATGCCATATATTTCCATGTCGATTCTCTTTCAAACATGTCATGATTAAAAAACCTTATTTTGCATATATCCCATGCATGATCATGATTGTCTGCTATGTTTTCATATTTATCTTTTATCCGCCTTTTTGATTATGACAAAGGGGGAGAAGTATAATCTCAAAGGGAGGGTATACACTCTATCTAACTCACGGGGAGTGTTAAAAATCTAAATATATATTGTTTTGTTTCTTTTACCACCTCCCATAAGAGATGCATTGTCATCATCAAAAAGGGGGAGAATGTGGAACCTTGTTTTGCAGGAAATGGTTATTGTTTTGATGATGACAACTCTTTTGCATGAAGAAGAAGCAACACGATTTTGCTTTGACTATAAAGGATAAAATATATAGTCAACATGATAGATATGCAAAGATGATGAATGTAAAAGAGAAGATAAAATAATAGTCAACTAATAAAGATGAAATAATTTAGAAAGTCAACCAATGTACTCAAAAAGGGTAAATATGTCAGCTAGAAGGATTGATGATTGACAAAGTCTCAGTTGATAAATGAACTACAAAGGTTCATAACAGAACAAAGCTTGAGACAAAGGAAAAAAAACATAATATATCAAGAGCCTCAAAGGAGTTTTCAAAAAAAGTCAATGGATACATCAGACACAGGCTTAAGGAAGTTATCCTAATTTAATAAGTGAGTGAACTTTTACAAAAGAAACAGTTTTTTCTTTATAAAAGTAAATGGCTATAAGAACACGCACACTTAAAAACTTTTTATAATGTGTTTTCGAAAAGAAAATGCTTTGAAGAAATATATATAAGTTGCTTAGAAAGTGACGAGAACATTCAAAAAGCCATAAAAATTATTTTGACTGGATCTAATTGATTAGGACAAAGTGTCAATTGATTATATTAGCGCGTTCTTGAGAAACAAGGCATTTTGAATGTACCCAAACAATCAGCAACAACTATATATCAATCAATACCTATTTTGAAAATCATAGATGTTACATTTAAATGATTTAATTGATTGGCTTAATCGATTAATAATAATAATTTTTCATTTAATGTTGTTTCCTCTTGTGTGTGAACTCTCAAGTCCAACAGTTATAGCTCAAAGTGAGCCTAAAAGCTTGCTTGTGAACATGCATCAGATTATGCATAAATAAACAAATATTTTGTACTTAATAAGGGATGTATGGAATTGTGAATGTAATATAGTGTAGAGCATATGTAAGATTGTGATAAAGAGATGGACCCTAATATAAAGGTTGATTTTGGTGCTAAGCTTCAGTTTTGTAACAATCGAGGTTGGACATGGCTTACATAAAGACATACCACCATGTTCAATAATTTTTATGCATATTTTTTATAAGATAAGAATAGACATCTCACATGTCCAATGACAACAATTCCTAAAAAATAACTAAGTGGTCTTAAGTCTTTCAGAACTGAGAAATGATATGATAGAATAATCACGAATAGAAGTTATGAGAATAAATTCGCACGCATATAGAAGAAGATATGACATATGAGTATTTTGGGAATGATGTCGTCCCACAATTTCCTTATTTTTGTAACTTGAGTGCAAGTCTTTTAAATTAATAAAGTAATATTTTTTCTTCCTTAGTAATATGTTTAACTATGTGAACAATGTGCTTGCATATTTACAATTTTGCCTAGCATCTTTACCCACATTTTTTATTATGACAAAGGGAGAGAAATATACTTCCAGGGGATGTAAAGTATACTCTCTACTCATGTAAGAGGGAGTTTAAACACTCCTTAAATTTTATATACCTATTTTTTATTTGACTACCTCCTTGAGAGATGCGTTGTAATTATCAAAAAGGAGAAGAATGTGGATCCATGTGTTTGCAGGTATAATCAAGAAGTGATCAAAGATGATAAATCTCATGGATAGCAAGACTCAAGAAGCAACTATTTAGTTTTGATGATAACATGGTTTTGATGAAGACAACACCTAAAGTAGTAACAATACTTGAAATGGTTTTGATGATAACAACACATGAAGCCAATGAATTACTAAATCTAACTCAATCAGTCAAAGATGTACAAGGTGGTTGATCAAGATCAAGCTATCCCTCTGAATCAAACTAAAGATAGCTCAAATGAATAATTAGGATTTACGACCACCAATGATATATTTACTTTCTAATGATGGTTATTAACTTATCTTAAGCCTTATCTAATATAATATTCAAGGTCCAAGTAAAGTGCTTATATTATTGGTATATCTAATACATGAACATGAAATATTTAGAGAGTGAAAGATATGAAGTATGAAAGCGCGTCTGATCGTGTCTGTATGAGTGATTAGTGTATTATAAAGACATAGAGGAATTCCTAGAAGTAGTATGGATAAATCAAATTAATACTAATAATTATCTTTGAAGGCTCTATTTTTTTAAAATAAAAATCACCAAAAATATTTTTGGAGCCTAGCTAGTTGACTAGGAGATTGTTCAATTATTTAAAATACTTTTTGCAACTGTCTAATTGATTAGATACTTGCATTAATTGATTAATTAAGGGATAATTAAGTTATAATCAATTATGAGAGTATCTTAATGAGTGGTAACAACTCTCTATCAAAACCTTCCAATTTGTGCACAAATAATCAATTAAATAATTTATTTGGCCCGTGGATTGTTTCCAACATCATACCATTTCCTGGCCTATAAATAAAAAGGTTTTATATCATTTCAAATCATTCAGAAAATGTGAAATGCCTTATTTTTACTTTCTATTAAAATCACTCTAAATCATTTCTACTTTTTCACATAATTTAGCAATAGTGCTTTAAGAGCGTTTTTGAATTTAGTGAGTAATTTTGCCATGGGTGGTGGCTTTATTGTGATTTTATCAATAGTAGTATTTTATGTTTAGTAAATCATTGTTCCTTAGAAATAAAATATTTTAGTTTGGAGTTAAACCAATGTAAAATCACTTTAGGGATTAGTATAAGTCTTTATTTGATTCGTGAGCTTTGCCACTGAAGAAAAATTCTATTTTGGGTTAATAATGAATAACCAGAGAAAAATATTCATAATGCTTCTTGATCTTAACCAGGTCAAAAGCTCTATTGTTTCGAGATCATCCTAGTATAAAATATCACTCGGTTTCTGAGTTTAGCCTATGTAAAAGCTCAATAAGTTCAAGATCATTCCAATAAAATCTCAGTTTGGTTCATGGATAACCCGTGTAAACCCTCAGTTCGACTTAGATGATAGATAACTCAAAACTCCATATTGGTTTGATATCATCCTGTGCGAAATCTCCATTTGAATTAGAGACTAATTGATCAAATGTTTATTCATTATTTGGTGTGAAGACTAACCGCTTCATTCCTTAATTCGCTATTTGGTTGGAAATTAGTCTAAAACTTCATTTCCTTGTATAAGGGGGGTTCATGGGCTTAAACTTCTAAAATTTATCAAGCATTAGTGGATACTCTAAATATTAACTCTTAGGGAGAGGAGTAGGTCACTTCTTTAATACCATTACTTCACGGTGTCGTTCTCTCTTCCCTTATCTCTTTTACTTTCCACTTAGTTTCTTTTCTTTGATTTTATGTATATCCAAATGTCTTTGATAAAATGATTTCAAAATATTATTTAAAAAATGATTTTGTTTTTAAAGTATCTTTTTTCAAACCTCCACAATTTACCCCCCCCCCCCCCCCCCCCTTCTTATGTGTTGAGTCACATGTTCAACAAGTGGCATCATAGCCTAAAACCTATTTAAAGATTAATCATCTTAAGAGTAAGATAACTTTAAAATCTTTTTTAACAAGAGTACTTTCCTAAACTCACCTTCATTATTTAATGGTGTTAGGTTTGCACTATGGAAAACTATATTTAAAACATTCATTTCGATGTATTACTTTTGATATTTGGATAAGCAGGCGTTGATCATCGGTAGGAGTGGACATCCTCCTGATATACATTACCACATGATCACAGGGACAATAGTTTCCCTTATACTTCTCAAACTCTGGAACTTTAAACTTCACAGGCACTTTCACATTAGGAACCAAGCAGAGGTCACTGACATTCTGTCCAAATAATTCTTTCCCTCTAAGGGCCTTCATCTCTTTCTGCATTTCATTGAAATGATCTTGAAAATCATTAATCATATAATAAAAGTTTAAGATTTCATTTGGTGGAGGAGAAGCATGTCAAATCTTATCATTAGCAACAGGGACAATATGCACCACAAGAGGGGAAGAAACTACGACAAGTTGAACAAGCTGAGAAATTTGAGCAGTAGGGTTGTATCCTTCTAGCATGTAACCCTCAGGCATCCCCCACGGGTAACCACGATGCATACGGTGTTGAGAAGTAGTAGCAAATGGGGTTGCTGACACGAGTATTGACGAAATTTCAGAAATGACGGTCGTCTGTTGTGGCTGAGTAGTATGAGGAGAAGAAGGTGGAGGAGGAGGTGGGGGCTGATTCTGAGCAGCCACCAATGATTCCACCAAAGTAATAAGATTATCCATATCATCTCTCAATGAAGTCACTTCCTCATGAAGCTTGCGATTCTCTTGTTCAAGGTTCTCCATCCTCTTAGAATTAGCCCAACTATTGCACTGATGAGACATCTTGTTGAACGAACAAAGCAAAGAAACAAATAAGTCACCTGGAAAAAACAAGAATGCAAAAATATGTGCAAAATGATGCATGATATTCAAATACACATGATTTATTTTGTTTATTTTAGTTTTTCAAGGAACTTAAAGAACTGTAGACAATTGCAAATATCAAAGAAGTAACACATTTTGAAATACTGAATAATCTCATTTTATTAATAGTTTTAGAAGGGTTACATTTGAAGTACAAAACTTCACTAATCCTATACAGAAGAAAGAGAAAGCTAAATCCTCAGGTCCAATTAAACTTCATTCGAAAAAAACAAAAATACAATCACTAGGTTGTAATATCTTCTTGAGCTTGAACTTTAAAATGTTAGAGGAAAATAAATCCTCTTGCACTCCTCTCTTCTACTTTGCTGAGAATCGGGAAAAATAAATAACGGATACCTAGGATCAAAGAAATGGATCAAAGGTGTGGAGAAATCCAACTTTCAGATAGCCAGGAGAATTTGAAATCCCAAGGACTAGATGCCAAGGAATCAAGCTTTCTCAGTTCTTCCAAACCAGGACTCTTGAAACTGTACTTCTGAGTATTCCTTCCAAGATCCATGGTAAAGAGTACTTTTGATATTTGCAAAGATAAGTCTTAAGGTTCCTTGAAAATGTTTTAAGAAAATTTATGGGTGCATGAATGCATGATGATGCAACAATCACACAAAAGATCACAAACACAGGGGTCCAAAGGTTCAATGTCATGAGCATGAAGCCGAAGGTACTACCCACAAGGTAAGGTCTAATGGTTTATCATCTGCCGAATAAGATTATAAGTAAATCCCAAAGTCTACGCTCATCCTTTGGATATTACCAATGTCCCGATTTACTAGGTAATTAGTAATATTTGCAGGAAAAACTCGTCTGAGTGCAGTATCCCGTGATAACTACTTCTTGATTGCTCCGTCATAGTCTCCGCACTACACCCAAAAGGCCAATATAGGTTAAGAGTTCTACATCTCTCATCTTCGCTGGCTCCTAGGTCTAAAGTAGTAATGTCTTCCCGACGGCGCAGTAAACAAGTACTACAGTAAAGGGGGCCTCCACTGAGTGGGGGATCTCATGTATCTTTTTTCAGGATTACTCCCTCAAAGTTAACATGACTAACCACCCATCCTATATTAAGTTTTCCCAAGTCCGGATATAGGGCTTATAAGAGATCACTAAGCACTCTGAAAACCAAACAAATCCAGACAAACAGGCATATATACAACAAATAAAAGAACACACACAAAGATAAACAAAGATAAGCTAAACCAACTTAGAGATATGTCCCCAGTGAAGTCACCCGTTTTGTGTAGCGGTAGAAATGTTGAGATTAAGCCATTGGACTGACTTAACTCGCAAAAATTAATGAAGTCGCCACCACACTTTTATTTTATCCAAAGGACTGGAAAAAGAGAGAATAAAACCTAAAATAAAACAAAGATCAAGGTACGAGGGTTGGTTATGCAAAGGAAAGGTATTAGCACCCTAAACATCTATGTTACTCCGCAATAACCTCTTTGGGAATATGTGTGTTTTGGCTATAAAAGGTATATACAAAAATAAGATTGGGAAGACGAGAAAAGAAGTATATTTTATAACTTTTTATTTGATAAAGCTTCCAATGAGCTCTAGACCTACATACCAACAATGTGTAATGTTGAAATCAAAATGCATTTAGTTCGGGTAAAAATGACAAAAATTGGTTTGTTATGATTGGTTTTAATGTAAAAGACATCTTGTCTTATCTGAGTGGAAAACCAATAAACTATGACAATCATGGTAAAAAGAGAACTTGCTTCATCTTAAATATGGAGAACTTACAGCCTAGATCAAATCAATAATGCCAATCTCAACATATAATTGGAAATTTACTTCAACATTACCATGTTTGTTAAAGTGATGAGGTTTGCAAACACTCAAAGAAAAGACTCATTTCTTAAACTTTTTTGAAAATGTTAAAGGGAAAAAGGCCCTAAGGCACAAAAAGTTTGAGTGCGGTTAATGACTTTTAATCTTTAAAAAGATGTCAAAATATGATTAAATTGATTAAGGTTTAATTAAGAAAAAGGTTTTTTTTGAAAATGCATGGACCTAAGTCCAAGTTTATTATGAAAGAGGTTCAAGTTTGAAAAAAGAAGACTTTTAAAAAAAGAGGGAGAAGATTTTGAAATTAAAGAAGATGGGAAGATATGAAGAGACTATCCTATATACACAAAGTAAAAGTTAAGGTAAGGAAAGGTCTAACCAACAAGAAGCCAATGCTTGACATAAAGAAGTCAATGTAGAATTCTCATTCTTTGGATTAAGAACCAAGAAAGCATAATACTAAGATAAAACCAAGCTTCTGATGAAGAAAGCCTCAGACAAACTTGCTCCTGATATGAAATAATAATCAAATAAAGTCTTCCAAAAAAATTGGGCAGAGTAACGGCTATATAAAGAGGAATTCCCAATCACGGATAGAAAATAAGAATAACCTGCACAAAAAGAAAATCAACCCAATGCCTTGGAGTAAACCCCAAGGAGTTCAGACAACATAACACCAAGGCAACAAGGTCTCCAAAGTATCAGGGAAAGGCTTCTAATCTTAAGTCTGAGAGATCCACAACTCCAATATGCTAAGGATAGTAACCAATAGTCCACAAAGAGCCTTAAGTCTTTTAATGTTAAAGTTGGTTATTAAGTGACTTAAGAATAAAAAAGAAAGCCCAGGTGAGTAAAGATAAAAATGACATGAAAATAAATGCTCAAGTGAGCAAAAGGAAAATATCATGAAATGTAAATGCTAAAGATAAAAGTGCATAAAAGTAAAGGCATAAAGATAAAGGCATAAAGTAAAGTTAATTGTTAGTGAGTTAGAAGTTAGAAGTTTATGGTCACATATATGATCAAGGATGATTAAATTATGATCTTGGATCAAAGAGTAATGAAAAATCATTAGAGGATTGATAAAATCAAAGCCTCCTAAAAATAAGCTTCATAGGTATGGATCCAAAATAAACAATCAATCATACTTGGGAATATAAACATAAAGTTTGGGCCATGAATGATCATTTTTCAAATTAGGACAAATTTAGAACTATGTTTAGCAATCGTAAGTGGACTTATGTAGAAGTTGCACCTATTTTGAGGTCGATCAATAGAAATGTATGTACCATACATGTTAGAGACATGGTAAAAGACAAGCTCCTAACATATGTAGCACAAATAAAAACAAAAATAAAGAAGAAAGGAGATGAAGAAGAGATGAATTCCATAATAAATGGCCAATGATGATTGAAGATTGAACTTAGGTCAAGATTGATAAAGACTTATTAGAGGATTGATAAAATCAAAGCCTCCTAACAACAAGCTTCAAAGATGTTGAACCAAGGTTCAATAATCAATCATACTTGGGTTTTCAAACATAAAGTTTAGGCCACTAATGATCATATAAAGGGAAGAAAAGAAAGGGATAAGATGAAGAGGGAGGGAATGAGAAGTTAAATTCAATCATATCCTCAAAATTCTTTCATCTTCAAATTCAATCACTCATAATTGATGGATTAAAGCACTAAACATGTCACTAATTCAAAGCACCAAGAATGAATTAAATAACTCATTCTAAGATAGATTTGAATTAATGAATGTTTATCCAACATCATCTATATCCTAGGTTCATTGAATTTGAAGAGAAATTGCAATCCAAAGCAACAAACAAAATAAAGGAGTTGGAAAAAGAAAAGGAATCAAAATAGTCCCAAAACAAAGCAAAAAAGTGCGTTATGCTTCAGGAAATCAATTTTCATGTTTGGGGTAATCGATTTCCTGTGCTGATTTTTCAAAAATCTGGCGCAAAAAACAGTTGAGGGAATCAATTACCCCAAAAGTGGAAATCAATTTCTGCTACTGAAAAAACAGAAAACAACTTTTTAAAAGAGAAAATTCTTGATCAAACTTTTTTATCAAACACCTTATGATCATAGATTTAATTGAGCACAAAATTTCCATCAAATTATGAGAAAATAGTACCAATGGAATACAAAAAATAGCTCAAAGAATCAAATCAAAAGGATCAACAAGAGATCAAATTGTGAAAGATGAAAATCCAACTTACGAAAGGTAGATCTAGACAATTATTTTAAAAACTTCAAAATTAGCTTCAAATTAGCTTTAAGAATCAATCTCCAAATTTTTTATATAGAGAATTAATGAAGAGAAAGTGTTTGGATGGATTTTTAGCTCAAATATTAGTAAGCTTAAATGAATAGCTTACTAACTTTTATGAGAATGGAGCTTTTAGTGAAAATCTTAGATGAAGAGAGTAGACAGAATTTTTAGCAAGGTGATTTAAACTATCAAAACCCTGAGAATGTAATGAAATGAGGGCTCTATTTATAGAGTTTAGGCTTGGGACTAGTGATGGTTTGGAGTTTGGTTTGGAATGAAAATTAGGCTTGATAATTAATTTTTGGAGCCAAAATTGAATCAAGTGGTGCACATGTAATCAAATGAGGGTGTATGATGGAATTTAATTATGATGAGATGGGGAATTATTTTTTTTTTGTAATCAAGAATATTCTCAACAAAAAAATGAAATTGGAGCCAAATGCTGAAAACTTGAAAATTGTCCTTTTTTTGCCAACTTCGCCTCAGGAAATCGATTTCCACTATAGGGGTAGTCGTCTTCCATTGAAAGAAAATAATCCTGGCGCAAAAATACTGAGGGAAATCGATTTCCACATATGGGGTAATCAATTTCCTCAAAAGAAAAATTTAAAAATTTTGGTTGGTTGGATGCCTTGGCTTTATACCTACAAAATACAAATATACAAAAACAAAGCACACATATTTTTGGTATTTTGATTAGAAGTCAATAAAAATATAAAAATACATATATACAAGATACACAATTAAGGTGCTTAATGATCCCTTGTGAGAAAACTTAAAGATAGGAGAATGAGCAAAAGAGATATTCAACCCAAATATGTGATCTTGATGCATTGTGATGATATGAGACGATAGAGGATCACATGGAAAAAATTGGGGTATAACGGTTGCCCTTATCTAAGTGTCTTCTATTCGGAGACACGAAGGTTAAAATCTTTGTCTCAACGCGGTTAAAGATACTTAAAATACATTAAAAAATCCAATTTTAGGCCCTAAGGTGCCATGCAATGCTTATGATTATGAATGTAAAATAAAAATTTCACAAGTGAAACAAGACACCACGGGGAAGTAAAAATAATACAGACAGACTAAGAAAGAGAGTTCAAACAAGAAAATAAATCACTAGGGAACAACAGGACTCTGGGGATAAATATGAATAGACATAGCCAACATCACAGTTAAAGAAACAAAATGCAAAGTAAGAGTTTTAATAGGGAAACCATTAAAAATGCAAGCAACAAGCTAACGAGAGGTAACCTTTAAGAAAGGATTACCAACTCGACTGGGGAAAGAAAACTCGACTCTGTTGGAGGAAAATTAACTCCATTAGGGAAAAGAGGACTCAACTCTACTGGGGTAAAGTCCAAAAAGGAGACAAAAGAAACATGATAGCATAAAATTGATGAATAAGGGTAAATCAAAGAAATATACCAACTAACAGATAATGGCTAACTACCAACTCACAGACGAAGGTAGAAAAAATATAATAATACTGACTCACAGAGGATGACGGTAAACATCAACTCAATGTAAATAAAACATGTATCATCACAACAAGCTTCTCAAAGTTATGGCATTTCCCCTAGAATGGGTCTTAACTTCTTCTTTAACCAAGGTACTCCACCTAGAAAGGGTAATGAACCGCCGTAAGAATCTCTCAATGAACTATCTCTATCATATTGAAAAGTCCAACCATCCATTGGAGTGCAGCCATCCTCAACAAAGAACTATCTCTCATAACAAAGAGACCACCATCCATCAGAGTAAAACCTAAACAACTAACTATCTCCCATAACGAAGAGATTACCATCCATCAGAGTAAAACCTCAAAAATGAAAAATATCCCATAACAAAGAGACCACCATCCATCAGAGTAAATGAAACCTCAACAATGAAATATCTCCCATAACAAAGAGATTAGCATCCAACGGAGTAAATCAAACATCAACAACGAACTATCTCTCATAACATAGAGATTACCATCCATCGGAGTAAAACCTCAATAATGAACTATCTCCCATAACGAATAGATTACCATCCATTGGAGTAAATCAAACCTAAACAACAAACTATCTCCCATAACAAAGCGATTACCATCCATCGAAGTAAAACCTCAATAACGAACTATCTCCCATAACAAAGAGACCATCATCCATCGGAGTAAAACTTCAAGAATGAACTATCTCTCATAATGAAGAGACTACCATCCATCGAAGTAAAACCTCAACAACAAAATATCTCTCATAAGAAAGAGACTACCATCCATGAGAGTAAAACCTCAACAAAAAACTATCTCTCATAATGAAGAGTCTACCATCCATCAGAGTAAAAATTCAACAATGAATTATCTCCCATAGTGAAAAGACTACCATCCATTGGAGTAAAACCTCAACAATGAACTATCTCCCATGACGAAGAGATTACCATCCATCAGAGTAAAAATTTAACATAATCTTCTCTGGGAAATAATAGACTTACTAGGGAAATATTGGTTGCTCAAATAAAGATACCACCACTTGTTGTTACGAAGAGGATTGTAATAACACTGCTGGCAAATGAATTTTGACTTTCTGGGGAAATACCAACACATTCCTATTGAAGAGATAAAGTCCTCACGTGCAAAATAAATTCATATTCTCAATGTAGGTTTCACAGTCTAGAGAGATCAAAATAACATTGTTGTCGGGGGCCAAAATTCGAACCAGAAGCAAACTGGAGTGAAACAGTCAACCAAGACACCGCCGAATGAGGAATAAACTCAAATGGGTATCAATTCTATCCAGGTAATGAGATGAGTAGGTAGGCTAAAGCAAAAATTTTCCACGAGGAATAAACTCAGTGGGGAAAGCAAAATGATATACACTTTCTGCTTAAGATAAACATTCTATTAGAGAGAGGATAACACAAATCTGTAAAGAGGATAAGATATCAATAGAAACATCAAGAATGCATATAAGTAATGAACTTTAATACAACTATGTATGATATATGTATGTCATGTATGTATGTTGACAAAACAAACATACTACATTGGGGATAATCAGAAAAAACAAACTTGGGTAAAGACAACACTCAGCGAAATCGCGTCTAAGATGGGGATCCCATAGGAGAGTAAGCAAACAATTGAGGAAACAATGTCCTATTTCAAGGCTTGATTTCTTTGGGAAGGAAACATGTCTTGAAAATAATAAAAGCACAATCCTATAGCAATGTCCCATAAAGCTGCAAGGATATAATAAACTCCTTCTGGTTTCACCGGGGAATAATACACTAACTTCTCTAGGGAAAACAATTCCACATTGAATGCACAGACTTCTCCAATACCAAGAATGGTGGTTGCATAAATATTTCTGGAGAAAATCAAAGAAACTTCATGGAGATATTCAAACTTAAAGGTAAACATCATCCTCGACTCTCTTAGGGACAACTAAGAAGTTAATACCATAATAAGAAGTTAAAATTGTGGGGATTTTAAATTAAGCTCAACACATGGCGAGAGAAAACCCAAAAAATTGACAGTTGTCTCAACACTTCTTAGAAAAGATACTTCCATTATCTAGCCACTTGGTGAGCACATAACAACAACAATGTCATAACTCGCAAGGAGAAGAATCCTATAGGAGACCCTATATCAGTCCTTAAAGGGAGAAAGGATCCAACAAATGAGAAAAGCTTCAAAACTTCACAATCTCTGCTTGGTCCCAACCTGGTTTGGGAGAGAAATCTCACTAAGCCAGAGAAATCTGAACCAAGACTTAATTGGGGAATATGGGAACCCAACTCAAGGCCTTATAAATAAATTGGAAGGAATCCAACTATCCAAAGAACAACTGTAGATGAACCATACACATCTTGTGAAAGTAACCAGATAAAAATTCCTGGAGAGAACTTTCAAAATTTTGGAGTTTGCCCACCCTTAGAATAGCTGCGTTTATTCCTTTGATTCACAAGATCAAAGTAAAAAGTAATTTGCAAAATTTCCAAAAAAAACACCTTTTTATTGTTTAAATCTTTTTTGTTTTGAAATTTACTATCAACAATAAATGGAATTTTTGTAAGAAGAATAAAAATAAGATTTCAAAACAAATGGATAAAGGCTCAAACTTTATTAATAGAATAGTAATAAATAAATGGCGAGACTCCATAGATGATTACAAAGTTCATAAAATGGTAAATACATGGAAAAGGTACATTGAAACACCATCACCACTATTCTCTCTAACAACTTTGAATTCTTGTGCATAGGCTTTAGTTGAAGAGCGATGAGAACCCAATAAGATTATTGCTTTAATGATCAAATCTTGTCTGATGCAATTACTTGCCACGAAATCCCTAACTTTTTCCTAGGTTGCCCTTGCGGGTTTCAACCTACCGGGAAAATTTATTTTGTTTATGTCTTTAATTTTTTCCTAGACCACCTTTTTCGATTTTCAGCCTACCGAGATGCTTATTTTTGCTTAAGCCTCCCTTTCGGGTTTTTAACTTAGCGAGCTATTCTTTTATTTCTTTAGGCAAAGTATTTCTTGACTGCATCAGCATTCACGGAACGTGGGAACTCCTCACAATCCATAGTTTCAAGAATTAATGCACCGCCAAAGAAGACTTTCTTGACAATGTATGAGCCTTCATAATTAGGAGTCCACTTGCCCCTATAATTAGTGTTAAAAGACACGATCATTATGAGCACAAGGTCGCCTTCTCTGAATTCACGAGTTTTGACCTTTTTATCAAAAGCTTTCTTCATTCTTTTCTGATATAACTGACCATGGCATAAAGCAGTCATTCTCTTTTCTTCAATTAAATTCAACTGGTCAAACCTGTTATGGACTCATTCAGCCTCGGACAGCTTGATTTCCATGATTACTCGCAAATACAGAATCTCAACCTCGATGGGGGAGAACTGCTTCCATACTATACACAAGAGAGAACAAGGTTGCCCTTGTTGAAGTACAAACAAAGGTATGATACCCATGTAGATAAAAAGGAAACATCTCATGCCAATCCTTATAGGTAACGACCATTTTCTGGATAATCTTCTTAATATTCTTATTAGCAGCTTTAAAAGCCCCATTCATCTTAGGCATGTAAGGAGACGAGTTGTGATTGACCATCTTAAATTCTTCACAAAGTTCTATAATCATCTTATTATTCAAATTCGAGCTGTTATCAGTGATAATCCTGCTTGGTACACCATACCGGCAGATAAGATTATTCTTAATAAACCGTACTACCATCTGCTTGGTGACATTAGCATAAGAAGTTGGTTTAACCCACTTGGTAAAGTATTCCATTTCCACTAATATGAAACGATGTCCATTCGATGCCTTGGGTTCAATCATCCCGATCATAGCAATACCCCACATAGAGAAAGGCCACTAGGAAGAAATAACGTTGAGAAGAGTTTGAGGCACATGAATCTTGTTAGCATAAATTTTACACTTATGGCATTTCTTCACAAATTTGTAACAGTAGAATTCCATTGTCAGCCAATAGTAACTTTCCCTAAGCATCTTCTTTTCCATTGAATGTCCATTGGCATGGGTACCAAAAGAACCTTCATGGATCTCATGCATCAACATGTCTGCTTTGTGTCTATCCACGCATCAACAAGACCATGTCGTAATTTCTCTTGTATAACACATCTTCATTGAGGAAAAAGATAATTTCCAACCTTCTCAATGTCTTCCTATCTTTGTTTGAAGCACCAAACGAAAATTCTTGAGTCTGAAGAAAGTGCTTGATATCATAATACTAAGGTTTATCATCTGAAGTTACCTCTGCAGCAAACACATGAGCTGGCCTACCAAGGAGTTGGATGGTAATTTGAGGTGCATCATTCCAGGGATTCACCTTATACATGGAAGACGACATGGATAAAGCATCTACCATATGATTCTTGTCTCGAGGAATATGGTGGAATTTAACTTTATTGGAGAAAGGTAACAATCTTCTTGCATAATCTTTGTAGGGAATCAAGTCAGGGTGACAAGTCTCCCATTCTCCTTTAATCTGATTTATTACCAAAGCTGAATAACTATATACATCAAGAATATTGATTATGAGATCCATGGCTTCTTCAAGACCCATGATACAAGCTTATACTCTGCCATGTTATTGGTAGAATCAAACGTCAACCTTAGAGTAACGGAATATGAGACCCATGGAGAGTAATAATCACAACACCAATTACTTTTCTATAAGCATTCACAACTCCATCAAACACCATACCCCATCGGGATTCCGGATATAGACCTTCTTCAAGCAAAGGCTCATCACGATATTTAACTTTTAAATACATCACATCCTCATCAGGGAATCATACTTAACGGACTGATAGTCATCAGCTGGTTGGTGAGAAAGGTACTCTACCAACACACTACTTTTAATAGCTTTCCGAGCATGGTATTCAATATCATATTCAGACAACAACATCTGCCAGCGGGAAAATCTTCCAGTAAGAGCAGGCTTTTCAAAGATGTAATTAATTGGATCCATTTTCGATATCAACCAAGTATTATGGTTTAACATATATTTCTGCAGATGCTTCGCGGCCCAATCCAAAGCATAACATGTATTTTCAAGCATATAATACTGTAACTCACAATCAGCGAACTTCTCGCTCAGATAATAAATGGCATGCTCTT
The DNA here is from genome assembly GCA_948472305.1 of Vicia faba. Lineage (NCBI taxonomy): Eukaryota > Viridiplantae > Streptophyta > Magnoliopsida > Fabales > Fabaceae > Vicia > Vicia faba. The sequence continues at coordinate 453,308,525 of OX451735.1, read as the reverse complement.
TTCTTCCTGACTTATCTTGTTGTCCCGAAATACAAACCACAAAATTATCCAACACAGTCAGATACATCATCAGTGGTCTTTCTTCAACAGGAGGGAGCAACATAGGAGATTCGAGAATATACTCTTTAATGCTTTCAAATGCTCTTTGGAAATCATCCGTCCATACATAACCATGATCTTTCTTTAGAAGCTTGAAGATTAGTTCACATGTTGCAGTCATATGGGAAATAAATCTGGATATGTAATTTAGACGTCCAAGGAAGCATCTGACTTACTTTCCAGTTCTCAGTGCAAGAATATCTTTAATTTCCCTAACTTTATCAGGATCAACTTCAATTCCTTTCTGGCTGACAATGAAACCTAACAATTTCCCAAATGGACACCAAAAATACACTTATTTGGATTCAAGCGAAGGCGATACTTCCCCAAACGTTGAAACAACTTCAACAAGTCTTCCATATGCCCTTCCTCAGTCTAAGATTTGGAAATCATATCATCCATATATACTTCAATTTCCTTATGCATCAGACAATGAAATAGGGTTGACATAGCCCTCTGGTACGTTGCACCAGCGTTTGTCAACCCGAAGGGCATCACTCTGTAATATAATGTTCCCTAGGGTGTGATAAATGTTGTTTTTTTTAGTTGGGAAATTTTGAGCAAATGCATGAAGTTCAAATTGAGCAAACTTGGTACTTTGGACTACTGGGCCATTGTTTTAAGATCCAAACGTGTATTATACTTCTCATACACCTCTAATATTTGTCATACACCCCTTGACCTATTTTTATTTTGATTATTTTGATTTATTCATTAATATTTCAAAAATAAATAAGATAAAATATAGGCCTTTCTTACAATGACCAAGCCCATATCTTTGCCTTAATTTCAACCTATATAATCTCATCAATTCAGACATGAACCCTGACATACGAAAAAACCTTTCCTCAAACTTGTCAAAAATCTCAACAAATTTCAAAGAACCCTAAAAGGTTCAAACCCTATTTACAGAGCCATTCATCACAAACTAATCATCCTATTCATTCCCAGGAAGGTTAGAGGGTAAGATGAGATCAAATGCAACGATCTAAAGGGCTCAAAACACCCCTGTATGCAACACCATCTTATCATTGTTTCATGCATTCATAATTTTTTTTCATACTGTTTTGATTAAATCTAACATTACTAACGTGTTCCTGAGGTTCATTAGTACAAGTTTGGATCATTGTGGATGTCCCATGCAACCATAACTGAGATGTACCATATCTACACCGATCTATATTGTGTTTTCCATAGCTCTTAAACTAGGCTGTTTCAACCTAAAATGACCATCCTATCAAACTCACAGCCCTCGATTTAGGGGGTAGGGGGTTTTTGGCTTGCTAACCTCTTATATTTTGTAGTGTGACAAAAACAGGTTACCGGAGAAGACGATCGGAGCTAGGGCTCGGCGTCTCTCTGGTTCAGGCCATATTGTTATATTATATATGTTTTGTTTCAGTTAAATTAATGGATGTATTACCGTCCTAGCGGTTGAAGCGCGCGCGTTAAGGCATTGGTGTCAAAGGGTATGGGTTTTGTTGATATTTGTATATCTATAGTGTTAAGAATATTTGTATATAGAATAGTCCCACATCGACTATATCATAGCATTAGTTGTAATCTCTCTATATATAATAAAGTCTCCATAGTGCTTTTCAAAACACATGATTTAACCTAAATGTCTTTGAGTCTCTCCTAATTCAATATGGAATCAGAGCCTACTAAGAGGCAATTCTTCGCCGTGTTTTACCCAGTTGACCCACTGTCTTCGGGTGACAATTTTATTTTGCAAACTGTATCATCACCACAGTTTGCCTCCCACTTTTTAAAATTCTATGGTAACCACCTAACTATTGCCGCCATATGCCGCTACAAATTTCGGTGACCTTCAGGAAAAAGCGTCTCCATCGATCCGGCTGATTCCGACGATTTTAACAGCACCACACTCGCCACAGTGCAACTTTTCCAAATCTGATACTCATGGCTACTCCTCAGAACTGTACACCAAACTACGATGATTTCCTTAAGTGGTATCGGAATTATCAGAACTCAGATTCTACTGCTTCGGTTCTACACACTGGTAATTCATCTGTTCGCTTCTCTCAATCATCTTCCCTTGGACCTTGGATCCTTGATTCTGGTGCGTCTGATCATGTTATTGGTAATACAACTATTTTCTCTTCCCTCTCTACCTCTGGTTTCTTACCTACAATACTTCTGCCAATGGTTCTCAAACCCGATCCGAAGGAATTGGTATTGTTCAAGTTATACCTTCTCTCTCTGTTACTTCTATTCTCTATGTGCCTAAATTTCCATTTAATTTACTTTCAGTCAGTCGTTTAAGTCATTCTCTTAATTGTATTTTCACCTTCACTAATAGTAATGTCACCCTGCAGGATCGAAGTTCGGGACGGATAATTGGCGTCAGATGTGAGTCTCAAGGTCTTTATTACCTCTCAGTGTCATCTCAGACATGCCAGCCAAATATTCTCCACTCACAATCCATGCTCAGTTAGGTCATCCCAGTCTTTCCAAATTACAGAAGTTGGTGCCAATCGAGTCATCCTAGGGAAACACACTCGTAGTCAATTTCCCAACTGAGTCAATAAAGGAGCTTCGTCTCCTTTTGCTTTAGTTCACTCATATGTTTAGGGTCCCTCACATACTATCTCTACTCTTGAGTCTAGTTAATTTGTCACCTTTATTCATGATTTTTCACGTTTCACATGGTTATTTTTAATGAAAAAAAACTATTTTCTATTTTTGAAAATTTTTATAAAGAAATAAAAACTCAGTTTGATGTGTCTATTCGTACCTTAAGAAGTGATAATGCTCGTTAATATTTATCCCAAAAATTTCAAAATTTTATGTCCAGTAATGGTATTCTCCACCAAACATCTTGTCCTCATACACCTCAACAAAATGGGATAGCCAAACACAAAAATCGGCAACTTGTAGAAACCACTCGGACCCTACTTCTCCATGGTAACGTTCCACCTCGGTTTTGGGGAGACGCTGTGCTAACGGCATGTTACCTTATAAATCGCATGCCATCATCTATCTTTAACAATAAAATCCCTCATTCAATCCTTTTTCCCCATTCCCCCTTCAACCAATTCCTCCCTGAGTCTTCGGGTCTACATGTTTTGTACACAATATCTCTCCTGGTTTTGATAAATTATCAGCTCGTTCACTAAAGTGTGTTTTTCTTGGTTATCATCGATCCCAAAAATTTTATCATTGCTATTCACATACCCTACAACGATACCTTATGTCGGCCGATGTCACCTTCTTCGAGTCTGTTCCATATTTTGAGTCCAGCCAAGTAACTCCTGAACCCTTTCAGGAGAGTACTCCCACACCTTTTTTGGAAGTCCCATATGTAATTATCCCCCATCATTCTAGGGAAATTGGCCCACTAGATAACCCTACGGTTAACCCTCTGACTTCTCGGCCACTTCAAACATATCAACATCGTCAACCAACGTCCGTCGTACCTTCCCCTGAGGTCATACCTGTCCCCGAGGTCGTACATGTCCCTGAGATCATTGCAGACTCTCCTCCGATGCTCTCTCCATCACCGAATCCGATCTTGCAACCTGATTCTGATCTTCTGATTGCCCTTAGAAAATGTATACGTCAAACACGAAATCCATCTCCACATTATATTGATTTATGTTATCACCGTATTTCCCCTTTTCAATATACTTGTTTGTCTTCTCTATCTTTTATTTCTATTCCTAACACTCCAGGTGAAGCATTATCTCACCCTGAGTGAAAGCAAGTAATGATTGATGAAATGTGTGCTCTTCAAAGCAGTGATACCTGGGAACTGGTTCCTCTACCCCCTGGGAAATCTTTAGTTGGTTGTCGTTGGCTTTATACAGTGAAAGTTGGTCTAGATGGTAAGATTGATCGATTTAAAGCTCGCTTGGAAGCCAAAGGACACACTCAGATTTTTGGATTAGATTATAGTGATACCTTCTCGCATGTAGCCAAGATGGCATCTGTTAGACTTCTTCTAGCCATTGCAGCCATTAGACATTGGCCTCTTCATCAACTTGATATCAAAAATGCATTTTTACATGGGGATCTTGAAGAGGAAGTATATATGGAGCAACCACCTGGGTTTGTTGCTCAGGGGTAGTCATCGAATATGGTTTGTAGGTTACACAAGTCTCTTTATGGACTTAAACAATCTCCGAGAGCTTGGTTTGGCAGATTCAACATTGTAGTACAACAATTTGGTATGGTCCGTAGTGAAGCTAACCATTCCGTCTTTTATCGTCACTCAGCCCAAGGGTGTATTTATCTTATTGTGTATGTAGATGATATTGTCATAACTGGTAGTGATGAGCAGGGAAAAATCCAGTTGAAACAACATCTCTCGAATCAATTTCAGAAAAAAGATCTTGGTAAACTCTGGTATTTATTGGGTATTGAGGTAGCCCAATCTAAAGATGGTTTGGTGATTTCTCAGTGGTAATATGCTATGGATATTTTGGAAGAAACAGGTTTGTTAAACACTAAACCAGCTGATACTCCTATGGATCCAAGTGTCAAACTACTATCCAATCAGGGGGAGCCTCTATCAGACTCGGGAAGGTATAAAAGATTGGTTGGAAAGTTGAATTATCTCACAGTCACTCATCCAGACATTTCTTTTGCAGTCAGTGTGGTAAGCCAGTTCATAAATTCCCCTTGTCAGAAACACATGGATGTTGTTATCCAGATTCTGAGATACATCAAATTTTCTATAGGAAAAGGTTTAGTGTATGAAGATAAAGGACATACTCAGATAGTTGGATACTTCGATTCTGATTGGGAAGGATCACCAATTGATAGACGATCCACCTCTGGGTATTGTGTACTTGTTGGAGGAAATCTTATATCTTGGAAAAGTAAGAAACAAAATGTAGTTGCAAGATCAAGCGTCGAGGAAGAGTATAGAGCCATGGCGATGGCAACATGTGAACTTGTTTGGATAAAATAGTTGCTCAAGGAACATAAAATTTAAGAAGCAAGACCAATGACACTTATTTGTGATAATCAAGCTGCATTGCACATTGCTTCAAATCTGGTCTTCCATGAGCGGACCAAACATATTGAGATTGATTGTCACTTTGTCAGAGAGAAGATAGAATCAGGCGACATCACCACAAGCTTTGTCAACTCTAATGATCAATTGGCAGATGTGTTTACAAAATATCTGTGAAGTCCCAGAACTAATTATATATGTGGCAAGCTTGGTGCATTTGACTTATATGCTCAAGCTTGAGGGGGAGTGTTGATCTTTGTATATATATATATATATATATATATATATATATATATATATATATATATATATATATATATATATATATATATATATATATATATATATATATATATATATATATATATATATATATATATATATATATATATATATATATATATATATATATATATATATATATATATATATATATATATATATATATAGTGTTAAGAATATTTGTATGTAGACTAGTTCCACATCGACTATATCATAGAATTAGTTGTAATCTCTCTATATATAATAAAGTCTCCGTAGTGCTTTTCAAAACACACGATTTAACCTAAATGTCTCTTAGTCTCTCCTAATTCAATAGGTTCGATCCAACCTTTTGCCATTTATTTTCCTTACGTTTTCATATTTTGTAGGGTAGTTTACAAAATGCACTAGAGTTGTTTGCTATCACCAAGGCGCACTTGGCCCAGTGGTGAAGGTGTTGGCCGAGGCTTCCAAGGGCGTGGGTTCAACATCCACACCTACCAATTGGTTTTTTTTACTCTTCCTCCTAAAACTTTTTTTACAAAACCTTTCCAAATAAACCTTTTTAATTTAATAAACCCTAATTTAGTTTATTTTTAAAATTTAACCCTAATTAGTTTTTAGGTCTTTATTTGATAAATTAATTTAATTTTTAGGTTTTTCACTAATTAATTTCCTTTTAAGTAAAAACGACTTAGTTTTTTTTATAGGTTTTTCAATGTATTTTTAACTAATTAAAATCAATTAGGTCATTAGGTTAATCATCAAACTTTTTCTTTCAAACAATCACAACATAATTTTCTTTTCCTTTTCCTTTTAGTTTCGCGTTTATTCCCAATTATGTAGCTGCTTACGGTTTGTAATAGTTTAATTTAGGGTTTTTTTTCTATTTCCCCCCGTTTTTACTATTTGCACCCCCATTCCTGAAGCCTTATAATAGCGTAAGATTTTACTTTTCTTCACTTATATGTTTATGCCTTGTATATAACTATTAGATGTATGCTAATAGGGTTTGTACAACAACATTAAAAACAATCGTAGAAAACCCTAATTTCAAGATAAATAAACTGGAATCAAAGTACTCTTCACACTTGCACATCTAGGGTGACCTCACTTGTTGCCTTAGAAAACATAGTCATGTCCCTTGAACATGGGGAAGCTTTAGCATTGTCCCTCAATTAAAAAGATCATAGTACCTCGATGATGCTTTCGAATGCTTCCTTTGGTAAATGATCTAGTCCCTTACGAAAAAATTGCTAAAGCGCCCTGTTGTACCCCAAAACTTACCCTCTTCATTTCGATATTTTTGGCTTATGGGATCAAGGTATCTCTAGCAAGCCTCTTCAGATTACAGGTGACATTTATTTCGTCAATGGATGTTCTTAGAGTATTTTTCGTACTGAAGATCAGTTCGCTGTTTTGTAATGTTTTGGGGTTCAAAGATTCACAAGTCCAACCCGATGCGTCAAATTCAAGTGTTCTTTCGCCAAGATATCACTGGTGACATATTCTCAAATTCAGGTTCGGCTCGAGAGCCAATTCTTTAAAGAAGGTATCGGAATGTGCAAGTTTTCTCGAAGAAATATGGTGAAAAAGTGTGCTGAAAGTGCAGTTTTTACGCACTAAAAAATTCATAACTTGAAGATCGTGGCTCGTTTTGTACCCACTCCAGTGGCCAAAATTCCGTCTTGACGTCATCTACGTTTTCATCTCTCAAGGCCGGAAGCCAATTTCATTCATAAAGTCTCAAAATATGGATTTATCAAGTGTTTCGGCACAGAAAAATTGTGACATATGTTTATCTGCTACGTATTTAAAATATAATAACTCAATCAATTTTTATTTGATCGGGCCCATCTTTTTATACAAGGTCACTAACTCAGAGATCTACAACTTTTCTTCTAAAGTCGAGATCGTTGTCTGCTCCGATCAATACCAGTTTTTTATTGAAGAACGTGTCAGAGTTGACACTAGAGCCCAAAATAAGTTTGTGTGAGGCGAAACTTCAAAAATTCATAACTAATTCAACGTTTATCTAATTGAGCCCATTTTTGGACATGAGTTTTTTATAAATGTCGGCTACATTTTATATTCACATTTCAACTTTAAAAATTGTACTGAGGTCCCTGTGATTTAGCCTGGGACGTGTTAGACTCAAGTGAATAAAAATATGCACTATTGCTTGTGGTTATTGGAGGTCCAATTGCACATCCAAAACCCATATCTTTGCTCTAATTTCCATTATATAATCTCATTATTTTTACACAAACAAGGACACCAAAAAAATCCTTGTCACAACCTTGTCAAAATATCAAGTTCTTTTAAGAACCCTAGAAATCTTGAGATCCTTGTTACAAACCCCCATCTCACTATAAACAAGCCATCTCATTCACTTCCAAGAACTCAGTAGGGTAAGACTGGTTCGATCTCCATGATCAAAAGGGTTTAGAAGCATTCATACATGCCATATCAGTTTTAACCTTACAAAATTTGATATATTTATTTTCTTTGTATCTCATGGTACACTATTTTGTTTAATGTGTTCTTGAGATTTAACACTACAGGTTTGAACCATCGTAATAGTCCCATGCAGGTTTATTACAAAACATGCTAAGGCCAGATCCTAACACCAAGGCACGCTTGACCTGGTGGTGAGCATGTTGATGGAAAGTCCTGAGATTCTTTTGGGTTATTTCTTGTTTCAATTCTATGTTTCTCACTCTTTTCCTTCTTTTTCCCTATCGTCACACATAACCAAAACCTTTTTCATAAAACCTAACATTTTTCACAAACCCTTGATTTTTCCTAATAAACTCAAATAATTAGTTTTAGGTTTTTAATTTAATTTTAGATTTTAATTTAATTTTAGGTTCAACATCCACCCCAACATTTTCATTGTGTGTTTTTGGTTTCTAACCAATTTGTCCTTTTCAACGCTAAATTCACTTAACCACAAATATTTTTTCACAAAATTTTTCTTTTACTAAGAAAAACCTAATTTAATTTTTAGGTTAATTAATTTTAGGTTTTTTAAACTTTTTTCAAAATTAACCTTTTCCTTAAAATTCAAATTAAGTAGGTTTTAGGTTTTTAATTAACTTTTTTTTTAAAATTAACCTTTTTTTATTAATTAAAATTAATTAGGTTTTTTTAGGTTTATTTAATTAACTATCATAAATCTTTTTTTTTTCATAAAAAATCAGCAAAACATTTTCTTTGCTATTTTCATTTTATTTTTATTTTCCTAGATAAAGTGTATAGGGCGCGTTCAACTGTAATAACGTAGCTTTATTTTTTTCTATTTTTTTATTATGTAACTGCTCCTAGTATGTAATAGTTGTAGGTTTTTATTTTCCGTACTTCACTATTATGTAACTTCCCCAAAGCTCTGTAATAGCCTAGGTTTATATTTCCACCTTTACCTTCAACTACTATATTTTATGCAATTGTTAGTAATTAGGATTTGTATGGAAACATAAAAATGAACAATAGAAAATCCTAATTGCAAGATAAATAAATTGAATCAAGTACACTTTACACACTTCACCTCTAGGGTAACCTCTCTCGTTGTCTCGGAAAAACAATGGTCATGTTCCTCCAACGTAGGGATACCATTAGCAAAGACTCTCAGTTATAAATTATCATAAAGATCATGGTCCCTAAATTTCCCTCGAAGTTGCCTATGGTTTATGATCTTGTCCCTCAATGTTGCCTACGAATATATATATATATATATATATATATATATATATATATATATATATATATATATATATATATATATATATATATATATATATATATATATATATATATATATATATATATATATATATATATATATATATATATATATATATATATATATATATATATATATATATATATATATATATATATATATATATATATATATATATATATATATATATATATATATATATATATATATAATGGCAGTCCCTTCAAATTGCTAAAAGCATGCCTACATGTTTCCTTCAACGACCATAACGACGACCCTACGACTGTCCCTCGAACATCCAAAGATAGGACTTCCTGCTAACTAATGGTATGGATAACACTATCTAAAGAAGGAGAAAAAATACAAGAAATACCTTGAGTGGGTAGTTACTGTTAATTGCTTGCTCCTAACTTAAAAACTTTTTCACACCTCAGACTTTTAAAAACATTTTCAAAATGCTTTACGAACACTCTTGAGGACTGACACAAGAGTTATCATAAAGCAAACTGCCTTGCTATTTGGAATTTCAAAACTTTTTCAAAAGCACACACACAAAACAAATAAAGTGAGCAAGCGATTAAGAGCCCATAGATAACTACGGAATAAAAGGGTGCTAACACCTTCCCTTTTCATAATCTACCCCCCGAACTCAAAATTTATCAAAGGTCTTTCCTGTTCTTTTCACCTTTCCTTATTGGATAAAAGAAAAGTCGGTGGCGACTGTTGCTATCCGTAACATTTGTGATAAAACGTAAAACAAACCAAGTCAGTTCTTCCACTGTATTACAGAACTGGCGACTCTACTGGGGACTGATACCTAAAAAATAGGGGTTACCTTAAGAGCTTAGGTCATATTTACTTGCTTTAAACTGTCTGCTTTGATTGCTTTACATTTGAAGGTTTTGTTTCGATATTTTTTTGCAAAGATCTTACATCTGGATCGTGGAACACCTTTAGGTAAGTAGCAATAAATCATGGAGGTTGTACGTTGTAGACCGATATGGATGATATGATAACTATGTTAGTGTGATACGGTGACAAAACTGACTGTTTTTGTTACTAATGGTTTTGCGTTTTTTATTTGCAAATGTACGGTAAGAAAGAGTCACCACCGTCTTTTATTTTATCCAACAAAGGAAAAGGGAAAAAGAACAGAAAAAAAACCTTTTTCGAGATATTTATGAGTACGGGGGGTAGATTATAGAAAGGGAAGGTGTTAGAACCCTTTTTATCCGTGGTTTTCCATAGGCTCTTAGGTACTTTCTCATTTTTTAATTTCTCTTGTGTTTTTGTGTGCTTTTAAAAAGTTTTGAAATCGCCTTACTGCGGCGTTTCACTTTTTGGTAACCCTTGTATCAGTCCTCAAGGGTGTGATAAAGCGTTTTGAAAACTTTTGTTTGAAAAGTTTGTTTGAAAATATATGGTGTAAAAGATTCTTTTGAGCAAGTACTTAAGAGTTTCTACCTACTCGAAAAAGACTGTTCATTTTCTTATTTACTTTAGATAGTGCTATCCTACTATTAAGGAGTAGGTAGCTCCATCGTTGGAGTTTGAGGGACAATCGAAAGGGACGATTATGGTCACTTAAGGCAATAGGGCAAGATCTCTTAGTAATTATCCTAAAACTCTAAGATCACTTTTTTACCGAGGTAATGTCGAAAGGGTCATGGAGGGACTAATGATCTTTCGAATTAGAGGACCCCCACTAAAAATTCTCACGTTTCGAGAATAGTGACCGTTTACCGAAGGCAACTGAAGTGCGGAAAAACCCTTGGAGGGAGCATGTGCACGTGTTTGTTTTTCAGTCAATTATCTTTGCACAGTTAGGGTTTTCTATTGTTTTAAATTATTGATCTTTTGCATACAATCCTATTATCAATCATCTAACACTTTAATTAATAGTAGAAAATAAAGTGCGAGAAATTTAAACCTAGCTATTACAAGGCCTTGGGGAGGGGATTACATAACCAAAAACTTTTGGGAAAAGCGGAAAATAAAAGCAGTAATAAACCCAAGTTAAAAGCTATTACAAACTCGAAACAGATACAATAATTGGAAAAAAATAAATAAAAAAATGCAGGCAAGAATGAATTAAACGAGGAATTAAATTTTAATGAATCTAATTGATTTAGAAGAAAAATATTTTTGGATTTGTGAGAAAGTAATTAACTTTGCAAATTAACCTAATTTCTAATTAATTTTAATTATGAAAATGGAATTTAAATTATCCTAATTAACCTAATTAATTAATGAAATTAAATATTTCATGAAAAAAACCTAATTCTAATGTTATTTTGTGTCTTTATGATTTTAAGATTTAATTAAAAAGATTTTTAAAACAACTATAAATAAATAAAATGATAAAAAGGTTAAAGAAATTAAAATAAAAATTAAAATGGGCCTGATGCTGGAAGTGATTTTGGGGGTGCAGAATTGAATTTGTGTTATGCCCAAGATTACTGGCCCAATGACTGCATCTGATCTAGTGGGAAGCTTGCCAAGAGAGTCCACCATGCACCTGCATGCTTGAGGCGTTGGATCTGGATACAAATTGATCCAATGATGATGATATGGAGGCGTATTGTGTATGCACATGTGATGACACCACTGAATCTGCAAACAGATATTGAGAAAAATATTATGTAGGAGACCACCTGTAAAGACTTTTACCTACAGATGTTTGCTATAACTATAACCTGTGCATCTCAAAAATCATATCCATGCAATATAAATCAAATCTAATTACACAGATCAATTAGGTTTGATCTCTTGAATGCAGTGGTATCTATCTTTGGCCCTGATTTTGCCTGATACAAAAAACCCTAAAAAGATACTCTAAACCCTAACAATGGCAGGTTGTCCAATATGCATCAAAACTCACAATTAAATATGCAAACATATTCTAAATAATGATACAAACATGAATGTATAGTTAGAAATTGTTTATCAGGCGTAAATTGCAAAAATCAATTTCAAGAAGGAAGGCAAACCGTGGTACTCATGTAGAGCGTTTCTGAGTGTGTTGAGGCTTGGTGATGATCCAAACAGTTCCAAAATACTCCCAGGAATGAATTACTAGCCTTGAAACACCTTGAATCTCATTGTAGAAGGTAATCCGATTGCCTGTTTCTTGTTCAAAACTTGAGTTTTGTGTTGCTAATTCACACGACAAAACCTTGTTCTTATGCTTTCGAGATGTTATCTATATGTAATAGAAGCAATTAGGTTAACAAAATTGTATTCAATCTTTGCAAATTATTGAAAAAGTTTTGATTTTTTGCCTTGTATGATTTGTTTCTAAAATAAACCAAATCATGATCTTTTCTAATCAATTAGCCCTTGCACGAATTTTCCTGATTTGCTAGCTGTTCATGGACTCATAATGTGCTCACAAAATTAAATCTTTGATTTTATTTGATTATTCCACTATTTAAATTGATTTATTTTGACTTAAACTAATAAAAAATCAAAATAAATAATAAAAATAATGAAATAATAGGTGAATAAGCTCCGGGGGCCTGGGCCATCTTAGGAAAAAGTTTCAAACAATAAAACATGGGCCCATTTGAAAAAAAAGAAGTCATTTTGATCAATGTTGACTTCATGCACATTTCCAAAAATTGGTCAACTTTAACAATGCATATCTCTCTCATTTTTAACCCTAAGAAGGTGTTCTTGGACTTTTTAGAAATATTAGGATTTCCTTTAAACAACCCTTTTGGTCTCATCTCAATTGGATCTTCCATGTTCATATAAGGATCTTTGACCCAAAAGGTGTTTTTGTTGACTTTTTTAAATGACCTATAATGTAGGAACTTGTATCTGTTGATTGAGGCATTTCTTGACCTTGAGGGCTGAAGAGAAGTTGTAAGGAATTGGATTCTCTACAAAATGAGCCTTGGATTAGAAATTTCTAATAAAGTATGAGAAAGTTATGCCTGGTCAAAGTTTGGTTGACTTTTCCTATAGAAACCCTAATTTAGCAACTTTTGATTTTTGATGAATTAGGAGCATTCCTTGAGGAATCATGATAAAACCATGATCAAATGATGGATAATACTTAAAAATATTGATGTTGACCAAAAATCTTGAAATTTGACTGTATTTGGACCACATTTAACTTTTGCCCTAGCAGAGTTGATTTTTAGGTATTTGAGCAGTTGACTGAGCAAACTTGTTGTGCAAGGCATGAAACTTGGCATGGATGATATAGAGGACATGTTAGGACAATGGAGACCATTTGTGACCCTTGGAAATCAACCATCTTGATGAGGAGTGAAACCCTAGTTTGAGGCTCATTGTCTTAGGAGGAGGATTTGTCTGGTCAATCCTTAGTCAATTTGTGCAATTAAGGACCTCTAGGAGTATGTTTTGAGAAACATGAGAGGGAAAACTTTGGGGTACAACAGCTGCCCCTGTTCAATCTTCTTACACTTGAGGATTTAGATTGGCTTGTATGCCTTTCGTGATCTAAGGGTGGAAGATGATTGAACACTAAAGTGCCCAGAAATTTGCACTCGCATGAAATAATACTGATGGTTGATGACATCAAGAATGGGCTTACAGATGCCATTTGGAGATAATGACTGAAATTCGTCATAGATAGGCTTAAAGAAGCTATTCTGAGAATGTGACGGAGAGTCATTCGAGATGGGCTTAAAGATTCCATCCAGAATAATGATGATTTCGTGAGATATTCCTTCATGGGAATTCCTGTTCCTGTTGTTAGGGAGGACCTCGCTGAGGAATGTTGGTCTCTGTCTTGGGGAATAGAGTTTAGGAGCTTCAGTTGTCCGTTATTCTACTAGAGAGTCATCTCTTGATTGAGGATACGGAAGTAAACTTCTTATCTGGTCAGGATCCAGGCTTCATAGTGACTGGTTGAGGATGATAAGGCTGACTGCTATTTAGTCGTATTCCAGGCTTCACAGCGACTTACTGGGGAAATTTGAAATTGACCGTATCTGGTCGGTTCCAGGTTTTACAGTGTTGTAAACTGTTGCCCAGAGATAAAAGAGAAGGAACATGTATAGGGCTTTCTCGGGATAAGTCCGTGCAAAACTGTGTCAAGTGATTCATGAAAAGGAGCCTGGATAGTAGGGCCATGAGAAGGAATCTGGGTAGTAGGGTTACTTCGAATAAAATTCAGGATAGTAGGGATATGAGAAGGAACCTGGAGAGTAGGGTTACTTCGAAATGAAAGCCTGTATAGTAGGGCTATGAGAAGGAACCTGGGTAGTAGGGCTATGATAAGGAACCTGAGTAGTAGGGTTACTTTGAAATGAAAGGCTGGATAGTTGGGCTATGAGAAAGAACCTGGATAATAGGGTTACTTCGAAATAAAATCCTGGATAGTAGGGCTATGAGAAGGAACTTGGATAGTAGGGTTACTTCGAAATGAAATCCTGGATAGTAGGGCTACGAGAAGGAACCTGGGTAGTAGGGTTACTTCGAAATAAAAGCCTAGACAGTATGGCTATAAGAAGGAACCTGGATAGTAGGGTTACTTTGAAATGAAAGCCTGGATAGTAGGGATATGAGAAGGAACCTGGGTAGTAAGGTTACATCGAAATAAAACCTGGATAGTAGGGCTATGAGAAGGAACCTGGATAGTAGGGTTATGAGAAGGAACCTGGGTAGTAGGGTTACTTCAGAATAAAGCCTGGATAATAGGGCTATGAGAAGGAACCTGGATAGTAGGGTTACTTCGAAATGAAAGCCTGGAGAGTAGGGCTATGAGAAGGAACCTGGGTAGTAGGGTTACTTCGAAATGAAATCCTATATAGTAGGGCTATGAGAAGAAACCTGGGTAGTAGGGTTACTTCGAAATGAAGCCTGTGTAGTAGGGCCACTGAGAAGGAAGCTCGGTAGTAGGGTTACTTCAGAATAAAACCTGGGTAGTAAGGCTATTATAAGGAATCTGGGTATTAGGGTTATGAGAAGGAACCTGGGTAGTAGGGTTACTTCAAAATAAAGCCTGGATAGTAGGGTTATGATAAGGAACCTGGATAGTAGGGTTACATCGAAATGAAAGCCTGGATAGTATGGCTATGAGAATGAACTTGGATAGTAGGGTTACTTCGGAATAAAGCCTGATTAGTAGGGCTATAAGAAGGAACCTGGGTAGTAGGGTTACTTCAGAATAAAGCCTGAGTAGTAGGGCTATAAGAAGGAACCTTGGGAGTAGGGTTACTTTGAAATAAATCCTGGATAGAAGGTCTATAAGAAGGAACCTGGATAGTAGGGCTATGAGAAGGAACCTGGATAGTAGGGTTACTTTAGAAAAAAGCCTGGGTAGTAGGGATATGAGAAGGAACCTGCGTAGTAGGGTTACTTTGAAATAAAAGCCTGGGTAGTAGGGCTATCTCATTTGATCACATAGATTAGTTGACCCGTTTGGTTTCGGGAACTGATTTTCCATTAGTTGTCTGAAGATGTGACATGTATAGCTTCATGGATTTAATCCTGGACTGTTGGAATTATTGATGATAACCATCTTTCTTGAAATGGTACAAGATTAATTATATGTGATGCATAAAATGCATTGTGTGATGATGTTCTCAAAATAAATGAGATTATGATGTATGCAATATGTATGCGCACGTCATGATGTATGAATATGAAATGCTATTGTGACATATCAGAGTCTGGAAAAATAAATCCCTGATTGCTGCTGGAGAGTACTGGAAATTGAATTCCTGACCGTTGTAGAAAAAGTGGTTCTTCTACTTCCGCTGGGGATGGTGAAGGGAGATGACTATGCTGGGGATTTGCTCCTTGTTTACGAATATTCTGCTGGGGAGAGACTCTGCTTGAGAATGACTCTGCAGGGGAATAACTCTGTTTGAGAGAGGAGATGCTTTGCTGGAAGATTTTTCTGATTCAGAGAAATAAACTCCACTGGGGGATGAACTTCTGTAGCTAGAGGAATAAACTCTGTTGGGGATTGAGCTTCTATATTCAGAGAAATAAACTCTGCTCGCGAGACAACTTTATGAACCACTTACGATTATAAAATTCGGCTGGGGAATATAGACGCCATCTCTCTGAGGGAACTTTGCTGGGGAAAGTAACTCCTGTTTAGGGAAGCAGAGATCAAAACTTTGGTTTCCTCTACTCTGTGGGGGACATAGACGTCACTGGGACATATGCTGAGGATGTAGCGGTGACTTTGCATCAAGACATTTATGCCCCTGTACCTGTTGGAGAAAGTCCTGCGGAGGCTGGCGGATGCTGATCAGGATGATAAGCCTTCTACTGATAAACAAATGACAAGATGACGGGACATAGTCGTAGGCTTCAAATCCCTAACTTTTGCTTGGACCTCTCTTTCGGGTTTTCAGTCCACCGGGATACCCTTTTTTGCTCAAGCCGCCTTTTCAGGGTTTTGACTTGTCGGGTGTACATATTTTTTGTTTTTATCCCTAATTTTTGCCCGACCCCTTTTGGTTCTCCGGGATGCCCTTATTTTTCCTAGGCCCGTCAACCTAGCGGGTCTTTGTTCATGCGTAGTATTTTCCGACTATGTCCACGTTCATCAGGTGCGGAGAATTGTCATTATCCATAGTAGTAAGTGTTTCCACATTGCCAAAAGATATTTGTTTGATCGTATAGGATTCGTTGTCAGAATTCATGTCGAATTCCTCAAGTGATTCAGATGGAGATCTGCCCCTGGCTATTTGGCATCTTTGAGATATTCCTTGAATCTTGACTTGACTTCCCCCGATGATGGACAATGGTCATGCCGTGCCCCTTGGTTGGAAGTGTTTTTCCACTTGAGGTGATTCTTTTCATTGAGAAGGTTCTTGCTCACTAGATATTCGTCATGCGGATTTCTCTGTTGTTGAACAAATAATCATATGCAAACAATGGTATTTTAAGAATGTAAAGCTTATGTCTGTCTTGAAATTTTTTTTTTGAAAATGCAATTTTTTAGTAAATTTTTTTTTGCAAGAGAGTGATATTAACTCGTGATTTATGGAAAACCTTGTAGGAGTCAGGATACCTTTTGTAACAGCATGCTTTCGAATTAACCCATGTTTCATCTAGGAATTTTAAGGGTTATAACGTGGCATGGTTCACGGTTCAAGAAACAAAGGATAAAGGCTCAAAATTTATTTGTACCCACCCACTCTTCGTGATGTTCTTCAGTCCTATGCTCAGTTAATTGCACGTTTAGAATCCCAGTTGAGTTCTGGAATATTGTCCTTGATGTTTCGGTGATGGATCAGATACTGATAGTTTATTTTGAATAGGTAGTCATCTTTTTTGGCGAGTATTTGTAGGACCTCTTTCTTTTTGATTTTACTATCCCTTTCTTTTTCCTGAACTGTTTCTTTTTGTGATTACAGTCAGCGGGATGCCCCAATTTTTTTTCTTAAGTCTCCTTCATAGGTTTTGACTTAGCGGGCTTTTATTTGGAGAGATAATGACTGCATGTCTTGAAGATTATGCGGAACCATCACCGTGTTTTGATTTGGAAGGACGTCTTCGAGGCCATTCATTGTGTGTGAAGTGGAAGATTGCGACCGAATGCGCCTCTAAATTAACTGAGAAAACTACCCTGCCCTAGGTTATGATTAAGGGTTTTAATTCTTGTGAAAAGAAAAACTCCTACTTCTTTGGATGGAAGGGGTTGACTAGGGATTATCTTCCTTATAACTCCACTGTTTAAGATTTAAAACAATGCCTGTACATCGTCAGCGGGGCCTATTCAAAAGCATAATGTGGAGACTGTGGTATCATTTTCGTCATCCTCCCTCTAAAGGCTTAGAGCTTTTGATCGAGAGTTGAATATCAGAAATAGGGAATCAATTTAAATATAGTGAATACGAATGAATTGATTCAAAATAGACATATGCAATGCATTGATAAAGTAACAGAGTTTGACATGAATAGATGTTCAAACAATCAAAAGAAAATTACAAATTGAAAATTCTAATGAACAAAATCCTCTTTGCCTGAACTTGTCACTTCAGATGGGGTGTCTTTGAGGGATGGCATAAGAACTCAACCAGACCATCTTGTGTAAACTCCAACATCCCTTCCTCAATCAAGTTTTGAACTTCATATTTTAACCTCCAACAGTCGTCAGTATCAAGCCCCGGGCTGTTGGAGTGGTATGCACACCTTGCATCAGGATTGTAGTTAGGGGACGAAGTCTTGGGATTTGGATGAGGTCCTATCTACGTAATCAGATTCATCCTCAACAGGTGTTGCAAAGCTTGTGGCAGCGACATGTTGAGTTTGGTAAACTGCCTTTTGGGTATATCCGACTTACTTTAATTAACCCGTTGTTTTTGGTGAGGTTGTTTTTAGACCCGTGATTTGGTATCAACTTAGAAAAGTCCACTCTTCACCAAACCAATCTCTTGTCTTCTCGGAATTTGATCAATGACTTGGTCTCCAACCTTGACTGTTTGCTTCATACGGCTGCAGCCGTCTTGATGAAGTTTCTTAATAATGGCTCTCAGCTCTTCTTGTCCCCAGGCTAGGCCTTGGATAAGAGCCCTCTTCCCCATCATCTCGGTTCTCATTGTTTCAACTTTAGCTTGCAGTTGTTCCAACCGTTCTTCCTTATTGTCTTCAAGACTTTTCTTGGCCAGGTTCACGGTGAGAGTGCCTTCAACTCTTCCTGCCCCTTGGATAGGTTTAGGAACATTTCCATGAACTGAGCTTCTTGAGTTTGGAGATCTCTATTGTCTTGTTTGAGAGCCATTGCTGAAATAAATAGCGAGAACATGAGAGACCTACTTTGAATCCTGCTTATGCATTGATATGTATGATATATGTATGCAAGGTTTTCAAGGATCCAAGGGGTAAACAAGAAGATGTCAGCAGTTGAAGTTTGTAGATTTGATTGAAGAATTTCTTATCGTTGAGTGTCCTTCTACGAGATTCAAGCTCACCATATCGAGTGGGTCATAGCCCCTGACTCAAGTTGTTGAGTTTTGATCTTCGGACGACATTGGCTAGAGAAAAATAAATCCCCTTGCCCCTTTCTAGATGTATGATTTATCATAACCTTCATCACAAACCCTCGAGATCCTTAAAGTGGTTAAGGAAATGTTGTGGCCTGATGTTATGATGTGTACGCTATGCGTTAAGCAAAAATGTAAGGTGATGAAAAAAAGTGACCACTGCAATAAGTCCAAGTTATTGGATAATGACTGTAAATAAATCCTGCAAGGAAATCATTTTGTCAAATAATAAAACCCTGCAAGTAATTCAAGTTGAAAGCAAACAAGTCACACAAACAGCCTTAGGTTTAGGCTTGCATGGGTTTTAAGGTAGTACCCTCATGAAGTTGGATTGGTTCAACCTGACCTAAATATAGTAACCGGGTTCTAAGGGATCTCAATATCACCGACCTTTCCCCCCAAATTTCATTCCGATAGACAATTAACTTTCCACCAAATAAAACTCAAGAGTTAAACCTCAATGAGTGTAGCATTGAGTATCAATCGGCTTTGGGTTTACACCAAAGACGGCTATCTCACTACGTCCTAAAAAGCCAAGTTGGTCAATTAAGGTGCTAAGGTCAGTTGACGCTTTATGATACCACGCAGAGGCCTCGTATTCTCCTTGATTACTCAAGGGATACCGATACACACCAAAGTATCGCATAAACGTAGCTACTGTTTCAACCGTGTCGGTATACCCCGCACAACTCCCTCACAGTTTATTGCTACTTACCTAAAAGGAATTCCCCTCAAAGAGGCAATTGAAATAACCTAGATCCTAAGGTAAACCCCACTTTTTATTTGTCCCCAGCAAAGTTGCAAGTTCTATGATACGGTGGCAGAACTGACTATTTTTGTTACTACTGGTTTTTCGTTTTTTATTAGAAAATGTACGGTAAGCAAGAGTCGCCATCGTCTTTTATTTTATCCAATAAAGGAAAAGGGAAAAAGAACAGAAAAAACCTTTTTCGAGATGTTTCTGAGTACGGGGGGTAGATTATAAAAATGGAAGGTGTTATCACCCTTTCTATCCGTGGTTTTCTACAGGCTCTTAGGCACTTGCTCATTTTTAAATTTCTTTTGTGTGTTTGTGTGCTTTTAAATAGTTTCGAACTTTCCTTAGTGCAACGTTTCACTTTATGGTAACCCTTGTATCGGTCCTCAAGGGTGTGATAAAGCGTTTTGAAAACTTTTGTTTGAAAAGTTTGTTTGAAAGTGTATGGTGTAAAAGATTCTTTTGAGCAAGTACTTAAGAGTTTCTACCTACTCGAAAAAGACTGTTCATTTTCTTATTTCCTTTAAATAGCGCTATCCTACTATTAAGGAGTAGGTAGCTCCATCGTTGGAGTTTGAGGGACAATCGAAAGGGACAATTATGGTCACTTTAGGCAACAGGGCGAGATCTCTTACTAATTGTCTTAAAACTCTAAGATCACTTTTTTACCGAGGCAACATCGAAAGGGTCATCTAGGGACTAGTGATCTTTCGAATTAGAGGACCTCCACTAAAAATTCTCACATTTCGAGAATAGTGACCGTTTTCCGAAGGCAACCGAAGTGGAGAAAAGCCCTAGGAGTGAGCATGTGCACGTGTTTGTTTTTCAGTCAATTATCTTTGCACATTTAGGGTTTTCTACTGTTTTAAATTATTGATCTTTTGCATACAATCCTATTTTCAATCATCTAACATTTTAATTAATAGCAGAAAATAAAGTGCGAGAAATTTAAACCTAGCTATTACAAGGCCTTGGGGAGGGGATTACATAACCAAAAACTTTGGGGAAAAGCGGAAAATAAAAGCAGTAATAAACCTAAGTTAAAAGCTATTACAAACTCGAAACATATACAATAATTGGAATAAATAAATAAATAAATGCGCACAAGAATGAATTTAACGAGGAATTAAAGTTTAATGAATCTAATTGATTTAGAAGAAAAATATTTTTGGATTTTTGAGAAAGTAATTAATTTTGCAAATTAACCTAATTTCTAATTAATTTTAATTATGAAAAAGGAATTTAAATTATCCTAATTAACCTAATTAATTAATGAAATTAAATATTTTATGAAAAAAATCTAATTCTAATATTTTTTATGTCTTTATGATTTTAAGATTTAATTAAAAAGATTTTTAAAACAATTAGAAATAAATAAAACAATAAAAAGGTTAAAGAAATTAAAACAAAAATTAAAATGGGCATGATGCTAGAAGTGATTTTGGGGGTGCAGAATTGAATTTGTGTTAGGCCCAAGATTGCTGGCCCAATGACTGCGTCTGATCTAGTGGGAAGCTTGCCAAGAGAGTCCACCATGCGCCTGCATGCTTGAGGCGTTGGATCTGGATATATATTGATCCAATGATGATGATATGGAGGCGTATATGTAGCGGTAGAAATGTTTAAGACTAAGCCATGAGATTGACTAGACTTGTACAAATCAAAATAAAATTTCCACCACTCTTTATTGTTTCCAAAGGAATGGCAAAAGAGCGAATAACCCAAAAAGAGGGGGAAAGACTCAAGGTAAGGGGGTTGGTTATGTAAAGGGAAGGTATTAACACCCTAAACATCTATGGTACTCCACAAGAACCTCTTTGTAAAATTTGTATATTTTGGCTATGAAATGTTGTGTAAAAAATGGGTCGTGGAGGTGAGAAAAGAAATATATTTTTATGGTTTTTTCACCCGCCGCGGTTGCGAACCTTTAATGTCTACGTACCACCTTTTCATGCAATAGGGGATCAGGGTACACGTAGTTCCTCTTTAAAAATTTTAAAACAAGTATGTTGGTTAATTTTATGAGATAAGACATCATCATCATTGTCCGTGTGGAAAAGATACTTACTACCCACAATCATGAGAAGTGAGAATTTGCATCATCTGCAAGTGGAGGATATGGCTTGGATTTTAAAATCATAAGTTCCTCACTCAACACTCAAGTAGAAAATATCTCACTTCACTACATATTATAGAAGTATAGTTGTTTAGGTCACTAAAAGGATTGACAAGAGTCTAATCTTTTGAGAAAAGTTTTTAAAACAAGAAATCCAAAATGGCAAAAATGATTTGAAATGAGATTGCTTGACTTTTAGTCTTCTCACAAAAAAATGATGTCAAAATATTATTAATTTGATTGAAGTTTATTCTTGAAAATGTTTTGAAAATGCATGGACATAAGTCCAAGTTTATTCTGAAAGTGGTTCAAGTTTTAAAAAAAGAAGAGTTTTCAAAAGGAAAGAGAAGATTTTTGAAATTAAAGATGGGAGGAGAAGAAGAGACTATCCTAAAGCATAAGGTAAAAGTTAGGGATCGGAATCATCTAACCAACAATAAGCCAATACTTGACATTATCAGCCAAGATAGAATTACCTTTCTTTGGATTGAAACCAAGCAAGAAAAGATACTAGACCTCTTGAAAGAACCAAATTTCAAGTGTAGTAAGTCTTCACAAAAATGGGCAGAGTAACGACTGTATACAGGTGAATTCCAGATTACAAACAAAGAGTGTAATCACAATAACCTGCACACAAAACAGACAAACAACCCAATTCTTGAGGTAAACCTCAAGAGCTCTAGACAAAATAATCAGATAAGGTCACAAGGTCTCCAATCACAAGCCAAGGTTTCTAATCCTAAGTCCAAGAAGTCCAATGCTCCATAGTGCCAAGGATAGTAACCAAATAGTCCAAGTACCATTAAAGATTTTATGGTTCATATTTATTATTAAGTATCCTAAGAAAAGAAAAGAAAATATCAAGTGAGTAAAGTAAAAATGACAAGAAAGTAAATGCTCAAATGAGCAAAGATGAAAATGGAATGACATTTAAATGCTAAAAGTAAATAGTGTATAAAATAAACGGGGCATATAATAAAATACAGGATAACATAAATTATTAGTGATTAGTGGTTAGTTGGATGATCATCTTGAAACTTGCATTTGGAACTCATTAGAGGATTGGTAGAACCAAAGCATCCACACAATAAGTTGCATTTTCTTTTTGTCAAGTATATCATCCATTTGGAATCCTCATAAGTACCATTTAATGATCAATGATGTTTAAGTGATCCGTATTGACCAAATATGTTATAGATCCATTAGAGGATTGGTAGAACCGAAGCCTCCATACAATGAATCTCAAGGTTATTGGATCAAAGAGATCAAATTAACATACTTGGGCTTGCAAACATAAGTTTGGGCCACGAATGATCATTTATTCGAATCGGGACAAAATTTAGCGCTATGTTAAGCAATCGTAAGTGGACTTATATAGAAGTCGCACCTATTTTTAGGCCGGTCAATAGTAATATATGCACCATTTGTTTTGAGACATGATGTAGAGATCATGCTCCAATAACACTTAGTGCAATAAGAAAGGAATGAGATGAAGAGGGGTGAGAGAGAATATACAAACTACTTTTGAATTAAATTTAATCAATCTATTATTAAAATCATTCATCCATTTTTATGGAGTTAAACTCAACACCATGGATCCAATGATGTTAATAAAGTTCATGATCAAAAATTCAACCCAACATTAGCCAGAAAATAATCACAAAATAATATTGCATTTTAATATATACATTAAAATAGGTTTTAGAAATATTTAAAATAGAAATAAGGGATATAAATATAAGCTATGATAAAATTAATCAAGAAATAAAAAGTAAGACCATAGAAAAATAAAAAATGGACTCAAATATTTTTATCAAATTTTTGGTAATTTTTTAAAGTCAGAAACTATTTTTAAAAATTAAAAGAAATGAGTAAAATAAACCAAAAATGATAAAAAATACCAAAGTCAGAAATAAAAAATAAGTGAGGTCACCAATATTTTTCACCATATCATTGCATCATTCCATATTTTTTTAAGAATTTAAAAATGTATAAAATATTTTTAAATATTTAAAACAAATCAAATAAAGTGAAAACTTATAAAAAATACCAAAACACAAAATAAAATTGTGAAAAAAATAAAAATCAGAAAGAGAATAATCAAAAATATTTTTCATAATTTTTTCAGATTTTTTGTATTTAAAATGAATTTTCTATGATTTTTTGAAGTTTAAAACAATTAAATATAAAAATCAGAAAAGAAAATAAAAGTAAAAAATATGTGGACCATTGGATGAGAGTCAAAACGCGTTAGTAATCAAATCTAAGGGATATGGCGCGTTGTGCATATAATGGTCATTAGTGAATAAAGCACTGAATAAAATTTAAATTAGAAATTCAAAAAATCCAAATGGCGTTGTTTCATTGGTTGAAAGATGACATGTTGGTCATCTTCAACCTCTAGTCAGTCTCAAACCAGGTTGCTCAATCTGTAAAATTAAAGCACAAGACCTATGCCACTCGTTTCGTCTCTTCAAGACAAAGACAACCACACCCTCCCGAAAAATTTATATAAACTGTAGCTCAAGCAATTTGGAAGGAAAGTTTTGAAAAGGGATGTGAAATTTCAAGGTCAAAAAGTGTTTCCAGTAAAAAGCAAGTGTTGCGACTAGAACCAGGGTAATGAGAGCATCACAATGATATCAAAGTTTTGAAGAGTTGATGAAGGAATCTACCTATTGAAGTTGAGTTGCAAAGCTCTAAAACTGGACTTCTATGGAGCAGTATAGGGCAAGATTCTTGAATTTAATTATACGGTTAGCTTCATGGAAGATCAAAGAAGGTGAATTGATGGAAAATTGGATTGAAAAATGCTTGAGAATATATTTCGAAGTTGCTGAATTTTGAGTTATGGAACATGTTTGGAAGGGTGACTCTGACTATCCAATCTTGAGGAAATGAATGGGGAATGACCCTTTATTTATAGGTAATCAAATGGAATGTCCAAGTGTATGAAATGATGAAGTTTGGATGGAAATCGTGTGAAGTTGCAAACAAGAAAAGTGTGACTTCCAATTTGATCAAAACTCATCCAAAACATGCGTTTTGTTGTGCTAATCAATTCTAGAACTTCACTAAACATGTTTAGAGGAATAAACGCATTGAAAACTTGTGATTAGAAGCCAAAACAAAGACTTGAAATTCAGACTTATGGGAAAACTTCAGTTCCAAGTTACAAAGTTCAATCCAATGGCATTCTCAGCTCAAGAGGTCTTAAGGCATGATTCCTGATGCTTTAGAAAGATGAGGTTATAAGCTTTGTAATGGAAAAATAATGGAATCAAATGGATGCTTGAGTGAAAGTTTTGTTGAGTCAAAGTTGGAGAAAAAGGGTTGACTTTCCATACTTAGAAATATTTCAAATTTTTCTTCAAAAGTGACCTATAATGTCTTGCATCCAAACATGGCCTTCCACTTGGGTTTTGCTCTTGACCAAAAAAGATGGAATGAAATAGACCTCTTGAATTTCATTTTGAAACTTGAACCATCTAAAATATCCAAAAATTGAGAGAGTTATGGATTGTTGAAGTTGGCAAAAAATCATGAAATGACCTATAATCTTTTGTATCCTTAAGGAAACTTCCAACCATTTTATCACTTTGCACATAAAAGAAGGCATAAAGTTCACATCCTCAAATTCATTATGGAAAAAGAATGGGCTCAAGGTGAAAAAATGGACAAAGTTATGATCATTTGAAGTCACATATAGGAAAATGGCGGTTCATCTGGAGGACTTGCAATCTTTCTTCTTCATCAAGTTTCTTCCATATGAAAACACTTTAAAAATTTTGAAGTGATTTGTTGATAACCCTTTGAAGAGAAGGATGTTTTTGGAACCAATCAAAAATACTAAAAGATGAGCAATATATGATTATTTGAATTTCAAAACCCTAGCTCATAGATCAAGAAAAATGCCTTGTGGAACTTTGACAATTTTGAACAAACTTCTTGTATCAACACAAATTCTTTGTAAATATAAATTGTTGAGGATGATAAGGAGAACTCATAGCATCCACAAACACTTACATATCTTGAGAACTGAGAGAGATATGCACTTGTCACCAAATGGAACAAAGTCTTGTCCAAACATGACTATTTCTTCCATCAAGCCATTGTACTTTTTGGATCAAATTTGATAACCTTGAAATGTGGTGAACCAACATAACCTTGACATGCCATTTCTTCCAAAGCAACTTCAATGGTGAGGTTTGAACTTCTCAAGCTTTATTAACTAAGGCATGGAAATAAACTCATGAACCCATGGATCAACTTCGTAAGCCACATTGCCTTTACTTACATTATTAACATGTAAGACAAACCCAAATTGCATTTTGTTAATTTAGAAAGAAAATCAAGACAAAACATTCATGATCACAAAAGAAAACAAGTCAAGGTGCTTGGTGATTCCTCAAAGAGCAAAGCTAAAGATAGGGAGGAGAACTAAGAAACCTAATGTGATCTTATTGTGATTGAATCAACATGGTATGATGAAGGGATCTTAGGGGAAAAAATTGGGGTATAACAGCTACCCTTATTTAAGTTTCTTCTATCCGGAGATACGAAGGTTAAAAATCTTCGTGTGGACGCGACAGGAGATACTTAAATATAAAACAAACCCTATTTTTGGCCATAAGATGCCATTCAATGCTTATTAATATGAGTGAACATGGACAATTCCAAAGGGACTCAAAACACCACTAGGGATGTAACAAAAATAAAGAAACAAGAGAGTAACCCAACCAAGAAAATAAATCACTGGTGGATCAAAAAGACCTGAATCAGAGAGGATGGTAAAATGGTCAAAGGATACACCAACTTCCACTGAAGATGAAACTACCAATGTTTACTGAAGGCAGAGAGAAAGGATCATCGACGTTCATTGTCGATGACCTACCAACTTTCACTGAAGGTAGGAAGAGAATATATCAGAGCATCACTGTTCACTAACGATGAACTACCGACATTCACTGAAGGTAGAAAAAATATAACAATCATCGATGTTCATAGCCTATGACCTACCAACTTTCACTGAAGGTAGGAAGAAAATATATCAGAGCACCACCATTCACTGACGATGAACTAGCAAAGTTTACTGAAGGTTGCAAAAAGATAACAATCATTGACGTTCACTGCCAATGATCTACCAACTTTCACTGAAGGTAGGAAGAGAATATATCATAGCACCACCGTTCACTGACGATGAACTGCCAACGTTCACTGAAGGTAGCGAAAAGATAACAATCATCGATGTTCACTACCGATGATCTACCAACTTTCACTGAAGGTAGGAAGATAATATATCATAGCATCATCGTTCATTGACGATAAACTACCAACGTTCACTGAAGGTAACAAAAATATAACAATCATCGAAGTTCACTGCCGATGACCTACTAACTTTCACTGAAGGTAGGAAGAGAAAAGTCATCATAGCACCGCCGTTCACTGACGATGAACTACCAATGTTCACTGAAGGTAGCAAAAAGATAACAATCATCGACGTTCATTATCGATGACCTACTAACTTTCACTGAAGGTAGAGAGAAAGTATATCATAGCACCACCATTTGCTGACCATGAACTACCAACATTCACCGAAGGTAGCAAAAAGATAACAATCATCAATGTTCATTGCCGATGACCTACCAACTTTCACTGAAGGTAGAGAGAAAATATATCATAGCACCGCTATTCACTGACGATGAACTACCAACATTAACTGAAGGTAGAAAAAAGATAACAATCATCAACATTCACTGCTGATGACCTACCAACTTTCACTGAGGTTAGAGAGAAAATATATCATAGCATTGTCATTCACTAACGATGAACTAATAACATTCACTGAAGGTAGCAAAAAGATAACAATCATCGATGTTCACTGTCGATGACCTACCAACTTTCACTAAAGGAAGAGAGAAAATATATCATAGCACCGTCGTTCATTGATGATGAATTACCAACGTTCAATTAAGGCAACAAAAAGATAACAATCATCGACGTTCAATGCCGATGACCTACCAACTTTCACTGAAGTTAGGAAGAGAATATATCGTAGCATCATCGTTCACTGATGATGAACTACCAACGTTCACTGAGGGTAGCAAAAAGATAACAAGTTTCCCTAAATTTCTGGAATTTCACCTAGAACAGGTCTCAACTTCTTCTTTAACCGAGGCACTGGCGTAAACTGACGACGGACTGCAAACTATCCACTCAAAGAGGATATAACAAAAAAAAGTTATGTAGACTTTTACAAGGAAACACAAGTTGCTCAAATAAAGAGACCTTCTACTTGTTGTCATGGAGGATTGTAAAAAGAAATGACTTTCTGGGGAGAGAAATATGGCTTCCTGGGGAAAGAAATATGACTTCCTGGGGAAATGCCACAATATTCCTGCTGAGGAGATAAAGTCTTCTCGTGCAAAATAAATGCACAAACCAAAACTCGAAGCTTTCCGAAATCCAAAGTAAATAATATTGTTGTGGAACCAAAGATTCAAACCAGAAATAAACTAGAATGGAACAGTCAACTAAAATACATCCTTTGAGAAATAAACTCAAGAGGGAAAACCAAATCCGTCCAAACAAGGAGTTGTACAGGAAGGCTAAAGAAAAAATCTTCCACGAGGGATAAATTAGTAGAGAAATTGAAATAATATATGCTTTCTACTTAAGTCCAACACTCTATTGAAGAGAGGACAACGTAACTCTGCAAAAAAGGGTGATATGTCAACAAAAATATTAACAAATGTTAATGAACAATGATTTGCCAATTTTATCTATACATGATATATGTATGAATGTATGAGTGTTATCATGCGTATGATGACAAAACAGATATATAACACTGGGAGTAACCAGGAAAAACCACCTCAGGCACAAACAGCACTCGGCTAAATCACATCCAAGATGAACAATCCAAGAAAAAGTAAGCGCCAACTGAGGAAACATAACCTATTTCCTACTTTAGCTTTACTGGGGAGAAACATAATCTGGAAGTAAACAAAACAAAGTGAAAGAATAGTACAGATATAGGGATAGAACATCCTTCTCCAGGCTTCACCGGGGAAATAAATGTTTTCAAAAGTAACACTTCTACTGGGGATTGCAAAACCAATCTCAAGTAAAGCAAATGGACACCAAATCATCAAAACATTCACTGAGGAATTTAGGCCCACTTCATTGGGGAGGTTAACACCACATCCTGAAAGGGAAAACCACAATACATTCTTCACTAGAGAAACCGGGGACCTGCGTTTTTCAAGAGTGATTATGGTACCAACTTCTCTGGAAAAAGAACTTCCATTAGACCGAATGAAAACTTCACTAGAGAAACATCGGATTGAAACTTCACATCATGAAAATTCATAAAAAAGGAGAAATGATTCCAAACATGACCGAGGATACCGGAGTCACGAACCCAATACGACGAATCATCCTGAGTAAACCTTCCCGAGGGAAACAAAAACTTCTTAAAACAACCGGAGTTTGTCCATTCCTGGGATCACCATTTTTGTTGTTGTTGTTTTTTTTCGCATCACATATTCTAAAGTAAAAGCAAATTGTAAATCCTTTTTGAAAAATCGATTTTGTTATTTAATCTTTTTGCTTTGAAAGTTATTATCAATAATAAATGGAGTCTTTGCAAGCTAAATAAAATAAGAAACATAAAGAATTGGGTAGTAGCTCAAACTTTATTAATAGAATGGTAGTCCGCAAATGGCGAGACTCTATAGATGATTACAAAGTTAGAAAAATGGTAATATATAACGAAAAAGATACATTGAGATACAATGACCACTATCCCCTCTAACAATTTTTGAAATCCTGAGCAGCAGCTTCCGTTGAAGTATGATGAGGATTCGAGAAGATTGTTGCTTGAATGATCAGATCTTACATGATGCAGTTCTTGCCAAGAAAGTCCCTAACTTTTTCCTAAGTTGCCCTTGCGGGTTTTCAACTTAGCGGGAAATTTATTCTGTTTACGTCTCTAAGTTTTTCCTAGACCGCCCTTTCAGGTTTTCGGCCTACCGAGACGATCTTTTTTGCCTAAGCCGCCATTTCGGGTTTTCAACTTAGCGAGTTGTTCTTTTATTTCTTTAGGAGAAGTATTTCTTGACTGCATCAGCATTCATGGGACGTGGGAACTCCTCACCATCCATAGTTTCAAGAATTAATGCACCGCCAGAGAAGGCTTTCTTGACAACATATGGGCGTTCAAAATTGGGAGTCCACTTGCCCCTAAAATCAGTGTTGAAAGACATGATCTTCCTGAGCACGAGGTCGCCTTCTCTGAATTCACGAGGCTTGACCTTCTTATCAAAAGCTTTCTTCATTCTCTTCTGATATAACTGTCCATGACACAAAGCCGTCATTCTCTTTTCTTCGATCAAATTCAATTGGTCAAACCTGTTCTGGACCCATTCAGCCTCTGTCAACTTGGTTTCCATTATCACATGCAAAGAGGGGATCTCAACCTTGAATGGGAGTACAACTTCCATTCCATACACAAGGGAAAATGGGGTTTCTCCTGTTGAGGTGCAGACAGATGTTCGATATCTATTCAAAGCAAAATGGAGCATTTCATGCCAATCCTTATAAGTAACAACCATTTTCTAGATAATCTTCTTGATATTCTTATTAGAAGCTTCAACATCCCCATTCATCTTCGGCCTGTACGAAGATGAGTTGTGATGGACAATCTTGAATTCTTCACAAAGTTCTGACATCATCTTGTTGTTCAGATTCGAGCCATTGTCGGTGATAATTCTGCTCG
The DNA here is from genome assembly GCA_948472305.1 of Vicia faba. NCBI lineage: Eukaryota > Viridiplantae > Streptophyta > Magnoliopsida > Fabales > Fabaceae > Vicia > Vicia faba. The sequence goes on along the minus strand of OX451735.1, from coordinate 453,277,810 downwards.
GTACACCATACCGACGTATAATATTATTCTTAATGAAGCGCACAACCACCTGCTTGGTAAGGTTAGCATATGAAGCAACTTCCACCCATTTGGTGAAGTAATCGATTGCTACCAGGATAAAACGGTCTTCATTTGAAGCTTTGGGTTCTATCATCCCAATCATGTCAACACCCCACATAGAGAAAGGCCACAGGGAAGAAATGACATTGAGGAGTGTCGGAGGCACATGGACCTTATCTGCATAAATTTGGAATTTATGACCCTTCTTTGCAAATTTGTAACAATCAGATTCCATTGTCAGCCAATAGTAACCTGCCCTTAGCATCTTTTTAGCCATCGAATGTCCATTGGCATGTGTGCCAAATGAGCCTCATGAACCTCATGCATCAACATGTCTGCTTCATGTCTATCCACGTATCTGAGCAAGACTATGTCGTAATTTCTCTTATATAACACATTTTCCCTGAGGAAGAAACTGCCTGCCAATCTTCTTAATGTTTTTCTATCTTTATTTGATGCACCGATCGGGTATTCCTGAGTCTGGAGAAGATGCTTGATGTCATAATACCAAGGTTTTTCATCTGCTATCTCTTTTGTTGTAAACACATGAGTGGGCCTATCCAATCGTCGAACCATAATTCAAGGTATACCATTCCAAGTATTTACTTGATACATATAAGCCAGAGTTGCCAGAGCATCCGCCATCTGATTTTCATCTCTAGGAATGTGATGGAATTCGGCTTTATTGAAGAAGGGTAACAATCTTCTAGCATAATCTTTGTAGGGGATCAAGCCAGGGTGAAGAGTATCCCACACTCCTTTAATCTGATTTATTACCAAAGCTGGATCACCATACACATCCAGAATTTTAATTCTGAGATCAATAGCTTCTTCGAGACCCATGATGCAAGCCTCATATTCTTCCATAACATTAGTGCAATCAAATGTCAACCTTGCAGTAAAAGGAATGTGCGATCCATGTGGATTGATAATCACATCACCAATTCGTTTACCATAAGCATTCACAGCTCCATGAAATATCATATTCCAATGAGATTCAGGGTCAGGACCTCCCTCAGGAAATAGTTCATCACAATCTTTTACTTTCAGAAACATCACATCCTCATCAGGGAAATCATACTCCACAAACTAATGATCCTCCACTGGTTGATGAGCAAGATAATCTGCCAATATACTGCTTTTAATAGCTTTTTGAGTGCGGTATTCGATATCATATTCAGATAGCAACATCTGCCAGCGGGAAATTCTCCCAGTAAGAGCAGGATTTTCAAAAATGTACTTGATTGGATCCATTTTGGAGATTAATCAAGTAGTGTGATTCAACATATACTGCCGCAAACGTTTCACCGCCCAGGCTAGAGCACAACATGTCTTTTCCAGCATGGAATACCGCGACTCACAATCAGTAAAAGTTTTACTGAGATAATAAATGGCATACTCTTTCTTCCCTGTTTCATCTTGTTGTCCCAGAATACAACCCATAGATTTATCTAACACTCTCAGATGCATAATGAAACTACGCGATCGGAACCTGGCACCTGGATGTTAATGAAACATCAATGAAGTCGCCACCGAACGTATTTTATCCCGCCGAAAGGGAAAGGTAAACATCGAGAAAACCTGAAAAGGGAGAAATCACGGTCTTTCGACCGAGAGATCGGGTAAGGGAGTCTATTACGTGAGGGGAAGGTGTTAGCACCCGACACGCCCGTAGTACTCTACGGTATCCACTCTTATTGTCTAATCTAAATGGGTCTGGTCAAATCCTATGTCTATGGCTTCCAACTGAAAAGGGAATGCATGCAAAAGAAGAAAAGAAAAAAATGTAGGGAAAATAATAATTGTGCTCGGTTAGGCCCTACCCCAATGCCTACATACCCCTTTTAAGGGATCAGAGAAGCCATAGTTCAACTTATGTATTTTGGTTGGTTTGTGTTTTTTTAGTTAAGACAACAAAAACAGGCAAGATGGCAAAACATCAAATAAAACAACAAGCAAATGAGATGGTAAAACATCGGCTAAATAATAACAAAGTAACATGTCAAAGATGGCGAAACGTCAAATGGTAAAATAACACACCTAACAGTGACATTGAAAGTCAAAGTTAGATAATCAAACATGTGTGATGGCGAAACAACGGCTTCAAACAAATGTGCGATGGCGAAACATCGACTTAAAGATAACAAAAATATCATGGCAAAGATGACGAAATATCAATAAATTGGATGACAAAACATCATACCTAACAATTATATCGAGAATCAAAGTAGGATAACAAACAGACGCGATGGCGAAACATCGGCTTCAAATAAATGTGCGGTGGGGAAACATCGGCTTAAAGATAACAAAAATATCAACGCAAAGATGACGAAACTTCAATAAAACGGATGACAAAACATCACACCTAACAATGACATCGGGAATTAAAGTAGGATAACAAACATGTGCGATGGCGAAACATCAGCTTCAAACAAATGTGTGATGGAGAAACATCGGCTAAAAGATGATAAGGCATCATGGTAGAGATGGCAAAACATCAATAAAACAGGTTTAAAAGAAAATCCAAGAGGCACACAAACTAATAGGATTGGTTTTTATCTTTTATTTTGAAGAGGAGTTTGAGTTTATTAGAGGTGCTCTTATGATTTGCCAAGAAAACAATTTTTTTTAAGATGCAAAATGCAAAGAAAGTTAAAAACAACTAAGGGAAGCTAGCCTAACACTATCCCTAGTGTTATCATACAATGGTTGACCCTAAGATCGAGGATAAAGGAAAATCCTATCTTATGTTAACATATTAAAGGGAGCTTAACAAAACTATCCTATAGGGAACATGCAATGAGAGCGAAGTCGTGATCCCAATTTCTAAATTGAGTGACTCATCGATTAACAATTAAAGAAGAAAAGTAATAAACATCCTATAGGGAACATGTAATGAGAGTGAAGTCGTGATCTCAATTTCTAAATTGAGTGACTCATCGATGAACAATTAAAGAAGAAAAGCAATAAACATCCTATAGGGAACATGCAATGAGAGCAAAGTCGTGATCTCAATTTCTAAATTGAGTGACTCATAGATCAAAAACAAACACAACACATGCATCAGACAAAAACCAGAGGGCCTCCTGACATGTATCAGCAACAGAGGTCCCATTATGTAGTCAGAGATGTATGCAAAATGAAGGTGGGAGAAAGGAAGTGGTATAATACCCAATAGATAAATATCTGTAGTAGTCAAGCAAGAATAAAAGAACCCATAGAAACTTCAAGCAAGCTGGCATCAGTAGACAAATTGAGTCAGGAATTACACCATCAGGATATAAGCAATTTATCAGGTATGAACAAATCCCAGGACAATGTATGACATTCACAATCATATGTATGTGTATCCTTCATAAATCATCAAACATGCCAAACACAAGAATAATGCCAATATAGTGAATTGTGTTCCATAAATAAAGTGAAACACCCAAATCCTCAAGCCCAAAAGTGGAAAGTTTCTCAGAGTACCTCGCACATTCAACAACCAAGTTAGTATTCCATAAGGTGAATGATGGCTCATACATGGGATGGATGCAACGTGATGAAGTGAGAACAACATAATAACAATTATCAAACATTAAAAATGATAGAAAAAGAGGACACAATCATAAGCACAGATTAGGTCAAAAGAATCAGAGAAATGTTGCTCCTTTCTATCACCATGTTGAGTTGACAATTGAATATCAATCAAGGATCATAAGAGCTTGATAATAATTAATAAAGACCATGAAGGTCAGTAGCAAACAAACTTTAATCATGCACATTTAATTCAATCAAAACTTCATGCACACAATAAAAGATGGAACCTACATAACGCACTAGAAGATTCAAACATTCAAACATGAGGCATTAAAATGAAATGGCTTGGGCTAACATAGAAATTCAGAATCAACATGATCATTAGGTTCCCAATTATAGGCCTCACTCAAGTTCATTGACCATCAACAAATGGCAACAAGACATACAAACGTAACTGGGTACCTTCACTTCACAATCACATCAAAAATAGAAACAATGGTCCATAATTCCAACCAAAAAAGTGATAGCATCTTTGAAAAATATAGAATTCAGAATTCAAGCCCTGAGTTCATGAATGATTGAGGAGGAGACCAAATGAAGCTCAAAGTTCAAAGACTAGTTGGCAAAACTACCAAGCTAGACAAGTTTTCAAAATACTTTGTGGAAAAATGTCAAACCAAATTAAAAAAATCAAGATGAATGGTTTTAAAATCCTCCATGCATTCATGAACCATAATCAAGACCCGAATTCCAATAAAAATCCAAGGCACAAGGGTTTTGAATATGAAACTTGCACCATAAGCAACAAAACCTAGATTTTGCCTTTTGATCCTAAATATTAACTAAATAGGATCAAAACTCAAACAAATTAAAACAAGATCAAACCAATCACCAAGAAACCCTAAGTGTCAGAAAATATATTTTTTCACATTTTTTGAATTAGGAAAGGTAAAAAAAAAGAATTTAAATTCAAACAATTATTCAATTAGCAAATATTCACATATCAAAATAATATTTAAAACAAAAATCAGAAAAATGGCCAACAAAAATTATTTTCAAACATTAGAACTAAAAAGACACATCCCTGAATTTTTGTGGAATTTTTGAATTAAAATAAATATTAAAAGAAAAAACAAACAAACAATTAATAATTGAATTATTATTTAAGGGCAAAAAATGTAAACCCTAGCCAAAAATTATGAAAAGGCAAAAAAATGAAATTATACTCTGACTCCATGACTATAAAAAAGCTTTCATAATTTTTTTGAATTTTTTTGGTTAAAGGGAAATATTAAAATAAAAATCAAACAAACAATTAAAAAAAATAACCTTTGAAATTAAATTTTAAATCAAAAATACAAAAAATGATGAACCAAAATCAATAAATTTTTACATTATTTTATGAGCCTAGAATATTTTTTGTGGATTTTTTAGATCAAAGGAACTATTAAAAAGAAAATAAAATTTGAAAAAATTAACTAATTAAACCTATGAATTTTTAAACCAATCAAATCAATTTAAAAAAAGTCCAAAAAAATATGATATACTAGAAAATAATATTGGCCTATGGTAATTTTTTCATGATTTTTAAAAATGTTTTAATCACAAAAATAAAATCAGGAAATCAAATAAAATCAAAAAATATGAAAAATGTATTAAAACTCAAATGGACCAATCAGATCCGTCCACATCATCATCTTCAACCTTCGGATCCTTTCAAACACGCGCGTTTTTTAGTGCTAGGGCTCATGTTTAGGTCCACCGTACATACTCATTTCTCCATCAAAATCAATGATTCCAAACAAAAATCAAAGTTCAAATTGCCAACTACATCATGCCTTTTACAAAATTCAAAATGATTGACTATGGAAGTAGAAATCAGAGCAAGAAAATGGAAAAACCTCATTGATCCCTAAAAAAAACCAGAACTTCGTCAAATCGCATATGCTTCAGAATCGAACAAATTTATACATCAGATGTAAGATCTGGCCAGCTATGAACATAATTACAAGCTTTATATCCCATGAATCAAGCAAAATTATGGAGAATCAAGATCTGAAAATTACCTTTCGAGTTGAGAAATAAACTCAACTATGGCCTCTGAAGTAGAGCGAAAACTCTTGTCCCTTGCTTCTAATTCTCCAATTAAGTGAAAATGATCATGAATCAAGCTCTTGAATGGAGAATAGAGAAGCTTCGAAGGAGAAATTTTTTGAGAGAGAGAGATTGTAGTTTCTGATTTCTTTAGAGAAAATGAGTGCCCCTTTCGAAAGGGAATGAAATGTTGCTTATAAAGACTGGTCTGAGGGTATAAGGGTCTTTGGAAATCTCAAGGCCGTTAGGAGCGGATTTTGCAAAAACAGAGAAAAGAAAGGTCCCCATGGGCATGCGTTTTGTTTTCACTTATGCCTAGCTTATAGGTCGTTTTGGTGATGTCATGTTGAGTGGCATTGTGAGCAAAACATGCGCATTTTGTGAGCTGGCTAAGTTGAAAATAAACAAAACTGAAGTTTTGCAAAATCTTTAATCAGGGGCATGGTTCTCTAAAAATCTGGCTAGCTGACTTTAGGCTCAGACCATTTGAAATTCCCTCGTGCGTTTTGGATGCTTGAGGGGCCTGTCAAAAGCTTTCAAAATGTAGAACAAACTAGGGCTTTAAACTTTCCAAATTGATGAAAACTTGATGGAGAAATAGTGTTGCAAACTTGAGGCAAAACTACAAATTGGCTTGCATGGTCCGCGCGCGTGATGGGGCCAGTTTTGGGATACCAACTTTGAAAGATCACAACTCACTCAATTCTTGGCCAAACTGAATGATTCAAAGTTCAATGGGAAGCTCTCATGGAAGACTACAAAATGTTCTTTTTAATTTTTCAAATTAAAGCTTGAATCAACATAAATTGATTTCACAAAATGGCATGCCAAGTGTTTGATGAAATTACGCGCATGGCGTGCCCAAGAGAAGTCATTTTGGCACTTAGCATTTTTCCTTAAATTTTAAGTTACTTCTTGAACAAGTTACACACAAATCCAACATTTCTCATGATTCAAAGATGAATTTGGGTATGGAATATGAAAAGAGGGTGTTTAAAATGATAGTTGACCAAAAGTCCACTTGGTCAACTCCTGATTTTACTGATTTTGGTCAAAATGACCAAATTGCCCCTTTTGATCAATTGAACCATTTCCAATCCAAATTGAACCTCAATATTTCAATCCTAAATGCTTAATAACAAGTGGTGAACCATGGAAATAAGTTTGGGTGAAAAAGTCAGAGAAATCCTGATTAAATCCAAAACCCTAGTTTTGTGCCATGTGCTAGGAGATAGCTAATCAAGCTTCAAAACCCTAATTCCACTGCACCATGAGAGACTCTTTGATAAAATTTGATTCTAAAGATGATAGGATAATGATGCTTCAAGAATTGGGTCATCTAGACCCCAATTGCTTTAACTTGGACCAAACCCTAAATTTGGTTACTATCTTTGGATACTGATGAACCATCTTCAAAACTTCAAATCTTTTGGGCATCCTGGCCAAAGATTTGGACAAAGACCTTCCAAATAACAATGAGATGTTGTAACTTCCCAAACTTAGACTTGTACATTGATTAATAGCCTTGATCAAGTAAAACCCTAATCTAACTGGTGAATCAAAGGAGTAATTCTTCTTATAATCAAACACAAACTTCAATCCCCTGATGGTCCACAGAGATGGATAAAATATCTTGAGATATGCAATAACTTTTGAGCTTGAAAGATCCAGAGGTTTAGATGATAAGATTCTTCTTGAGAAACTTGTCAATGCAACCAAACTTCAAAGCTTGAGGAAGACTTGATAACCAAAGTACCTTGATCCTATCATAATGTATGAATGCAATGCACTATGGTGTTCATGATGAAACATAAGCCTAAATCAAGAGGGTAAATTTTGGGGTGCAACACATAATCAACGGTCTTCCTTCGACAGGAGAGAGCAAGATAGGAGGTTCAAGAAGATATTATTTAATACTTTCAAATTCCATTTGGCAGTCATCCATCCACACACAACCTTGATCTTTCTTTAACAAATTAAAGATCGGTTCACATGTTGAAGTCATGTGGGAATGAATTTGGAACTATAATTCAAATGCCCGAGGAACCCTATGACTTGATTTTCAGTTCCTGGTACTATCATCTCTTGAATTTCTTTGACTTTATCAGGGTCAACTTCAATTCCTTTATGGATAACAATGAAACCCAACAATTTTCCTGATCGAACACCGAAGGTGCATTTATTTGAATTCAAGTGGAGACGATACTTCCTAAAACGCTGAAACAACTTCAACAAATCTTTTACATGCCCTTCTTCAGTATGGGATTTAGTAATCATATCATTACCATATACCTCGATTTTCTTGTGCATCAGATCATGGAATAGGGTTGTCATAGCCCTCTGGTACATTGCACCAACGTTCTTAAACCCGAAGGGCATCACTCTGTAACAGAATGTTCCACAGGGTGTGATAAAAGTTGTTTTTTCCATGTCCTCTGGAGCCATTATTATTTGATTATAACTGGAAAATCCGTCCATGAACGAGAATACTTTGAATTTTGCTGTGCTATCCACTAACATATCAATGTGTGGCAACGAAAAATCATCTTTTGGACTAGATTTATTTAGATCTCTGTAATCTACGCACATGCGTACTTTTCCATCTTTTTTTGGTACTGGGACAATATTGGCAATCCATTGAGGATACACTGACGTCACAAGAAAACCAGCATTAATCTGCTTTAGAACCTCCTCTTTGATCTTTACTTCCATATTTGGGTGAGTTCTTCTCAACTTTTGTTTGATTGGCAGACACTCTGGTTTCAACGGTAAACGGTGCTCCATAATATCTGTATCTAGACCAGTTATATCTTGGTAAGGCCAAGCAAAAATATCCACATACTCTTTCAACAGCTCAATCAACCTTCTCTTCACATTAGGATGTAGCGATGCTCCAATCTTGACTTCTTTCAGATCTTATTTTCAACTCAAATTGATCACTTCCAATGGATCTTTATATGGATGAATGGTATTTTCCTCGTGATCAAGCAACCATGAGACCTCTTCTAGAATCTCATCATAATCTTCTTCTTCGGCCCCATACACAGGACATTCAAAGTTGGGAGAGGGTGTAGGGTCATTGTATTCAACGTGTTTCTTAATTAATCTGCACATAAGATTTATGATTGCTTTTAGAAACTGGCACATATAAAAAGTGATCATGCAAATTGAATTTTAGTTATTATTTATTTTGAAGGGTTTTTTCGGATTACCATTTTCCAAGAAAAAGCAGAAAATAAAGAGACAATTTGGGAAACAAAGACAACTTTTATTATTGATTTTAAAAGTCACAGCAAACAGATAAGCCCTACAACATTAATACTTTCACCTTGGGAAGAGTGAAAGCTATTAAAAAAGATTAACAAAACAAATTACTTTGAAACATGTATGCAAGAGGGAACATCAATGGTGATCCGGTTTTGAATCCTAACTCCATGCGTCACATAATTCGGCATTTCCTGCTCTACTTCATCTTCCACAATGGCATTAATCCCAGAAACAGTTGGATGAAGATATACCTCGCTACAGAAGCTGTCTTGATACCTGCCTGCAGCAGACTTCAGCTTCACGCTCTTACCTTTGTCATTCTTCAAAGAGAACCCCAAGCCGGCTATGTTCTTGTTTACAGGTGGATCCACAATTTGTTCCCATACCTCACTATGACCCTTACGCACAACTTGCTGTATATCCTTAAGCCAAACCATGGAATTCTCATTTCCTCTTATATTATCAATGGATAAGGCTTGGAACTGGGTTCCAACAACAACTTCATCCGCCTCCCCAATGCTGAAAAAGGACAAATGAGATATCAATAATGCATATTCCCCATTTATGATTACTACTTTCCCTTCACGTACAAATTTCAGTTTTTGGTGTAAAGTTAAAATGACATCCCCTGCCTCATGAATCCACGGTCATCCTAATAAATAACTATAAGCGGGAACAATGTCCATGACCTAGAAAGTCATCTGAAACAAATGTGGTCCTATATGAATAGGCAAGTCCACTTCAACAATAACAAATTTCCTTGATCCATCAAACGCTTTCACAATGATGCCACTCGGGCGCATAGGCATTCCTTATTATTTCAACTTCATAAGAGTTCTCCTCGGTATAACGTTCCATTGTCAATCAACACATTGGATAATGAATCATTCTTGCAATTCATAGAGATGTGGAGGGCCAGGTTGTGATTCCTTCCTTTATCTGGTAATTCATCATCGTAGAAACTCAAGTTATTACATGATGTAATGTTCCCTATTACGCTACTGAATTGGTCTATAGGCATACCATTCTCCACAAAAGCTTGGTCCAATACCCTCATCAAGGATTCTCTGTGAGCAGACGAGTTCATAAATAAAGCCAAGATAGATATTTTTGAAGGAGTCTGCAGTAGCTGATCTATAATTCTTTAGTTTCTCATCTTGATTATTTTCAAAATATCATCCACTTCTTTCTCTAATGTAGCCCCACTAGTCTCACCCGTAGCCTTCTTGGGTTCAACATTCTCAGTAATTTTCTTTCTAGCACTAACATCTCCTCGAACAACTGGTGCAAACACACGACCGCTGCGGGTCACCCTGCTATTTTCAGCAATATTTCCAACATCAGGCATTGGCTGGATGGGAACTTCCACTCCATCCTCTAAGATTGTAGCGTTGTATTTGTAGGGTACAACCTTATCTGACTTATAGGGGATAGGACCCGACAAACTAATCACCAATGGGGTAACAGCTGGCTTGTTATAATATTTAACTTCAAGATGGGCGGGTTCCCCAAAACAAGGTAAAATAACGTTTACCCCTTCTTCAACACAATCAGTCATTATTGAGTCATTTCTGGAAAACAAATCCTCATCTGAGGAGAAATACTCATCTGTAGAGGCATACTCTTCATTCGACTCTTCTTCAGTCAAGTAAACCTCAATCAAATAAACTTCATGGTAATCATCCCTTTGAACTGTAACCTTGATAGTTCCATTGTCTAATAACAACTGAACACCTTTCTTCACAATTGAACATCCTCGGGAGTCCCGGAAGCAAATTCGGCAAGACCCATACTAGTGTTTTACCTGACCAGCCATATGGCAGAAAGTAGCATGCAATTGCACAAGGTCCTCATTCATATACTCTACATCAAAAATTCGGAATTCTCCAGGACATCCAGAAACCATATTAGCCTCCTCTTCATACTCTTCCCTAGGCCTGATTATGTGGACGAGCATCCATCATCTCATTAAAATCATCCTTTATCTTATCGCAATTGTGATACGGTGGAAGAACCGACTGTTAATACTGGTTTGCTTTTTTTGTTTGCAAATGTCACGGTAAGCAAGAGTCGCCACCGACTTTTATTTTATCCAAACAAGAAAAGGAAAAAGAACAGAAAAAAACTTTTCGAGAATGTTTCTGAGTACGGGGGGTAGATTATAGAAAGGGAAGGTGTTAGCACCCTTTCTATCTGTGGTTTTCCACGGGCTCTTAGGTACTTGCTCATTTTGAAATTGCTTGTGTGTGCTTGTTTTGAAAAGTTTTGTTTTACTTCGTTTTAACCCTTGTTTCTGTCCTCAAGAGTGTTACGAAGTTGTTTTTGAAAACTTTGTTTGGGAAAATGTTAGTGTGAAAAAGTTTTTGTTTGTTTGAGCAACTACTTAAGAGTTTCTACCTACTCGAAAAAGACTGTTCATTTTCCTTTAGACAGCGCAATCCTATTATTAAGGAATAGGTAGAACCGTCGTTGGAGTTTTTTATGGACATTCGAAGGGACAAATACGATCACAAGAGCAATGTTAGGAAATACTAGTAATCATCCTAAAGCCTTAAAGATCTTTTTCCGAGGCAACATCCGAATGGGTCATTTTAGATCTTTCGGGGCTAGAGGACAACCACTAACCAACCGTATACTTCATGACCGTTTATCGAAGGCAACCACAGTGGAGTAAATCCTAGGAGTTAGCATGTGCGAGTGTAATTTTCAGTTAATTATCTTTGCACAATTAAGGTGATCTACTGTTTTAATTTTCAGTTATTCTATCCATACAATCTAAGCAGTTTATAGTTTGCGAAAATTAAAATTCGGGAAAGTTTAAAGTCCTAGCTATTACAGGGCTTTCGCAGATACATAATTGTCTTGACTGTAAATAAAGATGCGGAAATTTAAAACCCTAATTAAATCTATTACAACCCTAAGCAGATACAATAATAGAACAAAGAATTAAAATGCGCGCGGTGAATTAAATGCGAGAATAATTAGAAAACCTAAAAATCTAGATGAAAAAAAATATTTAGGTTATTTTTGAGAAAAAATTGAATTATGCACAAAATTAAAACCCTAATTTCTAATTAATTTAAATTATATAAAATAGAATTAAATGGCCCTAAATTAAATTAATCTAATTAATTAAGAAAATAAAATATTTTTATGAAAAAATGATTTTTAATGTTTTTTATGAATTTTTGATTAAATAAAAAAATGATTTTTATGTTATTTTTTTAAAAAAAGAAATAATTAATAAAATAATTAAAACAAAAGAAATAAAATAGAAAGGAAAGAGATTTGGGCCTGTTAGAAGCAATCAGGGGGGTGTGAGTTGAATTTTTGTAAGCCCATTAACTACTGAGCCCAATCCTTGCGTGGGATCAAGTCGAATTCCCTTCTGATGGTCTACCATGCTCTTTGATGTGTGGGAAGCTGGATTTGTGATGGTAATAATCCATTGGCTGGATTGTTGGGGAACATGGTAGGCGTTTGGAAGCATGGTGTACGTGATCTGCAGTTAAATATGAAGAAAAACACAAAACGTTGGGACCTGTGATCGAATTCAGGTCCTCCCACTAAATACCAATGCACCTTACCATATGAGCCATGTATCTTGTTTGTTAGTATAATGATAACAATTAATATTATATAAAAATAAGTAGGTTAATGAATTAAAACAAAAAACGCACGCCAACATTCAAATGGTCCAATGATAGTCAGACATGTTGGCTTCTTTTTCCTTGTCCGTCGTATTAGGTCTGTAACCTTTACCTACGGCCAAGCTTCCATGGTTGTAACCCTGTGCCATTCAAAAATTACGTACAATCAATATAAATATAAGTCAAGACCATGGATCGATTGGATTTGACCCCCTGATCACAATGGTATCCTTCTTTAGGACCAATTGTTCTTGCATTTGAAAGCCCTAAAACAACAAGGCAAACCCTAGCTATGGAAAATATTCATACATACGTTAAAACTTCAATTAAAGGGTCTAGACACGTAGCAAACATGAAAACAAACATGAATATACCATTCAAACATGTTCATGATGCAAGAATCATAGTAATTGGATTTTGAAAAAGAAGCAAACCGTGACGATCGTATGTCTCGTTTCTGGACTTGGGAGGGATGGAAAATGGTTGGAACGTGTTCTAGAGATGCCCGGGAATCGATTGGTGGCTTTGAAAGTCTTTGTGTCGGCCTCTAAATTGGGAATTAGTCTACCACTTTTTTAAAAATTTTCAATTCTTGCTTGCAGCTTCTTACGACCTCCAATCCTCATTTTTTCTGGCTTGGTTATGTCCTATATATGTATTGGAATTAATTAGGTCAACAAAAACTATATGGTATCTTAGTGAATTAAATAGATTTGATTTGATTTTGTTTTTGTATGATATCTTTCCAAAACAACAAAAATCATGCTATTTTTTATTCAATCAACCCTTGCATGACTTGGATATGATATGCTAGCTTGATTAGATTTGATTCCTACAAAAAATCAGATCAAAAATCAATCTTTTGTATTTTTTTGCAATTATTTGATTTCATTTGAATTTTAAATAATAAAAAATCAAAATCAAATAAATAATGAAGCAAATAAAGTGTAGATTCTTATTTGGGTTGTGGACCATGTCCCAAGCAAGATTCAATCATGAAAAACTAGGCCCATTTGACAAAAAAAATTCATTTTTGAGCACATTTGACTTTTGGCAATTTTGCAAAAATGGTCAACTTTGACAATGCATATCTCCCCCTATTTTAACCTTAGAGAGATGTTCTTTGACTTTTTAGAAAGCTTAGGATGTCCCCTAAACAACCATTTTGGTCTCATCTCAATTGGGTCTTCCTTGTTCATGTAAGAAGCTTTGACCCAAAAGGTGTTTTTGTTGACTTTTCAAAAGGACCTATAATGTAGAAATTCATATTTTTTGATGAGTACATATTTTGAATTTGAGGGATGAAGATTACTTGTAGGGAATTGAATCCTCTTCAAAATGAGCTTTGGATGGAAAATGTCTGGTAAAGTATGAAGAAGTTATGCTTGGTCAAAGTTTGGTTGAATTTTCCTATAAAACCCTAATTTAGCATCTTTTGGGTTTTGGTGAATTTGGGGCATTCCTTGAGGAATAATGATCAACCCTTGATAAAATGATGGTTATAACTTAAAATGTTGATGTTGACCAAAAATCTTAAAGTTTGACTGTATGTGGGCCACAATTGACTTTTGATCTAGTACAATTGATTTTCAGGCATCTGAGCAGTTGACTGAGCAAACTTCTTGTGCAAGGCATGAAACTTAACATGAATGATCTTGAGAACATATTAGGACCATGGAAAGAATTTGGGACCTTTGGAGCTCCCACACCCTGATGAAAATGGAAACCCTAATTTGAGGTACATTGCCTTAGGAGAGAGTTTGTCTAGTCAACTATTGGGCATCCTTGAGAAAATTAAGGACCACAATGGGCATGTGTTGAGTAAAATGAGAGGGCAAATTTTGGGGTACAACAGTTGCCCCTGTTCAATCTTCTTAAACTTGAGGGTGTAGATTCGCTGTCCGCTTTTCGTAATCTGAAGGTGGAAGATGATTGAACACTAGAGTGTCCATAAATTTGCACTCGTCTGAGATGGTGATGGACTTTGTAGGTAGTATCGGGAATGGGATTACAGATGCCATTTGGAAAAGATGATGGAAGATTGTCGGAGAGGGACTTATAGATGCCATCCAGAGTAGTGTTGATTTTGTGAGATATTCCTTCGATGAGAATTCCTGATCCTGTTGTTGAGGAGGGATCTGCTGAGGAATATCGGTCTCTGTCTTGGGAGAAGTAAAATTTTAGGAGCTTCAGTTGTCCGTTACTCTACTGAGGAATCCTTTTTCAGTCGGGGAGGTGAAAGTGAACTGTTATCTGGTCGTGCTCCAAGATTTACAGTGATTTGTTGAGGATAATAAGATTAACTGCTATATGGCCGTGCTCCAGGTTTCAGTGACTTATTGGGGAGACGAGATTAAACTTGCTATCTAGTCGCGCTCTAGGCTTTTCAATTTCTCAATTCTTATTTGGGTTTCAACATGAATTTAAGGCGTACTAATATCCGGTCAATTTCTGGTCTTCATAGTAATTGGCCGAGTAAACTGCTATTTGGTCAAATCCCAAGCTTCGCAGTACCGCATACTATTATCTGGTCGATTTCCAGGTTTCGTAGTGTACCTTGCCGCTACCTGGTCGTGCTCCAGTCTTCACAGTGTCTTATACCGTTATTTGGTCGCATGCCAGGCTTCACGGTGTCTTATACCACTATCTGGTCGATTCCAGGCTTCATAGTATCTTGTACTGTTATCCGGTCGATTTCCAGGCTTCACAGTAACTTGTTGGGGATTATGCTGTTTTCTGGTCGATTTTCGGGTTTCATAGCTTGAATTTAAGATATACCACTATCTAGTTGAATCCAAGCTTCATAGTATTTTGGAGAAATCAAGATATTATCCGGTCGATTTTCGGGCTTCATAGCTTGAACTGGAATAGAAATCTCGGTATCGATTTGATTGACCCAGGGAAAATTTGTGAGAACTTCAATTGGGAGAGAAATCTTAGTATCGATTTGACTAAACCCGGGAGAGGTCTCAGAATAACTTTGATTGGCATAGAAATCAGAGGAATCTTAGCTGCGATTCGGCTAACCCAGACGAAAGTCTTAGAACATATTCAACTGGAATATAAACCTTAGTGTCGGTTTGACTGAACCAGATAAAATCTAGAATTTTTTTGGAATATGTTCAACTGGAATAGAAACCTTGGTGTCGGTTTGACTGAACCAGAGATAACTTGTGAGAATTTGATTGCATCTTTCCCTGAAAGGTAAAGAGTTAGTCGTATGTAATGTCATGATATATGAAATGTATTGAGTAATGATGTTCTCAAAATAAATGAGATTGTGCTGTATGATATGTATGCACATGCCATGATGTATGGATATGCAATGCTATTGTGATATTCTCTAGCTGGGGAAAATAAATCCTGGATTGTTGCTGGAGAATATTGAGAAGTTGAGTTCTTCGTTTCCGTTGGGGATAATGACCGAAGATGATTAGCTGGAGATTTACACCCATTATGCTTGAGAATCTTCTGCCGGGAGAGATTGTGTCTGAGAATAATCCTACGGGGGGGATGACTCTGTGGGGGAAGAGAGGTACTATGTTGGAAGATCTGCTGATTTGGAGAAATAAACTCAGCTGGGGATGAACTTCCATTGCTGGAGAGAAGAGCTCTGTTGGAGTTTGAGCTCCCGTTGTCAGAGAAATAAACTCTGCTTGGGAGATGGCTTTATAAACTGCTCATGGTTATAAAACTCTGTTGGGAAATGCAAATATCAGCTTTTTGAAGGAACCTACTGGGGAAGGAATTCCTGCTTAGGGATATGGAGGTTGGACCTTGGTAGTCTCGGCTTTGTGGGGAATATAGGTATCACTGGCTTATTCATGATAGCGACTTTGCTTCCAACTGTCTCTTCCCCTTGTACCATGATGGACGGGGTAACTGTCGACATTTAGGTTTTGTACCAGTTTCTTCGAGTTCTTAGCAACTGTCCTTTTTATACGCAGACATTTGTGAACAGTAATAATATACAAATGCATATGTCAAGAATAAAACATTGGACTTTTTTTGCATAACAAAACATAAAAAGGAAAAACAAACACATAGTTTTGTACTCAAAAGATGATTTGTATTGATTTTAAATTTTCCTATGACAGGCGATTTTTACAAGGAGGCTGACGTTCTAGTAAGAAAACCCCGCCGTAAAAAATGAAAATTATTACAGAAATTATGTACAACAAGAAAACAGCTATGTGTTGTGATCCCATTGGGTTTCAATTATGCTATTTCCCTTATGTCTTCGAGTGTCTCATCACTTTGCTTCTTGTCCAAAGCTGACTGGATTGATCGATACCGTTTGAGCTTGATATCTGATTACTGAAGTCTGATCGCAATGTGATCCAATGGGACATAGTGATACGCTTTAATCCATAACTTTTGCCTGGACCGCCCTTTTGGGTTTTCAGTCCACCGGGATATCCATTTTTTGCCCAAGTCTCCCTTTCGGGTTTTCGACTTGCCGGGTGTACAATTTTTTTTCATTTTTATCCCTGATTTTTGCCCGAACCCTTTTGGTTCGCCGGGATGCCCTTATTTTTGCCTAGGTATGTCAACTTAGTGGGTCTTTGTTATGCGTAGTATTTTTTCACTATGTGCGCATTGACAGGGTGAGGGAGGTCGTCACCATCCATGGTGGTCAGAATTATGGCTCCACCTGAAAATATGCTCTTGACTACAAATGTTCCCTCATAGGTGGGAGTCCATTTGCCTCTGGGATCACCCTGCGACAGTATGATGCGCTTGATTACCAGATCCCCTACTTGATACACTTGTTGTCTGACTTTCTTGTTGAAGGCCATGATCATCCCTTTCTGATACATTTGACAATGGAAGACAACAGTAAGTCTTTTCTCGTCGATTAAGTTCAATTGATCAAGTCTAGTCTGGATCCAATCGTCTTCGCTCAAACCCGCATCCTTCATAATCCATAGATAAGGGATCTGGACCTCTATGGGTAGGACAACCTCTATGCCATATACCAGAGCATAGGGTGTTCCCCCTGTCGATGTACGTGTTGAAGTACGGTACCTGTGAAGAGAAAACGGTAACCTCTCGTGCCAGTCTTTGTATGTCACTGTCATCTTCTGTATGATCTTTTTGATATTCTTGTTAGCAGCTTCAACAACCCCATTCATCTTCGTCCCGTAAGGAGAAGAGTTGTGATGCTGAATCTTGAACTGTTTACAAAGTTCAGTGATCATCGAGTTGTTGAGATTGGTACCGTTGTCCATGATGATTCTCTCAGGGATACCATAACGACAAACCAAGTTGTGTTTAATGAACCGTGCCACTACATTCTCAGTAACCGTAGCAAATGAGGCAGCCTTAACCCACTTCATAAATTAATCAATGGCCACTAGGATGAAACGATGTCCATTGGACATGGTAGGTCTGATCTCTTCGATCATGTCAATGCCCCAAATTGCAAAGGGCCAGGGAGCCGTCAAAAAATTCAAGGGAACTGGAGGTACATGCACCTTATCAGCATAGATTTGGCACTTGTGACAGGTTCGAGAATGCTGATAACAGTCAGCTTCCATAGTGGACCAGTAGTATCCTGCCCGTAGGATCTTCTTCGCCATGGATGTCCACTGGAATGAGTGTCGAAGGTACCTTCATGTAGGTCTGCCACAATCCTTTCTGCTTTGCTCTTGTCTACACACCATAGTAAGGAAGAGTCATGATTGCGCTTATAGAGGATTCCATTGCTGAGGAAGAACTTTGCAGCAAACCTTCTCAGAAATTTCTTGTCATTGACAGATACCCCCTCAGGGTATTCTTGAGCCTCGAGATACCTTTTCACCTCATGAAACCATGGTTTGTCGGCTACCTCCTCAATATCGATCTCATAGTAGTATGCTGGTTCATCCAACCTCTCAATAGTAATTTGGGGAGCTTCATTGTCCCACCTGACCTTGAACATTGACGACATAGTATCTAGCGCGTTCGCTAACTGATTCTCTTCTCGTGGGAAATGTTTAAAGGCGATCTCTTCAAAATGCGGCAGCAGTGTCAGTATGTACTCTTTTTAACGGATAAGGTTTGGGTGTTTGGTATCCCACTCGCCTTTGATTTGACTTATCACCAAAGAAGAATCCCCAAAGACACTCATGAACTCGATCCTTAGGTCAATGGAAACTTTAAGACCCATGATACACGCTTCATACTCCGAAATGTTGTTGGTACAATTGAAACATAATCGGGCAGTGAACGGAGTATGATAGTCCTCGAGAGATATGACCACAACACCAATGTTGTTACCTAGTGCGTTTGAGGCTCCATCAAAAAACATAGACCATCGGGATCCTTCCTCAGGTCCTTCATCTGGTCCAGGTTCTGCACAGGCGGTTACTAACATGATATTCTCATCCGGGAACTCAAAATTCATGGACTGGTAGTCATCCATGGCTTGATGCGCCAAATGATCAGCTAACACACTTCCCTTGATTGGTTTTTGGGTTGTGTATTGGATGTCATACTCAGTTAAGATCATTTTCCATCTTGCTATCCTTCCGGAGATGGCAGGCTTCTCGAAAATGTATTTGATCGGATCTATCTCAGATATCAACAAATTAGTGTGGGTTAACATATACTATCTAAGTCGGCGAGCAGCCCATGCCAAAGCGCAGCAAGTTTTCTCGAGCAGTGAGTATCGTGTTTCACAGTCAATAGATTTTTTGCTAAGGTAGTATATTGCATACTCTCTTCGACCCGACTCGTCATGCTGCCCCAACACACACCCCATTGAATTATCTAGCACTGTTAAGTACATTATCAAAGGTCTCCCTTTAGTCAGAGGCATCAAAATAGGAGGCTCTTGGAGATATTGTTTGATTCGGCCAAAGGATACCTGGAATTCGTCATTCAACTTTACCACTTGATCTTTCTTCAGAAGCTTGAATATTGGCTCATAAGTAGCAGTCAGATGTGAAATGAATCGGGCAATGTAATTTAGGCGTCCCAAGAAACCTCTAACTTCCTTCTCCGTACAGGGAGCCGACATCTCTTGTATGTCCTTCACCTTTGCAGGGTCTACCTGAATGCCTTTGTCATTGACGATGAATCCCAGAAGCTTACCAGACCTTACCCCGAAGGTGCACTTGTTCGGATTTAACCTCATCTTGTACGTCTTCAACCTATCAAACAACTTTTGTAGATGATCAAGATGTTCTTCCTCAGTTTGAGACCTGGCTATCATATCATCGACATAAACTTCTATCTCATGGTGAATCATGTCATGGAACAGAGCTACCATAGCTCGCTTATAAGTTCCCCAACATTCTTAAACCCAAACGACATCACTTTGTAACAGAAGGTGCCCCATTGTGTAACAAAGGTTGTCTTCTCCTTGTCTTCAGGAACCATCTTGATCTGATTGTAGCCAGAGAAACCGTCGATGAAGGAAAAGACTTTGTGTTGTGTGGTGTTGTCAACTAGAACATCAATGTGCGGAAGCGGGAAGTCATCCTTGGGGCTTTCCTTGTTTAGGTATCTGTAATCCATACACATTCGTACTTTACCATCTTTCTTGGGTACTTGAACCACATTATCAACCCACTGCGGATAAGAGGTGACAATTAAGAACCCTTCGTTTAACTGCTTCAGAACCTCTGCTTTAATCTTCTCTGACATCTCAAGGCGCATACGAAGGACCTTTTGCTTTACCGGAGGGCAGTCTTCTTTAGTTGGCAGACGATGAACCACTATATCCTTGTTTAGTCCCGGCATGTCTTCATATGACCAGGAGAAGATTTCAACATACTCATGCAACATCTGTACCAACCGTTGTTTGACCTATCTTAACCTCTTTTCTGTCTTCCTCTGTACCCAAGTTCACTGTCTCAACCGGCTCTTAATGAGGCTGTATGGCCCTTTCCTCCTGCTGTAATAATCTAGAAAGTTCTCCGGGTACCTCACAATCTTCTTCACCTTCGTCCTCGGTGTAACACCCCAATTGTACCCCAAGCAATTATGCAAAATAAATTAGAGTAAAAAAAATTTCAATCATACAAATGAATCGGGACGTCACAAATTCTTCTAGAAAACTCATTGCATTCACCATGGATATATAACACTTTTTCAAACATCGGACGAACCATCAACATGACATCTTTCATTAATTAATTCAACAACTACGCATCGGAATTCTTCAATAACATCTTTAAACAAAACAGCAACTATGAAACATCTCATATTTAATGATAATCAAATTAAATTCAACAACTAAAAATCATCAACCAAAACAGCAAGCGTTCATCCCCCCCGAGTGTTACATATCAGAGCAATGACACCGACTCGAACTATTGAAGGTATACAACCTTCACTCTTGATTACCTGTACGCTACCAACATAGGGGCAACACTCAAACAGAAGGGGTGAGATATCTAACAATATAATAAAGTGCATGATAATTAATATATTAAATTAGATCAACAGCATCACCACTTCTCATCTCATAATCAACAACAATCTCAACAATAATATACAGTCATTCACATCAAAATACACTTCTTTATGAAATCATATAATGCGACTCAATAATATGCAAATGCATGTGGTACCATTGGAGCAGAACTCCCATCTCAAAAAATTTGCCAATTAATAGAGGCATCAACAAGGCATAGCCTTCATCTCAAAATTCGCCAATACAGGCCATCTCAACGAGCATAAGCTCCATCTCAAAAATGCAATGTATGCGACACAACCATGATGTAATGATAACACCCAAGTTAACCAAATCTCAATTCATCTCAAAACATCTCAAATAATCATCTCAGAACATCATAATAATCATCTCAAAACATCTCAAATAATCATCTCACAATAATCAAATTAATTCATCAAACATCATTTATTTATTAATAACTTCTTATTAATAACTCAACAATATTCTAATTCCACAGTAAACCAATATTGTTATTCTGCAACTCTAAAGTCAAGACTGTCACTTTCCTACTGTTATAGCTCAAACAAAAGCTTCTGGCATTTAACGTCCATCGTTCAGCACAAAACAACGCAAGGGTTATCCAACTTCTGACCACGCAACCTCTAACCAATGCTATTTCTAAGTACATAACTTCTAATGACGCCAACTCTGGTGACACAATCTTCTGACTACTATAAATTCTGACTAATGCAGCCTCTGTGCAGCTTCTGATTATCACAACTCCTGGCTAATCTCATCCTATGACCACTCAACCTCTGATCAGATACAACTTCTGATCATCTCATCTTCTTACCACTCAACCTCTGACCAGATACAACTTCTGATCATCTCATCTTCTGACCACTCAACCTCTGACCAGATACAACTTCTGATCAGTCATCTTTTGACCACTCAACCTATGACCAGATACAACTTCTGATCATCACATCTTCTGACTAGAGCAACTTCTAATATCAGAATTTCTACCTTTCTCTAGGCCACACAACTTCTAACAGCTTATGTCTAACTTCAGAACTTCTATCTTGTGCTAATCCGACGCAACTTCCATCAGCATCCTTCTAACGTCAGAGTTGCTACTTTCCTTAACGTTATTATCTTAATTCCTTTTCCTGTTATCAACCTAATTAGGAACAGTACCTAACGCTATCCCTAATTGATTCATTGTTCTAAAACAACAACTTCTGATTGTTCATCATGCCTAATTCTACGTTTTTCTTTCTTGCATAATCCTGCATTTTCATTACTGCTACATTCAATGTTTCCATTACTGCATCTCACTATGAGATCTCACGATTAAAGCCTTAAAACTTAATTTATTCAAAGCAATTCATCACCTATAATTACCCATTAATCTTACAGCATTTAAACAGCATCAAGACATCAATATTCATCAGAATTCATCAATCCTCATCATACATCAATCACACATTCTCATATCAAAATAGGAAAACAATCACCTCTAACCGACATATAAATCATCATAAACCCAATTATAGAGTTAGAATCCCACCCTTACCTTGGATTAAAGGTCGCTCTACAATTCCGGTTGAATTCTCGTGCTTGCCGTTTCCCACATTCTAGCTGCTTGCACGCTCTCTTCCAAATCCTTATTCTTCTACTGCTTCTTTCTTTCTATTCCTTCTAACAAATAATAAAATAACCCTATTATTCTATTATTCCTTATTGGGCTTAAAACCAACACACCCCCTTATTACTTCTATTCTCTCAAAGTAAGCCCACATTAAATAATATTACACTTTTAATATTATTTCACCACATAATATTATATCTCTAATATTATTTCTCCACTTAATAAAATAAATCCAATTAATTATAACACATCATCACAAATATTCTAAAAATAATTTAATTAAATATTTAATTAAATTACGGACGTTACAACTCTCCCCCACTTAGAATATTTTCGTCCTCGAAAATTTACCTCAATCAAACAATTCAGGATAAGAGTCTCGCATCTTGCTCTCCAACTCCCAAGTCATGCTTTCACCAGCAGCTCCTAGCCAAACCACTTTAACCAAGGCAATCTCTTTGCCCCTCTGAGTCTTCATTTCCTGATCCATGATCCATACAGGCATCGTCTCCACCGTAAGATTATCCCGTACTTGCACATCGTCCATATGAATCACATGAAATGGATCTGAAATATACTTCCGAAGTTGCGACACATGAAACACATCATGCAAATTCAAAAGATTAGGCGGTAAAGCCACTCTATAAGCAACATTCTCCACTCTATCTGAAATCTGATACGGTCCAATAAAACGAGAAGTGAGCTTCTTAGACTTCAATGCTCACCCAACACCAGTCACAGGTTTATCTCTCAAAAACACATGATCACCAGCTTGAAATTCTAAATCTTTCCTTCGCTTATCATGATAACTCTTCTGTCTACCTTGTGAAGCTTTCATCTTTTCTCGAATCAACTTCACCTTCTTAGTAGTCTCACGAACAAGTTCAGATCCAAGTACTACACTTTCACCAAATTCATGCCAACATAACGGAGTTCTACATCTTCGACCATACAATGCTTCAAAAGGTGCCATTCCAATACTATAATGGTAACTGTTATTATACGTGAACTCTATCAATGGAAGATAAGTATCGCACGAACTTCCCTTCTCAAGAACACATGCCCTCAACAAGTCTTCCAACGATTGAATAGTCCGTTCAGTCTGACCATCTGTCTGAGGATGACATGCTGAACTCAACCTCAACTTAGAACCCAACGCTTCTTGCAAACTCTTCCAAAAATCGGAAGTAAATCTTGGATCTCTATCTGACACAATGCACAAAGGAACACCATGCAGCTTCACAATCATACTGATATAAATCTCAGCCAACTTCGGCACTGGAAAACTGATGTTAATAGGAATAAAATGAGCTGACTTCGTAAGCCTATCAACAATCACCCAAATTGAATCATGTCCTCTTAAAGTATTAGGCAACCCTGTCACGAAGTCCATTGAAATGCTATCCCATTTCCATTCTGGAACTTCCAACGGTTGCATCAATCCTGCAGGCTTCTGATGTTCAACTTTCGACTTCTGACAAGTCAAACATGCATACACAAACCGAGCCACATCACTCTTCATCCCATACCACCAAAACAAACATTTCAAATCTTGATACATCTTTGTAGCTCCTGGATGAATAGTCAACTTACTTCTATGACTCTCTTCAAGTATCACTTTCTTCATCTCAGCATCATCAGGAATACAAATCCGGCTACGAAATCTCAACACACCTTGCGCATCTAGCTTAAATTCATTATTCCCAGACTGATCAGTCCCAACCATCAAATTAACCAATTTCATATCCAACTTCTGAGCTTCTCTGATACTGTCTAAAAATTAATTATTAATCTTCAACATACCCAACATAACACTCTGCGGAATAACCTCGCAAACTAAGCTCATATCTCTGAACCGCTCAATCAATTCCAACTCTTTAATCATCATTGCTGACATATGTAAAGTCTTTCGACTCAATGCATCAGCTACCACATTCGCCTTTCCTAGATGATAATTCAAACCGAAATCATAATCCTTTAACAATTCCAACCATATTTGTTGCCTCATATTCAGTTCTTTCTGATCAAACAAATACTTCAAACTCTTATGGTCACTAAACACTTCAAATATAGAACCATAAAGATAATGTCTCCAAATCTTCAATACAAAAACAACAGCAGCAAGCTCCAAATCATGCGTAGGGTAGTTCTTCTCATGAGTCCTCAACTGCCTCGACGTATAAGCAACTACCTTACCATTCTGCATAATCACACCTCCTAAACCTATCTTAGAATCATCATAATAAACCACAAAAGGCTCTCCTGGATTAGGCAGCATCAAAATCGGAGCCGACATCAACCTCTTCTTCAATTCCGTAAAACTTTCTTCGCACTGAACATCCCAAACAAAAGCTCTACCTTTACAAGTCAACTTAGTCAATGAAAGTGACAACTTAGAAAATCCTTCGATAAACCTTCTATAATAACCAACTAATCCCAAGAAGCTTCTAATCTCAGTAGCTGACTTTGGGGTTTCCCATTGCAACACATCATCAACCTTCGAGGGATCTACAACAATGCCATTACTTGAAATCACATGACCAAGAAAACTAACCTCTTTCAGCCAAAATTCACACTTGGACCGCTTTGCATACAACTTCTTCTCTTTCAAAATATGCAATACTGCTCTTAAATGCTCAACATGCTCTTCTTCTAACTTAGAATAAATCAAAATATCATCAATGAACACCACTACGAATCGATCCAAATAAGTATGAAAGATACGATTCATATATTCCATGAATACTCCCAGTGCATTAGTAACACCGAAAGGCATCACTGAATACTCGTAATGTCCATAACGCATTTTGAAAGACGTCTTCTGAATATCCTCATCCTTCACTTTAATCTGATGGTAATCCGACCTCAAATCAATCTTACTAAACACACGGGCATCCACCAATTGGTCCATCAAGTCATCTATTCTTGGAAGCGGATACTTACTCTTAATCGTCACCTTATTCAACTGTCTATAATCAACACAAAGCCTCATTCTTCCATCTTTCTTCACTAACAACACTGGAGCTCCCCACGGCGATATACTTGGTCTTACAAACCTCTTCTCAAGTAACTCTTCCAATTGCTTCTTCAACTCTGACAACTCAGACACAGACATCCTGTATGGGGCCATAGACACAGGTCTGGTACTAGGTACAAGATCAATTGCAAATTCAACTTTCCTCTCCAGAGGTACATCAGGAATTTCATCAGGGAAAACTTCAGGAAATTCACACACCACCTGCAATTCCTCATTTAAAGCTTGAGTCTCTACAAATAGTGACGCCATCAACGAGAACATCTGTGCTTACTCTTGCATCAACTTCCTCAACTTTCTAGCCGATAACAGACCATCTTCTTCTTCAGGAGTAGAAAACTTCACTGACATGACATAACAGTTAATATGGACACAGTTATGCTCTAACCAGTTCATACCCAAAATCACATCCAAACCTCTTAACGGTAAACAAACCAAATCAACAACAAAGTCTCTATCGAAGATCGACAAAGGACACTTAGCACTCACAAAAGAAGTAGTCACCGACCCCTTAGCTGGAGTATCGACGGCCATTTCTTCATTCAAAGAAGACAACACAAGACCCAATCTTTCAACACAATCAGCAGCAATAAAACAATGCGTAGCACCAGTATCAATAATAGTGATTAAAGGAGTACTATTAATGAAACATGTACCCTCTAATAAGTCTGTCCTCAACAGCAGTCTGGTCATCAACCAAAGCAAACACTTTACCACTTGAGTGAGCCCTCTTCAATTTCGGAAACTGGCTACCAATGTGCCCTTCTTCTTTACAGTTGAAACAAACCACACTCTTGTGCTCACACTCAGATACAACATGTCCGTTCTTGCCACAACAGAAACACCTCTTCACTTCAATAGTGCACACATTACTCTTGTGTCCAGGTTTCCCGCACTTAAAACAAATCACACCAACAAGAGCATCTCCCCCAGTAGTCCTTTTTCCATGAGAAACTCTTTGTTTACCCTTACCAGCTGGGGCATCATAGGGTTTACCATGATTCTGCGAGTGCTTACCCCTCTTCTCACTGATAATCTTGTAATGAGCATTATTGTCCTCCTCATAAATCCTGCAGCTATCAACCAAATCAGCAAAGACACGGATCTTCTGATATCCAACTGCTTTCTTAATCTCCAGGTGCAACCCGTTCTCAAACTTAATACACTTCGAAAACTCAACATTTTCCTCAGTGTAATGCGGATAAAACTTAGCCAACTCAGCAAACTTGGCAGCATACTCAACCATAGATAGGTTTCCTTGCTTCAGCTCAAGGAACTCAATTTCCTTCTTACCACTGACATCTTCAAGAAAATACTTTCTCAAAAACTCTCTACGGAACACAGCCCAAGTGACATTCTCACTTGCAGCTTCTAACTTCTGGCAAGTCTCTAGCCACCAGTCATCAGCCTCGACTGCTAGCATATGAGTCCCATAATGAACCTTCTGTGCTGGAGTGCAGTCCATCA
The DNA here is from genome assembly GCA_948472305.1 of Vicia faba. Classification (NCBI taxonomy): domain Eukaryota; kingdom Viridiplantae; phylum Streptophyta; class Magnoliopsida; order Fabales; family Fabaceae; genus Vicia; species Vicia faba. The sequence goes on along the minus strand of OX451735.1, from coordinate 453,250,679 downwards.
CGCGAAAGATCCTCTCAATCTCTTTCAACCATTCCAAAGCTCCGTCAGGATCATACATTCCCTTGAACGTAGGTGGATTCTCTCTATGGAAAGTCGCCAAGCTACGAGATCCAGCATTCCCGTCAGTATTCGGCTGATTTTCCATCGCATGAGCCATTGCTTCTAGAGCAACAACAAGTTCATCATCATTCCTTCCAGCCATCTCAACTTCTCACTACAACATAAACAACGATTAGAACATCAAAATAACAATACTCGATTGTTAGACAACTACGACTCGACGACAAGGTCGAACCAACCTTTTTCTCTGATACAAACTTTGTAACACCCCAATTCTACCACAAGCAATTATGCAAAATAAATAAGAGTAAAAAAAATTTTCAATCATACAAATGAATCGGGACGTCATAAATTCTTCTAACAAATTCATTGCATTCACCATGGATATATAACACTTTTTCAAACATCGGACGAACCATCAACATGAGATCTTTCATTAATTAATTCAACAACTACGCAACGGAATTCTTCAATAACATCTTTAAACAAAACAACAACTACGAAACATCTCATATTTAATGATAATCAAATTAAATTCAAAAACTAAAAATCATCAACCAAAACAGCAAGCGTTCATCCCCCCGAGTGTTACATATCAGAGCAATGACATCGACTTGAACTATTGAAGGTATACAACCTTCACTCTCGATTACCTGCACGTTACCAACATAGGGGTAACATTCAAACAGAAGGGGTGAGATATCTAACAATATAATAAAGTGCATGATAATTAATATATTAAATTAGATCAACAACATCACCACTTCTCATCTCATAATCAACAACAATATCAACAATAATATACAGTCATTCACATCAAAATACACTTCTTTATGAAATCATATAATGCGACTCAATACTATGCAAATGCATGTGGTACCATTGGATCAGAACTCCCATCTCAAAAAATTTGCCAATTAATAGAGGCATCAATAAGGCATAGCCTTCATCTCAAAATTCTCCAATACAGGCCATCTCAACGAGCATAAGCTCCATCTCAAGAATGCAATGTATGCGACACAACCATGATGTAATGATAACACCCAAGTTAACCACATCTCAATTCATCTCAAAACATCTCAAATAATCATCTCAGAACATCATAATAATCATCTCAAAACATCTCAAATAATCATCTCACAATAATCAAATTAATTCATCAAACATCATTTATTTATTAATAATTTCTTATTAATAACTCAACAATATTCTAATTCCACAGTAAAACAATAATGTTATTCTACAACTCTAAAGTCAAGACTGTCACTTTCCTACTGTTATAACTCAAACATCAGCTTCTGGCATCTAATGTCCATCATTCAGCACAAAACAACGCAAGGGTCATCCAACTTCTGACCACGCAACCTCTAACCAATTCTATTTCTAAGTACATAACTTATAATGATGCAAATTCTGGTGACACAATCTTCTGACTATTATAACTTTTAACTAATGCAGTCTCTATGTAGCTTCTGATTATCACAGCTCCTGGATAATCTCATCCTCTGACCACTCAACCTCTGATCAGATACAACTTCTGGTCATCTCATCTTCTGACCACTCAACCTCTGACCAGATACAACTTCTGATCATCTCATCTTCTGACCACTAAACCTCTGACCAGATACAACTTCTGATCACTCATCTTCTGACCACTCAACCTCTGACCAAATACAACTTCTGATCATCACATCTTCTGACTAGATCAACTTCTAATATCATAATTTCTACCTTTCTCTAGGCCACACAACTTCTAATAGCTTATGTCTAACTTCAGAACTTCTATCTTGTGCTAATCCAACGCAACTTCCATCAGCATCCTTCTAACGTCAGAACTGCTACTTTCCTTAACGTTATTATCTTAATTCCTTTTCCTGTTATCAACCTAATTAGGAACAATACCTAACGCCATCTCTAATTGATTCATTGTCCTAAAACGACAACTTCTGATTGTTCATCACACATAATTCTATGTTTTTCTTTCTTGCATAATCCTGCATTTTCATTACTGCTACATTCAACGTTCCTATTACTGCACCTCACTATGGGATATCATGATTAAAGCCCTAAAACTTAATCTATTCAAAGCAATTCATCACCTATAATTACCCTATAATCTTACAACATTTAAACAACATCAAGACATCAATATTCATCAGAATTCATCAATCGTCATCATACATCAATCACACATTCTCATATCAAAACAGGACAACAATCACCTCTAACCCACATATCAATCATCATAAAAGCAATTATAGAGTTAGAACCCAACCCTTACCTTAGATTGAAGGTCGCTCTACAATTCCGATTGAATTCTTGTGCTTGTTGTTTCCCACGTTCTAGCTGCTTGCACGTTCTCTTCCAAATCCTTATTCTTCTACTGCTTATTTCTTTCTATTCCTTCTAACAAATAATAAAATAACCCTATTATTCTATTATTACTTATTGGGCTTAAAACCAACACACCCCCTTATTACTTCTATTCTCTCAAAGTAAGCCCACATTAAATAATATTACACTTTTAATATTATTTCACCACATAATATTATATCTCTAATATTATTTCTCCACTTAATAAAATAAATCCAATTAATTATAACACATCATCACAAATATTCTAAAAATGATTTAATTAAATAATTAATTAAATTACGAGCGTTACACTCGGCTTGGTTGATCGGATTTTCAAAGTCATAATGAGCAGTAGCCGAACTGTCATCAATGGGATCCAGAGTGGATATGGATCTGCATTTGGATACGTGAGTGTGTGTAAGAGCATAGCTGTTTAGACAGAATAAAAGAAAAGAAAGATAAAGAGCGCAAAATTTGTATGCAAACCTCCAATGCTTTATTAATGTCATGTGAAAATGAAACATGATTGTTAGAACAATGTTTGAATCTACTACCCTATATTTAAGTTTTGATGATAACAAAGTGAAAAGATATAGTATTTATAAGTTTCATGAATGAACTATATGCTGCCTAAAATTATTATGTTCTGACTTGCAGATACTCTGATTGGTATAAGCAAGATCACGTCTTTTCAGCATCAGAATTTGATTTCATACACCAGCATCAGAAGTTGCCACATCAGAACGTCAAGATCAGATGATCAACTCACATACATGCTGAAGCTTGATGAACAAGACTGCGCTCAAACACTCTGATACAGAAACACAATAGTTCATCAGCAGTAAAGCAGAATCAGAATGAGCCAAGTCAGAACATGCATTGAAGAAACAACGGTACTGTGCATTGAACGCTAATTAATTCCAACGGCCTCATTCTAGACAAGATCTGCTCAAAAAGGAAAGCTTGTTATTAGCATTGAATCAAGAATATTTCATTCAACGTTCATCTTTTCAAGTGCTATATAAACAAGGCTTTGAAGATTATAATGGCTAATGCTCTCCAAATCTCTACACGCACAAAGCTGAACCATAATCTTCGTTCTACCAGTTTTGCTAAACCACATACTCTGATATTCATCATTGTTTAGCAATCTAATTTCTAAGCTTCATTTTGTGTATACATCACAGTTGTGATAAAGTTTTGTAGAAAACATCCACACACATTGTAATATCTCTTTGTAAGAAAGTGTTACCTTGACAAACCGGGTTGTGGTTTGAATCAAGAAGGCTTTAGCAGTTGTTAAAGCAGTCTGTAATATTCAGTTGAATATAGTGAATTAAGACCTCGTTGGAGAGAGGCGAAATCACCTTGACGGGTGGACTGGAGTAGTTTGAGATCAAACGAACCAGGATAAAAATATCTTGTCAATTGCTTTAAGATTTCAGTTTTACAATTCAACCCCCCCTTCTTGTGTTTTTCACCACTTCAATTGGTATCAGAGCGCCTGGTTCTGAGCTAAAACACTTAACCGTGTCAGTACAAGATCCAGCGTCAGAAAAACACAATGGCAGGAAACAATTCTCACTTCAGCAATGACAATAACGAGGACAGAGACAGATTCAGCGGCAAACCTCCAGTCTTTGATGGAGAAAACTTTGATTACTGGAAAGACAGAATTGAAAGCTTCTTTCTAGCACATGATGCTGATCTGTGGGATATGGTGACAGATGGATACACGCACCCTGTGAATGCAAGTGGTCAGAAGATTGATAGAAAATCAATGACTGATCAACAAAAGCGTGATTTCAAGAATCACCACAAGGCCAGAACCATCCTCCTCAGTGCCATTTCCTATACTGAGTATGAAAAGATCTCCAACAGAGACACAGCAAAGAACATCTTTGATTCTCTCAGAATGACGCATGAGGGCAACGTTCAGGTCAAAGAAACAAAAGCTCTGGCGCTCATTCAGAAGTATGAGGCGTTCAAAATGGAAGAATCTGAATCCATTGAAACTATGTTCTCTATATTCCAGATTCTGGTAGCTGGTCTCAAAGTTCTGGACAAAGGATACTCTACTGCTGACCATGTCAAGAAAATCATCAGAAGTTTACCCAAGCAGTGGAGGCCTATGGTTACTGCTCTGAAGCTAGCTAAAGATCTCAACAAAATCAATCTGGAGGAACTTATAAGCTCCCTCAGAAGTCATGAGATAGAGCTAGAAGCTGATGAGCCTCAAAAGCAAGGTAAGCCTTTAGCATTAAAATCTAACAGAAAATCTGAGTCTAAAGTTTTGCAGGCAGTTGAAGAAACATCTGATGGATCCTCATCAGAAGAAGACGAACTTTCCCTTCTCTCCAGAAGAGTAAATCAACTGTGGAAGCAAAGACAAAGGAAGTTCAGGAATCCCAGAAGATCTGATCAGAACGAGTCTTCTTCCAGATACAGAAGAACAAATTCTTCCTCTGGATACAGAAGATCTGAAGGCTCCTCCAGTAGCAAGAAGCCAAACACCAAAGACATCATCTGCTACGAGTGCAATGAGCAAGGACACTACAAGAGTGACTGCCCAAAGCTTCAGAGGGAAAAGCCCAAAAAGAAGTTTGGAAGAGAGAAGAAGAAAAGTCTCATGGCCACATGGGATGACTCTGACTCGTCTGAAGCTGACTCAGAATCAGATGATGAAAGGGCAAACATAGCTCTCATGGCAAACATCTCAGAAGATAGTGAAGCTTCTGAATCAGACTCAGAATCAGACACAGAAGAGGTATTTCCTAACTTCGCTGTTAACTTTACAAAGGCTGAACTTGCTGAAAGCCTCAATGAAATTCTGGAACGTTATCAGCAAATTAGAGCTAAATTCAGAGACCTGAAAAGGAATCTTGAATCTGACTCTAATAAGTCTGAGAGTCTCAAATTGGAAAATTCTGAGCTGAGAGATAAAATTTCAAAATTAGAAAACACTTTACAAAACTCTCAGAAGGAACCAATTTCTGAAACTCCCAGCAACGCTGATGAGATCATCAAGGAGTATGATCACAGTTTCCAGAAGTTCCTTGCTAAAAGCATAGATAGAAGCAGAATGGCTTCAATGATCTATGGAGTTAGCAGAAACGGCAGGAAAGGAATAGGATACCAAGGTAAGGTTCCTACTCCAAAGAATGTCATGGACTTAACCATTAAACACACTCCTCTAAATTCACACTTTGTGTATGGTCACACACATGACATCAAATATACTAGCAGTAAGCACTCTGTGAAACCAAAATTCAACCAGAGTTTTGGTAAAACTAACAAGTCAGGACCCAAGAAAATCTGGGTACCTAAGGATAAAATAATACATGTTGCAGATATCTTTAGCAGCAAGTCAGAAACACCAGTCATGGTACCTGGACTCTGGCTGCTCACGACACATGACGGGAAGAAGGCATATGTTCCAAAGCCTGGAACTTAAGCCTGGAGGCCACGTTGGCTTTGGAGGAAATCAGAGGGGAAAGATAATTGGCTCTGGAACTGTAGGTAATGGAAATCTTCCCTCTATTAATAATGTTCTGCTAGTAGATGGATTGATGCATAATCTGTTATCCATAAGTCAATTAAGTGATAACGGTTATGATATAATCTTTAATCAAAAATCATGTAAAGCTGTTAGTCAGAAAGATGGGACTATCCTGTTTAATGGTAAGAGGAAAAACAACATTTACAAAATCAAACTTTCTGAACTAAAGAGTCAGAATGTAAAATGTCTTCTGTCTGTTAACAACGAGCAGTGGATCTGGCACAGAAGATTGGGGCATGTTAGTATGAGAAGAATATCTCAGATTAACAAACTCAATCTGGTCAGAGGACTTCCTAATTTGAAGTTCAATTCAGATGCTCTGTGTGAAGCATGTCAGAAAGGCAAATTTGCAAAACCTTCTTTTAAATCCAAAAATGTTGTTTCCACCTCTAAGCCATTAGAACTTCTGCACATTGACTTATTTGGACCAGTTAAAACTGCTTCAGTCAGTGGAAAGAAGTATGGGTTAGTAATCGTAGATGACTATAGCAGATGGACATGGGTAAAGTTCTTAAGACACAAGGACGAGTCACACTCTGTGTTTGTTACCTTCTGTAACCAAGTTCAGAATGAAAAAGATCTTAGAATCGTTAAAGTCAGAAGTGATCATGGTGGAGAATTTGAAAATAAAGATTTTGAGTCATTCTTCAATGACAAAGGCATTCTGCATGATTTCTCTTGTCCTAGAACTCCCCAACAAAATAGAGTTGTAGAACGAAAGAACAGAACATTGCAAGAAATGGCCAGAACCATGATCAATGAGACAAACGTTGCTAAGACTTTCTGGGCAGAGGCAATAAACACAGCGTGCTACATTCAGAATAGAATCTCAATAAGACCTATTCTGGAAAAGACTCCATATGAATTGTGGAAGAACAGAAAGCCCAACATTTCATATTTTCATCCATTTGGATGTACTTGCTTTATGTTAAATACAAAGAATTATTTGAACAAGTTTAACTCTAAGGCACAGAAGTGTATTATGTTAGGATACTCTGAACGCTCAAGAGGGTACAGAGTATACAATACAGAAACACAGATTGTGGAAGAATCAATCAGTGTTCGTTTTGATGATAAGCTTGACTCTGAAAAGTCAAAGCAGAATGAAATTTTTGCAGGTATAGAAATTGAATTTGCAGGTTCTGAAGACAAGTCATCAGAAGCTCTCAACACAGACATTCCTTCAACGTCTGAAAGAAGCACTGCTAGAAATCCTACAACAGCTGCTGATCAACCTCAGAAGAGATTACCAAGAAGCAGCTTGGATCACCCAGAAGAGACTATCCTAGGAAGAAAGGAAGATCCAATCAGAACAAGAGCAAGCTTCAGAAACTCTGAAGAAACTCTTATGGGACTTGTGTCTCTGATTGAACCTTCTTCTATTGATGAAGCACTTCTGGATAATGACTGGATTCTGGAAATGCAAGAAGAGCTGAATCAATTCACCAGAAACGACGTATGGGATCTCGTTCCCAGACCAAAAGGATTCAACGTCATTGGAACAAGATGGGTGTTCAGAAACAAGCTAAATGAACAAGGTGAAGTCATCAGAAACAAGGCACGACTGGTTGCACAAGGTTATAGTCAGCAAGAGGGGATAGACTATACAGAAACCTTTGCCCCAGTCGCCAGGTTAGAATCTATCAGACTTTTAATTTCATTTGCTGTTAATAGAGGCATCACTCTGTATCAGATGGATGTCAAAAGTGCATTCTTAAATGGTTATATAGAAGAAGAAGTTTATGTTCACCAACCCCCAGGTTTTGAAAATACAAAACATCCAGAACATGTTTTCAAACTAAAGAAGTCACTGTATGGTCTGAAACAAGCTCCCAGAGCTTGGTATGAAAGGCTAAGTAACTTTCTGCTTGAAAATGAATTCACCAGAGGGAAAGTGGACACTACTCTATTCTGTAAAATAGTTAAGAGTGACATCTTAGTCTGTCAAATTTATGTTGATGATATAATTTTTGGTTCTACTAATCCTTCTCTTGGAAGAAAATTTGCTAAGTGTATGCAGGCAGAATTTGAGATGAGCCTCATGGGGGAACTGAAATTCTTTCTAGGAATTCAGATCAATCAAACTCCAGAAGGAACTTACATTCATCAGAGCAAATACATCAGAGATCTTCTGAAGAAATTTGACCTCTCAGAATGTAAGCCATCAAAGATTCCAATGCATCCCACGTGCATTCTGGAAAGAGAAGAGGTAAGCAAAAGTGTAGAACAGAAAGTCTACAGAGGTATGATTGGTTCTCTCCTCTATCTGACTGCTTCAAGACCTGACATATTATTCAGCGTTTGTATCAGTGCTAGATTCCAATCAGATCCTAGAGAATCTCACTTAACAACTGTTAAGCGAATTTTCAAGTATCTGAAAGGTACTACTAATCTGGGTTTGTTTTATAGAAAATCTAGTGATTACAGCTTAGTAGGCTACTGTGATGCTGATTTTGCTGGAGACAGAGTGGAACGTAAAAGTACTTCTGGAAGCTGCCAGTTTCTGGGAGAAAATCTGATCTCTTGGTCCAGCAAAAGGCAATCAACAATTGCTCTGTCAACAGCAGAAGCTGAGTACATAGCAGCAGCAGGATGTAGCACACAAATGCTCTGGATGAAAAGTCAGCTTGAAGACTTCCAGATTTTTGAGAGTAACATTCCTATACTTTGTGATAATACTTCTGCTATTTGCTTAAGTAAGAATCCTATTTTACATTCTAGAGCTAAACATATAGAAATAAAGCATCATTTCATTAGGGACTATATTCAGAAAGGTATTTTGAACTTAAAATTTATAGATACAGACCATCAATGGGCTGATATCTTTACTAAACCCCTTTCAGAAGATAGGTTTAATTTCATTCTGAAACATCTCAGCATGAAAGTATGCCCAGAATGAAAATGCTTTAATTCCATATATTTATCTTCTGAATGTAATTATTTTACTGTGAACTTCTGATCAATCTCCTTTCAGAAAGATAGAACATGCAGATTGTATCAGATGCAAGTCTAAAGATCTAAGAGTCTAATCTCAAAAACAGACGTGCTGATCACTACATCAAACAAGTGTCATCCAATCATCAGCATATCTCTGAAGCAGAACGCGTGCACGCTTCTGAGAAGGCAAAGCGCTGATTGGGTGCATTGAGACACATGTCTGGTAACCGTTTTTAAGTATCTTTCTCAAATTCCCCAAAATCAGCAAGCATTTGATGAAAAGTAATCACGCTTTTTAAATGGCAATCATTATTTTTCTCTCTCTTAAAAACGTTTATCTTTTCAAAATAATTTTGAAAACTCTATTTAAGCACATTAATCTCTCATTCTTATTCTTTACGCTTTCTCATTAACACTCAAGCTTTTTCTGCATATTTCTGAGTTCATCCTTTGCAAACTTTTTTTCTCAATTCATTCTCAAAGCTTTTTTAGTGTGAACAATGGCATCCTCCAGCATTTCTGCAGGCAATCAGAAGAAAGCAACCTCTGAACAATATCAGGTGCCACTCAGAACTCTTCTCACTCCGGTAAAGAACCTTGAAGTGCTTTCTGAGTTAATCATTGACTTCGAAAGCTTAAAGGAAAATGGTTTTGACCTAACTGAAGAAATTAGGGCTCAAAAGTGGGAGAGGTATTTCGATAGGTTGGTTGGACCAACATTCCCAGCGCTAGTTAAGGAATTTTGGATTCACGCCAATGTTTCAAAACATCTAGTCATCTCCTCTGTCATGGGGAAGAAGATTGTGATTTCTGAAGATCTCATTGCTAGGCTAATCGGTCAAAGTGGTGGTGGCGTCCGTTGTGTGGACATGGCTGAAAGATGCGCTGATGTAGGTGTGGTAGCCAACAGGATTTTCACTCTTGGAATGCCCAGCAGCAAGATTAAGGATCTGAAGGATCACTGCAGAGTATGGGCTAAGATTATTCTGGGATGCTTCAACCACAGGAAACCAATAAGTTCTCCTGATTATATAAATGTGGATCAGCAGTTTCTGATCTACTTTATTGATCAGAAGATAAAGATCAATCTGGCTCACTTCTTGTTCAACCATCTCAAAACCAGTGTGAAAGAAACAAGAGAAGAAGAAAGAACCAAGAGGGACTGGATACCATTTGGAAGGCTTATATCAGATATTCTGACAGAGAATAGGCTGATTGAACATCTGATAGAAGCTCAGGAGATGAGCACTATTGAACCAACAATTGGGAAACCGCTGAACGCTAAGAATCTGAAAAAGATGAAGCTGATAGAGAATATTCAGAAGGAACCCAGAGCTACTTCAACTGCTGATATCTCCAGCAGAAGAGTGCCTCTGAGTGATTTTCCGGTATTTTCTGAAATGGAATCCAAACCAGAGATGTTTCTCAGGTACCCAGATGCGTACAAGGCAGAAGATACAGGTTCAAAGCTGAAGATCAAAGATCTGAGTCAACCCCAACCAGAAGTGACTCTGAAGAAGACAAAGAAGAGGAAAGCGCCATCAGAAGGATCATCTCATCAGACTCCAAAGAAAAGAGGTATTTCATCTGCTGCCCCTATTTCAAAATCTTTTACTATTCCAGCATCTGCTGCTCCTCAAACCTCCCATAGAATATCAATCCCAATCCCTACCATTGATGAAACCATACCAGAAGACCCTTCTGAGGCCTTACTACTCAAAAGACCCAGAACCAAAATCCCCAAACAACCAACAATTTCAACAACAACAGCACTTGACCAAGTGCTAGCTGATATTGAGCGTGAACATGCTTCTGCTAAACCAAACCCTGAACCACAAAATGTTCCTCCTCCTTAACCAGAACAACAACCTGAACCAGAAATACAACAACAACCAGAACCAGAACCACAACAACAACAACCACTCACAGAAGAACCTCTGATCCCTGAGCAATCAGAGATTCCAACTCCCTCCTCCCAACCAGAAATAAATCCTCCTTCACCACAAACAGAGTTTCACCATTCTGAAACCCATTCTCCTCATAAATCTGACCCTCACTCACCTCAACCTTCACCGCTGGCAATCCAGTTGCCATGTGGAACCACTATTGTCATGCCCCAGTTACCATCTTCAGAAGAATCAACACCTCCAAAGACTCCCAAAACACCACCCACTCCAATCGAAATATCTGACTCTGATACCCCTCCTCCAAAACAAACAGCCTCTCAGAAAACCGCTGAAAACCCCAGCAGGACTTTCATTGACTTAACAAGTCTTGAACGTCTTGCTGATCTAAGACACAAAATTGCCATCCCAAAACCAAAGCAACCAGATGTTGGCTCTGGTATTTTGAATTTTGAAACAGGTGTGCTGCAATGGATTGCTTCTTTGAAGCAAGTCTGTCCTAGGATGATTGACCCAGCTGCTTCTGATCAGCTCTGGTCACAGTTCAGACTATGGGTACGTGCTGAAGCCCTCAAGTTGCAGGATATCAACTATGAGCAGGCACAACAGAACTTCAGCAAGCTGCTGAAGGAAGTTGAAAGTCAGCTGCCTCAGGAAGTTGTGCTCCCTCTGGACAGTGAATCTTGGTCTGAGAAACAGCAAGCTGCAACGGTGCAACCATCAGAAGAAGACAAGACCATTCAAGATGAAAGTCAAGCAGCGGATGTCGCTGAAAGTTCTGAGAAGCCTCCTCCTTCTGATGCTTCTCAAGCTGCCTTGAACAGGCAGACTCTGGAAGAACTAAGGCTGAATGACTTGCGTCTACAACAGCGGATGGACGACAACGATCAGAAGATGAAAGCAAGAATGGATGTGCAGGACAGCAAGATTGACACTGTTGTCAGCATGGTTCATAAGCAAAATGAAACTTCTGAAAAGATTCAAGCGATGCTGGAGCGCCTGTTTACACGCTTGCCTCCTCAACCTTAAATCTTTTTCCATGCATGACCTTTTTCATGTTATCTTGTTTTGACTGATGTCCTGTTTTGACTATGTTTTGTAATATTTTCTTGCTCTGCTTCTGAACTATCTTAATATAATTTGTTTTTCTGATCTTAATTGTTTTAGCACATCACCAACACTTTTTGATTGCTGACAAAAAGGGGGAGAACAAGAATGATATTTAAATCAATAACGGCTAACTAGACAGAAATTCTCAAACATTCTAACTCTATTACTTGAAATGTCTTTTCTGTTTTGTTTAAAGTCTACAGGCACAAGGAAGCTCCTGGACACTCTGAAGACTAGAAACTCTGATCAAAATGTAGAAGCTCTGATCTATGAAGTTCTGATCGACCTAATACTCTGATCCAAAGCAAAGCTCTGACAGGAAAAGCTCTGAAGCTCTGCTCTCTGATAAGTCAAAGACTCTGATAATCTGATGTTCAAAGAAAGAAAAAGATCTGATCCTGAAGAACACGTATAATCAAAGGGAAGTAATCAACTCAGGGGGAGTATCTCTTAACTCTGACTTCTCCGTACTTCTTACTCTGATACATTTTCCAGATACCTTTTCACGTTATTTTTCATTTAAAATATCTAGTTTTTGTCATCATCAAAAAGGGGGAGATTGTTAGAACAATGTTTGAATCTACTACCCTATATTTAAGTTTTGATGATAACAAAGTGAAAAGATATAGTATTTATAAGTTTCATGAATGAACTATCTGCTGCCTAAAATTATTATGTTCTGACTTGCAGATACTCTGATTGGTATAAGCAAGATCACGTCTTTTCAGCATCAGAATTTGATTTCATACACCAGCATCAGAAGTTGCCACATCAGAACGTCAAGATCAGATGATCAACTCACATACATGCTGAAGCTTGATGAACAAGACTGCGCTCAAACACTCTGATACAGAAACACAATAGTTCATCAGCAGCAAAGCAGAATCAGAATGAGCCAAGCCAGAACATGCATTGAAGAAACAACGGTACTGTGCATTGAACGCTAATTAATTCCAACGGCCTCATTCTAGACAAGATCTGCTCAAAAAGGAAAGCTTGTTATTAGCATTGAATCAAGAATATTTCATTCAACGTTCATCTTTTCAAGTGCTATATAAACAAGGCTTTGAAGATTATAATGGCTAATGCTCTCCAAATCTCTACACGCACAAAGCTGAACCATAATCTTTGTTCTACCAGTTTTGCTAAACCACATACTCTGATATTCATCATTGTTTAGCAATCTAATTTCTAAGCTTCATTTTGTGTATACATCACAGTTGTGATAAAGTTTTGTAGAAAACATCCACACACATTGTAATATCTCTTTGTAAGAAAGTGTTACCTTGACAAACCGGGTTGTGGTTTGAATCAAGAAGGCTTTAGCAGTTGTTAAAGCAGTCTGTAATATTCAGTTGAATATAGTGAATTAAGACCTCGTTGGAGAGAGGCGAAATCACCTTGACGGGTGGACTGGAGTAGTTTGAGATCAAACGAACCAGGATAAAAATATCTTGTCAATTGCTTTAAGATTTCAGTTTTACAATTCAACCCCCCCTTCTTGTGTTTTTCACCACTTCAATGATAACCCTCACAAATGGAACCATTGTGCCCCGGGTAAGACACATGGCTATAAAGTTTATTTTGTTTTTAAATTACATATCCAAAAAAATCAAAAAGATAATTACTCTTGAACAAAAGTAATCGGTACAAAGTCCTTGGCCGTCCAGTTACTGAGTCCACCATTGGTAGTCGGGAAGATCCAGTTGTCAATGTCGGAATCACCATCACTGTATTCAAGTGCATTGACCCCACGATTGCTGATGCGTAGGGGAGGTCCTCCAGCCCGAGCATGACGAACAGCCCTTTGAGAACCTGTAGTAAAGCCCAAACTAGATTTTTCAGACTTGTAATGAATAACCGGGAGCTGACCCCAAATGGTAGACCCACCTTCTTCAACCATTGCTCGTGCATCCTTGTGAGAAGCCATTTTCAAGGGAGGTTTGGTGACCTTCAGAGGATTGTTGGTAGTTTTTGTTGTAGCCATAATCTGATGTACCTCTTCAAAGTTCTGGCAAGGAGTCTCTATGTACCTGAAGGAGTTCAAGTGACTGATCATGTACTCCTATTCACCATGCACAATGATAATATTTCCTCTTACTAGGTACTTCAACATTTGTTGGAGGGTGGAAGTAACAGCCCCAACCCCATGTATCCAAGGGCGTCCCAACAAGCAAGAATATGATGGTTTGATATCTATTACGGAGAAAGTGGAGTCGAAGATCTGGGAACCAACTTTGATAGAGACACCCACTTCCCCGTGCACCATCCTCTTCGAACCATCGAAAGCTCTCACTACTATATTTCTAGGCTCTAAGGTTAAGCCTTCGCAGTCCAATCTGTCTAGAGCTTTTTTAGGTAGCACATTTAACGAGGAGCCAGTATCTACCAAAACATGGGCCAGAGTCGTGCCCCTGCATTCAACGGAAACATGAAGAGCATCATTATGTTTCCCCCCCTTCAGTGTCAGATCCGCGTCAGAAAAACCCAAACCGTTATCAGCAGTCAGACTAGCCACACAATCTTCAAACTGATCAGCAGACGTCTCTTGTGGAACATGAGCCTTCTTCAGAAACCTAACCAAAGCCTTTGCATGGGCCTCGGAACACAACAACAAAGCTAGCATAAAAATTTTGGATGGGGTCTGCCCCAGCTGCTCTACCATATTATAGTCGCTCTTCTTTATTATCTTCAAAATTTCTTCAATTTCTTTCTTGGCAGCTTCTGATATGGTTACTGAATTAGCCCTCATCAGGACAAGCTTAATCAGTATGTCTTTGCCTCTAGTCTCGGCCGAATCGGTGATGGGAGGGTCAACAGGAGTTATTATTGGAATTGCAGTAGTAGTCTCAGGTGGAACCACATCAGGAATGACCACAGGTCCGGTAGCAGTCTTCAGGGGAGAAATTTCAGAGGAGAACACCCTTTCACTTCTTGTTATTTTACTGGTTCCGGCAATATTGGCAATGTCAGAATCAATATTTTCAGCAATCTTGTCTTTAATGGCTAGCATATCCTTCTTTACACTGTAGTAATAAACGTCGACCCCATAGTTCCAAGGAACAGCTTTATCCGAGGAGTGTGGGATTGGTCTAGGCATGGTTATGATCAACGGAGTCACCTTCGGAGCTGATGTAATCCTAACGGGTCTCTTAGCAGAGGCCCTGGGAGGATTGGCGGAAATGGTTATGATAGAAATGTCTTCACAGGAAACAGTCGAAATAGGAGTCTTCTTAAATAGAATCTCTTTGTCATCCATCAGTCGCTGAATACCTGCCTTCAACAAAGGGAAACCAGTCGGTAGGAATGAACAAAAGTGGCAACCATCACCACAACCCATAAATAAACCGGCCTTTAACAAACTCTCTTTGATAGTCGTGAGTGGGGTCACCAATTCTTCCACAGAGGTCACAAACACATCTTCTCCCATGACATTAACACCCCGACCATGTTTCGGCATAGGAGAAGTGATAACGTTGGGAGTCTCCGGGGGATCAAATTTAATTTCCTTAGCATCAATCAAATCTTGTACTTTATTCTTCAAAGCCCATCAGTCATTGGTATCATGGCCTGGACTTTCCGAATGGTAAGCACAATGAGCATTCGGTTTATAGTAGGGAGAAGTGGTGTTCGTTATTAGGAGCTTCTCTCAGAGTAACCAGATTAGTCTTCAGCAACTGAGGTAAAATTTGAGACAGTGTGATGTTGATTCGAGTGAGCTATCTAGCTGGCCTTTCTGCTCTCGGTTGATTATTTATTTACTGAGCGGGTGCAAGGTTAGGAATCATAACAGCCCCTACCGGCGGACGACGCTCGGTTCGATTCTGATTCTTTTGGTTGTAAACAACACTGACTTCTTTTTTACCTACAAACAACTTCTTTGCAGCACTCGAAGAGGCATCCTTCTGAATTTTTCCACTTCGGATTCCAACTTCCACTCTTTCCCCTGTTAAGATCAGTTCGGTAAATCCCGCTGATGAACTTCCAATCAGATGGTTGAAGAACGGTCCAATCAAAGTTCCCATAAACATATCCACGAGCTCCCTGTCAACCAAGGGAGGTTGAACTCTTCCAGCCAAATCTCTCCACTTCTGAGCATAATCCTTGAAACCCTTGTTCGAACCCATAGACAGATTTTGGAGTTGTATACCGGTGGGAGTGAGGTCTGCATTATACTGATATTGCTTATAAAATGCAGTAGCAAGGTCTTCCCAGTTACGAACATTGGCTCTTTCTAGTTGATAGAACCAATCCAGTTGTGTTCCAGACAGACTGTCTTGGAAGAAGTGAACCCACAAGTCTTTGTCAACAGTATGAGGCTGTATCTTCCTCACAGAAGAACGGAGATTCACTTTAGGACAAGAGACCCCATCATACTTATCAAATACCGGTGCCTTAAACTTTGGGGGAATGACAACCCCGAAGACCAAACCCAACTCTTCAAAATCCAGCCCAGGAACCTTATAGATTTCCATAACGCTCAGACGCTCTTCTAACTGCTTATACCTTTCATCAGCCGAAGGGTACTGCTCCTCATTGTAATCAGTTTCATTGTTAGACTCTTTAGGAATAGGGTCCTCTTCTCTGGCTTCAACCTCTTGGTTCTCCCCCTCTTTAGATGAAGAAGCTAACTCAACAGCCCATCTTGGCGGCCCTCTGAACCTTCTTCTCATATGTGACACACCGGCTGTCCTCTTGGTTTTATTGTTCTTCTTAGTAATCAAAGCCTTCAATTCTTCCTTTCCTTTGGCCAGAGCCACAATCATCTGTTGGAATTGCGTGTTCTGAGTATGAAGATCTTTCATTGTTTGTTCAAGAGTCGTTGCTGAAATAAACAACGGAGGTGATGAGAAATCTGTTATGAATCCTTCTATGCAATGATATGTATGATATGTATGCATTGTTTTCAAAGAATTTGGGAAATTTAACTTTGCAAACCAAAATGAAACAAAACTTTTATTAATAGAATTCAAAGTTCAAATTCCTTTTAGGCGTTACAATTAAAACAAATCTAAAAACTAGAAAAAATCAAAATTCCCATGGATGCTTCCTCTTTGAGCCGAGATAGCCATTAAGTCTTCTTTCCTCTTGGAGCTGCTTTGTGAGCTCTAAAACCTTTCTCTCCTGGGCATAGAACTGATCCCTGTAGGCATCCCTCTCTTTATTCAACTGGATCCAAGACCTCTATAATTCTCCAAGATCAGTGGGCATATCAGCATAGAGAACCATGTAAGGAATACCCCCTTCAGTAGTGGGTTCCAGAATCACTGGTAAAACGACCATATAGGGCATCATAAGTTTATGGGAGCGAGCTCGTATCCATTGAAGATAGGGTTCCATAGGAATGGAAGCCTTTGGCCCCAAAGCCTTGGCGCCATATTTGTTTACCATGCCCCGGTGATACTCTTGAACATCATCCTCATAGTTGAATAAAGTGCCTTCGATAAGTAACTCATGGAGACCATCCCTTCAAGCGTAACCAAATTGTCGCAGAGATAAACAAGGATTGTAGGTTATACCCCCTCTGATGCCAAGTAACGGGACATTAGGGTACTCCCCGTAGTGGTTAATAATAGCAGTGTTTTCCATAGCTCGGGAACACCAGAGAATATCCATGTGAGCGAGTGACATTATCCTTTGTGACCAACCCACACCTTCTTCATTCTTCAGTATAGACTTAGGGAGGTGAGAAATAAACCACCTCGATAGCAACGACCTGCAACACATAATAATACCTCTTCTCTTCATGGTACGAGTATGGAGAGCGTGCAAAATGTCTCTAAGCAAGGTAGGCACGGGGTTGCGAGTGCGGATGATCTGGATAGCATTCACATCTATGAATAAGTCTGGATTAGGGAATAGTACTAAACCATAAATTAGAAGGGCCAAGACCTCCTCAAAAGCCTGAAAATCCATATCATCCCAAAACAGTTGTGCCTTGTCTATCAGGAACTTGGCCTGAAAACCCTTGACTCCGCTTCTTGTTTCCCAATTGGATACCACGTCGGCCCGTTTCAAATGCAAGGATGAGGCAATGACTTCTGGCTTAGGAACTTCTTCCAGACCTATGAAAGGCAACTGTTCAAGAATGGGTATATCCAATAGCCAAGAGAATTCTTCCATGGTAGGCACCAACTGATAGTCTGGAAAGGTGAAGCAGTGGTGCTTGGGATCAAAGAACTGAAAGAGTACACTCATCATCTTTTCATCAATGTTTGAAGTAACCAGGTTGAGAAGTCGACCATGTCTCTTAGTGAACGCAGAAGTTTCGGAAACCTTTGACACTATCTCCTTGAGTTGGGAAGGTACTTTCACAAAGCTGATTCATATAGTGTTTCTACGGGAGGAAGCCGTGATCTTCAAAACAGAACAAAGATAAATTCCCTTGGTCCTTGAAATGGTTAGTGCAATAGGAATGGATGCTATATTATGATGCATGATGTCATGATAAATCATAGGTATAGAAAACACAGACAAATCACACTAGCTCTTAGGTTTAAGGTCTGCAAGAGGTTAAAGGTAAGTACCCTCTTGAAGTTTAGTTGGTTTCAACCTGTCTTAGAAAAGTAAACGAGTTCTAAAGATTCTCAATATCACTGACCATCCTTTATTGGGCATTGTTTCAGCTCAAGCAATCTTTTCTTGCAGCCGAAATATCCCGAAAGTCTGATCTCAATGAGTGTAGCATCGAGTATCAACCAATCCTCAGCTTTATACCGAGGCTGGCTATCTCACTACTTTCTAATGGCCAAGTTTGTTCAACTAAGGTTCTAAGGTCCGTTAGTGCTTCACGACACCACACGGAGGCCCCGTATTCTCCTCGTTTCCCCACGAAGGATACCGGTACCAACCAAAGTGTCACACCAATACAACCATCGCTTAAACCATATCGGTCTATGCTGTACAGTCTCCGCGATCTATTGTTGTTTACGTAAAGAGTGTCCCCAGATCCGGGTGTAGGATCTTTAACAATGCCCAAGCAAAAACCTTTAATAATAAAGCGTACAAAACAAACAAGAAAGAAATTAAAAAAAATGACTTAGATCCTAAGGTATACCCCACTTTTTAAGTAATTCCCCAGCAGAGTCGCCAATTCTGTGATACGGTAGAAGAACCGACTATTAATACTGGTTTTTGTTTTTTGTTCGCAAATGTCGCGATAAGCAAGAGTCGCCACTGACTTTTATTTTATCCAATCAGGAAAAGGAAAAAGAACAGAAAAAACCTTTTTCGAGAATGTTTTTGAGTACGGGGGGTAGATTATAGAAAGGGAAGGTGTTAGCACCCTTTCTATCTGTGGTTTTCCATGGGCTCTTAGGTACTTGCTCATTTTGAAATTGCTTGGGTGTGCTTATTTTGAAAAGTTTTGTTTTACTTTGTTTTAACCCTTGTTTCTGTCCTCAAGAGTGTTACGAAGTTGTTTTTGAAAACTTTGTTTGGGAAAGTGTTGGTGTGAAAAAGTTTTTGTTTGTTTGAGCAAGTACTTAAGAGTTTCTACCTACTCGAAAAAGACTGTTCATTTTCCTTTAGACAGCACTATCCTATTATTAAGGAATAGGTAGCACCGTCATTGGAGTTTTTTAGGGACATTCAAAGGGACAAATACGATCACAAGAGCAATGTTAGGAAATGTTAGTAATCATCCTAAAGCCTTAAAGATCTTTTTCCGAGGAAACATCCGAATGGGTCATTTTAGATATTTCGGGGCTAGAGGACAACCACTAACCAACCGTATACTTCATAACCGTTTACCAAAGGCAACCGGAGTGGAGTAAATCCTAGGAGTGAGCATGTGCGAGTGTAATTTTTGGTTAATTATCTTTGCACAATTAAGTTGATCTAGTATTTTAATTTTCAGTTATTCTTTCCATACAATCCTATTAACATACATCTAAGCAGTTTATAGTTTGCAAAAATAAAAATGCGGGAAAGTTTAAAGTCCTAGCTATTACAGGGCTTTCGCAGATACATAATTGTCTTGACTGTAAATAAAGATGCGGAAATTTAAAACCCTAATTAAATCTATTACAACCTGAATCAGATAAATTAATAGAACAAAGAATTAAAATGCGCGTGGTGAATTAAATGCGAGAATAATTAGAAAACCTAAAAATCTAGTTGAAAAAAATATTTAGGTTCTTTTTGAGAAAAAATTGAATTATGTACAAAATTAAAACCCTAATTTCTAATTAATTTAAATTATATAAAAAGGAATTAAATTTCCATAAATTAAATTAATCTAATTAATTAAGGAAATAAAATATTTTTATGAAAAAATGATTTTTAATGTTTTTTATGATTTTTTGATTAAATAAAAAAATGATTTTTATGTTATTTTGTAAAAAAAAAAAAACTAATAAAATAATTAAAACAAAAGAAATAAAATAGAAAGGAAAGAGATTTGGGCCTGTTAGAAGCAATCAGGGGGGTGTGAGTTTAATTTTTCTAAGCCCATTAACTACTGAGCCCAATCCTTGCGTGGGATCAAGTGGAATTCCCTTCTGATGGTCTACGATGCTCCTTGATGTGTGGGACGCTGGATTTGTGATGGAGATAATCCATTGGCTGGATTGCTGGGGCACATGGTAGGCGTTTGGAAGCATGGTGTACGTGATCTGCCGTTAAATATGAAGAAAAACACAAAACACTGGGACCTGGGATTGAATCCAGGTCCTCTTACTCAATACAAACACACCTTACCATCTGAGCCATGTATCTTGTTTGTTAATATAATGATAACAATTAATATTATATAAAATAAGAGGATTAATGAATTAAAACAAAAAACGTGCGCCAGCATTCAAATGGTTCAATGATAGTCAGACACGTTGGCTTCTTCTTCCTTGTCCGTCGTATTAGGTCTGTAACCTTTACCTACGGCCAAACTTCGATGGCTGTAACCCTGTGCCATTCAAAATTTACGTACAGGAAATATAAATAAGAGTCAATACCATGGATCGATTGGTTTTGACCCCCTAATCACAATGGTATCCTTCTTTAGGGCCAATTGTTCTTGCATTTGAAAGCCCTAAAACAACAAGGCAAACCCTAGCTATGACAAATATTCATACAGGCGTTAAAACTTCAATTAAAGGGTCTAGACATGTTGCAAACATGACAACAAACACTAATATACCATTAAAACATGTTCATGATGCAAGAATCATAGTAATCGGATTTTGAAAAAGAAGCAAACCGTGATGATTGTATGTCCCGTTTTTGGGCTTGGGAGGGCTGGCAAATGATTGGAACATGTTCTGGAGATGCCCAGGAATCAATTGGTGGCTTTGAAAGTCTTTGAATCGGCCTCTAAACTGGAAATCAGTCTACCACTTTTTTGACAATTTTCAGTTCTTGCTTGCAGCTTCTTATGACCTCAAATCCTTGTTTTTTCTGGCTTGGTTGTGTTCTATATATGTATTGGAATTGATTAGGTCAACAAAATTGTACGGTATCTTGGTGAACTAAAGAGATTTGATTTTGTTTTTGTATGATATCTTTCCAAAACAACCAAAATCATGCTATTTTTGATTCAATCACAGATGTCTGCATGCATTTTCACCAAATCTCCTATAACCAGATTAATATCAAAAATCTGAAAGTCGCCTGGACAATCGGCCACAATATTCACAACATTTACTCCTCCATGCTTGGGTAGAGGATTGTATTTCACATTATGGCCTACATCCTTGAAAGATAGTGTCGTACCCCAAAATTTACCCTCCCGTTTTTCATATTCTAGGGTTTTTCGAATACTCAATTTGGCTCAGAAGTTGGTCAGACAGACTCTCCCTAGGCAACAAATAAACAATTAGGGTTTGGTATTTCTTAGAGAAAATTGAGTTTTCAAGGTTTCAAATGGTCATCATAGGTCTTCCAGTCTCCTCAAGGATGTTTATGCCAGTTTTCAAACTTTGCATCACAAGTTTGCTCAGTCAATGGCTCAGATAACTGAAAACGACTACATTGACCCAAAAATCGACCTTTTACGAGAGCGAGTTCAAACGATTGTAACTTCTTCATTATTAGATATTTTTGAGCAGTTCTTTTTGCGTATAATTCTCCTTGATGTCATCTCCAATTTCTCTTCACAAATCAAGAGCTGATTACGTGTATAAGATCACCAAAATTCGAATACGTTAGAAGTCGCATCATGGACTTTGACCTAATCTTAAGTAACTGTCACCTGATTTCTAAGAATTGTGATTTACTCAAATTACAAGATCTTGGGACGATTATTTCTGCATATGGTCATAAGTAATGACACTCACGAGTTTATCCTCAAAGATCGAAAGAAAATTGTGTTTGGAAGACTTCGAAAGTTATTGGATCATCGCAAGTCATTTGTTTGATTTCAAATGTTCTTAATCACAATTATGTTGACATTTGTTAACTCTACAAGGTTGATGAGTGTTCTTAAACATGTTTTTTTGGAAATGAAATTCCATTTTAATCGAGCATGGAGTGCGTGTTTATTTTGAATGCAAATTTGATTTAGACAAGAGGTGAAGATTAAGACTGTCATTTAGATGACCATGGTTTTGGGTTTGAGTTAACCAAGTTGGAATTGAATTCTTAAACATTTATTTTGTTTATAAATTTGATTGGAGTACAAGGCGTGTGGGTTATTTGAAATACAAGTTACAAGAGTCGTTTGTGATTTCTTGAAGTTCAAGTTATCAAATAAAAGTGTATCGTTCAAACCATTCAAATTGGGGATTTCAAAGTTCAATTAAAATTCAAGATTGGTACAATAAATTTCATCACACCAAATTTATTCAAGGCTTTGTGTTCATTACGTTACAAATAAAGTGAAATTACAAATTTTGTTTTGATTACAAATGAAATAAATTACAAAATTTGTTTTGTTTACAAAGAGAGAAATTTTGTTTTATTTCTTCAAGTCTTCATTGCTTCATCTTCAACAAATCCGTCCAACCCTCGTGTCCATGAAACAAGAAGAAGAGAAAGTTAGCAAGCAATTCAAGCAAAAGTGATATGTAAAGAAAGGAAAAATTCATCATTAGGGTTTGCATTTAGGAATCAGATTTTATGTTTAGTTTTATCATAACCCCTCTTCTCCCATTTTTGCAAATCCCAAGGTTGGGCCTTGGTTCACAAAAAGGAAAAGAAATTTTACAAGCAAGCCCAAGGTTATCAAAACCGCAAGAAAATGTTCAACCCCAAGGCTGTCAAAACAAGCAACAAATATCACAACAATCCATTCAAAGGTAGGCTGCAAGAAGCATGCAGCAGCTGCTGTAAACATGGCAGAAAAAGCATGCAATAAAACAGTAATAAAATATTGCAACATTGCAGCAAAAGTAGGGTCAACCTGCAACAATATTGCAGCAAATGATATAGAAAAAGAAAATAGCCTTACATTTTCATTGAAAGATAAAAGAGGGAAGAGATAGGGTCAGGTAGATATCACATAAGCATACAATAGTCCAAATAGCCTGCAAAGCCTGCACCTCATCTGTGCCACAAGAACTCCAAAATCATTAGTCCAAATTCTGCCCTCATACACCAAAATGACTAAAAAACAGAACCTGCATCCTAAAACACAAAGTCAGCTATCCAAATATGTTCAAAATATCAACAGTTTCCCTCTAATTCCATCCCTTATCTTACTACAAAGCCACTGTTTCGTAAAACATAAAGGGGAGAACATTTTGACAGCACAAAAACCACACTAGAAAACCAAACCAAGATATAACATAACCAGCAAAAATACCAAAAGCCAGCAAAAACTAGAAAACCAAACCAAGATATAACATAACCAGCAAAAATGCCAATAGCCAGCAAAAAACCAAAAGAGTGAGATTGCAATATACAAACCAAGCTAGCATACCAAGTTCCACACATGAAACACATCATAGAATCAAAAGCAGAAAAATGATAAGATAAACTTAACCTCTTCATTCACAAACCCATTCACATACATACTCCCTCTGTCTCACGAGTAAACCCTAATCACCTCCACAAATCCAAAAGGCGCACAAAAAGTCATACCCAATCAGAAGAAGAGACAAAAGCAAGAGATTCGGAACATACCTTAGGAGCTGAAAAGAAGGTAACTCATTGTTAATTTTGATTCATTTTTTTCTTACCTTCCCTCCACCGTTTCGAATCCCTTTTGCATATTGTTGTATCAGTTTCGGTTTGGGGTTTTAGGGTTTCTCTGGGATGCAGGTTGCTATAGATAAGAGAGATAATAGAGAGGGAGATTGACATGCTATTAGAACAGATGGATCGGTTGAGAGTTTTTTGAAGCAAAGGGATGAACAGAGAGACGATATCGTCCCCTTCCGTTTAGGTATCCGCCTTTCCCAATTGAAACAACAACAATGTTCTTTCTGTTTAGGGTTTCAAACCCTTTCCACTTCTTTCCAAAACTGGGTTTGGGCCTGGTTTATTTTGGCACAACCCATATTTTAATTTTACTTTATATGTTTGCGAAGTTAATTAGTATAACGAATGAACATTTGGTGTGATAGTTAAGGCGTTAGTGTTTGGAGAGGATATCCCAGGTTCAAGACCCCTTGGGACATTTTTTTCCATGCTTCTGATTGTTTGCTTCACTTTCTCTTTTTTTTGTCAAAACAAAGCCCCTCGGTCTTAAGCTTCTAAAGCCCATGCTCCAAAGAAAAAAACAACATCACCCCATTTCAGATTTAACACCACCATTTCATTTTTATTTTGTTTTTATACTTAGTTTTGATTTTACTTATTTCTACTAACTTAATAACTCATGAATTTTAATAATTAATTTTCTCAATTAGTTTTGTTCTTAGTTCTAATTTAAAAACTTTGTAAATATTTTTACTAATTA
This sequence comes from Vicia faba, assembly GCA_948472305.1. Lineage (NCBI taxonomy): Eukaryota > Viridiplantae > Streptophyta > Magnoliopsida > Fabales > Fabaceae > Vicia > Vicia faba. The sequence goes on along the minus strand of OX451735.1, from coordinate 453,225,919 downwards.
TGTTTTCTATTTAAGTCTTAATTTGTTTATTTAATTTCTTAATAAAAAAAAACCCTAAAAGAAAAAATACATGCATTTGATTTAATTTCTTTAGCTAATTAATAGAATAGATTTTTCTATTTTTCTTTTCAAACTTTTCAAACAGAAAAAGCAAGAATTTTTATTTCCTTATTTTTATTTTTGTTAATTAATTTTTACTTCATAAACTTGTTTTAATTTCGATTAATTGCTCGATTCGATTTGGTTGTATTGTTTGGCTATTTGGACATTTAATTGTATTAATCCATCCCCATTTGTAAATTTGTACCTCCATTCCCGAAAACTCTGTAATAGCGTAGAATTTTAATTTCCGCAATTTACTGTTTTCCTTATACTGTATAGTAATTAGGAGCGCACGACAAGATTTAAAATCAATCGCTAGAGAACCTAACTTCAAAGACAAAATAACTTGAATCAAACACACTGGCGACTCTGTTGGGGAATAACTTAAAAGTGGGGTTACCTTAGGGCTAGATCACCTTTACTTTCTTTCTTTGTTTGACTTGTATGCTTTACATTTTGGTTCTTTGTTTGGGCTTGAATCCTCTACCCGGATTTGGGATACCTTATAGGTAAGTACCAATACAGTGTGGAAACTGTACGGGGTATACCGACATGGTCTAAGCAATAGCTATGTTAGTGTGACATATTTGTGCATACCAGTAGCCATTGAATAATCAAGGAGAATACGGGGCCGCTGAGTGATGTCATGAAGCACTAACTGACTTTTAGAACCTTTACTTGACCAACTTGGCCATTAGGACATATAATGAGATGGCCGACTTTGGTGCAGTCCGAAGTTGGTAGATACTCGATATTACACTCATTCAGGTTTGGCTTTTTAGGATATTTTGGTCACTGTGAAAGAGGCTTATGTTGAAACAATGCCCGAGAAGAGAAATCGGTGATATTGAGATCCCTTATAAAACCCAGTTACTATTACTAGGACAGGTTGAGCAAACTAAACTTCAAGAGGGTACTTACCTATGAAACCTCATGCAAGCCTAAACCTAAAGATTTTTTGATTCAACTTGTGCATATGCTTGTACATTACATCATGACATCATGCCATAGCATTTTAAACTAACCATTTCAAGGATTTTGAGATTCATCTTTATTCTGTTTTGTAGGATATGACTCCCACTCGCAGGAACACAATCCAAGTCAACCTTGTACGAGTACCTTTTCAGCTCAAGGATTTAGCGTCAAGGGTCCCTGAGAATTCTCCATTTACCAAAAGACATGGACGACTTCTCAACTTAGTTACTTCGAGCTTTGATGAAGACATGATGAAGGTGATTTTCCAGTTCTTTGACCCGTTGCACCATTGCTTTACCTTCCCTGATTACCAACTTGTACCAACTATGGAAGAGTTATCTCAGTTCTTGGGAATTCTTATCCTCGATCAACTACCTTTCAACGGTACCGAAATACACCCAAGCCCTGAAGAGGTTGCCTGAGCCTTGCACTTGCAACAATCCGATGTCACGGCCAATTGGGAAACAAGAAGTGGTGTCAAAGGGTTCTTAGCCATGTTCTTACTGGAAAAAGCTTAAGACTGTTAGAACAACCTAGATTTACAAGCTTTCAAAGAAATTTTGGCTCTTCTCATCTATGGGTTGGTGCTATTTCCAAATCCTGACCAACTTATAGATGTGAATGCTGTCAAAATCTTTTTATCTCACAATCTCGTGCCTACTTTGTTGGGAGATATCTTGCATTCTCTCCACACTCACACCATGAGGAGAAAAGGAACCATCATGTGTTGTACTCATCTGTTGGCTAAATGGTTTATTTCTCATCTTCCCCGATCCGTTGTGAAGAATGAGGAAGGTTTAAGGTGGTCCAACAGGCTGATGTCACTCAGGAATTCAGATATCTACTGGTGTTCTCGATCCTTGGAGGACATTACTATCATCGATCGTTATGGGGAATTACCTAATGTTCCTTTTCTTGGCATTATGGGAGGCATCACTTATAACCCTTGCTTAGCTCTGCAATCGTTTGGGTACGCACGAAGAGATGGTCCACATGACGCGCTCATCCAAGGTGTAGTGTTCGACTATGAAAGTGACAATCAAGACTACCGTCAGAGGTTCATACGAGCCTAGAGGATGGTAAATAAGGTGGACAATGGGCATTGGGGCATGAAAATTCCATTCCCCTTGAGCCTTACCTTAGGTGGGTACGGGCTCGTGCTCAGAGTCTCGCAATGCCTTACCCCTCCATTCTCCTAGTTATCATAGAACCTGTTGTGGATAGGAGATGTCCCATACAATATCCTTTATCCTGACATGCCTACCTCTCTCGAAGACTTGCAAAGGGATTAGATACAGCTTAAGGAGGAGCGAGACACTTTCTAAGCCCAATTCTACGCCAGCTAGAAGAAAGTTCTGGAACTCACCAAGCAGTTTCATGAAGAGCGGAGTCTGAACGCATACATCGCACCGAAGAGGATGCGTTCAACTTTTTTGTCTTAGAGTTTCGTATTTTATTTCTTTGTAAGCCCAAAGAGGCATGATGTACCTAAACATTGATTTATTAATATAACGTGTGTTCCTTTTTGTCTAAAGCAAATTTAAATCTCTAATTTCCTTGAAATCATTTGCATATGCATCTTCATTCATCATAACACAAACAGGTTTCTTACAATAGGTCTCCTTATCTTCTACTGTTTATTTCAGTGAGATGGATATTGAACACACAGTAAAAGATCTCCAGGCGCAGAACGCCCAGTTTCAACAAATGTTCTTGACTCTGGCAAAAGGACAAGATAAGTTGAAAACCATGCTGATCAAAGAAAAGAAGAAGAAAGTGAAGAAATCAACCGGTGTTTTGAATCTGGGAAGAAGGTCCAAAGGACCATCCAGACGGACTCTAAACTTCGCAACATTGTCAGGTGAAAGGGATAATCAAGAAGGAGAAAAAAGAAAGTGACTGACCCTCCAGAATGAAGAGGAAGAAGAGGCTGACTACTCTGTAGAGAAGTATCCTCCAGCTGACGACAAATACAAACAGTTGGAAGATCGCCTCAATGCTATGGAGATCTAGAAGGTACTCAGGTTGGATTTTGAGGAGCTAGGACTTGTCTCATGAGTTATCATACCACCGAAATTCAAGGTCTCCACTTTCGCTAAATATGATGGTGTCTCTTGTCCAAAGCTGCATTTGAGATCATACGTCTGGAATATTCAACCCCATACTGTGGATAGGAATCTATGGGTGCATTTCTTCCAAGAAAGCTTTTCAGGGACGCAGTTGGATTGGTTTTATCAGTTGGAGGGGACCAACATCCACAATTTGGATGATTTGGCGGCAGCTTTTTACAAGCAATACCAGTATAATGATGACTTAGCTCCAACGCAGACACAGTTGCAAGGCATGTCTATGGCTACAGGTTAAGGTTTCAAAACCTATGCTCAAAAATGGCGAGATATCGCGGGAAGGGTCCAACCCCCTCTATCTGACAGAGAATTTGGTGGATATGTTCTTAGGCACACTATCTGGTCCATTTCTTAAACCCATGATCGGAAGCTCCTCGGTCGAGTTTACTGAATTAATCATGACCGGTGAACGGGTAGAAGCGGGTATACAAAGTGACAAAATTCAAAGAGATGCATCCTCGAGCGCAATAAAAAAGCCCTTTACCGGAAAGAAGGAGGTCAGTGTTGCATATGACCATAGGAATCAGGACATAACTAAATGTCGTCCAGCGGTAGGGGTTGTCATGATCTCTAAGCCTGTACCTACTCAACAAAGGAACAATTAGTCTAGAACGGAAAGGACGGTAAGATAATTTACCCGGATAAATATGACGCTATCTCAAGTCTTGTTGCATTTGTTAAAATCAAATCTGGTGACCTTGCGGGAAGCTCCGAAAAATCCCAACACTGCCTCTTCCCGTTATAACCCAAATGCTCGTTGTGCTTATCATTCAGAAAGTCCAGGTCATGATACAAACGACTATTGGGCTTTGAAAAACAAGGTGCAAGACCTTCTCAAGGCATAGGAAATTGAATTTGACGCTCCTGAGATCACAAATGTTATCACCACTCATATGCCCAAGCACGACCGTGGTATTAACATTGTTGAAGATGATATGTTTGTTGCTGTTATTGATGAACTTGTTACTCCTGCCCTAACCGTCAAAAGGAACCTGCTGAAGGCCGGTTTATTTTTGGGTTATGGCGAAGGCTGCCACCTCTTTTTATCCCTACCGACTGGTTGTCATTTATTGAAGGCAGGTGTCCAGCGCCTGATGGATGACGAAGATAATTTGTTTGAAAAGACTCCCGTTCCAACCATTTCTTACAAGGATGTTCAAATAATAACCATTTCCGCCAATCCTCCCAGGGTATCCAACAAAAGACCCGTTAGGATTACAATTGTTTCGAAGGTGACTCCATTGATAATTACTATGCCAGGGCCAATCCCGTACTCCTCAGACAAAACTGTTCCTAGGAACTATGGGGGTGACGTCTACTTCCACAGCGTCAAGAAAGAATGGCTGGCTGTTGAAGACCCAATTTTTGAGAAGGATGACCCCGACATCGGCAACATTATGCGAACCAACAAAATAACTAGAAGTGGAAGAGTGTTCTCCCCTGAGATTGTTCCTCCGAAAACGGTTACCGGTCCTGTGATCATTCCTGCTTTTGTTCCTACTGGTACTACTACTATAGTTCATGTGGTTACCCCTGCTAACACCCCTATCACCGAGTCGACTGAGACTCGGGGCAAAGGCATTTTGGTTGAACCTGTCCAGATGAAGGCGTAGTCAGCATCTATCCCAGAGACTTCCAAAAAGGAGATGGAAGAAATTTTGAAAATTATAAAGTGAAGCGACTACAATATAGTCGAACAGCTAGGGTATACCCCTTCAAAGATTTCTATGCTAGCTTTATTGTTGTGCTCCGAAGCTCATGCGAAGGCCTTGGTGAAATTTCTTAAAACTTCGCATGTGCCACAGGAAACCTCTGCTGACCAATTCGAAGATTGTGTGTCCAGTTTGACAGCTGATAACGGTTTGGGCTTTTCTGATGCCGATCTTACACCTAGAGGGAGGAAACACAATGATGTATTGCATGTCTCTATCGAATGCAGAGGCACTACTTTGGCCCATGTCCTGGTAGATACTGGTTCATAATTGAATGTGATGCCTAAGAAGGTTCTGGATAGACTAGATTGTGAAGGTTTGACCTTAAAACCGAGCAACATAGTGGTAAAGGCCTTCGACGGTTCAAAGAGAATGGTGCACGGGGAGGTGGACATCTCCATTAAAGTTGGAACTCAGACTTTTGATTCGACTTTCTATGTGATGGATATTCGCCCTTCCTATTCTTGTTTATTGGGCCAACCTTGGATTCATGACGCTGGTGCCGTCACCTCTACATTACATCAGATGTTGAAGTACCCAATCAAGGGAAAAATAATCACTATCCATGGAGAGGAGGAATATATGGTCAGTCACCTGAACTCCTTCAGATATGTGGAAATGGATGGTGAATTCATCGAAACTCCGTGTCAGCATTTCGAGGAAGTCCCATAAACAGTTGCAGCAACCAAGACTATTTCCAAAGTTCTGAAGATTACCAGATGTCCGTTGAAGATGGCTTCTCTGAAAGATGCCAAGGCAGTCGTCGAAGAAGGTGGGTGTATCATTTGGGGCCAACACCCAGATATTCCCTACAAATCTGAAAATTTTGGTTTTGGTTTTACTTCAGGAGCCCAGAAAGTTGTTCGTCGTGCTCGTGCCGTGTAACCACCTTTGCGGATCAACCACCATGGAGTCAACGCAGTGGAAGATAGTGATGACAGCTGTGACCTGGAAGAATGGATTTATCCAACTATCAGTGTAGGACTCAACAACTGGGAAGCCAAAGAATTTGTCCCTATTACTTTTATCCAACAGTAATTTTCTTTAAATTTTTGTCGGACTTGTAATAATTAAACAGTTTAGACTTTTAAAACCTTGTGTCTTACCCGAGGCACAATGGTCCATTTGTAAGGGTTGTTACTACATTTTCATATGTCATCAATGAATCATGGACGTTTTTGCATGCAAATTTTATTCTCTTTGTTCTTCTTTTTTCTACATTTTTAAAGATAGCTATGCTCTTACACACAATCACATATCAAAATGCAGATCCACAACCACTCAGGATCCCATTGGTAACGATTCTGCTATGGCCTATTGTGACTTTGAAAATCCGATCTACCAAGTCGAAGACGAAGATGAGGAAGATTGTGAGGTGCCAGGGGAACTAGCTAGGTTAGTACAACAGGAAGAAAGGACCATACAACCCCATGAAGAACCGGTTGACACAGTTAACTTAGGTACCGAAGAGGACAAGAAAGAAGTTAAGGTAGGTGCCAATCTGGAACCTAGTGTCAAGAAGTGCTAAACTCAATTACTACATGACTATGTTGAGGTCTTTTCCTAGTCATATGAAGACATGCCAAGACTTGACGCTGATATCATGGTCCATCGTCTACCGACAAAAGAAGACTGCCCTCTGGTAAAACAGAAAGTCCATCGCATGCAGTAATAAATGTTAGAGAAGATCAAAACTGATATCATGAAACAGTTCAACACCGGATTCTTAGATGTCACCTCCTATCCACAATGGGTCGCCAATGTTGTTCCATTTCCTAAAAAGGATGGTAAAGTACACATGTGTGTGGATTACAGGGATTTGAATAGGGCAAGCCCTAAGGATGATTTCCCTCTTCCCCATATCGATATTCTGGTTGACAATACCACACAACATAAAGTATTCTCCTTCATGGATGGTTTCCCTGGGTACAATCAAATCAAAATGGCACCTGAGGACATGGAGAAACTGACCTTCATCACACAGTAGGGCATGTTCTGTTACAAAGTTATGCCATTCGGGTTGAAAAACGTTGGGGTAACTTATCAGCGCGCCGTGGTAGCTCTGTTTCACGATATGATCCATCAAGAGATAGAGGTCTATGTGGATGACATGATAGCCAGATCTCAAACTGAATAGGTACATCTTGACCATTTGCAGAAACTGTTTGAAAGGCTAAAGAAATACAAGCTAAGGTTGAACCCGAGTAAATGCATATTTGGAGTGAGGTCTGGTAAACTCCTAGGCTTCATCGTCAGCGGTAAAGGTATCGAAGTGGACCCTACAAAGGTAAAAGCAATACAAGAAATTCCTGCTCTTCACACTGAGAAGGAAGTCAGGGGATTCTTAGGACGGCTAAACTACATCTCCAGATTCATTTCTCACCTAACTGCTACTTGTGAACCAATATTCAAATTACTAAAGAAAGATCAAGTGTTGGATTGGAACGACGACTGCCAGGCTGCCTTCGACAGGATCAAAGAGTACCTTCAAGAGCCTCCTGTTTTGATGCCGCCAGTCGAGGGAAGACCTTTGGTCATGTATCTAACTGTCTTGTAAAATTCAATGGGGTGTGTGCTGGGGAAGCATGAAGAGTCTGGCCGAAAAGAGCATGCAATATACTACCTGAGAAAAAAGTTTACCGACTGTGAAACCAGATATTCATTGCTCGAGAAAACTTGCTGCACTCTGGCATGGGCTGCTCGCCGGATAAGACAATATATGTTGACCCATACTACCTTGTTGATATCCAAGATGGATCCAATTAAATACATATTCGAGAAGTCCGCCCTCTCTAGAATAATAGCAAGATGGAAGATGATCTTGACTGAATACAACATTCAATACACTACCCAAAAAGCAATAAAGGGCAGTGTGCTAGCCGATCACCTTGCTCATCAGGCTATGGTTGACTACCAGTCCATGAAATTCGAGTTACCAGATGAAGATAACATATTAGTAAACAATTGTGAATTACTCAGACCATATGACAGACCTGAACAAGGATCCCGATGGACCTTGGTTTTTGATGGAGCTTCCAACGCACTCGGCAATGGCATAGGTGATGTGATCATATCCCTTGAAGGATGTCATACTCCCTTCACTGCAAGACTTTGTTTCAACTGTACCAATAATATGGCGGAATATGAAGCGTGTATTATGGGTTTCAAATCCACAATAAATTTGGGAATCAAGTCCTTAAGGGTATTTGGAGATTCATCCTTAGTCATCAGTCAGATTAAAGGAGAATGGGACACGAAGCACCCTAATCTCATCCCCTACAAATAACATGTGTTGACATTAATCCCATATTTTGAGGAAATTACCTTTGAGCATTTTCCACGAGAGGAAAATCAACTAGCGGACGCGCTAGCCACTATGTCATCCATGTTTAAAATCAAGTGGGATAACGAGGCTCTCTAGATCACCATTGAGCGGATGGATGAACCAGCTTACTGTCACGAGATCGATACTGAAGAAGTAGTGGACAAGCCTTGGTTCTATGAAGTTAAGAGGTATCTCGAGGCCCAAGAGTATCTGGAGGGAGCTTCAGTCAATGATAAGAAGTTCTTGAGAAGATTTTATGCTAAATTCTTCCTCAGTAATGGAATCCTCTATAAACGTAACCACGAGTCTAATTTGCTTCGTTGTGTACACCAGAGTGAGGTAGAAAAGATAATGGTTGATTTACACGAAGGTGCCTTTATCACTCATTCTAGTGGACACACGATGGATAAAAAGATCTTATGGGCAGGATACTACTGGTCCACCATGGAAGCGGATTCCTATCAACATTCACGAACCTGTCACAAGTGCCAGATCTATGCTGACAAAGTTCATGTGCCTCTGGTTCCCCTAAACGTCCTGACTGATCCTTGGCCCTTCGCAATGTAGGGAATTGACATGATTGGAGAGATCAAACCCACAACTTCTAATGGACACTGTTTCATCTTGGTTGCCATTTATTACTTCATGAAGTGGGTCGAGGCAGCTTCATTCGCTTATGTTACCAAGAACGTTGTGGCTCGATTCATCAAACAGAATCTCATTTGTCGGTACGGTATCCTGGAGAGAATCATCACGGATAATGGTACAAATCACAATAATACTATGATTACCGCACTATGCACGCAATTCAAGATCTAGCACCATAACTCTTCTCCTTACCGGCCGAAGATGAATGGTGCTATCGAAGCCTTAAATAAAAACATCAAGAAGATCATACAAAAAATGACAGTTACCTACAAGGACTGGCATGAGATGTTACCATTTTCTCTCCATGGTTACCGTACCACGGCGCACACGTCAACAGAGGCAACTCCTTTCTCTTTGGTATATGGTATGGAAGCCATCCTACCAATTGAAGTCCAAATACCTTCTCTGGGAATCATAAAAGATGCATGGCTGAATGAAGATGAATGGATTCAAACTCGACTTGACCAGTTTAACTTGATTGATGAGAAGAGGCTTACGGCTGTCTGTCATGGTCAGATATACCAAAAATGTATGACCAAAGCTTTTAAAAAGAAGGTCAAACGTCAGTCATATCGGGTTGGTGACTTGGTAATCAAGCGTATCATATTTCCACAAGGTGATCCCAGGAGAAAATGGACTCCTACATACGAAGGACCATTTGTGATCAAAAGCATATTCTAAGGTGGAGCAATAATCTTAACCACTATGGATGGCGACGACCTTCCGCATCCTGTAAACGCGGACATAGTCAAAAGATACTACGCATGAATAAAGACCCGCTAGGTCGACTGGCCTAGGAAAAAATTAGGGCATCCCGGAGAACCAAAAGGTTTAGGGCAAAAATTAGGGATAAAATACAAAAATATGTACACACGGCAAGCTGAAAACCCAAAAGGGTGGCTTGAGCAAAAAAGGGTATACCGGTGGACTGAAAACCCAAAAGGGAGGTCCAGGCAAAAGTTAGGGATTGAAAGCGTATGATTATGTCCTGTTGGATCACCTTATAGACAACCTTCAGTATCGACTGACAAACTCAATTGGTCTAATCAATCCAATCAGCTTCGGACAAAGCAGCAAGTGGATGAGACGTTCAGAGACATGAAGGTTATAGTAGAGTGGGAACCCCATGGGATTATTTCACATAACTATCTTTTCTTTGTATAATTTTTCATTTTCTACGAAGACATTCTCTTACTAGGATGTTCGTCTCTTTGTATAAAAGTACTTATTCAAGTTAATACAAAAATATTCCTTTAAAAGTGAAAAACTATCTGTTCTTTATTTTACTTTCCTACTTTGTTTGCAAAAACGTCCAATGATTATTTTTGAACATATGCATTTGAACGTTATTATTGTTTACAAATGAGTACAAGAAAGAGGGGAACAGAAAACGAAAAGACAATTAATAATGGCTTTAAGAAATAGGATAATATCTATAGGACAATCCATAAAATCCCCGCAGGTACATTCTCCAGCAAGAGCGGAAGCAAAGACATCCTACTACAATATCACCAATGTATTTTCAGTATACAGACTAATGGTATCAAGTGCTCTCACATCCCCGACAGAGCAAATCTTCCAGTTACCGCTCCAAAGATTCCCCAATGAAAGCTATCTAACTTCTCAGGATTCCCCAACAGGATTTCACGAAGTCCACAAGCAATGCACGACGTTTCCCATCCACAACAAAGTTTATTTCTCTAATAAGTGGAAACTGATTCATCAACACTCTAACTTCAAAATATGAAGACTTACACTCCTCATTCCCAGCAGTACTCAGGGATTTATTTTCCCCGACTCCAACAACACTGCGTCATAACAATTAATGTGTCCATATATTACATCCATACGTCATAGCATTGACAACACAAATGCATACAACGCGGTCTCATTTATTTTGAGAAACAACATTATATCGTGCATTTCATACATCATGGCATTGCATGAAACTAACCCTTCACCTTTTCAGGAAAGATCAATCAATAGAAAATTATCGTCAAATTTTCAACAAGTCAATTATAGATCAATTCTCGAGAAAGAACTGGTCGACCAACTACATAACAAATACTTCCTTCTGACCCCTTCTAGTTCAGTTTAAGTCTCTCAACGGTTTATTCTAATTCTATCCCGAAGACGCTTTCTCTAGTTTAGACGTTTTCTCTGGTTCAGATAAATCTCTCAATGATTTGTTCTGATTCTTCTCCAGATCCCTGCCGGTTCAGTTTAGATATCTCAACAATTTATTCTGATTCTTTCCCACAAACACTTTCTCTTGTTCAGAAATTTTCTCTGGTTCAGATAAATCTCTTAACAATTTGTTCTGATTCTTCTCCAGATCCCTACCAGTTCAGTTTAGATCTCTCAACAATTTATTCTGATTCTTTCTCGCAGACTTCTTCTCTGGTTCAGATAAATCTCTCAAAGATTTATTCTGATTCTTCTCCAAATCCTTTTTGGTTCAGATAAATCTCTCAATGATCTATTCTGATTCTTTCCTAGTAGACACTTTCTATGGCTCAGATAAATCCCTCAAAGATCTACTCTGATTCTCTCCAGTTAAAGAATATTCAAGACTTCTTTTGGTTCAGTTTAAACCTCTCAACGGTTTATCCTGATACTTTCCAAATGAACATTTCTGGTTCAGATAAATTGTTCCAAGAATTATTCTAATTCTTCCCAGTCAAACAACATACAAGACTTCTGCTAGTTTCAGATAAATCACTCCAAAGATTTATTCTGATTCTTTTCCAGTGGAAATCAAGTTCAGACTTAGTCCATTTTCTATCAACAGTCACATTTGGATGGCATCTACAAGCCCATCTCTGGCAAATCTCCATCATTTTTCCAAATGGCATCTTTAAGCCCATTCCCTACACAATCAGCCAACACGTCATCAAGTGCAAATTTCTGGGCACTCTAAGTGTTCAATCATCTTCCACTTTCAAGCTACGAACGACAAGTGTGTCGATCTCGCTTTTCAAGTTTAAGAAGATTGAACAAGGGCAGTTGTGGTACCCAAAAATTTTCCCTCCCATTTTTCATATTCTAGGGTTTTTGAATACTCAATTTGGCTCAGAAGTTGGTCAGACAGGTTCTCCCTAGGCAACAAATCAACAATTAGGGTTTGGTATTTCTCAGAGAAAATTTAGTTTTCAAAGTTTCAAATGGTCTTCATAGGTCTTCATGTCTCCTCAAGGATGTTTATGTCAATTTTCAAACTTTGAATCGCATGTTTGCTAAGTCGATGGCTCAGATAACTGAAAACGACTACGTTAACCCAAAAATCGACCTTTTAAGAGTGCGAGTTCAAACGATTGTAACTTCTTCATTATTCTCCGTGATGTCATCTCCAATTTATCTTCACAAATCAAGAGCTGATTACGTGTAGAAGAACACCAAAATTTGAATACGTTAGAAGTTACATCATGGAATTTGACCTAATCTTAAGTAACTATCGCCTGATTTCTAAGAATTGTGATTTCCTCAAATTACAAGATCTTGGGACAATTATTTCTGGATATGGTCATAAGTAATGTCGCTCACGAGTTTATCCTCAAAGATCGAAAGAAAATTTTGTTTGGAAGACTTCGAAAGTTATCAGATCGTCGCAAGTCATTTGTTTGATTTCAAATGTTCTTAATCACAATTGTGTTGAAATTTGTTAACTCTACAAGGTTTATGAATGTTCTTAAAGCATGTTTGTTTGGAAATTATGTTCCATTTTAATCGAGCATGGCGTGCAAGTTCATTTTGAATGCAAGTTTTATTTGGACAAGAGGTGAAGATTAAGACTGTCATTTAGATGACCATGGTTTTGGGATTGAGTTAACCAAGTTGGAATTGAATTCTTAAACATTTATTTTGTTTATAAATTTTATTGGAGTACAAGGCGTGTGGGTTACTTGAAATACAAGTTACAAGAGTCGTTTGTGATTGCTTGGAGTTCAAGTTATCAAATCAAAGTGTATCATTCAAACCATTCAAATTGGGAATTTCAAAGTTCAATTAAAATTCAAGATATGTACAATAAATTTCATCACACCAAATTTATTCAAGGCATTGTGTTCATTACATTACAAGTAAAGTGAAATTACAAATTTTATTTTTATTACAAACAAAATAAATTACAAAATTTGTTTTGTTTACAAAGAGAGAAATTTTGTTTTATTTATTCAAGTCTTCATTGCTTCATCTTCAAGCAATCCATCCAACCCTCATGTCCATGAAACAAGAAGAAGAGAAAGTTAGCAATCAATTCAAGCAAAAGTGATATGTAAAGAAAGGAAAAATTCATCATTAGGGTTTGTATTTAGGAATCATATTTTAAAGTTTGTTTTGTCATAATCCCTCTTCTCCCATTTTTGCAAATCACAAGGTTTTGCCTTGGTTCACAAAAAGGAAAAGAAAATTTACAAGCAAGCCCAAGGGTATCAAAACCGCAAGAAAATTTGCAAGCCCAAGGCTGTCAAAACAAGCAACAAATATCACAACAAACCAAGCAAAGGCAGGCTTCAAGAAGCATGCAGCAGCTGCTGTAAACATGGAAGCAAAAGCATGCAAAAAAACAGCAATATAATATTGCAACATAGCAGCAAAAGCAAGGTCAACTTGCAACAATATTGCAGCAAAGCAGCAGCTGCTGTAAACATGGCAAGAAGGCAACAACAAGTAAAACAAAAACAGGACAAGGAAAAACAGCAAGCTAGCTTGCTCAACAAACAAGTTACATCATCATTTTCCCTAAGTTATACAAACCCTTCAGAAACTGATATATAAAAAGCAAATAGCCTTACATTTTCATTGAAAGAAAAATGAGAAAAGAGATAGGGTCAGGTAGATATCACCTAAGCATACAACAGTCCAAACAGTCTACAAAGCCTGCACCTCATCTGTGCCACAAGAACTCCAAACAATATTGTCCAAATTCTACCCTCATACACCAATATGGCTAAAAAACATAACCTGCATCCTAAAACACAAAGTCAGCTTTCCAAATATGTTCAAAATCTCAACAGTTTCCCTCCAATTTCATCCCTTATCTTACTACAAAGCCATTGTTTCATAAAACACAATGGGGAGAACATTTTGACAGCACAAAAACCACTCCAGAAAACCAAACCAAGATATAACATAACCAGCGAAAACCAGAAAACCAAACCAAGATATAACATAACCAGCAAAAATACCAATAGCCAGCAAAAACCAAATAAGTGAGATTGCAATATACAAACCAAGCTAGCATACCAAGTTCCACACATAAAACACAACATAGAATCAAAAACAGAAAAATGATAAACTAAACCCAACCTCTTCATACACAAACCCATTCACATACATACTCCCTCTGTCTCACGAACAAATCCTAATCACCTCCACAAATCCAAAAGGCGCACAAAAAGTCATACACAATAAGAAGAAGAGACAAAAGAAAGAGAACATACATTAGAAGCTGAAAAGAAGGTAACTCATTGTTAATTTTGATTCAGTTTGTTCTTACCTTCCCTTTACCGTTTCGAATCCCTTTTGCATATTGCTGTATCAATTTTGATTTGGGGCTTTAGGGTTTCTCTGGGATGAGGGTAGCTAGAGATAAGAGAGATAATAGATAGGGAGATTGACATGTTGTTAGAATAGAGGGATCCGTTGAGAGTTTGTTGAAGCGGAGAGATGAACAGAGAGATGATAGCGTCCCTTTCTGTTTAGGTTTTCGCCTTTCCCAATTGAAACAACAACAAATTTCTTTCTTTTTAGGGTTTCAAACCCTTTCCACTTCTTTCTAGAACCGGGTTTGGGCCTGGTTTATTTTGGCCCAACCCATCTTTTAATTTTACATTATATGTTTGCAAAGTTAATTAGTATAGAGAATGAACATTTGGTGTGATGGTTAAGGCCTTAGTGTTTGGAGAGGAGGTCCCGGGTTAAGACCCCTTGGGACATTTTCTTTCTTCCATTCTTCTTATTGTTTACTTCACTTTCTCTTCTTTTTTTTTGTTAAAACAAAGCCCCTTGGGCTTAAGCTTCTAAAGCCCATGCTCCAAAGAAAAAAACGACATCACCCCATTTCAGATTTAACACCACCATTTCGTTTGTATTTTATTTTTAAACTTAATTTTGATTTTACTTATTTCTACTAATTTAATAACTCATGAATTTTGTTAATTAATTTTCTCAATTAGTTTAGTTCTTAGTTCTAATTTAAAAACTTTGTAAATATTTTTACTAATTAATTTAAGTCTTAATTTGTTTATTTAATTTATTAATAACAAAAAACCCTAAAAGACAAAATACATGCATTTGATTTAATTTCTTTATCTAATTAATAGAATAGATTTTTCTATTTTTCTTTTTAAACTTTTCTAACAGAAAAAGCAAGAATTTTTATTTCCTTATTTTTATTTTTGTTAATTAATTTTTACTTCATAAACTTGTTGTAATTTCGATTAATTGCTCGATTTGATTTGGTTGTATTGTTTGCCTATTTGGACATTTAATTGTATTAATCCATCCTCATTTGTAAATTTGTACCCCCATTCCCGAAAACTCTGTAATAGCATAGAATTTTAATTTCCGCAATTTACTGTTTTCCTTATATTGTATACTAATTAGGAGTGCATGGAAAGATTTAAAATCAATTGCTAGAGAACCTAAGTTCAAAGAAAAAATAACTTGAATCACACACACTTTTTCACACACGCACCTCTAGGGTAACCTCACTTGTTGCCTCGAAAACACAGTCATGTCCCTCGAATATGTACGCTTTAGCAAAGACCCTTCGATAAATAAGATCGTAGTCCCTCGACGTTGCCTTTGATAAAACGATCTAGTCCCTTAAGAAAATTGCTAAAGCGTCTCATAAGTTGCCTTCAATGACTGTATGATTGACCCGCACATGTCCCCTCACATCCAACGATGGGGCTTCTTACCAAATCAATGGTAAGATAGCAACATTTAAAGGAGGAGGAAAAGAACATTAAAGCCCCTTTGAGTATGTAGATTCGCTCCTAGTTGCTCGCTTGCTCACAACCAAACATTTTACACCAACACTTTCATATTAAAACCTTTTCAAAAGACAAAAGCCTTTTGTATACGTTCTTATAGAGACGAGAACCATTACAAAAACATCTTTCTAAGAACACTTTTAAAAAACACACTACACAAACACTTCTTTGAACTATTTTTCCAAACAAACACTTTGTACGCGTTCTTATAGAAACAAGAACCATTACAAAGACATTTTCAAAATTCTTTCAAAACCCATACCACAAGCCCATTGAAACAAAAGCAAGTGATCTAGAAAGCAACTAAGAGCCCATAGATAACTACAAATGAAAAGGGTGCTAATACCTTCCCTTTTCATAATCAGCACCCCGAACTCAAGAAAACAGCTCTAAAGGTCTTTCCTGTTCTTTTCAGCCTTTCCTTTTGGATAAAAGAAAAGTTAGTGGTGACTCTTGCTATCCGCACAATTGCAATAAAACACAAAACACCAAGTCAGTTCTCCCACGTGTTACAGATAGAATACCATACTTCACCAATTTCTGCACCTCAGTCTTCAAAGGATAACAATTCTCAACAATATGCCCTGGTGCTCCCTGATGAAAAGCACATGTTTGGTCTGCCTTGTAATACCAAGGCAATGGTGATGGTACAGCGGGAGGTGGTCCGGTCTGAACCAAATTCTTATGAATCAATGTCAGTAGTAACTCTGTATAGCTCATAGGAATAGGGTCATAACTCTCCATTCTCTGATTATACCATTGATTCCCCTGCTGGGACGGTCTCTGATAAGCAACGGTAGTTGGAGCTACGCCCATAACTGGAGTAACTGAGGCGACTTGCTGATGACGCTAATAATTCCTTCTAGGAGCGTTAACCCTCCTCTCTTGCATAACAGCATTTGCATCCCATTCCTTCTTCTTGGTAAACCCATAAGATGGCTTCTTCACACCTCTAGATCCTTCACTTCTCGTTAAACGGCCCTCTCTTACAACCTCTTTTATGAAGATACCCATTCCTACCATTTCAGTAAAGTCACTTGGCGCACTTTCTACCATCCTCTCGTAGTAGAAAGCACCCAGAATTTTCAAGAAAATCTTAGTCATCTCCTTCTCTTCCATGGGAGGAATCACTTGGGCGGCTACTTCACGCCATCTTTGTGCATATTCTTTAAATGATTCCATGTCTTTCTAAACCATGGCCCTAAGTTGATCACGGTCAGGTGCCATATCCACGTTGTACTTGTATTGTTTAATGAACGCTTCTCCCAAATCAGTGAAAGTATGGATGTTAACACTGTCCAAACTCATATACCACTTTAGTGCAGCACCGGTAAAACTATCCTGAAAAAAGTGAATCAACAGACGTTGATCATCAGTATGGGTAGACATTCTCCTTACATACATCACCAGATGAGCACGAGGGTAAGTATTGACCTTGTACTTCTCAAACTCCAAGACCTTAAACTTTACAGGTATCTTAACATTCGGGACCAAGCATAATTCATTCACAATCTGCCCGAATAACTCTTTTCCCCTGAGGGCCTTCATCTCCCTCTGTATCCTGTCGAATTGCTCTTGAAAATCATTCATTATGTCATAAAGACCCAATTTTTCATTCGGTGGAGGGAAAGGATGACACACATCATCTTTAACAAACGGAACCATATTCACTGAAGGAGGTGCAGCAGGAGCAGCATGCACCACAGGAGGTGCCGGAGTAATAATAGTCTGAACAATTGGAGTATCTTGAGGACCAAGGTTGAAACTTTCAGGAATAAAACTCTCTGGCATTCCCCAAGGGTAACCTTGAGGCATGCGGTTCTGAACAACAGCTGGAGTGGTAGATACGGGAACAGTCGGAGCTTCAGTAGTTGCCCTTGTTTGTTGAGGTTGGACACTCGGTGGCTGATTCTAAGCAGCCACCAGATATTCCATCAGGGAAGTAAGATTGTCCATGCCGGCCTTCAAAGCAGAAACCTCCTCGCGCAGCTCGCGATTCTCTTGTTCTAAGTTGTCCATCTTCTTTCTGAAATTAGCCCGAGTGTTATAGTGATGAGTCAGCGTACTGAATGAAGTAAAGAAGCTTGGTAAGACACCTGGATATGCATAACAAATGCAAGAAATATGTGCAATATGATGCATGGTATGCAATGTACATGATTTTATTTTATTTTTTAATATTTCAAGGGATTTAAAATTTATGGACATGTTGCAAATATCAAAGTAATAACGCATTTGAAATACTGAAATTTTTTTATTATAACAACTCTAAAATGGATTACAAGTTTCAATGATCCCAAGTACAAAATGAAAATTAAATCTAAAACCCTGAGAAGTAAAGCTGATGGAGACCACTCTATACGTTGGTGCTTCCCTGTGAGCCTGGTAATCTGAGCCTTCAACCTCTGATTTTCTTCCACCTATCTGGTGGCAGGCTCCTTCCAATCTCTTGAATTAAGGAGTGAGCAAATAGCATCTGACTGAGGCTTAGGAGAAAATAAATCCCCTTGCCTCTCCATGGTCTCTACAGCCCGTCTCTCAAGAATCTCAATCAAGTCGTCTTTCTCCTCCAAATCTGCTCTATAGGAAATCTCTAGAGTTTGTCACTTATTCTTCCAAGCATCCTTTTCCTGTTGCTACGTGACCAAAGCAAGATGCATCTCTTCTAGATCATCTAATAGGGGAGGAGTGGTCTTCAAAAACAAATCATGCATATGTGTTTCTCGGGAATACAACATCTTCAACTGAATAGCTCTCGTTTTGACCCACTGAAGATATGGCTCCAAAGAAACAGCACCCCTAGGTCCGAAATCCTTCCTACTCTTCTTATGAATGTGACGCCAGGCCTTCACAATCTGCTCCCTAGCTTCCCTATTGTCTTCTCCTTCCTTCCAAAAGAAACTACTCAAATGAATACTATTTGGTTTATCCCTCATCGGATAACCGAGTTGCTATCATGCAAGAACAAGGTTATAGTTAATTCCTCCCTTTGTACAAAGAAGAGGTACATTGGGGAAACTACCACAACTGTCAATAATCTCTATATCCTTGTAAGCTCAATGATACCAATCAATATCTGAGTGAGTAAGTGCCATGATCTTAGGATCCCAACGAGGTTTCTTCTTGACATCCCAAAAAGCATCAGACTGAGGCATATGAGAGATAAACCACCGGTACAACAGAGGCGTACAACAGATAATCATCCCCCCATGGTAAGAATTCTGAAGGTGAGTAGAGTAATAATCATCACCCAACAAGTTAGGAACTTGGTTTCCAATCATGAAGATCCTGATAGCATTAATGTCAACAAACTTGTCTACATTAGGAAATAAGAACAACCCGTAAGCAAGTAGAGAAAAGATGGCCTCAAAAGCGACTGTACTCTTCATCCTGGAAAAGTAGCAAGCTTTCTCCAATAAGAAATAAGATGGAAATCCTCTAATCCCTCCTTTGTTAGTCATATGGGCTTCCACTTCAGACTTTCCCAAAAAAATCAAAGCAGCAATCTCATGTGGTTTTGGCTCACCCTCCAAACCAGTAAAAGGAACACAATCTTTAATAGGTAAATCCAACAGATAAGAATACTCCTCCAGTGTAGGCATCAACTGATAGTCAAGAAAAGTAAAGCAATGATACATTAGATCATAGAACTGGACCAAGGTAGAGAGAATACCCTCCTTCATCTTCAACTTCATGAGAGGAATGATGGATCCATACTTCTTCTGAAAGTCTACAGAACACTCGATCTCTGGAATTAGACTGATCAACTCATCTATCTTGGGATCCTTGAAACTGTACTTCCTGGTCTTTCTCTTTCCAGAATTCATGGTTAAAAAGTACCTGAGATATTCACAAATGGTCAACTTTTAAATCCCTTAAAATAAGATCTCTTCAAAATATGCTTATGAGTGCATGGATGCATGATGCAGCAATCACACACAAAATCACATGTATAGGGTTCATAGGTTTAACGTCACGAGCATGAGGTTAAAGGTATTACCCACAAGGTATGGTCTAAAAGTTATCACCTTCTGAACAAGGTTCCAGAGGTTCACAGAGTCTACATTCTTCCTTCGGATATTACCAACTTCCCAATTAACTCGGTAGTTAGTAATATTCTCAAGAAAGACTCGTCCGAGCGTAGCATCGTGTGACAACTATTTATGGATTAGTCTGTCATAGATTCCGCACTACACCTAAAAGGCCAAGATAGGTTAGGTATTCTATGGTCCTCATCTTCAGTAGACTCCCAGATCGAAAGCAGTACGTCTTCCCGATTACTCGGTAAATGACACTACAGTCAAAGGCACCTGCACTGAGTGGGGGATCTCATGCATCCTTTTTTGGGATTACTCCCTTAAAGTTAACATGACTATACCTTCCGTCCTATCTTAAATTTTTCCCAAGTCCGGTTATAGGACTTATAAGTAATCACCAAGCACCCTGAAAACCAGGAAATTCCAGATAAACATATATACATCATATAAGACATAAACAACAATAACACATAAATAAGAATAACACATATACAGATATAAACAAAGATAGGCTCAACCCACTTAGGGATGGACCAGCAAGAGGTCAATCTTTCCCCAGTGAATTCGCCATTTTTCTGTAGCGGTAGAAATGTTTAAGACTAAGCCATGGGATTGACTACACTTGTACAAATAAAAGTAAAATTGCCACCACACTTGATTGTTTCCAAAGGAATGGGAAAAGATCGAATAACCCAAAAAGATGGGGAAAGATTCAAGATAAGGGGGTTGGTTATGTAAAGGGAAGGTATTAGCACCCTAAACATCTATGGTACTCGGCAGGAACGTCTTTGTAAAATCTGTATATTTTGGCTTTGAAATGTTGTGTAAAAAATGGATAGTGGAGGTGAGAAAAGAAATATATTTTTATGGTTTTTGCACCTGCCGCGGTTGCGAACCTTTAGTGCCTACATACCACCTTTTCGTGCAAAAGTGGATCAAGGTACACGTAGTTCCTCTTTAAAAATTTTAAAACAAGTGTGTTGGTTAAATTTATGAGATAAGACATCACTGTCATTGTCCGTGTGGAAAACATACTTACTACCCACAATCACGAGAAAGGAGAATTTGAATCATCTCAAAGTGGAGGATAAGGATTGGATTTTAAAATCAACAATTCCTCACTCAACACTCAAGTGGAAAATATCTCACTTCATTACATATTGTAGAAGTATAGTTGTCTGCATCACTAGAAGGATTGACAAGAGTCCAATCTTTTGAGAAAAGATTTGTAAACAAGAAAGCCAAAATGGAAATAATGATTTGAAATGAGATTGATTGACTTTTAGTCTTCTCACAAAAAATGATGACAAAATATTATTAAGTTTATTAAAGTTTATTCATGAAAATGTTTTGAAAATGCATGGACATAATATAAGTCCAAGTTTATTATGAAAGTGGTTCAAGTTTTAAAAAAAAAAATTTCAAAAGGAGGGAGAAGATTTTTGAAATTAAAGAAGATGGGAGGAGAAGAAGAAACTATCCTAAAGCATAAGGTAAAAGCTAGGGATAAGAACCATCTAAACAACAAGAAGCCAATACTTGACATTATGAGACAAGATAGAATTCCCATTATTTGGATTGAAACCAAGCAAGAAAAGATACTAGAACTCTTGAAAGAACCAAACTTAAAGTGTAGTAAGTCTTCACAAAAATTGGGCAGAGTAACGGCTTTATACGAGTGAATTCCAGATTACAAACAAAGAGTGTATTCACAATAACCCGCACATAAAACAAATAAACAACCCAGTGTATTGAGGTAAACCTCAAGAGCTCCAGACAAAATAATTAAATAAGGTCCCAAGGTCTCCAATCACAAGCCAAAGTTTCTAATCCTAAGTCCAAGAAGACCAATGCTCCATAATTCCAAGGATAGTAACCAAATAGTCCAAGTATCATTAAAGGTTTTATGGTTCATATTGATTATTAAGTATCTTAAGAAAAGAAAAGCTCAAGTGAGCAAAGTAAAAATGACAAGAAAGTAAATGCTCAAATGAGCAAAGATGAAAATGGAAAGAAATGTAAATGCTAAAAGTAAATAGTGCATAAAAATAAAAGGAGCATATAATAAAATACAGGATAAAGTAAATTATTAGTGATTAGTGGTTAGTTGGATGATTATCTTGAAACTTGCATTTGGAACTCCTTAGAGGATTGGTAGAACCAAAGCCTCCATACAATAAGTTGTATTTACCTTTTGTCAAGTATATAATCCATTTGGAATCCTCATAAGTACCATTTAATGATCAATAATGTTTAAGTGATCTGCGTTGACCAAAGGTGTTGTACATCCATTAGAGGATTGGTAGAACCAAAGCCTCCATACAATGAATATCAAGGTTATTGGATCAAAGAGATCAAATTAACATACGTGGGCCTGCAAACATAAGTTTGGGCCACGAATGATCAGTTATTCGAATCGGGACAAAATTTAGTGCTATGTTAAGCAATCGTAAGTGGACTTAAATAGAAGTCGCACCTATTTTGAGGTCAGTCAATAGCAATCTATGTACCATTTATTTTGAGATATGATATATATATATCATGCTCCAATAACACTTAGTGCAATAAGAAAGGGATGAGATGAAGAGGGGTGGGAGAGAATATACAAAACACTTTTGAATTAAATTTAATCAAATTATTATTAAAATCATTCACCATTTTTGTGGAGTTAAACTCAACACCATGGATCCAATGGTGTTAATAAAGTTCATGATAAAAAATTCAACCCAAGATTAGCCAGAAAATAATATTGCATTTTAATATATACATTAAAAAAAGATTTTAGAAATATTTAAAATAGAAATAAGGGATAAAAATATAAACTATGTTCAAATTAATCAAGAAATAAAAAGTAAAACCTTAGAAAAATGAGAAATGGACTCAAATATTTTTATAAATTTTTTGGTAATTTTTTAATGTCAGAAACTACTTTTAAAAATTAAAAGAAATGAGTAAAATAAACCAAAAATGATAAAAAAATACCAAAGTCAAAAAAAAAAAGTGAAGTCACCAATATTTGTCACCATATCATTGATCATTTCATATTTTTTTCAGAATTTAAAAATGCATAAAAGTATTTTTAAATATTTAAAACAAATCAAATAAAGTGAAAACTTATAAAAAAATACCAAAACACAAAATAAAATTATGAAAAAATAAAAACCATAAAGAGAATAATCAAAAAAAAAATTTATAATTTTTTGCAGATTTTTTGGACTTAAAATGAATTTTCTATGATTTTTTGAAGTTTAAAATAATTAAATATAAAAATCAGAAAAGAAAATTAAAGTAAAAAATATGTGGACCACTGGATGAGAGTCAAAATGCGTCAGTAATCAAATCCAAGGGATCTGGCGCGTTGTGCATATCATGGTCATTAGTGAATAAAGCACTGAATCAAATGTAAATCAGAAATTCAAAAAATCCAAATGGCGTTGTTTCATTGGTTGAAGGATGACACGTTGGTCATCTTCAACCTCTAGCCCGTCCCAAAACCAGGTTACTCAATCTGTAAAATTAGAGCACGAGACCAATGTCATTCGTTTCGTCTCTTCAAGACGAAGACAACCACACCCTTGCAACAAATTTATATAAAATGTAGTTCAAGCAATTTAGAAGGAAAGTTTTGAAAAGGGATTTGAAATTTCATGGTCAAAACGTGTTTCCAGTAAAAAGTAAGTCTTGCGACTAGAACCAGGGCAATGGGAGCATCATAATAATATCAAAGTTTTGAAGAATTAATGAAGAAATATACATATTGAAGTTTAGTTGCAGAGCTCTGAAACTGGACTTCTATGGAGCAGTATAGGGAACGATTCTTGAATGTAATTATACGGTTAGCTTCAGGGAAGACCAAGGAAGGTGAATTGATGGAAAAAAGGATTGAAAAAGGCTTGAGAATAGATTTCGAAGTTTCTGAATTTTGAGTTATGGAACAAGTTTTGTAGGGTGATTCTAGCTATCCAAGCTTGAGGAAATGAGTGGGGAATGACCCTCTATTTATAGGGAATCAAATGGAATGTCCAAGCGTGTAAAATGATGAAGTTTGGAGGGAAATTGTGTGAAGTTGCAAACAAGAAAAGTGTGACTTCTAATTTGATCAAAACTAATCCAAAACGTGCGTTTTGTTGTGCTAATCAATTCTGGAACGTCACTAAACATGTTTAGAAGCATAAACGGGTGGAAAACTTGTGATTAGAAGCCAAAACAAAGACATCAAATTCTGAATTATGGGAAAACTTCAGCTCTAAGTTACCAAGTTCAATCCAATGGCATTTTCAGCTCAATGGGTCTTAGGACATGACTCTTGATGCTTTAGAAAGACGGGGTTATAAGCTTTGCAATGGAAGAACAATGGAATCAAATGGATGCTTGAGTTGAAATTTGTGTTGAGTCAAAGTTGGAGAAAATTGGTTGACTTTCCATACTTAAAATTTTTTCAAATTTTTCTTCGAAAGTCACCTATAATGTCTTGCATCAAAACATGGCCTTCCACTTGGATTTTTTTCTTGACCAAAAAATATGGAATGAAATAGACCTCTTGAATGACATTTTGAAACTTGAACCATCTAAAATCTCCAAATATTGAGAGAGATATGGATTGTTGAAGTTTGAAAAAAAATCATGAAATGACCTATAATCTTTGGTATCCTTAAGGCAACTTCCATCCATTTTATCACTTTGCAGACAAAATAAGGAATAAAGTTCACATCCTCAAGATCATTGTGAAAAAATAATAGGCTCAAGGTGATAAAAATTGACTAAGTTATGATCATTTGAAGTCACACATAGGAAAATCGGGGTTCATCTGGAGGACTTGCAATCTTTCTTCTTCATCAAAAATCTTCCATATGAAAACTCTTTAAAACTTTTAAAGTGATTTGTTGATAACCCTTTGAATAGAAGGATGTTTTTGGAACCACTCAAAAATACTAAAAGATGATAAAGATATGCTTCTTTGAAGTTCAAAACCCTAGCTCCTAGATCAAGAAAAATGCCTTGAGGAACTTTGACAATTTTGAACAAACTTCTTGTATCAACACAAATGCTTTGTAAATATAATTTGTTGAGGATGAGAAGGAGAACTCATAGCAACCACAACCACTTCCATATCTTGAGAATTGAGAGAGATATGCATTTGTGACCAAATGGAACAAAGTCTTGTCCAAACATGATTATTTCTTCCATCAATCTGTTGTACTTTTTGGATCAAATTTGATAACCTTGAAATGTGGTGAACCAAAATAACCTTGCCATGCCATTGCTTCCAAAATAACTTCAATGGTGAGGTTTGAACTTCTCAAGATTTATTAACTAGGGCATGGAAATAAACTCATGAACCCATGGATCAACTTGCTAAGCCACGTTGCCTTTACCTACATTATATACATGTAAGACAAACCCAAATTTCATTTTGTTAACTTAGAAAGAAAATTAAGACAAAACATTCATGATTACAAAAGAAAACAAGTCAAGGTTCTTGGTGATTCCTCAAAGAGCAAAGCTAAAGATAGGCAGGAGAACCAAGAAACATAATGTGATCTTATTGTGATTGAATCAACATGGTATGATGAAGGGATCTTAGGGGGAAAAATTGGGGTACAACAGTATGGTGTATGCACATGTGATGAGACCACTGAATCTGTAAATAAATATTGATAAAAATATTATGTAGGAGGCATGGATCGAACCCCTGACCTCCTACATGTGCGCCTTGTAAACCCTTCTGCTTTGCCACTCAACCAAGCTAATCAATCGTTAATACCCATGCATAACATATATTATATAATATGCAAATGTCAGTTTTTATAAAAAACGCGCAAAAATTCAAATGGGTCATTCAGGATCTGCCACGCCTTCATCTTCTTTGCTGGGACTGTTGTCTTATGTAAAGACTTTTACCTATGGACGTTTGCCATAGCTATAACCTGTGCATCTCAAAAATCATATCCAGGCAATATAAATCAAATCTAATTACACAGATCAATTGGGTTTGATATCTTGAATGCAGTGGTATCCATCTTTGGCCCTGATTTTACCATATACGAAAAGCCCTAAAAAGAAACTCTAAACCCTAACAATGGCAGGTTGCCTAATACACATCAAAACTCACAATTAAATATGAAAACATATTCTAAATAATGATACAAACATGAATGTATAGTTAGAAATCGTTTATTAGGCGTAAATTGCAAAAATCAATTTCAAGAAGGAAGGAAAATTGTGGTACTCGTGTAGAGCATTTCTGGGCGTGTCGAGGCATGGTGATGATCCAAACTGCTCCCAAATACTCCCGTGAATGAATTACTGGCCTTGAAACACCTTGAGTCTCCTTGTAGAAGGAAATCCAATTTCCTCTTTCTTGTTTAAAACTTGAATTTTGTGTTTCTAATTCACACGACCAAACCTTATTCTTATGCTTTGGAAATGTTGTCTATATGTAATAGAAGCAATTAGGTTAACAAAATTGTATTCAATCTTTGCAAATTATTGAAAAAGATTTGATTATTTTTCCTTGTATGATTTGTTTCTAAAACAAACCAAATCATGATCTTTTCCAATCAATTAGCCCTTGCACAAATTTTCCTGATTTTCTAGCTGTTCATGGACTCATAATGTGCTCACAAAATCAAATATTTGATTTTATTTGATTATTCCACTATTTAATTTGATTTATTTTGATTTAAATGAATAAAAAATCGAAATAAATAATAAAAATAACGAAATAATAGGTGGATAAGCTCAGGGGTCGTGGGCCATCTTAGGAACAAGTTTCAAACAAGAAACCATGGGCCCATTTGGAAAAAAATTCATTTTGATCAATGTTGACTTCATGCACATTTCCAAAAATTGGTCAACTTTAGCAATGCACATCTCTCTCATGTTTAACCCTAAGAAGGTGTTCTTGTACTTTTTATAAATCTTAGGATGTCCTTTAAACAACCATTTTGGTATCATCTCAATTGGATCTTCCATGTTCATGTAAAGAGCTTTGACACAAAAGGTTTTTTTGTTGACTTTCTGAAATGACCTATGATGTAGGAACTTGTATCTTTTGATTGAAGAATTTCTTGACCTTGAGGTTTGAAGAGAAGTTGTAAGGAATTGGATTCTCTTCAAAATGAGCCTTGGATGAGAAATTTCTGATAAATTATGAGAAAGTTATGCCTGGTTAAAGTTTGGTTAACTTTTCCTATAGAAACCCTAATTTATCAACTTTTAAGTTTTGATGAATTAGGAGCATTCCTTGAGGAATCATGATCAAACCTTGATCAAATTATATAATACTTCAAAATATTGATGTTGACCAAAAATATTGAAGTTTGACTGTATTTGGGCCACAATTGACTTTTGCCCTAACATAGTTGATTTTCGGGAATTTAAGCAGTTGACTGAGCAAACTTGTTGTGCAAGGCATAAAACTTGGCATGGATGATATAGAGGACATGTTAAGACAATGGAGACCATTTTGGACCCTTGGAACTCAACCATCTTGATGAGGAGTGAAACCCTAGTTTGAGGCTCATTGTCTTAGGAGGAGGATTTGTTTGGTCAATCCTTAGTCAATTTGAGCAATTAAGGACCTCTAGGAGTATGTTTTGAGAAAAATGAGAGGGAAAATTTTGGGATACAACATTTGGCTTGTTCTAATGTTCCTTGAGTCAGTCAAGGATAACATTAGGCTTCCACATAGTGTCACTAAGCACTAACTGACCTTTAGAACGTTAAATTGACTCATCTTGGCCATTAGAAAGTAGTGAGATGGCCGACTTTGGTGCATACGGAAGTTGGTTGATACTCGATGCTACACTCATTGAGATTGGACTTTTTGGATATTTCAGTCGCAATTCAGATGCTTGAGCTGAAACAATTCCTGAGATAAAGATCAATGATATGAGATCCCTAGAACCCGATTACTATTTCTAGGACAGGTTGAGCAAACTAAACTTCAGAAGGGTACTTACCTATAGACCTCATGCAAGCCTTTAAACCTACGGTATTTGTGTGACCTTTTTGTGTTTACTATTTTGTTTTAAGCATAAACATGACATCATAAACATCATAACATCATACTATAGCATGTCATTAACCATTTCAAGGATCTCAAGGGCCTGTGATGCAAGTTATCATGAACTAGACGCCTAGCAAGGGGAAGGAGGATTTATTTTCCTCTAACTAAATGCCGCCAAAGTATAATGAACCAGACGTTTAACAAGGGGCAAGGGGATTTATTTTCCTCTAGCCAATGTCGTCAAAGAATGATGTCTTGAGTCAATGGCTATGACCCATATGACATGGTGAGCTTGATTCTCGTAGAAGGACCTTCAACGAGATGGAGTTCTTCAATCAAGACTGCTTTCAAATTTACTTCAAACATCTTCTTATGTTTACCTCGCGAGATCCTTGAAAACATTGCATGCATATCATTACATAACAGGTATTCTCAAGACATGTTTCTCATTTTCTCGCTGTTTATTTCAGAAAGGAAATGGCTCTCAAACAAAACGACGGAGATCTCCAAACTCAAGATGCTCGGTTCAAGGAAATGTTCCTAAATCTATCCAAGGGGCAATAAGAATTGAAAACACTCCTCATTGGGCACATGACCAAGAAAAATCTTAAAGACAACAAGGATGACCAGTTGGAATAACTGCAATATGAGATGGAAAGGATGAGAATCCAGACGAGTAGTCAGATGGATCTTATCCAAAATTTAGCTCGGGGACAAGAATAATTAAGGATTCTCATCAGCAAGCTTCATCAAGACAGATACAAACGTCAGGGGCAAACTACTAGAGCTTGGGGCCTAATCAATGATGAACCTCTCTTGGTAGGCAGGGATTTGGGTGACATTCATGCAGGAACATGTTGAAAATAAACTCAAGAGAGGTGAAATTCAGGGGACTGCATCTTTGAGTACTCAGAAGAGATCATACATTGGAAAGAAAGAGTCCAGTACTGTGTACAACCAGAAGGATTGTAATAAGAGTGATCTTAACCGATCTGTGGGGGAAGTGCGGATCTCTAATCCAGCACCAATGCAACAACAATGACAAGGAAATCAGCGTATGCAGGACACACCCAAAAAGAAATTCACTAAAATCAACATGTCGTCGGCTCAAGTATTGAAACACATGTCGAGGATGGAGTTGATTACGTTGAAGGATCCCCCTCAAAATCCCAACACCGTCTCTCCTCTATACAAACATAATATGAGATGCGCTTATCATTCCAATAGTCTTGGGCATGACTCTAATAGCTGTTGCATATTGAAAAATAAGATCCATGACTTGATCGACAAAGGAATGCTGGAGTTCACACAAGATATTCTGATTGAATTCTTTTTCCATCCCTCAAAGGCACACCATCTGAAGTGACAAGTTTTGGTAGATGCTTTTTGTTCATTAGAATTTTCAAATTGTAATTTCTTTTGATTACCTCGAATACTTATTTTATGTCAAACTTTGTTATTCCATTAATGCATTGCATATGTTTGTCTTGAAATAATCCATTCGTTTTCACTATACTGAAACCATGCTTTTACTTCATTTTTGTGATATTCAACTCTCAATAAAAATCTATAAACCTTTGGAGGGAGGATGACGAAAACAATACCATAATCTCATACATTATGCTTTTGAGCAGACTTAGCTGATGATGTACATGCGTTGTTTCAAATCCTAAACAATGAAGTTATAAGGAAGAAAATCCCTAGTCAACCCCTTTGAGCCTAAGAAGTAAGATTTTTCTTTTTCCCACAAATTAAAACCTTTAATCCTAACCCGGGGCATGGTAGTTTCTCAGTTAATTCAGATGCACATTTTGTCACAATCTTTAACTTCGTACACATCGAATGGTATCGAAGACGTCCTTCCAAATTAAAAGACGGTGATAGGTTATGCGTAATCATTAAAATAGGCACTCATTATATCTCAAAAGAAAAGCCCGCTAAGTCAAAACCTATAAAGGATACTTAAGAAGGAAAAAACCGGGGCATCCCGCTGAATGTATTCACAAAAGGAAGAGTTCAGGAAAAATTTAGGGATAATAAAAAAGAGGTCTCCACAAATCCTCAACAAAACAAAAATATTACAAAAAATGATTGTCTTCTCAAATAAACTTCCAGTATCCAAACCATCGCCAAAATATCATTCCAGACTCAATTGGAACCTAAACGCACAATTAACTGAGCATAGGACTGAAGAACATCACGAAGAACGGATTGGGTACAACTAAATTTTTAGTCTTTATCATTTGATTCTTAAACCGTGAACCAGGCCATGCAACAACCCTTAAAAGTCCTAGCTGAAGCATGGGTTAGTTCAAAAGCATACTGTTACAAAAAGGTATCCTGACTCCGGTAAGGTTTGCTATAAATCCTGAGTTGTATCACATTCTTGCAAATTTTGTTTTACTAAAAACTGCACTTTTAAAAACTTCAAGACAAACATAAGCTTTGCATTTTTAAATGCCATTGTTTACATGTGACTAATTGTTCGACAACAGATAAATTCGCACGACAAATACTCAATGAATGGAAATCCTCTCAATAAACAGAATCACCTCAGACGGAAAGACATTTCCAATAACAGACCTTTCATAATAAAGGGGAATGGAATGGTATCCAATTGATCTGGGGCATTCGATTCAAGATTCAAGGAATTTCTCAAAAGGGCCGAATAGCCAGGGGCAGACTTCCATCTGAATCACTCGGGGAATTTGACATGAGTTCCAACAAAGGGTCACGTAAGATCAAGCAAACTAATTCTGGCAGTGGACAATGACAATTCTCCGCACCCTGTGAACGCGAACATAATCAAAAAATACTACGCATAAAAAAGAGACCCGCTAGGTTGACAGACCTAGGAAAAAATAAGGGCATCTCGACAAACTAAAAGAGTTCGGGCAAAATTAGGGTTATATAAATAAAATTGTACACCCAAAAATTCGAAAACCTGAAAAGGCGGCTTGGGCAAAAAAGGGTATCCCAGTGGACTGAAAATCTGAAAAGACAGTCCAGGAAAAAGTTAGGGATTAAAGCGTACAACTATGTCTCGTTATCTCATCATTTGTATGTCAGTAGAAGAGTTATCATTCTGATCAGCATTTACTAGAGACTCTAGGAGTGGAGATAATGTTCAAATTATCCACAAATCCCCATAGAGAAACGACCTCTAGAGGACTACCTTCACCAGTTCATCCTCAGCAAAGATACATTCCCCAGTAGGTACAGAAATAAGGACATCTTCTTGCAGTTCACCATCATATCTTCAGCATATAACCTGATGATTTCAGCTGCTCCACCAGTTCCTAACATATAAAGAGGTTCAATCATTTTCTCTAGAATCTTGGAGAATTCCCAAGCATGGTATATGGATTTCTTGGGTTCCCCAACAAAGTTTCATAAAATCCCGAAGCATTTTATGAAGCTTTGTTCCCCGGTAGAGTTTATTTCTCTAGCTACGAAAGTCCATTCCCCAGCAGAGTTTATTTCTCCAAATTGGTAAATTCTTCCAACAAAATTCTTTTCTCCAGCAGGTTTAGCCTTCTCTAAAAGAGTAGCTACTCTTATCAAAGGAGTATTTGTACCTTCAACCCAAGTCATAGTGCATGTAATCCATCTGTGATACGGTGGCCAGAACTGGGACTGTTTCTTTTAGGAATCTTGGTCCGTGTTTTGCGTTTGTTTTTGCAAAATGTCGCGATAAGCAAGAGTCACCACCGACTTTTATTTTATCCAACAAGGAAAGGAAAAAAGCATAAAAAAATTCCTTTTTCGAGATATTTCGGAGTACGGGGGGTAGATTATAGAAAGGGAAGGTATTAAGACCCTTTCTATCCGTAGTTATCTACGGGCTCTTAGGAAACTTGCTCATCATTTTCAAAAAAAATTTCTTTGTGTTTGTGTGATTTGAAAAGATTTTGTTTTGACTTCGATTTAACTCTTGCTTCTGTCTTCAAGAGTGTAATGAAGTGTTTTTGAAAACATTGTTTGTAAAAGAGTGTAAGTGTGAAAAAGTTTGTTTGGATTGAGCAAGTACTTAAGAACTAATCTACCTACTCGAAAAAAAAGCATCTTATGTATTTGTTTCCTTTAGAAAATGCTATCCCACTATTAGTGAGTAGGTAGCATCGTCGTTGGAGTTTTAAGGGTCAATTCGAAAGGGACATACGATCACTAAAGCAATGTTAGGACGTCTTAGCAATAACCCTAATGTCATAGATCAATTATTCGAGGCAACCATTCCGAGGCAACTTTTCTGAATTAGGACTTTGATCTTTGTTTGGACAAAAGGACGACCACTAAAGCATCCTATACTCAATGATTGTTTACCCAAGGCAACCAAGTGGGAGTGTACCCTAGGAGTGCGCATGTGCGAGTGTTTCAATTTCAGATTATTTATCTTTGCACATTTTAGGGTTATCTAACTGTTTTAAAGTTAACCATACATTCTTGTCATGCATCCTAATATCATACATCTAATAGTTTAATATTTTGCGGAATTAAAAATGCGGAATTTAAACTACGCTATTACAAGGCTTCGAGTATTTACATAGCCAAAAACAAACCCTTAAATAACAAAGCGATAAATGAAAAATAAAAGTCCTAATTAAACTATTACAACTCGTAGACAATTACAATAATAGGATAAAAAATAAAACAAAGTGCGCGAGAAGAAATTAGATCGGGGGAGAACTAGGGTTTTGACCCTTCTAACCTAAAAAGGGAAAATTGTTTTTGTTGTTTTTTAAGGAAAGAATTAAGTTTTCTAAATTAAATATGCAATTAATTAGTTAATTAAATTAATAAATGAGAATAATTACCTGTCCTATTTTTTGTGTTTTTGTTATTTTTAAGAAAAAAAAGATAATTAAGTTAGAACTAAAAAACCTATTTGTTCTAATTAATTTAAATTATATACAAAAGGAATTAAAGTTATCTAAAATTAAAATCTAATTTAATTAATTAATTTTTTGATAAAAAAATAAAATCTAAACTTAATTTGTGAAGAGTATTATTTTTGTGATTTTTTGATAAAAAGAAAATAATTATTGGTGTTAGTAAATAAAATAAATAAGTAAATAAAAATAAAATATAAAAAGAAAAAGGTGAAGAAATTGGGCCTGAAAGTAATTTGGAGGGGGTGCAAATAGCCAAATCTGGGCCCAAAACCAAGTAGTCCACGTTGACTTTTTGGATCCAATGTAATTGCTTTGACCAGGCGTTCGGTGCTCCTCCATTGATGGCTCTTGGATATGGCCATTTGGCCACTTGACATGTTAGATGGTGAGGCCATATGGTAGACCTTAAACTTGTAAACACGCTGGATCCTGAAAAGGAAAATAATATGAAGAAATTGGGGGACCTGGGATTCGAACCCAGGTCCTGAAGCATTTTACAACCACTCCACTACCACTGCGCCACTTGCTTTTTGTTGTATATAAGATAAACATAAAATATAATATGGAAAACAACAAAACATTAAAACTCTGCGCGCAGAAATTCAAATGATCCAATGGGGAGGTGCCATCAAATCATCTTCTTCCCTTCTCCATGGGTAAAAGTCCCGGACTTTTACCTACGGACGTTCGTTAATAGCTACAAACCTGCGTTCTCATAAAATCAAACATGAGCAATATAAATGAAAACTAGGGCCACCAATCAACTCGTCTAGACCTCCTGAGTATAATGGTGGCCCTTTCATGGCCTAATTTTTCCTGCACGCAGAATTCCCAAATCAAAGCTATCAACCCTAATAATGGTGAAACCTTATACAAGCCATGAAAACACAATTAAAAATTACAGAAAGCTTGCATATGTCTTAAGGATCAAGAATATATCATCAATTCATGCTATCAATGTCTAAATCATGCAAATCGAATTCAAGAATTAAGCAATATCGTGAAGGACTTACAGCGAGATATAGGGCTTGGGAACACTTGTTCTTGATTGCTTTTGCTTGCTAGGGATCCCAGGAAGCGATTGGAATGGTCCAAGGGTCTTGAATTGGCCTATAAGTAGGAATTCATGTTTGCACTTTTTCTTGTTTTTTTAAGTTTTGTTTTTGGTTCATACGCCTCCTTCTAACCTAGTTTTAGGTCTGCACACACTCCTTATGTATTGAGGAATGAATTAGGTTTGAAATAATCATCACAATCTTCTTCCATCAATGCTTTTGATTTTGATTTGATACACTTGAATATCTTTATAAAAATGATCCAAATCCAATATTTTTGTGCACCTCATGACTTTACATGAATTTGATTTTATGCTATCTGGACATTAAGACCTGAAACATGTAAAAACTCTTAAGCTTTCAATATTTTGGATTTTCTATGATTTGTTTTGATTTAAATTGATTTAATTCAAATAAAAATCAAAATAAATAATAAAAAAAAGATAATGACAAGTGGAAAAGGATAGGGCTCGTGGAACATGTTGCCAACTCAAAACAAGTGAAAAGGATTGGGCCCATTTGAGAA
Source organism: Vicia faba (assembly GCA_948472305.1). Lineage (NCBI taxonomy): Eukaryota > Viridiplantae > Streptophyta > Magnoliopsida > Fabales > Fabaceae > Vicia > Vicia faba. The sequence continues at coordinate 453,191,512 of OX451735.1, read as the reverse complement.
AAATTGCATTTTTAGGCATAGTTGACTTTTGGCAATTTTGCAAAAAGGGTCAACTTCACCAATGCATAACTTCCTTAATTTTGACTCTTTGAAGGTGTTCTCAGAATTTTTAGAAATCTTGAGATGTTCTCTAATCAAAACTTTTGGTCTCATCTCAATTTTATATTCCATGATCATGTATGAAGCTTTGACAAAAAAGTGTTTTTGTTGACTTTTCCAAATAACCTATAATGTTCAAATACATAACATCTTGTGGGTACATATTTTGAACTTGGGAGATGAAGATGGATTGTATAGCATGGCATCCTCTTCAAAATGAGCTTTGGATGGATCATTTCTTATAAAGTATGAGAAAGGTATGCTTGGTCAAAATTGAGTTGACTTTTCCTACAAAACCCTAATTTAACAACTTTTGGTTCTTGATGAATTATGAGCAATACTTGATGAATCATGATCAACCATTGATCAAACGATGAAATATACTTCAAAATGAGGATGTTGACCAAAAATCTTGAAGTTTGACTGTATGTGGGCCACATTTGACTTTTTCCCTAGCACAGTCGATTTTCAGGCCTTTGAGCAATTGACTGAGCAAATTTTCTCTGTAGGGCTTGAAACTTGACATGGATGATCTTGAGAACATATTAGGACAATTTTGAGCATTTGGGGTCCCTTGGACTCAAGTAATTTGATGCAATATGAAACCCTAATTTGAGGTAGACTGCCTTAGGAGAGAGCTTGTCTGGTCAACCCTTGGACTTCCTTGAGCAACTTGGGAATCTTTCTTGAAATATTTTGAGAAATATGGGAGGGAAAATTTTGGGGTACAACATCTGCCCCTTTTCAATCTTCTTAAACCTGAGGATGTAGATTGGCTTGCGTGCCTTTCGTGATCCGAAGGTGGAAGATGATTGAACACTAGAGTGCCCAAAAATTTGCACTCGCATGAAATGGTGTCCGTCTTATGATGTCGGGAATGTGCTTACGGATGCCATTTGGAAATAGCTGACGGGAGATGGGCTTAAAGATGCCATCTGAAGGAGTGTCGATCACATAAGAGACTCCTTAGCGAGAGCTTGTATACTTGTTGTTGAGGAAGATTTCGCTGAAGAATGTTGATCTCTGCCTTGAGAGAAATAGAATTTTAGGAGCTTCATTCGTCCGTTATTCTACTGGGGTATTATCTCTGTTGAATTTTAGGAACTCCGGTCGTCCGTTATTCTTGTTGAGGAAACATCTCTGTTGAATTTTAGGAACTTCGGTCGTCCGTTATTCTACTGAGGAATCATCTCTGCTGAATTTTAGGAACTTCGGTCGTCTGTTATTCTTGTTTGAGGAAACATCCTTGTTGAATTTTAGGAACTTTGGTCGTCCGTTATTCTACTGAGGAATCATCTCTATTGAATTTTAGGAACTTCGGTCGTCCGTTATTCTTGTTTGAGGAAACATATCTCTTAAATTTTAGGAACTTCAGTCGTCCGTTATTCTACTGAGGAATTATCTCTGTTGAATTTTAGCAACTTTGGTCGTCCGTTATTCAACTGAGGAATCATATCTGTTGAATTTTAGGAACTTCGGTCGTCCGTTATTCTTTTTGGAGGAAACATCTCTGTTGAATTTTAGGAACTTCGGTCATCCGTTATTCTACTGAGGAATCATCTCTGTTGAATTTTAGGAACTTCGGTCGTCCGTTATTCTTGTTTGAGGAAACATCTCTGTGGAATTTTAGGAACTTCGGTCGTCCGTTATTCTACTGAGGAATCATCTCTGTTTACTTTTAGGAACTTCGGTCGTCCGTTATTCTACTGAGGAATCATCTCTGTTGAAGAGGTGAGATTTAACTACTATCTGGTCGTAATCCAGGCTTCATAGTGGTAAGATTGACTGCTATCTGGTCGTAATCCAGGCTTTATAGTGACTTACTAGGGAGATGAGATTAAAATAGCTATCTGGTCGTAATCTAGGCTTCGTAATTTGTTGGGGATTAAACTATTATCCGGTCGAATTCGGGCTTCATAGCTTACTTTTTAAGGGATACCACTATCTCGTCGTAACCCAGGCTTCGCGGTAGTCTGATACTGTTATACGGTCGTTCTCCGGGTTTCACAATATGCTGTAGGAATCAAGATATTATCCGGTCCTACCCGGGCTTCATAACTTGGACTTTATGAGAATTTGATTGTATGTTTTCTGAAAGGTAAAGGTTAATTGTATGTAATTCATGACATGTATCAAGCAGTGATGTTCTCAAAATAAATGATATTGTGTTGTATGATGCGTATGCATATGTCATGATGTATGGACATGACATGTTTTTATGATATTCTCAAGCTGGGGAAAATAAATCTCGGGTTGGTGTTGGAGAGAACCAAAGCTGAATTCTTCGTTTCCGCTGGGGATAATGAATGAAGATGATTATGAGCATAATCCTGCAGGAGAGAATAACTCCGCTGGGGAATAGACTGACGAGGAAATGAATCTATGGGGAAGAGATGTTTTTCCTAGAAGATCTGTTGATTTGGAGGAATAAACTCAACTGGGGATGAATTACCGTTGCTGGCGATGATGACTTTGTTGGGAAATGAGTTTCTGTTTGTGAAAGGAATGAACTCCGCTGGGGATGATTTTCCATTTGTGACTTCATCGGGGATAATCTTTTAGACTCTACTGGGGACAATCCTCCAGACTCTACTGGGGATAATTCTCCAAATTCCACCGGGGATAATTTTCTAATGCTGATGATAGATAAACTCTGCTTGGGGAGAATATCGCCGGTTCATTCGCAGTTACGAGCCTCAGCTGGGGAGAGTGGTGTCTTGTTCGGTACTGCTAATATCACTGTCTTTTTCTTACTCTGCGGGGAGTGAATGTACATTCAATCGTTTCCTCCAACTAGGTCTATCCCTATACCTGGTGGACAGAGAAACTGTATGTTTTAGACACTTCTTGTTTGCCCCTGTTTATGATATTACGAGTAATCATCTTTTGTTTCGCATGCAAATATTTATGAGCAGCAATTATTGTCAAATGCATATATCAAAAAATGAACATTGGACGTTCTTGCAAAACAAAACAGAAAAAGAAAACAATTTGGAATTTCTTTGTGAAAATGAATCGTATTGATTTTGAAGTTTGGCCTGTAAATAGGCATTTTTTGTACAAGAGGCTGACGTCCTAGTATGAGAACGCCGCCGAAATCATAGAGTTTATACAATTTGTGAAAAATAAAGAAAAAAAACTATGTGAACAATCCCACTGGGTTCCAACTCTGCTATTGCCCTTATATCCTCGAGCATCTCATCACTTTGCTACTTGGTTGAAGGTAGATCAGATTGATTAGAGTCGTCCGAGCTTGATTGTTGATACCGAAGTCTGGTTGCAAGGTGATCAAATGAGACCTAGTGTTACGCTTTAATCCCTAATTTTTTCCTGGACCGCCCTTTCAGGTTTTCAGTCCACCGGGATACCCTTTTTTGCCCAAGCCGCCTTTTCAGGTTTTCGACTTACCGGGTGTACAATTTTTTTCATTTTCATCCCTTATTTTTGGCCGAACCCTTTTGGTTCGCCGGGAAGCCCTTATTTTGGCCTAGGCCATTCGACCTAGCCGGTCTTTGATTATGCATAGTATTTTTTCACTATGTCTGCATTGACAGGGTGAAGAAGGTCGTCACCATCCATGGTGGTTAGATTCATAGCTCCTCCTAAGAAAATGTTCTTAACTACAAATAGCCCTTCGTACGTGGCGGTTCATTTGCCCCTAGGATCACCTTGCGGCAGTATGATGCGCTTGATCACCATATCCCCGACTTGATACTCTTGTGGTCTAACCTTCTTGTTAAATGCCTTGATCATTCGCTTTTGATACGTCTGACCATGACAAATAGCGGTAAGTCTCTTTTTGTCGATTAAGTTGAGCTGATCAAGTCAGGTCTGGATCCAATCATCCTCGCTCAAACCTGCATCTTTCATAATTCGGAGAGAGGGTATATGAACTTCAATGGGTAAGACTGCCTCCATGCCATACACCAAAGAGTAGGGTGTTGCCCCTGTTGAAGTCCACGCTGAGGTACGGTACCCATGAAGAGAAAACGGTAACATCTCATACCAATCTTTGTATGTCACCGTCATTTTCTGCAAAATCTTCTTAATGTTCTTATTAGCCGCTTCAACAGCCCCATTCATCTTCGACCGGTAAGGAGAAGAGTTATGATAATGTATCTTGAACTGGTTGCAAAGCTCGGTGATCATAGTATTGTTGAGATTTTTACTGTTGTCCGTAATGATCCTCTATGGTATACCATATCGACAGATCAAATTGTGTCGAATAAACCGTGCCACGACGTTCTTGGTCACTGTAGCAAAGGAAGCTACCTCAACCCATTTCGTAAAGTAATCAATTTGTACCAGGATGAAACGATGCTCGTTGGACGCAGTAGGTCTGATCTCGCTGATCATATCGATGCCCCACATTATAAAAGGCCAAGGAGCTGTCAAGATGTTCAGAGGAACTGGAGGTACATGCACATTATCAGCATAGACTCGACACTTATGACAGGTCCGAGAATGCTGATAACAGTCGGCTTCCATGGTGGACCAATAATATCCTGCTCATAGGATTTTCTTCGCCATGGTGTGTCCACTGGAGTGAGTCCCGAAAGTACCTTCATGTAACTCCGCCATGATCCTTTCTGCCTCGCTCTTATCCATACATCGCAGTAAGATTGAATCATTATTACGCTTGTAAAGAATACCATTACTGATGAAGAACTTCGCATTGAACCTTCTCAAGAACTTCTTATCATTAATAGATGCACCCTCGGGGTACTCTTGAGCCTCGAGATACCTTTTTACCTTGTGAAACCAGGGTTTATATGCTACCTCTTCAGTCTCAATGTCACAGCAATGTGCAGGTTCGTCCAACCTCTCAATGGTAATCTGGGGAGCCTCATTGTCCCACCTGACCTTGAACATAGAATACATGGTGGCTAGAGTGTCCTCTAACTGATTCTCCTCTCTGGGGAAATGTTCAAAGGTTATCTCCTCAAAATGTGGAAGCAACGTCAGTACACACTCTTTATAAGGAATAAGAATTGGGTGTTTTGTATCCCACTCTCCTTTGATCTGACTGATCACGAGAGCGGAATCTCCGAACACACTCAAGAAATTTATCCTTAGGTCGATAACTGCTCGAAGGGCCATTATGCACGCTTCATACTCTGCCATATTGTTGGTGCAGTTAAAACATAATCGGGCGGTAAACGGAGTATGACAACCTTCAGGAGATATGATCACGGCGCCAATGCCATTACCCAAAGCGTTTGAAGCTCCATCAAAATACATAGACATTGGGATCCCTCCTCAGGTCCTTCATTCGGTCCAGGTTCTTCATAGTCGGTCACAAACATGATGTTCTCATCCGGGAATTCGAAGTTCATGGATTGGTAGTCGTCTATAGCCTGATGTGCCAAATGATCTGCCAACACACTTCCCTTGATTGCCTTTTGGGTCATGTATTGGATGTCATACTCAGTCAAGATCATCTTCCATCTTGCTATTCTTCCAGATAAGGCAGGCTTTTCGAAGATATACTTGATTGGATCCATATTCGATATCAATATAGTAGTGTGAGTCAGCATATACTGTCTCAACCGGAGAGCAGCCCATGCCAAAGCCCAGCAAGTTTTCTCAAGCAGTGAGTATCGGGTCTCATAGTCGGTAAACTTTTTGTTAAGGTAGTAAATAGCATGCTCTTTTCGACCAGACTCGTCATGTTTCCCCAGCATACACCCCATCGAATTGTCGAGTACTGTCAAGTATAAGATCAAAGGTCTCCCTTCAACTGGAGGCATCATAATAGGTGGCTCTTGGATATACTTCTTAATCCTTTCGAAAGCGGCTTGACATTCATCATTCCATCTTACCACTTGATCTTTCTTCAATAGCTTGAAGATTGGTTCACAAGTAGCAGACAAGTGCGTAATGAATCGAGCAATATAATTCAGACGTCCCAAAAAGCCTCTGACTTCTTTTTCTGTTCGGGGAGCTGGAATTTCCTGTATAGCTTTCACCTTTGCAGGATCCACTTGAATACCTTTATCACTAACGACGAAACCCAACAACTTACCAGACCTCACTCCGAAGGTGCACTTGTTCAGGTTTAACCTCAGCTTATACATCTTCAACCTGTCAAATAGCTTCTGGAGATGGTCAAGATGTTCCTCTTCATTCTGGGACCTTGCAATCATATCGTCAACGTATACTTCAATCTCATGATGAATCATGTCGTGGAACAAAGCGACCATGGCACGCTGATACGTCGCCCTAACGTTCTTCAACCCGAAAGGCATGACTTTGTAGCAAAAGGTACCCCATTGCGTAACAAAAGTTGTCTTCTCCATATCCTCGGGAGCCATCTTAATCTGATTGTAACCGGAAAAACCATCCATAAAGGAGAAGACCTTATGTTGTGCGGTGTTGTCGACCAAAACATTAATGTGAGGCAGAGGGAAATCATCCTTGAGACTTGCCCTGTTCAGATCCCTATAGTCTACACACATACAGACTTTACCATCTTTCTTCGGTACAGGAACCACGTTGGCAACCCATTATGGGTAAAAAGTGACAGCTAGAAAACCGGCATTAAACTGTTTTATAACCTCAACTTTGATTTTCTCAGACATCTCTGGGCGTATTCGGTGAACTTTCTGTTTTACTGGAGGACAGTCTTCTTTGGTTGGCAAGCGGTGAACCACGATATCGGTATCCAACCCAGACATATCTTCATAAGACCATGCAAAGATCTCAACATAGTCACGCAGCATCTGAATCAACCGTTGCTTAACACTAGACTCCAGATTTGCACCAATCTTAACCTCTTTCTTGTCTTCTTCTGTACCTAGATTTACTGATTCCACTGGCTCTTCATGAGGTTGTATGTCCCTCTCTTCCCGTAGTAACAGTCTAGCAAGTTCTCCAGGAACTTCACAATCATCCTTACCTTCATCCTTGGCTTGGTTGATCGGACTTTCGAAGTCATAATTGGAAGTAGCAGAGTCGTTATTAGTGGGATCCATAGTGGATTATGATATATGAGCGTGTGTAAGACTGTAGCTGTTTTAATAAAGTGCAAGATAGAAAAACAAGGAGCGCAAAATTTGTAATGCAGGAAAATGTCCAATGCTTTATTGATGATATATGGAAATGACAAATATTTAGCCCTCAAAAACAGAGCCACGGTGTCTCGGGCAAGGCACCGGGCCGTAAAGTTTCAAATTGTATGTTATAAATCTCAAAACAAAAGTCTATTACTGTGTAATAAAAGAAATGGGCATGAAGTCCTTCGCCGTCCAATTGCTCAAGCCACCGTCGGTAGTCGGGTAGATCCAGCTGTCAAAGTCTGACTCTTCATCATCATCTTTAATCGCATTCACTCCTGGATTACTGATATGCATGGGAGGTCTTCCAATACGCGCACGCCGAATGGACCTTTGAGCTTCCGCAGTAAAACCCAAACTAAACTTGTCAGTCGTGTGTGCAAAGTCAGGGAGATGGCCCCAATTCGCACACCCACGTTTTCAATAACATCTCGGGCGTCCTTGAGGGAAGCCATCTTCATTGGAGGATCTTCAGCAACAGTTTCAGACGCCAGAGTCTGGGGGACTTCTTCAAAGTTTTGACACGGGATTTCAATGAACTCCCCATCCATCTCCACATACCGAAAAGAGTTAAGGTGGCTCACCATGTACTCCTCTTCTCCTCGTACTGTAACAATTTTCCCTTTTACTGGATATTTTAACATCTGATGGAGTGTAGAAGTTACTGCCCTAGCCTTATGAATCCACGGGCGACCCAGAAAACAAGAATAAGATGGTCGGATGTCCATCACATAGAACGTAGACGCAAAAGTCTGGGAACCAACCTTAACAGGGACATCCACCTCTCCATGTACCATCCTTTTGGACCCGTCAAAGGCCCTAACCACAATATTACTCGGCTTCGGCACCAACCCTTCACAGTCCAATCGATCTAATGCTTTCTTGGGTAAAACATTTAAGGAAGACCCAGTATCCACCAGCACGTGAGCCAGAGTAGTGCCTCTGCACTCGATTGAAACATGCAGAGCGTCATTGTGATTCTTTCCTTTGGCGGTTAAAATTTGCATCGAAGAAACCCAACCGGTTATCAGCGGTCAAACTAGCCACACAGTTTTTAAATTGAGCAGCAGATGTTTCCTGCGGCACATGCGTAGTTTCAGGAAAGCAATTAAAGCCTTAACACGGGCTTCTGAGCACAACAATAAAGATAACATGGAGATCTTTGACGGGGTTTGCCCCAGCTGTTCGACTATGTTGTAGTCACTTTTCTTGATGATCTTCAAAATCTCCTATATCTCCTGTCTAGAGGTTTCAACAATAATCTTCTTTGATGCCTCCATCCGGGAAGGCTCACCAGTGATCTCTTTGCCCCGAGCGTCAGATGACTCAGCAACAAGGGTAATGATTAGAACATGAACATGGATAGTAGCAGATGTACTGGCAGATGAAATAGCAACGAGCTTCCGACCAGTTGGTGGGGAGATCTCAGGGGAGAAAAGTCTTCCGCTTCGGGTGACTTTGCTAGACCCAACAATATTGATGACATCAGTATCAACCTCTTCAACCTTCAAGTCTTGTTTAATCCCATGATAATACACATCGGCCCCATAGTGCCACGGGACAGCCTTATCCGAAGTGTAATGGATAGGACCAGGAATAGTAATGATCAATGGAGCAACTCTTAGAACATATGTAATCCTAACAAGCTTTCTCGAGGAAGCCTTGGAAGGATTGGCGAAAATGGTTATTATGGAAACATCTTCAACAGGAATCAATGGAACCAAAGTTTTCTCGAACAAGATCTCTTTTTTATCCATCAGGCGCTGAACACATGACTTCAATAAATGGCAACCAGCAGGTAGGATGGAACACAGGTGGCAACCTTCGCCACAGCCCGGAAATAAACCTCTCGATAATAAGTTCTTCTTAACAGTCATCAACGGAGTAAAAATGTCTTCCACGGAGGTCACAAACGAATCATCATCCACAACATTTACTCCATGCTTAGGCATAGGAGTAGTCATGAAATTAGGCTTCTCTGGTGCGTCAAATTCAATTTCCTTAGTTTCAATCAAATCTTGCACCTTATTCATCAAGGCCCGACAATTGTTGGTATCATGTCCTAGGCTATCAGAGTGATAAGCACAGCGGGCGTTCGGATTATATAGCAGAGAGGTGGTACTGGGATTCTTTGGAGCTCCCCTCAGAGTTACCAGGTTAGTCTTCAATAACTGCGGCATAATTTGAGATAAATTCATATTGAGCCGAGTATACTGTCTTTGCGGTCTCTCTACTCTTTGCTGATTATTGCATTGTGGGGCAACAGTTGGTATTGATATTACTACCGCATTGACTGCTTGGCGGCGTTCAGGTCAGTTTTGGCTCCTCGAGCTGTAAACTGCACTGGCTTCTTTCCCGAAAGGCTTCTTTTCTGTACTTGATGAAGCACCCTTCTGTATCTTGCCACTCTTGATACCAGCTTCCACTCTCTCCCCAGTCAAAATTAATTCAGTGAACCCAGACGATGAACTACCGATCAAATGATTGAAATATGGACCAGACAAAGTCCCAAGAAACATATCCACCAACTCCCTATCAGACAGAGGGGGTTGGACTCTTCCAGCAAGATCTCTCCACTTCTGAGCATAGTCCTTAAAGCCTTCGCCTATACCCATAGACATACCCTGGAGTTAAGTACGCGTGGGAGCAATGTCAGCATTATACTGGTATTGTTTATAAAAAGCGGCAGCAAGGTCCTCCCAGTTGCGGACATTAGCTCCTTACAGTTTATAGAACCATTCAAGTTGAGTCCCTGATAGACTATCTTAAAAGAAATGAACCCACAGGTTCCTATCAGCAGTATAGGGTTGAATCTTTATGAGATACGAGCGGAGGTGTAACTTCGGGAAGGATACTCCGTCATACTTAGCAAAGACAAGAGCCTTAAACTTGTGTGGGATCACCACCCCAGATGGCAGTCCCAAATCTCCAAAGTCCAGGCCAAGAACCTTCTAAATCTCCATGGCACTCAGACGGTCTTCAAGTTTTTTGTACCTGTCCTCAGTAGGAGGGTATTTTTCATCATCAAAATCAGTGTCATTGTCAGAAACCACAGGGCTAGGACCCTTCCTTTCCTCTTAATTCTCTCCTCCTCCAGATGAGTGAGATAGACCAGCTTCCTGTCGCAAATTGTTCCCGAATCTGTGACCCATATTCCGCAGAACCACCCCCATCTTCTTCTTCTTCTTCTTCTTCTTATCCTTCAACATAAGAGTCTTCAAATCTTGTTGAATTTTGGCCAAGTTCAAGAACATCTCCTGGAACTGAGCATTATGAGCTTGAAGAGCCTTAATAGCTTGATCAGTAGGTGTTTCAGAAGACATGATTGCTGAAATAAACAACGAAGAAGATGAGAAACCTGTAATGGTACCTGTAATGAGGTGCATGGGAATGGAATGCGTATGAAATGATTTCAAAGACTTTGGGAGATTCAAATTTGTAAACCAAAATAAAACACACTTTATTAGATTAAACTGGTAACAATGTTTAACAAATGCATTTAAGGCGTTACAAAAGAAATACTGAAAAGAAAATCTAAACTAGAAACAATAAAAGACATCAAAAGTCCCATGGTCGTTGTCCCTTCGTGCTGACATAATCGTTGATTGTCCTCTCATTCTCAAGTTGTCTTGTAAGCTTCAAGATCTTCCATTCCTGCTCATGATACTTCTCTCTGTAGGTATCCCTTTCTTCCTTTAGCTGGATCCAATATCTCTTCAATGCCCCAATATCAGTAGGCATGTATGGATGGATGACCGTATAAGGAACACCTTCTTCATTAATATGCTCTATGATCACCGGCAAAACATCTTCATATGGCATCCCCAGCTTTTGAGCACGGGCTTGAACCCACTGGAGATACGGTTGCATCGGGAGAGAAGTCTTCATTCCTAGCTCATGGGGGTCAGACCTGTTCAGCCTATCCCAAGCTCGTATAACCCTGCGACGATGTCCCACAACATCCCCCTTGAAGTCAAAGACAATGCTTGTAAGCAGCAGCTCATGAGGACCGTCTCTCCAAGCGCGTCCGAACTATCGTAAAGCCAAATAAGGATTGTAGGTTATTCCCCCTCGAATTCCAAGCAATGGAACATTAGGGTATTCCCCATAGCGATCAATGACAGCTACTCTTTCCATATCTTTAGAACTCCAAAGAATATTTGTATGAGCAAGGGACATGATTCTGTAAGCCCAACCTACACCTTCTTCATTCTTCAATACAGACTTGGGGAGGTGCGAAATAAACCACCTCGCCAGTAGCGGTGTACAACACATGAGAGTTCCCCTTCTCCGTACAGTACGAGTATAAAGAGCATGTAGAATATCACCTAAGAGAGTAGGCACTGGGTTACAAGACATGAAAATCTTGACCGCATTCACATCTATAAAGGCATCTTGATTCTTGAAAAGAACCAAGCCGTAGATGAGGAGAGCCAGGATGTCTTCAAATGCTTGAAAGTTAAAACTATCCCAGAACTGTTGAGCTTGATCGATCAAAAACTTAGCCAAGAAACCTTTAACCCCACTTCGAGTCTCCCAGTTAGATACTACATCAACCATTTTTAGATGTAGGGCTGAAGCAATATCTCCTGGCCTAGGAGCTATTTCCAAACTTGTAAAGGGTGTCTTCTCTAGAATAGATATGCCCAGTAAGTCAGAAAACTCCTCCAAGGTAGGGACCAACTGATAGTCCAGGAAGGTGAAACAACGATGCAACGGGTCAAAGAACTGAACAACACACTCATCATTTGCTCATCCAACTTTGAAGTGACCAGGCTAAGGAGATGACCATGTCTTCTAACAAAGGATGAAGTATCAGAAACTTTTGAAACCAACTCTCTGAGCTGAGCAGGGATTTGCACGAAGTTGACTCGAATGGTATTTATGTGCATAGAAGCCATGATCTGCAAAACAGAACAAAGATAAATCCCCTCGGTCTTTGAAATGGTTAGTCTAATGAAATATGAATGCGATGTCATGATGCATGATGTCATGATAAAACACACCACAGGTATCACAAATAGAAAACATGGTAAGGGAAAACAAGTCACACAATAGCCCTTAAATTTCAGGCTGGCATGGAGTTTAGGTACTACCCTCTTCCAGTTTAGTTGGTTCAACCTGTCCTAATAATAGTAACCGGGTTCTAGAGGTTCTCAATATCATTGACCATCCTCCATCGGTCATAGTTTCAGCTCACGCAATCTTTTCTTGCAGCCGGAACCATCGCGAGAGCATAGTCTCAATGAGTGTAGCATCCTGCTACTTTCTATGGCCAAGTTGGTCAATTATAGGTTCTAAGTTCAGCTGATGCTTAATGACCCATATAGCAGCCCCATACTCTCCTCGTTCCTTCACAAGGGATATCGGTACCAACTAATGTGCCACATCAACGTAGTTACTGCTTCAACTGTATCGGTCTATGTCATACAGTTCCCTCACTATCTATTGCTACTTACCTAAAAGGTATCCCCAGATTCGGGTTAGGATCTATAGTAACTCCGATACAAAGCCCACAAAGATAAAGCAAACAAATCAAAAAATTTAAAACAATATGATGAACTAATCCTAAGGTACACCCCACTTATTAATTCCCTAGCAGAGTCACCAGTTCTTTTAGGAATGCTGGTTCGTGTTTTGCGTTTGTTTTCGCAAAATGTCGCGGTAAGCAAGAGTCGCCACCTACTTTTATTTTATCCAACAAGGAAAGGAAAAAAGCATAGAAAAATTCCTTTTTCGAGATATTTCTGAGTACGGGGGGTAGATTATAGAAAGGGAAGGTATTAGAACCCTTTCTATCCGTAGTTATCTACGAGCTCTTAGGTACTTGCTCATCATTTTCAAATTTGTTTTCTTTGTGTTTGTGTGATTTGAAAAGCTTTTGTTTTGACTTTGATTTAACTCTTGCTTCTGTCTTCAAGAGTGTAATGAAGTGTTTTTGAAAACTTTGTTTGTAAAAGAGTGTAAATGTGAAAAAGTTTGTTCGGATTGAGCAAGTACTTAAGAACTAATCTACCTACTCGAAAAAAAGCATCATTCTGTATTCTTTTCCTTTAGACAATGCTATCCCACTATTAGTGAGTAGGTAGCATCGGCGTTGGAGTTTTGAGGGTCAATTCGAAAGGGACGTACGATCACTAAAGCAATGTTAGGACATCTTAGTAATAACCCTAATGTCTTAGATCAATTATTCGAGGCAATAATTCCGAGGCAACCATTCCGAGGCAACTTTTCCGAATCGGGACTTTGATCTTTGTTTAGACAAAAGGACGAACACTAAAGCATCCTATACTCAATGACGATTTACCGAAGGCAACCAAGTGGGAGTGTACCCTAGGAGTGCGCATGTGCGAGTGTTTCAATTTCAGATTATTTATCTTTGCACATTTTAGGGTTATCTAATTGTTTTAAAGTTAACCATACATTCTTGTCATGCATCCTAATATCATACATCTAACAGTTTAATATTTTGCGGAATTAAAAATGCAGAATTTAAACTACGCTATTACAAGGCTTCAGGTATTTACATAGCCAAAAACAAACCCTTAAATAATAAAGCGATAAATGAAAAATAAAAGTCCTAATTAAACTATTACAACTTGTAGGCAGTTATAATAATATGATAAAAATTAAAACAAAGCGCGCGCGATGAATTTAGATCGGGGGAGAACTAGGGTTTTGACCCTTCTAACCTAAAAAGAAAAAATTGTTTTTGTTGATTTTTAAGGAAAGAATTAAGTTTTCTAAATTAAATATGCAATTAATTAGTTAATTAAATTAATCAAATAAAATAATTACCTGGCCTATTTTTTGTGTTTTTGTTATTTTTAAGAAAAGAAATATAATTAAGTTAGAACTAAAAAACCTATTTGTTCTAATTAATTTTAATTATATACAAAAGGAATTAAAGTTATCTAAAATTAAAATCTAATTAAATTAATTAATTTTTGGATAAAAAAATAAAATCTAAACCAAATTTGTGAAAAGTATTATTTTTGTGATTTTTTGATAAAAAGAAAATAATTATTGGTGTTAGTAAATAAAATTAATAAATTAATTAAAATAAATAATAAAAAGAAAAAGGTGAAGAAATTGGGCCTGAAAGTAATTTGGAGGGTGTGCAAATAGCCAAATCTGGGCCCAAAACCAAGTAGTCCACGTTGACTTTTTGGATCCAATGCAATTGCTTTGACCAGGCGTTCGATGCTCCTCCATTGATGGCTCTTGGATCTGGCCATCTGGCCACTTGGCATGTTAGATGGTGAGGCCATATGGTAGACCTTAAACTTGTAAATGTGTTGGATCCTGAAAAGGAAAATAATATGGAGAAATTGGGGGACCTGGGATTCTAACCCAGGTCCTGAAGCATTTTACAACCACTCCACTACCACTGCGCCACTTGCTTTTTGTTGTATATAAGATAAACATAAAATATAATATGGAAAACAACAAAACATTAAAACTCTGCACGTGGAAATTCAAATGATCCAATGGGGAGGTGCCAGCAAATCATCTTATTCCCTTCTCCGTGGGTAAAAGCCTCAGACTTTTACCTATAGACGTTCGTTCATAGCTACAAACCTGTGTTCTCTTAAAATCAAACATGAGCAATATAAATGAAAACTAGGGCCACCAATCAACTCTTCTGGACCTCCTGAGTATAATGGTGACCCTTTCATGGCCTAATTTTGCCTGCACGCAGAATTCCCAAATCGAAGCTATCAACCCTAATAATGGTGAAACCTTATACAAGCCATGAAAACACAATTAAAAATTACAGAAAGCTTGCATATGTCTTAAGGATCAAGAATATATCATCAATTCATGCTATCAATGTCTAAATCATGCAAACCGAATTCAAGAAATAAGTAATATTGTGATGGACTTACAGCGAGATATAGGGCTTGGGAACGCTTGTTCTTGATTGCTTTTGCTTGCTGGGGATCCCAGAAAGCAATTGGAATGATTCAAGGGTCTTGAATTGGCCTCTAAACAGGAATTCGTGTTTGCACTTTTTCTTGTTTTTTCAAGTTTTGTTTTTGGTTCATACGCCTCCTTCTAACCTAGTTTTAGGTCTGCACACACTCCTTATGTATTGAGGAATGAATTAGGTTTTAAAGAATCATCACAATCTTCTTCCATCAATGCTTTTGATTTTGATTTGATACACTTGAATATCTTTCTAAAAATGATCCAAATCCAATCTTTTTGTGCACCTCATGCCTTTACACGAATTTGATTTGATGCTATCTGGACATCAAGACCTGAAACATGTAAAAAATCTTGAGTTTTCAATATTTTGGATTTTCTATGATTTGTTTTGATTTAAATTGATTTAATTCAAATAAAAATCAAAATAAATAATAAAAACAAGATAATGACAAGTGGCAAAGGCTAGAGCTCCTGGACCATGTTGCCAACTCAAAACAAGTGAAAAGGATTGGGCCCATTTGGCAAAAATTGCATTTTTAGGCATAGTTTACTTTTGGCAATTTTGCAAAAAGGGTCAACTTCGCCAATGCATAACTTCCTCAATTTTGACTCTTTGAAGGTGTTCTAAGACTTTTTAGAAATCTTGAGATGTTATCTAAGAATACCTTTTGGTCTCATCTCAATTTTATATTCCATGCTCATGTATGAAGCTTTGACAAAAAAGGTGTTTTTGTTGACTTTTCAAAATGACCTATAATGTCCAAATTCATAACTTATTATGGTTGCATATTTTGAACTTGGGAGATGAAGATGGACTGTACAGAATGGCATCCTCTTCAAAATGAGCTTTGGATGGGTCGTTTCTCATAAAGTATGAGAAAGTTATGATTGGTCAAAGTTGAGTTGACTTTTCCTACAAAACCCTAATTTAACAACTTTTGGTTCTTGATGAATTATGAGCAATACTTGATGAATCATGATCAACCATTGATAAAACGATGAAATATACTTCATAATGAGGATGTTGACCAAAAATCTTGAAGTTTGACTGTATGTGGGCCACAGTTGACTTTTGCCCTAACACAGTCGATTTTCAGGTCTTTGAGCAATTGACTGAGCAAATTTTCTCTGTAGGGATTGAAACTTGACATGGATGATCTTGAGAACATATTAGGACAATATTGAGAATTTGGGGTCCCTTGGAATCAAGTAATTTGATGCAATATGAAACCCTACTTTGAGGTAGACTGCCTTAGGAGAGAGCTTATCTGGTCAACCCTTGGACTTCCTTGAGCAACTTGGGAATCTTTCTTGAAATGTTTTGAGAACTATGGGAGGGAAAATTTTGGGGTACAAAACCATCCGTTTTAGAAACCATGACAGGTTATCAACTCTCCTTGAAGGCTTCTATCCTCAAGCAGAAGTCAAAAGTCTCCAGCGAAATATCCTCGGACAGAAAGCAGAAATCCTCAGCAAAATCAACTTCACAAAAAGTGAGGAGTTACATTCTTCATCTTCAGCAGAAGTCAGGGATTTATTTTCCCTAGTTCAACGACACCACAAATAGCAACTGATACGCTCTCATATTACAGTCATACAAAATTTACAATACATCATAGCATATGCATAACTGAAACGCATATAACATTTTCATTTATTTTGAGAGCATCATGCAATTCATACATCATGACATCGCATGAAACTGAATTTTCCTTTTCAGGTTGAATTCACAGACATATGAATACTATAAACTTATGTATATCAGGTAAAAGATTAATGCCCAAAACCAGACGGGGAAATTATCTACATGACCAAGTGGTATGAACTTCCGGAGCAGGACGAGTTTGCCAACTAACACAGTAGGCTACATATTAACGCCCAAAACCAGACGGGGAAACTATCTATTGACTAACCAAAAGAAGGCTACATATTAATGCCCGAAACCAGACGGGGAAACTATCTATGTGACTAGCCAAAAACAAACCACAAATTAATTCCCGAAACCATACGGGGAAACTATCTATGTGACTATACAAAAATAGGCAATGGATTAATGCCCGAAATAAGATGGGGAAACTATCTATGTGACTAGTCAAAAACAGGCCACATATTAATGCCCGAAACCAGACGGGGAAACTATCTATGTGACAAGCCAAAGATAAGGCGACAAACTAATGCCTGAAACTAGACGGGGAAACTATCTATATTACTAGCCAAAAACAAGCCACATATTAATGCCCGAAACTAGATGGGAAAACTATCTATGTGACTAGCCAAAAACAGGCCATGGATTAGTTCCTGAAACCAGATGGGGAAACTAACTATGTGACTATCCAAAGACATGCCACAAATTAATGCCCGAAACCAGACGGGGAACTATCTATGTGACTAGGTAGCATGAATTCCCAAGAACGGGTTTTCCAACAAAGACAGATTGTAGATCAATTTCTAAAACCAGACAGGGAGACTATCTACATGACAAAACATTAGAAACTGAATTATGACAAGCATCTCTCCATCGGAGACTGAATTCCGACGAGCATCTCCCTCAGTGACTGAATACTAACAAACATTTCCTTCAGAGACCAAATTCTGAAAATTTTCCCTTCAGATACAACCAAGACGAAAATTTATTCTGACACTTCCCCAACATATCTGCTAGATACAGTAGTATACAGAATCATCCTAGAATGATTCACAGAGATGGTCAAGCAAAGACTTATTCTACTATTCCTACCAATGGATACTCCATATGGCATCTTTTGTACCCCAAAATTTACCCTCATGTTTTCCAAGGTTTTCTCTTACATGGGTGGCCACAAACACTTGATCAAAGTAAAAATAATTTTTTTTGAAGATAAACAGGGTCTTTAGATTGGCATGTCAAAGGGTCTTTCGATTGGCATTTTGACGGGCTTTGATTGAGCGCCTAACCTCCTCATAGATTGCCTCAAATTTCTAATCTTCGATTGAATCCTTGGACTTATGCTTGTTTGTTGTATACAAGCTTCGACTGGGCATGTGTTTCCTTTGAAACAGCCTCCTTCGATCCAAAAGAGAAAGGCCTCCTGTTAGTGCTCCTTCGATTTCACCATTGGCTTTGCATGCTGGCTTGATTCACAATGCAATGGCTACATGCATGCAAGCTTAATTCCTGCTTTGATTGGGCATTTGATTTCTTTGGTGCAAGCTTAATTCTTGCTTCGTTTGGGCATTTTGTTTATTTGGAGCCAACTTGATTCCTGCTTCTACTAGGCAAATACTCCCTCTGTGCGTGCCTTCAACGCACAAAGTAAGAATCCCCTACAAGTGTGTTTCGATTCACCAGCAAATGAACTCCTGCATACCAGCTTCTATTAGGCGTTGAGTATCCTTCGAGCAAACCTTAGTCCAAGTTTCATTTAGGCGAGAACCCCCGACAAGCTCACTTCGATCCACCAGCAATAACCCCCTACGTGCTTACTTTGATTCACAAAACAATGGGTTCCTGCACGCCAGCTTCGTTCAAGGCAAAATCCCCTTTCGACTTGTCTTCAATACACAAGGCAAAAGTTTCCCTCTTTATGCATGCTTTCGTTTCACAAGCACAAGATTTCCACATTGTGAACAAACAAATAGTGCCTTCGAAGGACATACGTCTGGTCTGCTCGAAAGACACACATTTGTTGGAGAAAAACTTGTTTTTCCTTTTGATGAGGTTTGGTTAAAGTTTCTTGCTAGGAAAGAGATTATATGCTTCCCAGCCCAAGCCTCATGCACCATTACATTCATAGCAAAGAAGGCTTCGATTGGAGAGAATGAAGTCCTCACTTGGGCTATTGGAATCCATCAACTAAGGCAAATAGATGGGTCTGACAAAGGAACCATTCGAAAGACACTCAATAAGACCCCTTCGAAAGAGGAAACCAAAGGCCCATTTGAAGGCTATACAAGAGGTCCAGTTGAAGGAGGCAATAGGCCAATCAAAGAGCAACAATGGAGGGCATTCGAAGGAGCCAAAATGTCCAGGTTCATTCAAATTCAAAAAGATACAAGTTTCCATAACTTTTGCAAGGTTACAAAACATCATTCATGGCATTGAAAACACTTGTTTATGGTTG
Organism: Vicia faba; assembly: GCA_948472305.1. Taxonomy (NCBI): domain Eukaryota; kingdom Viridiplantae; phylum Streptophyta; class Magnoliopsida; order Fabales; family Fabaceae; genus Vicia; species Vicia faba. The sequence goes on along the minus strand of OX451735.1, from coordinate 453,172,326 downwards.
TTTAAACCTTTGTTCTCTTGTCCCCTCCATTCCCTCTATATAAATCAAATACTAGCAAGCTCCAGAGGAGGCTGGACACAACCGAAGAGGGAGTCACACGTAGTTAAAAAATAACATTCTTGGAGGTTTCTTGAGGCTTTTCCAATCATCCTCGGCCCTTAAGCAAGTGTCTCCACATCTAGAAAGTGCCAAATCTAAGTTTCCAACTATTGGTAAGAGTGGGTAAAATATCAAACTTTGTATTTGCATGATACATCGATACTTGTAGTCATTCGATTTGTAATCTAGATTAAGGATCTGGGTTTGATCCCATGTCTGCATTTGTTTTATTACGAACACTTGCTGTAGATACATCCTGAGCAAGCCAACGCGCACAAGTTCAAAGGAGCTGGGTTCGATACCCAAGTCCTAAATTTTTGTTTTGCTACCATATATTTGCAGATGCAGTGCCCTCACAGGTGCTCCATCAGGCCCTCCCAGCAACGCCCTTTGGATCGAAATCCACATCTTGCCACGGGATCAGAGGTTAAGACCTTTTCACAAAATCGAAAGGCAACATTCTCTGAATCGAAGCCCCCATCTCTCCCTACAATCGAAAGATGCCTCTGTTTGTATTTTTACTTTTGTTTTCATTTCTTTGTTGACTTCTTTTTTTTATTTTTAACTTTAAATCCAAAAAATCACAAAAAACATTAGGATAATTTTTATTAATCAAATTAATTTGTAAATAAATAAATTAATTATTTTAACCTTTTCCTTAATTTAAAATTAAATAGACTTAAGTTTTATTTTCTTTTTTAAATAAAAAAACAAACAAAAAGATTTCTTTTGCTTAGGATTTAGAAGTCAATTTTAATTTGTTTGCGCATTTATGTATTCTCACATTTTTCATCTTATTGTAACTTCTTCCCTATCTAAAATAGTAACTAGGACTTTACTTTTCGCATTTTTATAATGTACCTCTCACAAAGCCATGTAATAGTGTAGGATTTATATTCCCACATTTTACGTTTCTGCAGTTTAAATTCCTGTACATATCAACTGCTAGACTAATAGGATTGTATGACAAGAGCCTAATAATCAAACGTTAGCAAACCTAACACAAAAGACAAAAATAACTGAACATAACACACTTGTGCATATACACCTCTAGGGTACCCCACGTTGGTTGCCTTCGAAAATAAAACAGTCATGTCCCTCGAGACAGAGACGCTTTAGCAAAGACCCATAAATCAAAAGATCATAGTCCCTCGATGACCCTACAATTGCCTTTCGGTAAATGATCTAGTCCCTAAACAGAAATTGCTAAAGTGTCTCTACATTGTTGCCTTTATGACTGTATGTCCCTTAGAATTTCCCTCATACATCCAACGATGGGGCTTCATACATGGTCAATGGTAAGATAACAACATCTAAAGGAAGAGGAAAATAATTAGACCTTTTTGAGTAGGTAGGAAGCTCATAGTTGCTTGCTTGCTCACAAAAAAAAATCATTTTTACACATACCCTTTTAAATTGAAACATTTTCAAAATTCAAATCTCTTTGTATGCATTCTTATATATACGAGAATCATTACAAAGACACTTTTCAAAATCACTTTCAAAAACACATTCCACAAACACCTCTTTGAACTATTTTTAAAACCAACACTTTGTACGCATTCTTATAGAGACGAGAATCATTACAAAGACATTTTCAAAATATCTTCAAACCCAAACCACACGCACATTTTCAAACAAAAGCAAAGTGAACTAGCAAGCAGCTAAGAGCTCGTAGATAACTACAGATGGAAAGTATGCTAACACCTTCCCTTTCCATAATCTACCCCCCTTACTCAAAAAATCTCGAAAATGTCTTTTTCTGTTCTTGTTACGCTTTCCTTAATTTGGATAAAAGAAAATTCAGTAGCGACTCTTACTTACCACAACTGTGATACGGTGGGAAGAACTGACTTTTTTTTCTTGGAATGCTGGTTTTCATTTTGCGTTTGTTTTTGCAAAATGTCGCGGTAAGCAAGAGTCGCCACCGACTTTTATTTTATCCAACAAGGAAAGGAAAAAATCACAGAAAAATTCCTTTTTCGAGATATTTCTGAGCACGGGGGGTAGATTATAGAAAGGGAAGGTATTAGCACCCTTTATATCCATAGTTATCTACTGGCTCTTAGGTACTTGCTGTAGCGATAAAAATGTAGCGGGGTAAATCGGAGATCGAATTATTGATTAATTCGTCTCACAAAAGCAAGAGTCGCCACCGCGCTTTATTGTTTCCAAAGGAAAAGGGAAAAGAGCGAAATAAAACCCTAAATATGCAATGTAAATAAGATACAAATACAAAGCGTTTTTGAAAAGAGATCTTATGGTTCGGGGGTTGGTTATACAATGGGAAGGTATTAGCACCCAATGCATCTATAGTACTCTATAGGAACCTTTTGAAATATCTGTTTTATTTAAAATTGATCGCTTGATTGAAAATAAATAGTTTTGGCTGAAAAAGGGATACGGACGGGTTGTGGAAATGCGACGACCTAATGTCGAAGTTTTGGCTTAAAAGGTGTGAGTTTTGGAGAAATCGGATATTTGGAAAGATTATCCTAAGTTTCAATGAAATGAGGGTACTCGCTCGATCGTTTTTTTTTTGAGGACATGAAGTCAACAAAAAATTAGACTATTCCCTTTGGATTGGTACAAATAGAATAAACAAGTGCAATGGAATAATTGACAGAAAATGATACACAACAATTAAATATGAACATGCATTTTATATGATTTTTGTTTAATAGGCGAAAAGAAAAAGTTTAATTGATTTTCACTTTTTTACGCATTTTTAATGATAAAAGGTAATGAGAATTAATAGAAATATTTTTTAAGGTTTTATATGTTTCTATTTTTTATGTTTTTATTATATTGGTATTTAATCAAAATGAGGGGAATAAAATAAAATGTCTTTTAGTTTTCTCATTTTTACATGTTTTTTAGAGATATTAAATATTTTCTTTGAATTAAATCAAACCATGAATTTAAAATGAATTAGAAACAAGGAAGGTTAAGGTTATTAAATAAAACTTAAATTTAAACTAAATGAGATTTGGGTAAATAATATTAAAATTGTCTATTTAAAACCATATGTGTATTCCTAAAACTAGTTAATCTAAATTAAATAAGTTAAGAAATGAAATGAATTAACTAAAGAGTGTATAAAGAAAAAAGGGGTGGGAGCAGTAATTAGAAATGGGCTGGATGGTTGGGATAAAGCCCAAGCGTGAAGAAGACAGGGGGGTGTACAAATTCGTGGGCTTAAGGGTCCAAGGGATTAAATCATGATTAGGGTTGTGTTTGTTTGTACAAAGGGATTTAGGGTTTGGTTTAAGGCAAAACGGCGCCTCTCTTCACGATCTTCATCTCTCTCGCGCAGCTTCTTCGTTTTCTTTGCCTCCATTGTTGATGTTTCCTTGTTCCGGCCACCCACACCAAGTCTCTCTTCCCTCCATTGTTGACGCGGCGGCTTTAAGCGGAGACGGTAATGACAAATCGTTTCCGTTAATGTTTGATTTAATTCGCGTATAAACTTTACAGTTTCGTTGTTGATTTTTACAATTTCTTGGTTGGCTTTAAGGTTTCTTGGTTGATTCTGACTAGTTTTCCATTTTTACTGTCCATGTCGATTTGAATGGCGTTTTAAGGAATAAGAATGGAAGAAAGCGTTACCTAGGTGGAGAAGGAGGAGGAGCTTGGGGTGATGGAGGCCGGACAGCAGGGAGACAGCAGGCGCACACGGTGGTGAACGGTATTTGCGATTTCCTTCCTTTTGCTTGAATGTGCTACTGTGTTTGCTATTGTTGGAACCTGTTGAACTGCACTTTGGCTCTTTCTTCTTCTTCTTGAATATGATGCTACCTTGTTCTTCTTGAAACTTGTTGAAACCAAACTTTGTTTCTTTCCTCTTCTGATTGAATGTGATACTGCACTTGCTCTTGTTGGTCTGAGAAAAGGTTTGCAGAAATGATGTAGGCTCGAAAAAACGCTTTGGAAAGCCGATGATGTTGCACTGAGGCTTAGTTGGTTGTGTAAAGTTTTCAGGTTATTGGATGGATAATGCGTAGGTTTGGGCATTGGTTGTTCATGATGATGGGTGTGGAATTTCTGTGTGGTTTCTTTGAGGTTTTTCGATGACAGGGGATGGTGATATTGGCTATAGGGGGGCTCAATCAGTTGGTAATGTTTTTGTATGGTTTGGAAAATCGTTTTCTCAGTGATTATGCAGGTTTTGTTTTGGTTTGGGATAACTCAGTGATGGGTTATGTGTTGACAAAGAGCTAAGGCATTAGCAGGTTTTTTCTATGGTCTTGACAGGATGCTATGGTTTTGACAGGATGCTATGGTTTTTGGTTTTCTTGACAGTGGGTTAAGGCATTAGCAGGTTTTTTGGGTTTTTGAGATGTTTTGTAACTTCTGTCTTTGTTGTTTATATGCTGTTTTTATGAGGTTGGATCCATATCTTTTTTCTCTTGTTGTGTAATATAACCACACTTCCCTCCTCTCTTGCGCTACAGGTCAGGAATTTGAAAACAAATCTCTTGGGATCTCCTTGAGCATTCTGCACTACTGTCCCCTCAGTTGCCTTTATTCTTCTTCTGTGCTATTATTCTTACTGGCTATATTTCTTAGTTTGTTTTGTATACCTCTTTCTGCCTAAGCTAAGCCTGCAAATCCCACACTTCTCCCTCTCTTTTTCTCTCTCAGAATGGCTTTGACAAAAGAGTGATAAGCTGTCTATTTTCTGAAAATGCAGTGGCTGGAAAATGATGAAAGAAAAAGGAATTTTGTTGCTTGCAAGAATAGTCAAACTGCATATTTGCTTTTAAATCAAATGTTGTTTGCTTCCTGATGTATAGGCCACGTTAAAAGGGGCATGCTTGCATATGGTTACTGCATATTGTTGCTTATGCTGTATGCTTTGAAATTACATTTGGGATTAAAACTAATGTGATTAGCTTAAGTATGCAGTTTTTTTGGAAAATAATTTATGCATATGCTTTGAAATCCTTTTCTTTTTTTTGTGAACCGGGAGTAATCCCGTGATTTGCAAAAAAATAATAACTGATTCCGGCCATTACATTTAATGATGAACATTAAAATTTATTTTCTGCATTTAATTATTTATTTGAATTCTAATTCTTTTCTTTTAATTTTGCAGGTAAAATTAAATGAGCGGACACGCATTGGATTGGAAGCTTTAGAATTAAGATAGACTAGTTTATTTCATTTTAATTTTGGCAATTCATTATTGTAATTTATTGCAATATATACAATATTTACAAAATAACTTGTACCAAAAAAAAAATGAATAAAAGAAACTATTTGTCCATTAATTCTTCTTCTTTATTTATTTATCGTTTATTATTTCTCCAAACGAATAATAATTGAAAACAAATTTCCAATTACCTTCATTCAAAATAATAAACAGATAAATAATAATTATCATTGACCAACTAATACCTTCGATTATTTAATCCATCATTCTCAACTAAATTATAATAATTAAAATAGGATTTCAATTATTTAACCTAGAACGACGAACGATTAAACAGTCGTTATTGACCAATGAATTTCCTCAAATGCTTATTTATATTATTCATAACCTTTAAATTATATAATAACTAAGAATAAATTCTAGTTACTTAAATTTAAAAATAATGAGTAAATAAATAAAACGTCCGCACAATTAATGCGCCTCTTCTATGATGTTTATTTTATTATCCATACATCTTTAAATTAAATAATAATCGAAAAGATGGACTTCAATTATTTAAATTTTAGATAATGAACAAATTAATAAACATCATTTTTGCACGAATCGATTAAATGATTTAATGCTCAGCATAGATGGCTCCTGGCCCGAAAAAGTCATGAAATTGAAATCGATGGATCAAAACAAATGTAATGTAAATATGCAGGTAGGAGACGATATCTTAGGTCAAAATTTGGGGTACAACAGCTGCCCCTATTTAAGTTTCTTCTATCCGGAGATATGAAGATTAAAATCTTCGTTTCGACGTGATTGAAGGTACTTAAATACATAATTACGCAAATTTTGTCCTAAGATGCCGTCATCATGCGGTGGTATGAATGTAGTGCTCGAATTCACAGAGAAAGATATTGTATGAAACAAAACAATGCTGGAGGAACTGAACACCAACAAAACACAGAGACATAAGGTGTACGCTACTGGGGGAACGAATTATCGACTTCAAACGACAGACTTCTGACAGCGAATAAAATTGAGGGAATACGACGTCTAACCCTAACAAAGAGAGCATCTTGCATAAGCCGTAACAAATCATTGATCAACACAGTGAATTCGCAACTCGAGGTCGACGATAGACAGAGAGTATCAAATTGCGGATAACTGATTACCGACTTCTGGAGGTATAGATTCGTACCAGACTTCTCTGCGAGATTTCAGAGGTATACTCATTAATGCTGAGGTAATGAGACTGTAGATACGAAGGTTGTTCAAATAAAGAAAATTGCCAGTTGTTGTCGTCCACAGAAAATACCAATAACAAACAAGCTGCTCAAATAAAGAGGCTACCACTTGCTGTCGTCCGACGAAAGTACCGATAACAAACAAGTTGCTCAAATAAAGAGGCTACCACTTGCTGTCGTCCAAAGAAAATACCAATAACATACAAGTTGCTCAAATAAAGAGGCTGCCACTTGCTGTCGTCCAAAGAAAATACCGATAACATACAAGTTGCTCAAATAAAGAGGCTGCCACTTGCTGTCGTCCAAAGAAAATACCAATAACATACAAGTTGCTCAAATAAAGAGGCTGCCACTTGCTGTATCCCAGAAAAGTAATAACGTACAAGTTGCTCAAATAAAGAGATCGCCGCTTGCCGTTTTCCGAAGAATAATAACGTACTGGTAACACGTACTGGTAACCCATGAAGAGTTTGCTGCTTGTCGCTTTCAAAAAGAGTAAATGACGCACTAGTAGTTCATGAAGAACTGCTGCTCGGCGCTTCCCAAAAAGGATAAAATGACGATGACGCACTAGTAGCTCATGAAGAACTGCTGCTCGGCGCTTTCACAAAGTCATAACTGACGCACTAGTAGCTCATGAAGAACTGCTGCTCGGTGCTTTCCAACGGAATAAAATGACGCACTAGTAGCTCATGAAGAACTGCTGCTTGGCGCTTGTCGAAGATAGTAACGTACAAGTTGCTCGTGAAGAGCTACCGCTTGTCGTTTTCCAACATAATTCAGAGGGGGACTGCGATGGTGCTGGCAGAGAATATAATCCTCGTCAAAAAGAAACTTGAATCAAACTCTCCCGAGGAGATCATATACTTTAATGTGCAGAATAAATGCACCAACCGTCTGGGTCGCGATTTCATTGGGGAAAATCAAAGAGATAGCCTATGCAAGAGGCAACAACTTCATCCAGGAGTAACCAGAGAGAAAACAGTCAAACAAGATTCTACCCAATGAGAAAGTAACTCGATTGGGGAATTTATCCTATCCAAAAATGGACAAGGTAAGCTGAATCAAAAGTCATCCACGAGGATTAGCTCAGTTGGGGAATTAGAAAGGAGGCGCACTTTATGCTTAAGTTGACACCCTATTTGGGAAGATCAAATACGCTATTTGAAAAAGACACAACTAAGATGTACGAATTTAATGACATTAACAAATACAACTGTGTGTGCATGATGCGAGTGTGGATGAATAAATGAATGTCATGTATATGCTGACAAAACAGACAGATGGGATATCTTGGAGATAATAAGGTGTCACAGCAATGTAAATGCTCGGCCACTCTTGAAAAGATGGAAGATAAACGGAATACAAAGCAACGTCGGAAGATGTCACGCTACAAGGCCCAAGTCTTCTGAAGAGACGAACAATCAAATCCAATCTTCTAGCACCAATAAACCACTGGCATAAGACGAAGTGTACCGCACTTCAAAATCTCCCAAACAAAGGTAGCTAAAACCACACTTAACTGGAACGACTGGGGAGTCACCAAGTTTAGCACCACCATAACCAAGCATGTACACAGCCAACACTTAATGACGATTTTGAAAGAAAACAAATTCATCATGCAAGTATAAATTACTGTACTGTTTTGCATTTCATGGCTTGACCATTTTCGGAACGACTGTTAATATTCCTTTCGTTATTCACGACACATTTTAGAAATAAGAATATTTTAAGTAAATTTGTTTCAAGTATTTCCATAAAATATTAAAATTTTGCCCACAAAAGGTAAATGCTCAAATTTCATTAATAAGATGGTAGTTCGCTAACAATGCGACTCCAATGGTTTACAAAAGTTTGGGGAAATAGTATGTGAAGTAAAAGGTCATACAAAAACAATGATCACTATTCTCCCTAACAACTTTGAATTCCAGAATATGCTCAGATGCCAAGACTGATTTGACCAGAAATTTGCCTAAGCGAAATACTTCTTGACTGCATCGGCGTTCAAGGGACGCGGGAGGTCTTCGCCATCCATATTGGCGAGAATCATGGCACCTCCAGAGAAAACTTTCTTAACAACATACGGTCCCTCATAGTTAGGAGCCCATTTGCCCCTAGAATCGGGTTGGAAAGATAATATCTTCTTGAGCACGAGGTCACCTTCTCTGAACTCGCGCGGCCGAACCTTCTTATCAAAAGCCTTCTTCATTCTTTGCTGATACAACTGACCGTGACACAAAGCTGTTAATCTCTTTTCTTCGATTAAATTCAACTGATCGTACCTACTTTGACACCATTCAGCCTCGGAAAGCTTGGCTTCCATCAACACTCTCAGAGACGGAATCTCAACCTCCACGGGGAGTACTGCTTCCATACCATAAACCAGGGAGAAAGGGGTCACGCCTGTTGAAGTTCGAACCGAAGTACGATACCCGTGTAAAGCAAACGGAAGCATTTCATGCCAGTCCTTATAAGTTACCACCATCTTCTGGACAATCTTCTTGATATTCTTGTTAGCAGCTTCAACAGCCCCATTCATCTTCGGCCTGTAAGGAGAGGAATTATGATGCTCGATTTTGAACTCTTCACAAAGCTCCTTCATCATCTTGTTATTCAAATTCGACCCATTGTCAGTGATGATCTTACTCGGGATACCATACCGACAAATAATCTGATTCTTGATAAATCTGACTACCACCTGTCTGGTTACATTAGCATAAGATGCGGCTTCCACCCACTTAGTAAAATAATCGATCGCTACCAAGATGAAACGATGACCATTTGAAGCTTTGGGTTCAATCATTCCAATCATATCAATGCCCCACATAGAGAAAGGCCAAGGTGAAGAGATAACGTTGAGGAGGGTTGGTGGCACATGTATCTTGTCCGCATAAATTTGGCATTTATGACACTTCTTCACATACTTGCAGCAATCAGATTCCATGGTCATCCAGTAGTAACCAGCTCTCAACATCCTTCTAGCCATTGCATGTCCATTGGCATGAGTGCCAAAGGATCCTTCGTGCACCTCTTGCATCAGCATGTCTGCTTCACGTCTGTCTACACATCTGAGCAAGACCATGTCGTAATTCCTCTTATACAACACTTCTTCATTGAGAAAGAAACTGCTTGCTAATCTTCTCAACGTCTTCCTATCTTTGTTGGATGCCCCAGGCGGGTACTCTTGAGTTTGAAGGACACGTTTGATGTCGTAGAACCAAGGTTTGTCGTCGGTGACCTCTTCTACTGCGAACACATGAGCAGGTCGGTCGAGGCGCATAACTCGGATTGTAGGCACGTCGTTCCAATCATTCACTTGAAACATTGAAGACAAAGTAGCCAAAGCATCCGCCATTTGATTCTCATCCCTAGGGATATGATGCAATTCCACCTTGTTGAAGAAGGTTAACAACCTTCTAGCATAGTCTCTGTACGGGATCAAACCAGGATGACGAGTTTCCCATTCTCCTTTGATTTGATTAATCACCAATGCCGAATCTCCGTAAATATCAAGAATTTTAATCCTTAGATCTACCGCTTCTTCGAGACCCATAATACACGCTTCATACTCCGCCATGTTGTTCGTACAGTCAAACTTCAGTCTTGCCGTGAACGGGATATGAGTACCTCGGGGAGTAACGATGATTGCCCCAATTCCATTTCCATAGGAATTCACAGCTCCGTCAAATATCAAACCCCATCGGGATTCAGGATCAGGTCCTTCTTCAGGTAACGGCTCTTCACAGTCTTTAGCTTTCAAGTACATAACATCTTCATCGGGGAAGTCAAACTTGATGGACTGATAGTCTTCAATTGGTTGGTGAGCCAAATGATCGGCCAAAATACTCCCTTTGATCGCTTTCTGAGTGTGATACTCAATGTCATATTCAGATAACAACATCTGCCAACGGGCTATCCTTCCAGATAAGGCGGGCTTCTCAAAGATATACTTGATTGGGTCCATTTTGGAGATCAACCAAGTAGTGTGATTAATCATATACTGGCGCAGACGGCGAGCAGCCCAGGCTAAAGCACAACAGGTTTTCTCAAGCAATGAATATCGAGACTCGCAGTCTGTGAATTTCTTACTCAGATAATATACAGCGTGCTCCTTTCTTCCAGTCTCGTCTTGTTGACCAAGCACACATCCCATGGAATCTTCTAATATGGTCAAGTACATGATCAATGGTCTTCCTTCCACCGGAGGAATCAAAATGGGAGGTTCGAGCAAATATTCTTTGATACTATCGAAAGCTTTCTGACAATCCTCCGTCCACACACATCCTTGGTTCTTGCGGAGAAGCTTGAAAATCGGCCCACAAGTAGCAGTCATGTGAGATATGAACCTAGAAATGTAGTTCAGTCTCCCAAGGAATCCTCTTACTTGTTTTTCCGTCTTGGGTGCGGGCATTTCCCGAATAGCTTTGACTTTATCGGGATCCACTTCAATACCTTTCTGACTGACAATGAAACCCAGAAGTCTTCCAGAACGAACACCAAAAGTGCACTTATTGGGATTCAGACGGAGTTTGTACTTTCTCAAACGCTGGAATAGCTTTAACAAATGCTCCAAGTGATCTTCTTCAGTTTGTGATTTGGCAATCATGTCATCCACATACACTTCGATCTCCTTATGCATCATGTCATGAAACAAAGCAGTCATGGCCCTTTGGTACGTTGCACCAGCATTCCTCAAACCAAACGGCATAACTCGATAACAGAAAGTTCCCCACGGTGTAATGAAAGCGGTCTTTTCCATATCTTCCGGCGCCATCTTGATTTGATTGTAACCAGAGAAACCATCCATGAAAGAAAAGACTTTGAACTTGGCGGTACTGTCGACCAATACGTCAATATGAGGTAATGGGAAATCATCTTTCGGACTAGCCCTGTTCAGATCTCTGTAGTCTACACACATCCGAACCTTACCATCCTTCTTAGCAACAGGCACGATGTTGGCTAACCACTGAGGATAGACCGACGTCACAAGAAAACCTGCGTTGATCTGCTTCTGAACTTCTTCTTTAATCTTGTCGGCCATGTCAGGACGAGTCCTTCTCAACCTCTGCTTGACCGGTGGACACTCAGGTTTCAACGGTAAACGATGCTCCACAATGTCGTTGTCCAACCCTGGCATATCTTGGTAAGACCACGCAAACACATCAACATACTCTCTGAGAAGCTCCAACATCTTCTCCTTAACTTCCGGGATAAGCAAAGCTCCGACTTTGACTTCCTTTCTAACTTCTTCATCACCCAAATTGACCAACTCTACAGGTTCTTCAAATGGTTGAATGACCTTCTCATCTTGCTCGATCAAACGGGAAATCTCAACAGGAACCTCTTCATCATCCTCTCCTTCGGCTCTGAACACAGGGAATTCAAAATTGGGAGAGGGCATAGGATCATTGTTTTCGATGGTTAAGTCATGAAGTAATCTGCACACATGATTATGCTTTATTTTAGAAATCGATTTGTGCAAATAAAACAAAATGCTCTTAATCAATTTTCATTATTATTTCCCGAAAAATGAAAAATAAAACAGCAGTGGACAAAATAACATTTTTATTCATTAAAGAGGAAATACTTGAAACAACAAGCCCAGACATTTCTCTTTTGCCTTGGGCAGAGCAAAAGGAGTTATTTTTTCATAGCCCGACACAAAATACGTTTCGCCTTGGGCAGAGCGATTTTTTTTAAAGAAAAATGAACAAAACATTACTCGGAAACGTGCATAACCACAGGAATATCAACAGCTATCCAGTTTTGGCAAGCCAATCCAGGCGTCACAAACACGGGCAAATCCTCCTCGGAATCATCATCTATGACAGCATCAACCTCAGGATGTACAAACCCTGCACTCCGAAAGACCTCTTGAATTGGACGAACAACCACCTCTTTCTTGACCCTTGCAGCTATTGGATGAAAACCCAAACCTTCCCCAGACTTGTTCTCGGGTAACGTCAACACCTGGCCCCATCCTTCGGCCGAACCACTCTCCACTACTCGCCGTGCATCCTCAAAAGAAGAGATGGATGCCCCCTGCTTCTTCACGGTATCCTTAGCAACAGATAGGCCCTGAAACTGGGTCCCGACGTCCTCGTCAGCATCAATAAAAGAAAACGATGATAAATGACTTACCACCATGGCCTGCTCTCCCCCAATCATCACTAGTTTCCCATGCCTCACAAATTTTAATCTCTGATGGAGCGTGGAGGTGACTGCCCCGGCATCATGGATCCAGGGACGGCCCAATAAACAACTATAAGCAGCACGGATGTCCATCACTTGGAAAGTGATTTGAAAAGTGTGGGGGCCAATCACTATGGGAAGATCCACTTCACCGATAACCGTCTTCCTGGAACCGTCAAAGGCTTTAACAATTACTCCGCTAGGCCTCATAGGAGCACCTGGATATGAAAGTCGAGACAACGTGGTCTTGGGCATCACATTCAATGACGAGCCGGTATCCACTAACACGCTTGATAAGGTATCGTTCCCACAACTTACTGAAATGTGCAGAGCCATATTATGGTTTCTCCCCTCCTCCGGGAGTTCTTCATCACTGAAACCCAAGTTGTTACACGAGGTTATATTCCCCACAATCCCGTCAAACTGATCAACTGTCACATCATGGTCTACGAACGCCTGGTCCAACACTTTCATCAGGGCTTCTCTGTGTGCCCCAGAATCTCTCAATAAGGCAAGCAAGGAAATCTTGGAAGGTGTTTGCAGAAGCTGGTCCACAATTTTACTCGCTTCTTTTGATAAGCTTTAAGATTTCATCTTCTTCAGGGTGAGGGATAGGTCCACTGGATCGACCCATCTCAACCCTTGGTTCATTTCTTACAGGAATCTCCGCCGGCATGGGCCTCTTTACTTGAACTTCTGGTCTTCTTGTCGGTACCGCGGCAAAAACACGCCCACTTCTTGTCACTCTACTTACATCGGCAATATTAACGAAAGACGGTCTAGTTGGTATGGGGACCTCTACCCCGTTCTCGATCATGGTGGCGTTATACTTGTACGACACGGCTTGGTCTGAGCTATAAGGCACAGGGCCAGGTGGATAAATAATCAAAGGATCAGCAGACGCAGTCTGGCTGTTGTAAGCAATCTCTACTGATTCTGGCAAATTAAACTGTGGGGTTATCACATTCACTTCATCTTCAGGATTTCGGTCATAGGTAATGGTAATAATTCTCTGATCTAGCAACTTCTGAATGTCCTCCTTCACAATAGGACAATCCTCTTCTCTTGAACAAAACTGGCAAACGTCATAGTCATGTTGGTGCCTAACAAAGGCAAGTCTTCTCAAACTTTGGTGTAACCTGATCAATGATTCTCTGATGTGCTCGACTTGGAAAACTCGGAACTTCCCCGGGCAACCCTCCACCATATTCACAGAAGCTGCCCCATGTCGGGGCAAAGGGTTATCTCTGACATTTGGATTCACATCCTTAAAAGACAATATGCCATGCTTAATTAATCTCTGCACATCCGCCTTCAACGCAAAGCAATTCTCAAGGTTGTGCCCCGGCGACCCTTGATGATATTCGCAGAATTGATCCGCCTTATACCACGGGGAAGCACTGTTCGGTGCGACAGGAGGTGGTTTTGTTGTGATGAGATTCTTTCTAATGAGAGCGGGAAACAATTCAGTATACGTCATAGGAATGGCATCAAACTGCGGCTTTCTGGGCGAGCGATTCTGATTGTTGAGCGGATAGGCCTGTTGTCGAGGCTGCTGTTGAAAAGGTCGTTGTTGAGGTGGCGGAATCTGATGAGATGGGGCTACCAAAGCTGGGCGGACAGCCGGAGTGACTGCCGCGACGTGAGAGTAGCCTCTCCTAGGCCTACCTGGAAACAAAGCACTAACATCTTGCTCTTTCCTCTTCGGGAAAACACCTCCGAACTTCTTCACACTGCTGGACGTACTCCCTTCTTTAATCAAACGTCCTTCACGAATTCCTTCCTCTAATCGCATACCCATGCTCACCATCTCGGTAAAGTCACTGGGCGCGCTGGCTATCATCCTCTCATAGTAAAAGGATCCCAAAGTCTTCAAAAATATCTTAGTCATCTCTTTCTCCTCCAGAGGTGGATGGATCTGAGCAGCAATTTCACGCCACCTCTGGGCGTACTCCTTAAAAGATTCTCGGTCTCTTTGCGACATTGCCCGGAGTTGATCCCTGTCCGGCGCCATGTCAACATTACACTTGTACTGATGGACAAAGGCTTCACTGAGATCGTTAAAATTGCGGATTCGAATGCTGTCCAATCCCATATACCACTTCAAGGCAGCACCCGTCAAACTATCTTGAAAATAATGAATCAATAAATCATGATTATCAGAATACGTGGACATCTTCCTCACGTACATTGTCAAATGGCTTCTAGGACACGAATCCCCCTTGTATCTTTCAAAGTCTGGTGTTTTGAACTTCGCCGGAATCTTGACATTCGGAACCAGGCAAAGATCATGTGTGCTCTTCCCAAACAGCTCCTTCCCCTTCAAGGCTCTAAGCTCTTTCTGCATTTCCTGGAACTGATCCTGAAATTCCTCCATTCTATCAAAAAGGCCCATACTTTCAGCAGGTTCGGCAGGATAAATTGGTTCATTCAAGTATGGCACTGAGTGGACCACTGGAGCAACGGTCGTCATGATCGGTTGCGGAAAAGGTGTTACCGACGGAATTACTGGCGGCAGTGCAGTCGTCTCTGGTTGAGGAAGAGACAATGCAGGCTGAAATATAGGTTGGGCGATAGGCTGACACCCTTCTGGCATAAAGTTGTAAGGAATTCCCCAAGGAAAACCTTTCGGCATCTGATGTTGGATCGGAGAGTTGATTTGAGTTGCGGAGGCAGGAGCGATAACAATCTCGGAAACCACTGGAGTTGAAGTCTGAATCTCGGCAGCCGTAGTCGATGGCTGATTCTGAACAGCCACCAAACTTTCCACCAACGCTGTTAACTTTTCCATCTCGGCACGAAGCGTAGCAACTTCCCCACGAAGCTCGTGATTTTCCTGTTCCAAATCTTCCATTCTTTTCTGACGACTGGCCCGAGTGTCGTGTTGGTGAGACAGCTTGGCAACCTTCGGTGGAAAAAGAACAAGAATGAGACTCTAGAAAACATGTGATGTGGAATGTGAAATGATGCATGATGGTGATGCAAATGATGACTCATTTTAAAAAGTTTTTCAAGGAACTTTTAGTAACTTTGCATACATCAATGGTAAAGGAATTTGGAACAACAAAAACTCAATCCGTTAATCGAAAGCGATAAATTACAACTTACAAATTGGAATAGTAAATTACAACCTTGGAATAACAAGTCCACTAATGAAAGCAATAAATTACAACTTGCAACCTGAAAACCATGATAAAGTGATAAATTACATTTTAAAACATGAAGCAGTAAATTACAACTTGGAGCATGAAGCCCGAAATAAGACCATAAGTTACAACTTCGGAGCATGAAGCCCTTAAGAAAACAATAAATTACAACTTCGGAGCATGAAGCCCCTTTACATAGTTTTACAAAATGACATCAATAAAATAAACTAAAGCTAAAGCTCACTCAGAATCCTCAGATGACGGACCAAACGCCAGCTGTAGTCGGAGCTTCTTGATCTTTTCTTCATAAAAGTCTTCCAAATCTTTCTTTTCCGCTATCAGTCGATCGATGATTTCTTCTTGTGGATTAGGAACGAGAGCCACGTTTACTGAACATTCCCTTTTCCTCTTCCTTTCACTCGCGTATTTCTTCAACAAGGCATCCTTCTGGCGAAGCTTCTCATCGTGGTCAACGAACCGGCCATCTTGAATAAGCAACAACTCCTTCTTTTCTTTCAGCTGTCGAGTCAGGACTCGATTCTCGTACTCGGACATATGGTACTTTTCTTTCCAAGCATCCCTCTCGGACTTCATCCTAGCCAGGTTCCCTTGATATTCTCCTACATCTGCGATTGGGATAGCAACTGATGATGGTGCGATGGCAGGGAACAAAGGTTTCTCAAGTTTATACGGCATCTTGAGAGCATTAGCCCTAGCACGGACCCACTGCAGGTAAGGTTCCAAAGAAACGGCACCTCTATGTCCCAGCATATCTCTCCCTTTCTTGTGGATATGGCGCCAAGCTCCTTCAATCTCTCTCTTAGCAGTCTGATGATCTTGTCCTTCCTGAAGAAAGAAACCACTCACATGGATACTGTTCGGCTTATCTCTCATTGGGTACCCGAACTGACGGCGCGCTAGAACAGGGTTGTAGTTGATTCCACCCCTCGTACCAAGAAGAGGTACATTGGGAAAAGCACCACAGCTGTCAATGATCTCTACGTCATGGTAAGCTCGATTGTACCAGTCAATGTCGAAATGAGTGAGAGCCATAATCTTTGGCGCCCAACGCGGTTCTTTCTCGAGATCCCAGAAAGCATCGGACCCAGGTAAATGCGAGACGTACCACTGATACAGCAACGGCACGCAACAAATAATCATTCCTCCTTGACGAGAGTTTCGAAGATGGATAGAGTAATACGTGTCCCCTAGCAGCGTAGGGACCGGATTTCCAATCAGGAAAACTCTGATGGCATTGACATCCACAAATGTATCAATGTTAGGGAATAAGAAAAGACCATACGCGAGTAAAGCAAACACGTCCTCGAAGGCAACGGTATCCTTTGTATCAGCAAAATGACGAGCTTTCTTCAACAGAAACTGAGCCGGCAAACCCCGGATTCCTCCTTTCGTAGTCATATTTTCTTCTATCTCTGACTTCTTCAGATGGGTGATGGCTGCTATCTCATGAGATTTAGGCTCCTCTTCTAATCCGGAAAAAGGAACACGGTCGACGATCGGCAAACCAAGGATATAGGAGTACTCCTCTAAGGTAGGCATCAGCTGATAATCCGGGAAGGTGAAACATCGATACAAGGGATCATAGAACTGAACCAAAGTGTTGAGGATGCCTTTCTTCATCTTGCGCTTCATGAGCGGTACGATGGACCCATATTTCTTCTGAAAATCTGTCGGACTCTCTATCTTCGGAATCAAACTCTTCAATTCTTCAATCTCGGGCTCTTTGAAGCTAAAGCTTCGAGTATTTCTCCTTCCAAGTTCCATAATACCCTGAGACGTTTGCAAAAATCATTCCAAAGTTCCTTGAAAAACGAGTTTTTACAAAGATGTTGATGAATGCATGAATGAATGATAATGCGACAGTCACACACGAGTTTGCAAACATGGGGTTTAAAGGTTCAAAGTTCAGCATGGAGTCGAGGGTAAAGCCCACCCAAAGGTATGTACTAATGTTTCGATCACACCTGTAAGACAAGGTTCTAAGATTTCCCAGAGTCTGCATCCCTCTTTCGGATATTACCAACGTCTTGATTACTCAATAATTAGCAATATTCTCAAGAGAAACTCGTCCGAGCGTAGCATCGCGTAACAACTACTTCCGAATTACTCCGTGATAGTCTCCGCGCTACACCTAAAAAGGCCAAGATGAGTCAGGGTTCTACGGTCCTCAACTTCTCGGGCTCCTAGGTCGAAAATAATAATGTCTTCCCGATTACTCGGTAAACAAATATTAAGTCCAAGAGGGCCTTCCATTGAGTGGGGGATCTCATGCCTCCTTCTTCGGGATTACTCCCTCAAAGTTAACATGACTATACCGCCCGTCCTATTCCTTAAGTGTTACTTAATCCGGGTATAGGATTTGTCCTTCAAAAAACCCAAACACCCCAATTTAAACACATAATCAAACATATCAAATAATAATAAAACAGATAAGACAAATTAGGCTTAACCCACTTAGGGATGGACCAGCAAGAGGTCAATCTTTCCCCAGCAGAGTCGCCAATTCTGTAGCGATAAAAATGTAGCGGGGTAAATCGGAGATCGAATTATTGATTAATTCGTCTCACAAAAGCAAGAGTCGCCACCGCGCTTTATTGTTTCCAAAGGAAAAGGGAAAAGAGCGAAATAAAACCCTAAATATGCAATGTAAATAAGATACAAATACAAAGCGTTTTTGAAAAGAGATCTTATGGTTCGGGGGTTGGTTATACAATGGGAAGGTATTAGCACCCAATGCATCTATAGTACTCTATAGGAACCTTTTGAAATATCTGTTTTATTTAAAATTGATCGCTTGATTGAAAATAAATAGTTTTGGCTGAAAAAGGGATACGGACGGGTTGTGGAAATGCGACGACCTAATGTCGAAGTTTTGGCTTAAAAGGTGTGAGTTTTGGAGAAATCGGATATTTGGAAAGATTATCCTAAGTTTCAATGAAATGAGGGTACTCGCTCGATCGTTTTTTTTTTGAGGACATGAAGTCAACAAAAAATTAGACTATTCCCTTTGGATTGGTACAAATAGAATAAACAAGTGCAATGGAATAATTGACAGAAAATGATACACAACAATTAAATATGAACATGCATTTTATATGATTTTTGTTTAATAGGCGAAAAGAAAAAGTTTAATTGATTTTCACTTTTTTACGCATTTTTAATGATAAAAGGTAATGAGAATTAATAGAAATATTTTTTAAGGTTTTATATGTTTCTATTTTTTATGTTTTTATTATATTGGTATTTAATCAAAATGAGGGGAATAAAATAAAATGTCTTTTAGTTTTCTCATTTTTACATGTTTTTTAGAGATATTAAATATTTTCTTTGAATTAAATCAAACCATGAATTTAAAATGAATTAGAAACAAGGAAGGTTAAGGTTATTAAATAAAACTTAAATTTAAACTAAATGAGATTTGGGTAAATAATATTAAAATTGTCTATTTAAAACCATATGTGTATTCCTAAAACTAGTTAATCTAAATTAAATAAGTTAAGAAATGAAATGAATTAACTAAAGAGTGTATAAAGAAAAAAGGGGTGGGAGCAGTAATTAGAAATGGACTGGATGGTTGGGATAAAGCCCAAGCGTGAAGAAGACAGGGGGGTGTACAAATTCGTGGGCTTAAGGGTCCAAGGGATTAAATCATGATTAGGGTTGTGTTTGTTTGTACAAAGGGATTTAGGGTTTGGTTTAAGGCAGAACGGCGCCTCTCTTCACGATCTTCATCTCTCTCGCGCAGCTTCTTCGTTTTCTTTGCCTCCATTGTTGATGTTTCCTTGTTCCGGCCACCCACACCAAGTCTCTCTTCCCTCCATTGTTGACGCGGCGGCTTTAAGCGGAGACGGTAATGACAAATCGTTTCCGTTAATGTTTGATTTAATTCGCGTATAAACTTTACAGTTTCGTTGTTGATTTTTACAATTTCTTGGTTGGCTTTAAGGTTTCTTGGTTGATTCTGACTAGTTTTCCATTTTTACTGTCCATGTCGATTTGAATGGCGTTTTAAGGAATAAGAATGGAAGAAAGCGTTACCTAGGTGGAGAAGGAGGAGGAGCTTGGGGTGATGGAGGCCGGACAGCAGGGAGACAGCAGGCGCACACGGTGGTGAACGGTATTTGCGATTTCCTTCCTTTTGCTTGAATGTGCTACTGTGTTTGCTATTGTTGGAACCTGTTGAACTGCACTTTGGCTCTTTCTTCTTCTTCTTGAATATGATGCTACCTTGTTCTTCTTGAAACTTGTTGAAACCAAACTTTGTTTCTTTCCTCTTCTGATTGAATGTGATACTGCACTTGCTCTTGTTGGTCTGAGAAAAGGTTTGCAGAAATGATGTAGGCTCGAAAAAACGCTTTGGAAAGCCGATGATGTTGCACTGAGGCTTAGTTGGTTGTGTAAAGTTTTCAGGTTATTGGATGGATAATGCGTAGGTTTGGGCATTGGTTGTTCATGATGATGGGTGTGGAATTTCTGTGTGGTTTCTTTGAGGTTTTTCGATGACAGGGGATGGTGATATTGGCTATAGGGGGGCTCAATCAGTTGGTAATGTTTTTGTATGGTTTGGAAAATCGTTTTCTCAGTGATTATGCAGGTTTTGTTTTGGTTTGGGATAACTCAGTGATGGGTTATGTGTTGACAAAGAGCTAAGGCATTAGCAGGTTTTTTCTATGGTCTTGACAGGATGCTATGGTTTTGACAGGATGCTATGGTTTTTGGTTTTCTTGACAGTGGGTTAAGGCATTAGCAGGTTTTTTGGGTTTTTGAGATGTTTTGTAACTTCTGTCTTTGTTGTTTATATGCTGTTTTTATGAGGTTGGATCCATATCTTTTTTCTCTTGTTGTGTAATATAACCACACTTCCCTCCTCTCTTGCGCTACAGGTCAGGAATTTGAAAACAAATCTCTTGGGATCTCCTTGAGCATTCTGCACTACTGTCCCCTCAGTTGCCTTTATTCTTCTTCTGTGCTATTATTCTTACTGGCTATATTTCTTAGTTTGTTTTGTATACCTCTTTCTGCCTAAGCTAAGCCTGCAAATCCCACACTTCTCCCTCTCTTTTTCTCTCTCAGAATGGCTTTGACAAAAGAGTGATAAGCTGTCTATTTTCTGAAAATGCAGTGGCTGGAAAATGATGAAAGAAAAAGGAATTTTGTTGCTTGCAAGAATAGTCAAACTGCATATTTGCTTTTAAATCAAATGTTGTTTGCTTCCTGATGTATAGGCCACGTTAAAAGGGGCATGCTTGCATATGGTTACTGCATATTGTTGCTTATGCTGTATGCTTTGAAATTACATTTGGGATTAAAACTAATGTGATTAGCTTAAGTATGCAGTTTTTTTGGAAAATAATTTATGCATATGCTTTGAAATCCTTTTCTTTTTTTTGTGAACCGGGAGTAATCCCGTGATTTGCAAAAAAATAATAACTGATTCCGGCCATTACATTTAATGATGAACATTAAAATTTATTTTCTGCATTTAATTATTTATTTGAATTCTAATTCTTTTCTTTTAATTTTGCAGGTAAAATTAAATGAGCGGACACGCATTGGATTGGAAGCTTTAGAATTAAGATAGACTAGTTTATTTCATTTTAATTTTGGCAATTCATTATTGTAATTTATTGCAATATATACAATATTTACAAAATAACTTGTACCAAAAAAAAATGAATAAAAGAAACTATTTGTCCATTAATTCTTCTTCTTTATTTATTTATCGTTTATTATTTCTCCAAACGAATAATAATTGAAAACAAATTTCCAATTACCTTCATTCAAAATAATAAACAGATAAATAATAATTATCATTGACCAACTAATACCTTCGATTATTTAATCCATCATTCTCAACTAAATTATAATAATTAAAATAGGATTTCAATTATTTAACCTAGAACGACGAACGATTAAACAGTCGTTATTGACCAATGAATTTCCTCAAATGCTTATTTATATTATTCATAACCTTTAAATTATATAATAACTAAGAATAAATTCTAGTTACTTAAATTTAAAAATAATGAGTAAATAAATAAAACGTCCGCACAATTAATGCGCCTCTTCTATGATGTTTATTTTATTATCCATACATCTTTAAATTAAATAATAATCGAAAAGATGGACTTCAATTATTTAAATTTTAGATAATGAACAAATTAATAAACATCATTTTTGCACGAATCGATTAAATGATTTAATGCTCAGCATAGATGGCTCCTGGCCCGAAAAAGTCATGAAATTGAAATCGATGGATCAAAACAAATGTAATGTAAATATGCAGGTAGGAGACGATATCTTAGGTCAAAATTTGGGGTACAACACTTGCTCATCATTTTCAAAATTGTTTTCTTTGTGCTTGTGGGTTTTGAAATGTTTTTGTTTTGACATTGATTTAACTCTTGTGTCTGTCTTCAAGAGTGTAATGAAGTGTTTTTGAAAATTTTTTTGTAAAGGAATGTAAGTGTGAAAAAAGTTTGTTTTGATTGAGCAAGTACTTAAGAACTAATCTACCTACTCGAAAAAATAATCGTTCTATACTAATTTCCTTTAGACAGTGTTATCCCACTATTAGTGAGTAAGTAGCACCATTATTGGAGTTTAAGGGTCAAATTGAATGAGGGACATACGGTCACTAAAATAATGTTAGGATGCCTTAGCGGTCACCCTAATGTCTTAGATCATTTGTTTGAGGCAAAAATATTCGAGGCAACCATTTCGAGGCGACTATGATCTTTTAGACAAGAGGATGACCTCTAAAACGACCTATACTCAATGACCGTGTACGAAGGCAACCAAGTGGGATGTTCCCTAAGAGTGCGCATATGCGAGTGTGTCGTTTTCAGTTATTTTTATCTTTGCACATGTTAAGGGAGGTCTAATTTGATTTTAAGATTAGGCATTCATTCTTGTCATGCAAACCCTATTATCAAACATCTAGCAGTTATAATTTGCAGAAATTAAAGGTGCGGAAATTAAATTACAAGGCGTCGGGTACTTACATCGCCAAAAGCAACCTTTTGAAAATAAAATAAAACGGTAAAATAATTTAAAGGTCCTAATTATCTATTACATACCAGAAGAAGATACATAATTGGATAAAAATACATAAAGCGCGCGAGAAATTAAATCGAATGCGAAATTTAGGTTTTGACCCTTTTGAAAGAAAATTGCTTTTTTTTTGTTTTATTGTTTTTATTTAAGGAAAGAAATTAAATCCTAAATTAAATAACTAAATTAAATTAAATAAATTAATTAATGAAAAATAAATTAATGACATGTTTTTTGGCTTTTGTTATTTTGAGAAAAAAAATAAAATAATTAAATTAGTAGTTAAAACTTAATTAAGTCTAATTAATTTTAAATATTTACAAAATAAACCAAAGTTTCCTAATTAATATCGTAATTAATTAATAAGTTTTATTAATAAAAATAAAAGTTTTAAAATTTGATTGGATAAAAAAAGGTATTTTTGTGATTTTATTTGATAAAAGAAAAAAAAAGATTGGTTAGTAATTAATTGAAATAAAATAAAATAACTAAATTAAAAAGAGAAAATATAATGAAAAGAAAGAGATGGGCCCTTTTTTGGAGGTGCTGAAAGTCATTTTTGTAGGCCAGATAGTGCTGGCTCGTTTGACCCTTTGGGATTTGGTACACACGCGTTGACTAGCACTATCATGCACCCTCAAGGCTTGACCACCAGATTTGGCCATCTGGCCATCTGGCGTGTGGATTGATGATGGAGTATGGTATGGATATGTCCCCTGCGCGCATGTGATAACCTGAAATATAATGAGAAAACACAGATCGGTGGAGGCAGGGTTCGAACCCCTGACCTCCAGCCTTTGGGTCATTTATGGCCTATGTGGCAACCACTGAAGCATGTTGTTGTTTTGTTATTAATAATACAAAGAAATAATAATATAAAAAAAGAAGTCAATGGCCAGAAAAACAAAAAAAAATGCACGCAACTTTTGAATAGCCCAATGGACGGAGGACACCTCATCGTCCCTGTCCTCTTAAACACTGTAAATTTACCTACAAATTTGTATCCGCAGCTAAAAGCGCAGCCTTGTTCTAAAATCCTCTCTAGGCCATGAAAACGAATTCTAAGGACATGGTCATGTTCGTCTCATCCTCCTGGATACAACCATGTCCATCATGTGTCTCAATTTTACCTGAAACAAAAATCCCCAAAAAAGGAATCAAAACCTTAGCCATGGCGTTTCATGATACAGAGCATATAAATCAAATTGGTTATTGCCAATAGTTGCAAATGATGTAAGGGTTAAGGATATGCAATTATTCCATGAAAATGATGCCTAATTTCAGATATACGAAATCAAGAACAGGGGCGATTTGCGTGAGACTTACAGTGCGTATGAGGGCCTGAGAATGCCTAGTTTGGATTGGGATAGCTTGTGTGCGTTGCCAGGAATCGATTGAGATACCTCTCAGCTCTTGAAAATGCCTCCAACCTTGATTTCGATCTCAAGCTTTTTTTGTGATTTTTTGCAAAGTTGTTCTGCTTCTACAAGTGTTCTCTCACCCCTATTTTTGTGTCCTTACCTTACTTATGTATGGTACATTGGATTAGGTTAACAAGCTTTGTTCAAATATCTCTACATTGATGTTTGGATATTTGATTTAATCCTCCATGAAATTTTTTCCAAACTTGGCCTAAATCATATCTTTTTGTAACCAATGCCTTTGATACGAATTCAATTGCCATGATATCTGTATTTGGAGCCTGAAATAGCCAAAAAATCATGTGTTATCAATGCTTTAGATTTTACATGATTTTATTTGATTTAAAATGAATTAATTCAAATAAAAATCAAATTAAATAATAAAAATGTGATATGGACACATGGATGGAGCTAGGGAACGTGGGCAATAATGCAAACTCAAATCAAGTGGAAAAGAATTGGCCCATTTGGTAAAATTTGAAGTTTTGAGGATAGTTGACTTTTGGCAATTTTTCAATAAAAGTCCAACTTCAACAATGCATAACTTATTCAATTTTGAAATTTTGGATATGTTCTTGGACTTTCTAGAAAGGTTGAGATGTCCTATAACCAACCCTTTTGGGAAAATGTGTTTTTGTTGACTTTTAAAAATGACCTATGATGTCCAAATCCATAACTTTTTGTGAGTGTATTTCTTGAACTTGGGGTGTGAAGATGGATTGTAGGGAATTGCATCCTCTTTAAAATGAGCTTTGGATGGGTCATTTCTCATAAAGTATGAGAAAGTTATGCTGGGTCAAATTTGGGTTGACTTTTCCTCCAAAACCCTAATTTAGCAACTTTTGAATCTTGATGAATTTTGAGCAATCCTTGGTGCATCATGATCAACCCTTGATCAAATGATGAAATATCCTTAAAAATAAGAATGTTGACAAAAAAATCTTGAAGTTTGACTGTATGTAGGTCACAGTTGACTTTTGCCCTAACACAGTCGATTTTTGGACCTTTGAGCAATTGACTGAGCAAACTTCCTCTGCAAGGCTAGAAATTTGACATGGATGATCTTGAGAACATATTAGGACATTAGAGAGAACTTGGGGTCATTTGGACTTAAGGATCTTGGTGCAACACAAAACCCTAATTTGGGGTAGACTGCCTTAAGAGATAGCTTGTCTGACCAACTCTTGAGCAACCTTGAGCCACTTGGAGATTTTTCTTGCAATGTTTTGAAAAATATGGGAGGGAAAATTTTGGGGTACAACAACTGCCCCTGTTCAATCTTCTTAAACCTGAGGATGTAGATTGGCTTTCATGTCTTTCGTGATTCGAAGGTTGAAGATGATTGAACACTAGAGTGCCCAAAAATTTGCACTCGCATGAAGTGGTATCAGCCTTGTGATGTCGGGAATGGGCTTAAAGATGCCATATGAAGAAGTGTCGATCGCAAAAGGGATTCCTTAGCGAGAGTTTGCACACCTGTTGTTGTGGAAGATTCCACTGGGGAAGTCTAATTTTTGTTGAGATTTTGGAACTTGCATGTACTTCAACGGAGAGAACATCTCTGATGAGTTTTAAGGACTTGTCCGTAATTCAACTGGGGGGGGGGGGGAACATCTTCATCAAGATTTAAGAACTTTCCCGTAATTCAACTGAGGGAACTTCTCTGCTGAGATTTATGAACTGTCTGTAATTCAATGGAGGAATTTCATCGAGATTTAGGACCTTGTCTGTAATTCAACTGAGAAAACTCTGTTGAGATTTAAGAACTTGTCAGTAATTCGACTAGAGGGAAAAATCTTCATCAAGATTTAAGAACACGCCCGTAATTCAACTGAGAAAACTCTGCTGAGATTTAGGAACCCCTCTGTAATTCGACGGAGGAACTTTGTCGAGATTTAGGACCTTGTCTGTAATTCAACTGAGAAAAACTATGTTGAGATTTTAGAACTTATCAGTAATTTGACTTGGAGGGAAACATCTTCATCGAGATTTAAGAACTCGCCTGTAATTCAACTGAGAAAACTCTGCTGAGATTTAGGAACTCGTCTATAATTCGACGGAGGAACTTTGTCGAGATTTAGGACCTTGTCTGTAATTCAACTGAGAAAAACTCTGTTGAGATTTAAGAACTTGTCAGTAATTCGACTTAAGGGAAACATCTTCTTCGAGATTTAAGAACTCGCCCATAATTTAACTGAGAAAACTCTGCTGAGATTTAGGAACTCGTCTGTAATTCGATGGAGGAACTTTGTCGAGATTTAGGACCTTGTCTGTAATTCAATTGAGAAAAACTCTGCTGAGATTTACGAACTTGTCAGTAATTCGACTTAAGGGAAACATCTTCATCGAGATTTAAGAAATCGCTCGTAATTCAATTGAGAAAACTCTGCTGAGATTTAGGAACTCGTCTGTAATTCGATGGAGGATCTTTGTCGAGATTTAGGACCTTGTCTGTAATTCAACTGAGAAAAACTCTGTTGAGATTTAAGAACTTGTCAGTAATTCGACTTGAGGGAAACATCTTCATCGAGATTTAAGAACTCACCCGTAATTCAACTGAGAAAACTCTGTTGAGATTTAGGCACTCGTCGGTAATTCGACGGAGGATTTTGTCGAGATTTGGGACCTTGTCTGTAATTTAACTGAGAAAAACTCTGCTGAGATTTAAGAACTTGTCAATAATTCGACTTAAGGGAAACATCTTCATCGAGACTTAAGAAGTCGCCCGTAATTCAATTGAGAAACTCTGCTGAGATTTAAGAACTCGTCTGTAATTCGACGGAGGAACTCTGTCGAGATTTAGGACCTTGTCTGTAATTCAACTAAGAAAACTCTGTTGAGATTTAAGAACTTGTCAGTAATTCAACTAGGGGGAAAAATCTTCATCGAGATTTAAGAACACGACCGTAATTCAACTGAGAAAACTCTGCTGAGATTTAGGAACCCGTCTGTAATTCGACGGAGGAACTTTGTCGAGATTTAGGACCTTGTCTGTAATTCAACTGAGAAAAACTATGTTGAGATTTTAGAACTTGTCAGTAATTCGACTTGGAGGGAAACATCTTCATCGAGATTTAAGAAACTCGCCTGTAATTCAACTGAGAAAACTCTGCTGAGATTTAGGAACTCGTCTATAATTCGATGGAGGAACTTTGTCGAGATTTAGGACCTTGTCTGTAATTCAACTGAGAAAAACTCTGTTAAGATTTAAGAACTTGTCAGTAATTCGACTTAAGGGAAACATCTTCATTGAAATTTTAGAACTCGCCCGTAATTTAACTAAGAAAACTCTGTTAAAATTTAGGAACTCGTATGTAATTCGATGGAGGAACTTTGTCGAGATTTAGGACCTTGTCTGTAATTCATCTGAGAAAAACTCTGCTGAGATTTAAGAACTTGTCAGTAATTCGACTTAAGGGAAACATCTTCATCGAGATTTAAGAAATCGCCCGTAATTCAATTGAGAAAACTCTGCTGAGATTTAGGAACTCGTCTGTAATTCGATGGAGGAACTTTGTCGAGATTTAGGACCTTGTCTGTAATTCAACTGAGAAATACTCTGTTGAGATTTAAGAACTTGTCAGTAATTCGACTTGAGGGAAACATCTTCATCGAGATTTAAGAACTCGCTCATAATTCAACTGAGAAAAATCTGTTGAGGTTTAGGCACTCGTCGGTAATTCGACGGAGGATTTTGTCGAGATTTGGGACCTTGTCTGTAATTCAACTGAGAAAAACTCTACTGAGATTTAAGAACTTGTCAATAATTCGACTTAAGGGAAGCATCTTCATCGAGACTTAAGAAGTCTCCCGTAATTCAACTGAGAAACTCTGCTGAGATTTAAGAACTCGTCTGTAATTCAATGGAGGAACTCTGTCGAGATTTAGGACCTTGACTATAATTCAACTGAGAAAAACTCTATTGAGATTTAAGAACTTGTCAGTAATTCTACTTAAGGGAAACATCTTCATCGACATTTAAGAACTCGCCTGTAATTCAATTGAGAAACTCTGCTGAGATTTAGGAACTCGTCGGTAATTCGACGGAGGAACTTTGTCGAGATTTAGGACCTTGTTTGTAATTCAACTGAGAAAAACTGAGCTGAGATTTAAGAACTCGTCAGTAATTCGACTCGGGGAAACATCTTCGTCGTGATTTAAGAACTCGTCTGTAATTTAACTGAGAAAACTCTGCTGTGATTTAGGAACTCGTCTGTAATTTGACAGGGGAACTTTGTCGAGATTTAGGACCTTGTCTGTAATTCAACTGAGAAAAACTCTGTTGAGATTTAAGAACTTGTCAGTAATTCGTCTTGAGGGAAACATATTCATCGAGATTTAAGAACTCGCCCCTAATTCAACTGAGAAAACTCTGCTGAGATTTAGGAATTCGTCTGTAATTCGACATAGGAACTTTGTTGAGATTTAGGACCTTGTCTGTAATTCAATTGAGAAAAACTCTGTTGAGATTTATGAACTTGTCAGTAATTCGACTTAAGGGAAACATCTTCATCAAGATTTCAGAAATCGCTCGTAATTCAATTGAGAAAACTCTGCTGAGATTTAGGAACTCGTCTGTAATTTGATGGAGGAACTTTGTCGAGATTTAGGCCCTTGTCTGTAATTCAACTGAGAAAAACTCTGTTGAGATTTAAGAACTTGTCAGTAATTCGACTTGAGGGAAACATCTTCATCGAGATTTAAAAACTCTCCCGTAATTCAACTGAGAAAACTCTACTGAGATTTAGGAATTCGTCGGTAATTCGACGGAGGATTTTGTCGAGATTTGGGACCTTGTCTGTAATTCAACTGAGAAAAACTCTGCTGAGATTTAAGAACTTGTCAGTAATTCGACTTGAGGGAAACATCTTCATTGAGATTTAAGAACTCGCCCGTAATTCAACTGAGAAACTCTGCTGATATTTAAGAACTCGTCTGTAATTCGACAGAGAAACTCTGTCGAGATTTAGGACCTTGTCTGTAATTCAACTGAGAAAAACTCTGTTGAGATTTAAGAACTTGTCAGTAATTCGTCTTGAGGGAAACATATTCATCGAGATTTAATAACTCGCCCGTAATTCAACTGAGAAAACTCTGCTGAGATTTAGGAATTCGTCTGTAATTCGACGGAGGAACTTTGTTGAGATTTAGGACCTTGTCTGTAATTCAACTGAGAAAAACTCTGCTGAGATTTATGAACTTGTCAGTAATTAGACTTAAGGGAAACATCTTCATCAAGATTTCAGAAATCGCCCGTAATTCAATTGAGAAAACTCTGATGAGATTTAGGAACTCGTCTGTAATTTGATGGAGGAACTTTGTCGAGATTTAGGCCCTTGTCTGTAATTCAACTGAGAAAAACTCTGTTGAGATTTAAGAACTTGTCAGTAATTCGACTTGAGGGAAACATCTTCATCGAGATTTAAGAACTCGCCCGTAATTCAACTGAGAAAACTCTACTGAGATTTAGGAACTCGTCGGTAATTCCACGGAGGATTTTGTCGAGATTTGGGACCTTGTCTGTAATGCAACTGAGAAAAACTCTGCTGAGATTTAAGAACTTGTCTGTAATTCGACATGAGGGAAACATCTTCATTGAGATTTAAGAACTCGCCCGTAATTCAACTGAGAAACTCTGCTGATATTTAAGAACTCGTCTGTAATTCGACAGAGAAACTCTGTCGAGATTTAGGACCTTGTCTGTAATTCAACTGAGAAAAACTCTGTTGAGATTTAAGAACTTGTCAGTAATTCGTCTTGAGGGAAACATATTCATCGAGATTTAATAACTCGCCCGTAATTCAACTGAGAAAACTCTGCTGAGATTTAGGAATTCGTCTGTAATTCGACGGAGGAACTTTGTTGAGATTTAGGACCTTGTCTGTAATTCAACTGAGAAAAACTCTGCTGAGATTTATGAACTTGTCAGTAATTAGACTTAAGGGAAACATCTTCATCAAGATTTCAGAAATCGCCCGTAATTCAATTGAGAAAACTCTGATGAGATTTAGGAACTCGTCTGTAATTTGATGGAGGAACTTTGTCGAGATTTAGGCCCTTGTCTGTAATTCAACTGAGAAAAACTCTGTTGAGATTTAAGAACTTGTCAGTAATTCGACTTGAGGGAAACATCTTCATCGAGATTTAAGAACTCGCCCGTAATTCAACTGAGAAAACTCTACTGAGATTTAGGAACTCGTCGGTAATTCCACGGAGGATTTTGTCGAGATTTGGGACCTTGTCTGTAATTCAACTGAGAAAAACTCTGCTGAGATTTAAGAACTTGTCTGTAATTCGACATGAGGGAAACATCTTCATTGAGATTTAAGAACTCGCCCGTAATTCAACTGAGAAACTCTGCTGATATTTAAGAACTCGTCTGTAATTCGACAGAGGAACTCTGTCGAGATTTAGGACCTTGTCTGTAATTCAACTGAGAAAAACTCTGTTGAGATTTAAGAACTTGTCAGTAATTCTATTTAAGGGAAAAATCTTCATCGACATTTAAGAACTCTCCCGTAATTTAACTGAGAAAACTCTGCTAAGATTTAGGAACTCGTCTGTAATTCGACGGAGGAACTTTGTCGAGATTTAGGACCTTGTTTGTAATTCAACTGAGAAAAACTCAGTTGAGATTTAAGAACTCGTCAGTAATTTGACTCAGGGAAACATCTTCATCGAGATTTAAGAACTCGCCCATAATTTAACTGAGAAAACTCTGCTGAGATTTAGGAACTCGTCTGTAATTTGATGGAGGAACTTTGTCGAGATTTAGGACCTTGTCTGTAATTAAACTGAGAAAAACTCTGTTGAGATTTAAGAACTTGTCTGTAATTCGACTTGAGGGAAACATCTTCATCGAGATTTAAGAACTCGCCCGTAATTCAACTGAG
Source organism: Vicia faba (assembly GCA_948472305.1). Lineage (NCBI taxonomy): Eukaryota > Viridiplantae > Streptophyta > Magnoliopsida > Fabales > Fabaceae > Vicia > Vicia faba. Next base: position 453,141,111 of record OX451735.1, on the reverse strand, counting down.
AAAACTCTGCTTAGATTTAGGAACTCGTCTGTAATTCGACGGAGGAACTTTGTCGAGATTTAGGACCTTGTCTGTAATTCAACTGAGAAAAACTCTTTTGAGATTTAAGAACTTGTTAGTAATTCGACTTAAGGGGAACATCTTCATCGAGATTTAAGAACTCGCCTGTAATTCAACTAAGAAACTCTGCTGAGATTTAGGAACTCGTCTGTAATACGACGGAGGAACTTTGTCGAGATTTAGGCCCTTGTCTGTAATTCAACTGAGAAAAACTCTGCTGAGATTTAAGAACTCGTCAGTAATTCGACTCGTGGAAACATCTTCGTCAAGATTTAAGAACTCACTCGTAATTTAACTGAGAAAACTCTGTTGAGATTTAGGATCTCGTCTGTAATTTGACGGAGGAACTTTGTCGAGATTTAGAACCTTGTCTGTAATTCAACTGAGAAAAACTCTATTGAGATTTAAGAACTTGTCAGTAATTCGACTTGAGGGAAACATCTTCATCGAGATTTAAGAACTCGCCCGTAATTCAACTGAGAAAACTCTGCTTAGATTTAGGAACTCGTCTGTAATTCGACGGAGGAACTTTGTCGAGATTTAGGACCTTGGTTGTAATTCAACTGAGAAAAACTCTTTTGAGATTTAAGAACTTATCAGTAATTCGACTTAAGGGGAACATCTTCATCGAGATTTAAGAACTCGCCTATAATTCAACTAAGAAACTCTGCTGAGATTTAGGAACTCGTCTATAATATGACGGAGGAACTTTGTCGAGATTTAGGCCCTTGTCTGTAATTCAACTGAGAAAAACTCTGCTGAGATTTAAGAACTGTCAGTAATTCGACTTTGTAAAAGCTTCATAGCTCTTGATTTTTATGATAATTTAACCGCATCCTTCCTGAAAGGTAAAGGTTAGCTGTATGTAATGTATGATATGTATCAAGCAATGATGTTCTCAAAATAAATGAGATTGTGTTGTATGATGTGTATATGCATGTGTCATGATGTATGGAAATGTAATGTTTTTATCTGGGGGGAATAAATCCCGGATAGCTGCTGGAGAAAAGAGTTGAATTCTTCGTTTTCGCTGGAGATAGTGGATGACGATGATTGTGAGAATAAACCTGCAGGAGAGGATAACTCCGTTGGGGAATAAACTGATGAGGAGATTACTCTATGGGGAAGAGATACTCTGTAGGAGATTCCACCGATAAATTCCGCTGGGGATGAATTACCGTTGCTGGTGATACTGAATCCTGTTGGGGATTGAATTCCTGTTTGTGAAAGGAAAGAACTCCGTTGGGGACAATCTTTCAGTTGCGACTTCACTGGGATAACCTTTTAGACTCTAACGGGGATAATCCTTTGAGCTCTTCTTGGGAGAATCTTCCAAAGTCTACTGTGGATGATTCTCCCAACTCTATTGGGGAACCTTTTTCAGACTGCACTGGGAAAAATTTCAAACTCCACTGGGGATATTTTATATTCTGCCGGGGAATATTCTTATACTCCGTTGGGGAATATTAAGATCTTTCTATGCTGATGGTAGATAAACTCTGTTTGGGGAGAGTATTATCGATTCATTCACGATTGCAATCCTCAGCTGGGGAGAGTTGTCGTTACTGTCTTACTCTGCGGGGAGTGAAAGTACCTTAGCCATATTCTTCAGCAGAATCTACCTTTGTACTTGATGGATAATGCAACTGTATAGTTTGGACAATTCTTATTGCCCCTGTTTCTGATATTACAAGTAATCGTCTTTTGTTTCGCATGTAAATATTCATGAGCAGCAATTAATGTCAAGTGCATATATCAAAATTGAACATTGGACGTTCTTTGCAAAACAAAACAGAAAAAGGAAAAACGGTTTGAAATTTCTTTGAAAATGAATTGTATTGACTTTGAAGTTTGGCCTCTAAAATAGGCGTTTTTGTACAGGAGGCTGACGTCCTAGTAAGAGAACACCGCTGAATAATAGAATTTACACAATTTGTGAAAAAAACTAAACAAAACATCTATGTGAATAATCCCACTGGGTTCCAACTCTGCTATTGCCTTTATGTCCTCGAGCATCTCATCACTTTGCTACTTGGTTGAAGGTAGATCAGATTGATTAGTTTCGTCCGAGCTTGATAGTTGATACCGAAGTCTGGTTGCAAGGTGATCCAATGAGACATAGTGTTACGCTTTGATCCCTAATTTTTTCCTGGACCGCCCTTTCGGGTTTTCAGTCCACCAGGATACCCTTTTTTGCCCAAGCCGCCTTTTCAAGTTTTTGACTTGCCGGGTATACAGATTTTTTCATTTTCATCCCTTATTTTTTCCCGAACCCTTTTGGTTCGTCGGGAAGCCCTTATTTTTGCCTAGGCCAGTCAACCTAGCGAGTCTTTGTTCATGCGTAGTTTCTTTTCACTATGTCTGCATTTACAGGGTGAGGAAGGTCGTCACCATCCATGGTGGTCAGAATCATAGCTCCTCTTGAGAAGATGTTCTTAACCACAAATAGCCCTTCGTAAGTAGGGGTCCATTTGTCCCTAGGATCACCTTGAGGTAGTATGATGCGCTTGATAACCAAGTCCCCAACTTGATACTCTTGTCGTCTGACTTTCTTGTTAAATGCCTTGATCATCCTATTTTGATACGTTTGACCGTGACAAATAGCAGTAAGTCTCTTTTCGTCGATTAAATTCAGCTGATTAAGCCGGGTCTGAATCCAGTCATCTTCGCTCAAACCTGCATCCTTCATAATCCGAAAAGAGGGTATCTGAACTTCAATGGGAAAGACTGCCTCCATGCCATATACCAAGGAATAGGGTGTTGCCCCTGTTGACGTCTGCGCTGAGGTACGGTACCCATGAAGAGCAAAAGGTAACATCTCGTGCCAATCTTTGTATGTCACTGTCATCTTCTGCACAATCTTCTTGATGTTCTTATTAGCCGCTTCTACAGCCCCATTCATCTTCGGCTGGTAAGGAGAAGAGTTGTGATGTTGTATCTTAAACTGCTTGTAGATCTCGGTGATCATCTTATTATTGAGATTTGTACCATTGTCCGTAATGATCCTCTCTGGTACACCATATTGACAGATCATATTGTTCCAAATGAACCGTGCCACGACGTTCTTGGTTACGGTAGCAAATGAAGCTGCTTTAACCCATTTTGTAAAGTAATCAATAGCTACCACGATGAAAAGATGCCCGTTAGATGTCGTAGGTCTGATCTCGCCGATCATGTCGATGCCCCACATTGCAAAAGGCCAAGGAGTTGTCAAGACATTCAGAGGAACTGGAGGTATGTGCACTTTATCAGCATAGACTTGGCACTTGTGACAGGTCCGAGAATGTTGATAACAGTCGGCTTCCATTGTGGACCAATAATATCATGCCCGTAGGATTTTCTTTGCCATGGCGTGTCCACTGGAATGAGTTCCGAAAGTAGCTTCATGTAACTCTACCATAATCTTTTCTTCTTCGTTCCTATCCACACAACGCAGTAAGGTCGAATCATGGTTACGGTTGTAAAGAATGCCATTGCTGATGAAGAACTTCGCCGCGAACCTCCTCAGAAACTGTTTTTCATTAACAGATGCACCCTCGGGGTACTTCTGAGCTTCAAGATACCTCTTTACCTCATGGAACCATGGTTTATCTGTTACCTCTTCAGTCTCAATACTACAACAATGTGCGGGTTCGTCCAACCTCTCAATGGTGATCTGGGGAGCCTCATTGTCCCATCTGACCTTGAACATAGAAGACATCGTAGCTAGCGTGTCCGCTAACTGATTCTCCTCTCTAGGGAAGTGTTCAAAGGTTATCTCCTTGAAATGCGGAAGCAATTTCAATACATACTCCTTGTAAGGAATAAGATTAGGGTGTTTTGTATCCCACTCGCCTTTGATCTGGCTGATCACGAGAGCGGAATCTCCGAAAACACTTAAGAACTTAATCCTTAGGTCAATAGCTGCTCGAAGACCCATAATGCACGCTTCATACTCCGCCATGTTGTTGGTGCAGTTGAAACATAGTCGGGCGGTGAACGGAGTATGAGAGCCTTCAGGAGATATGATCACGACACCAATGCCATTACCCAAAGCGTTTGAAGCTCCATCAAAGTACATAGACCATCGGGATCCCTCCTCAGGTCCTTCATCCGGTCCAGGTGTCTCACAGTCAGTTACCAACATGATATTCTTATCCGGGAATTCAAAGTTCATAGATTGGTAATCGTCCACTACCTGATGTGCCAAATGATCTGCTAACACACTTCCCTTGATTGCCTTTTGGGTCGTGTACTGGATGTCATACTCAGTCAAAATCATCTTCCATTTTGCTATTCTTCCGGACAAGGAAAGCTTCTCGAAGATATACTTGATTGGATCTATCTTTGATATCAATAGAGTAGTGTGAGTCAGCATATACTGTCTCATTCGGTGAGCAGCCCATGCCAAAGCACAACAAGTTTTCTCGATCAACGAGTATCGGGTCTCGCAGTCGGTAAACTTTTTGCTAAGGTAATAAATAGCATGCTCTTTTTGGCCATACTCGTCATGCTGACCGAGCACACACCCCATTGAGTTATCGAGTACTGTCAAGTATAAGATTAGAGGTCTCCCTTCAACTGGAGGCATCAGAATGGGTGGCTCTTGGAGATATTCTTTGATCCTTTCGAAAGGGGCCTGACATTCATCATTCCATCTTACCACTTGATCTTTCTTCAGTAACTTGAAGATTGGCTCACAAGTAGCAGTCGGGTGTGAGATGAATCGGGAAATATAGTTTAAACGTCCCAAAAAGCCTCTGACTTCTTTCTCTGTTCAGGGAGCTGGCATTTCCTGTATATCCTTCACCTTTTCAGGATCCACTTGAATACCTTTATCACTTACGACGAAAACCAGCAGCTTACCAGACCTCACCCCGAAGGTACACTTGTTCAGGTTTAACCTCAGCTTGTACAACTTCAACCTGTCAAATAGTTACTGAAGATGGTCAAGATTCTCTTCCTCAGTCTGGGATCTTGCAATCATTTCGTCAACGTATACCTCAATCTCATGATGGATCATGTCGTGGAACAAGGCGACCATGGCGCGCTGATACGTTGCCCCAACATTCTTCAATCCAAAAGGCATGACCTTGTAGCAAAAGGTACCCCATTGAGTAACAAAGGTTGTCTTCTCCATATCCGGGTTCCATTTTAATCTGATTATAACTGGAGAAACCATCCATAAAGGAGAAGACCTTATGCTGTGCGTTGTTGTCAACCAGAACGTCGATGTGAGGCAGAGGGAAATCATCCTTGGGACTCGGCTTGTTCAGATCCCTATAGTCAAAACACATTTGAACTTTACCATCCTTTTTTGGCACTGGAACCACGTTGGCCACCCACTGTGGGTAAGAAGTAACTGCTAGAAAACTGGCATCAAACTGTTTTATAACTTCAGCCTTGATTTTCTCAGACATCTCCGAGCGCATTCGGCGGACCTTCTGTTTCACTGGAGGACAATCTTACTTGGTGGGCAAGTGGTGAACCACGATATCGGTATCCAACCCAGGCATATCTTCATAAGACCAGGCAAAGATCTCCACATAGTTACACAGCATCTGAATTAACCGTTGCTTAACACTAGCTTCCAGATTTGCACCGATCTTGACCTCTTTCTTGTCTTCTTTTGTACCCAGATTTACTGTTTCCACTGGCTCTTCATGCGGCTGTATGGCCCTCTCTTCCTGAAGTAACAGTCTAGCAAGTTCACCAGGCACTTCGCAATCATCTTCACCTTCGTCTTCGACTAAGTTGATCGGACTTTCAAAGTCATAACTGGCACTAGCAGATTCGTTATCAGTGGGATCCAGAGTGGATGTAGACCTGTATATGTGAGTGTGTGTAAAATAGTTGTTTTGCAATATATAATAAAAGAAAAACAAGGAGCGCAAAATTTGAAATGCAAGAAACGTCAAATGCTTTTATTAATGATATATGGAGATGACAAATATCAAGCCCTCACAAACAAAGCCACATTGCCCCGGGTAAGACACCGGGCCGTAAAGTTTAAAAATTGTCTGTTACAAATTCAAAACAAAAGTCTCATTATTGGGTAATAAAAGAAATTGGGACGAAGTCCTTTACCGTCCAATTGCTTAGTCCACCATCGGTAGTTGGATAGATCCAACCGTCAATATCAAACTCTTCATCATCATCTTCCCCAATAGCATTCACTCTTGCGTCATGTTTTGGCATAGGTGTCGTTATGACATTAGGTTTTTCGGGCGCTTCAAAGTCAATCTCCTTAGCCTCAATCAGATCCTGTACCTTATTCTTCAGGACCCATCAATCATCTGTATCATGCCCCGGGCTATCAGAGTGAAAAGCACAGTGACCGTTTGGATTGTAAATGGGTGATGTTGTGTTGGGATTCTTTGGAGCCTCCTTCAGAATCACCAATTTGGTCTTTAATAACTGCGGTAGAATCTGAGACAAAGTCATGTTGAGTTGAGTGAACTGTCTTTGCGGCCTCTCGGCCCTTGGCTGATTGTTGCACTGAGGAGAAACATCAGGTCTTGATATAACAACCGCATTAACAGCTTGGCGGCGTTCAGGTCTATTATGGCTCTTTGCGCTGTAAACAATGCTAAACTCCTTCTTAAAAGGCTTCTTTTCGGTGCTTGATGAAGCACCCTTCTGTATTTTACGGCTCTTGATACCGGCTTCAACTCTTTCCCCATTCATTATCAGCTCAGTAAACCCGGACGATGAACTTCCAATCAGATGGTTGAAATACGGACCAGGCAAGGTCCCCAGAAACATATCCACTATCTCCCTGTCGGACAGAGGGGGTTCTACTCTTCCAGCAAGGTCCCTCCACTTCTGAGCGTAGTCTTTGAAACCTTCTCCCGCACCCATAGACATACCCTGGAGTTGGGTACGCGTGGGAGAGAGGTCGGAATTGTATTGGTACTTCTTGTAGAAAGCAGCAGCCAAATCCTCCCAATTACAGATACTAGCTCCTTCCAGTTGGTAAAACCATTCAAGCTGAGTCCCTGGAAGACTGTCTTGAAAGAAATGGATCCAGAGGTTCTTGTCAGCGGTGTATGGCTGGATCTTTCTAACATACGAGCGGAGGAGCAGTTTTGGGCAAGAAACCCCGTCGTATTTAGCAAAGGCTGGTGCTTTAAACTTGTGGGGAATTACTACCCCGGATGACAAACCTAAATCTCTAAAGTCCAAACTAGGGACCTTCTGAACCTCCATTGTGCTTAATCGGGCTTCCAATTGCTTATACTTATCCTCAGCTGGAGGATACTCGTCTTCGTAAAAGTCAGTCTCGTTGTCTGAAACCACAGGGCTAGGAGCCCTCCTTTCTTCTTGATTATCTCCCCCTCCAGATGAGTGAGTCAAATAAACCTCTTCTCGCAAATTGTTTCCGAATCTGCGACCCATATTCAGTAGGACCGTTTTCTTCTTCTTCTTCTTCTTATTTTCTTTCAAGATAAGGGTCTTCAGATCTTGCTGACCCTTGGCCAAACTCATGAACAATTCTTGGAACTATGCGTTTTGAGCTTGTAGAGCCTTGATGGCTTGATTAGTTGATGTTTCAGCAGACATGATATGCTGAAATAAACAACGAAGAAGATGAGAAAACCTGTAAGGGTACCTGTTATAAGGTGCATGGGAATGATATGCATATGATATGATTTCAAAGACCTTAGAGATTCAAATTCGTAAACAAAAACGAAACACACTTTTATTAGATAAAAACTTGAATTCAATGTTTGACAAATGCCTTTAAGGCGTTACAAGAAAGAAAAACTGAAAAGTAAATCAAAACTAGAAATAATCAAAAGACATCAGCGCTCCGATGGTCGTTTACCTTTTGTGCTGACATAGTCGTTGAGGATCTGCTCGTTCTCCATCTATCTTGTAAGCTTTTGAATCTTCCGCTCCTGCTCGTGATATTTTTCTCTGTAAGTATCCCGTTCCTCTCTTAGCTACATCCAAGACCTTTTTAATGCCCCAATGTCACTAGGCATGTAAGGGTGGATGGTAGGAGGAACCCCTTCTTCATTAGCAAGTTCAACTATCACAGGCAAGACAACCTCGTAGGGAATTCCCAGCTTTTTGGAACGGATTCGAACCCATTGGTGATATGGTTCCATCGGAAGAGAGGTCTTCATCCCTAACTCATGTGGATTAGACCGGTGCACCCTGTCCCAAGCTCGTATGAACCTGCGGCGATGCTCGTCACTATCCCCTTGGAAGTCAAAGATAATGCTTGGCATCAGTAACTCATGAGGTCCTTCCCTCCTAGATCGCCCAAACTAACGTAAGGCCAAACAAGGGTTATAGGTAATCCCTCCTCGAACTCCAAGTAGTGGAACATTGGGGTATTCCTCACAGCGATCAATAATAGCCACTTCTTCCATGTCCTTAGTACTCCAGATGATGTCATTATGAGAGAGATACATAATCCTGTAGGCTCAACTCATGCCTTCCTTGTTCTTCAAAACTGATTTGGGGAGGTGAGAAGTAAACCACCTTGCCAACAATGGTGCATAACTCATAAGGGTTCCCCGTTTCCGAGCAGTACGGGCATAAAGAGAGTGCAAAATGTCACCCAAGAGAGTGGGCACAGGATTACGGGAAATGAAGATCTTCACCGCATTCACATCAACAAAGGAGTATGAGTTAGGAAACAACACCAAACCATAAATGAGAAGAGCCAGGATGTCTTCAAATGCCTGAAAGTCTAAACTATCCCAGAACTGATTAGCCCGATCAACCAAGAATTTAGCCAAAAAGCCTTTTGTCCCACTTCGAGTTTCCCAGTTTGACATTACCTCAGCCTTTTTCAGATGGAGGGCTGAAGAAATCTCTTCCTGCCTAAGGGCTTTCTCCCAACCTGTAAACGGGGTCTGCTCCAGAATAGAGATACCAAGTAGATCAGAGAACTCTTCCAATGTAGGGACCAACTGGTAGTCCGGAAAATTAAAGCAGTGGTACAGTGGATCAAAGAAATGGCACAAAACACTCATCATCTGTTTATCTAATCTGGAAGTGACCAAACCCAGGAGGTAACTATGTCTTCTAATAAAGGAGGAAGTATCTGGAACCTTTGCAACCAATTCGTTAAGCTGAGTGGGAATCTTGACAAAGTTGATCCGAATAGTGTTTCTACGCATGGGTGCCATGACCTACAAAACAGAACAAAGATGAATCCCATCTGTCTTTGAAATGGGTTAGTCCAATGCAAGATGCATGCAATGTCATGATGCATGATGTGATGATAGAAAACACACAACAAGTATCCACAAATAGCAAACATGGTAAGGGCACACAAGTCACACAGATAGCCCTTATATTTCAGGCTGGCAAGGAGCTTAGGTATTACCCTCTTTCAGTTTAGTTCGTTCAAACCTGTCCTAGTAATAGTAATCTGGTTCTATAGGATCTCAATATCATTGACCACCCTCGATCGATCATAATTCCAGTTTGGAAACCTTTTCTTGCGGTCAGAATCTTCACGAGAGTTTGGTCTCAATGAGTGTAGCATACTGCTACTATTCTATGGCCAAGTTGGTCAATTATAGGTGTTAAGGTCAGTTGGTGATTAATGACCCCTTAGAAGACCCATATTATCCTCGTTGCGCCACAAGGAATATCGGTACACACTAAAGTGTCACACCAACTTAGCTACTAATTCAATCGTATTGGTCTACGCCGTACAGTTTCCTCACAGTTTATTTCTACTTACATAAAGGGTGTCCCTCAGATCCGGGTTAGGATCTATAGTAACTCTGATTCAAACCCACAAAGATAAAGCATACAAGTCAAGCAATTGAAAACAATATGAACTATTTCTAAGGTACACCCCACTTATATCATCCTCAGCAGAGTCGCCAATTTTGTGATACGGTGGGAAGAATTGACTGTTTTTTTTGGAATGCTGGTTTGCGTTTTGGGTTTGTTTTCACAAAATGTCGTGGTAAGCAAGAGTCGCCACCGACTTTTATTTTATCCAACAAGGAAAGGAAAAAAGCACAGAAAAATTCCTTTTTTGAGATATTTATGAGTACGGGGGGTAGATTATAGAAAGGGAAGGTATTAGCACCCTTTCTATCTGTAGTTATCTACGGGCTCTTAGGTACTTGCTCATCATTTTTCAAAATTGTTTTCTTTGTGCTTGTGGGTTTTGAAAAGTTTTTGTTTTGACTTTGATTTAACTCCTGCGTCTGTCTTCAAGAGTGTAATAAAATGTTTTTGAAAATTTTGTTTGTAAAGGAGTGTAAGTGTGAAAAAAGTTTGTTTTGATTGAGCAAGTACTTAAGAACTAATCTACCTACTCGAAAAAAGAATCGTTTTATGCTAATTTCCTTTAGACAGTACTATCCCACTATTAGTGAGTAGGTAGCACCGTCGTTGGAGTTTAAGGGTCAATTCGAATGAGGGACATACGGTCACTAAAGCAATGTTAGGATGCCTTAGCGGTCACCCTAATGTCTTAGGTCATTTTTTTGAGGCAACAATATCCGAGGCAACCATTTCGAGGCGACTATGATCTTTTAGACAAGAGGACAACCTCTAAAATGACCTATACTCAATGACCGTGTACGAAGGCAACCAAGTGGGATGTACCCTAAGAGTGCGCATGTGCGAGTGTGTCGTTTTCAGTTATTTTTATCTTTGCACATGTTAAGGGTGGTCTAATTTGATTTTAAGATTAGGCATTCATTCTTATCATGCAAACCCTATTATCAAACATCTAGCAGTTATAATTTGCAGAAATTAAAGGTGCGGAAATTAAATTACAAGGCATCGGGTATTTACATCGCCAAAAGCAACCCTTTGAAAATAAAATAAAGCGGTAAAATAATTTAAAGGTCCTAATTATCTATTACATATCGGAAAAGATACATAATTGGATAAAAATAAATAATGCGCGCGGGAAATTAAATCGTATGCGAAATTTAGGGTTTTGACCCTTTTGAAAGAAAATTGGTTTTTTTTGTGTTTTGTTGTTTTTATTTAAGGAAAGCAATTAATCCTAAATTAAATAACTAAATTAATTAATGAAAAATAAATTAATGACATGTTTTTGGGATTTTGTTATTTTAAGAAAAAAAATAAAAGAATTAAATTAGTAGTTAAAACCTAATTAAGTCTAATTAATTTTAAATATTTACAAAATAAACCAAAGTTTCCTAATTAATATCCTAATTAATTAATAAGTTTTATTAATAAAAATAAAATTTTTAAAATTTGATTGGATAAAAAAAGGTATTTTTGTGATTTTATTTGATAAAAGAAAAAAAAAGATTGGTTAGTAATTAATTGAAATAAAATAAAATAACTAAATTAAAAAGAGAAAATATAATGAAAAGAAAGAGATGGGCCCTTTTTTGGAGGTGCTGAAAGTCATTTTTGTAGGCCCAATAGTGCTGGCTCATTTGACCCTTTGGGATTTGGTACACACGCATTGACTAGCACTATCTTGCACCCTCAAGGCTTGACCACCAGATCTGGCCATCTGGCCATCTGGCGTGTGGATTGATGAGGGAGTATGGTATGGATCTGGCCCCTGCGCGCATGTGATAACCTGAAAAATATTGAGAAAACACAGATTGCTGAAGGCAGGGTTCGAATCCCTGACCTCCATCCTTTGGGTCCTTTATGGCCTATGTGGCAACCACTGAAGCGTGTTGTTGTTTTGTTATTAATAATACAAATAAATAATAATATAAAAAAACAAGTCAATGGCCAGAAAAACAAAAAAAAACGCGCGCAACTTTTGAATAGCCCAATGGACGGAGAACACCTCATCGTCCCTGTCCTCTTAAACACTGTAAATTAACCTGCAGATTTGTATCCGCAGCTAAAAGCGCAACCTTGTTCTAAAATCCTCTCCAGGCCATGAAAACGATTTCTAAGGACACGGTCGTGATCGTCTCATCCTCCTAGATACAACCATGTCCATCATGTGTCTCAATTTTACCTGAAACAAAAATCCCCAAAAAAGGAAGCAAAACCCTAGCCGTGGCGTTTCATGATACAAAACATATAAATCAAATTGGTTATTGTCAATAGTTTGCAAATGATGTGAGGGTTAAAGATATGCAATTATTCCATGAAAAAGATGCCTAATTTCAGAGATACGAAATCAAGAATAGGGGCGATTTGCGTGAGACTTACAGTGTGTATGAGAGCCTGAGAATTCCTGGTTTGGATTGGGATAGCTTGTGTGCGTTTCCAAGAATTGATTGAGATACGTCTCAGCTCTTGAAAATGCCTCCAACCTTGATTTCGATTTCAAGCTTTTTTGTGATTTTTTGCAAAGTTGTTATGCTTCCACAAGTGTTCTCTCACTCCTATTTTCGTGTCCTTGCCTTGCTTATGAATGATACATTGGATTAGGTTAACAAGCTTTGTTCAAATCTCTCTACATTGATGTTTGGATATTTGATTTAATCCTCCATGAAAATCTTTCCAAACTTGGCCTAAATCATATCTTTTTGAAACCAATGCCTTTGATACAAATTCAATTGCCATGATAGTTGTATTTGGAGCCTGAAATAGCCAAAAAATCATGTGTTATCAATGCTTTAGATTTTATATGATTTTATTTGATTTAAAATGAATTAATTCAAATAAAAATCAAATTAAATAATAAAAATGTGATATGGACACATGGCTGGAGCTAGGGAACGTGGGCAATAGTGCAAACTCAAATCAAGTGGAAAATAATGGGGCCATTTGGTAAAATTTGAAGTTTTGGGGATAGTTGACTTTTGGCAATTTTACAAAAAAATCCAACTTCAACAATGCATAACTTCTTCAATTTTGAAGTTTTGGAGATTTTCTTATACTTTATAGAAATATTAAGATGTATTATAACCAACCCTTTTGGTCTCATCTCATTTAGATATTCCATGCTCAAGTTATAAGCTTTGGCAAAAAAGGTGTTTTTGTTGACTTTCAAAAATGACCTATGATGTCCAAATCCATAACTTCTTGTGAGTAAATTTCTTGAACTTTGGGTGTGAATATGGATTGTAGGGAATTGCATCCTCTTCAAAATGAGCTTTGGATGGGTCATTTCTCAAAAAGTATGAGAAAGTTATGCTTGGTCAAAGTTGGATTAAGTTTTCCTACAAAACCCTAATTTAGCAACTTTTGAATCTTGATGAATTTTGAGCAATCATTGGTGCATCATGATAATCCCTTGATCAAATGATGAAATATCCTTAAAAATGAGAATGTTGACAAAAAAATCTTGAAGTTTGACTGTATGTAGGTCACAGTTGACTTTTGCCCTAGAACAATCGATTTTTGGACCTTTAAGCAATTAACTGAGAAAACTTCCTCTGCAAGGCTTGAAATTTGATATGGATGTCTTGAGAACATATTAGGACATTGGTGAGCACTTGGGGTCATTTGGAATTAAGGATATTGGTGCAACACAAAACCCTAATTTGGGGTAGACTGCATTAGGAGATAGCTTGTCTGACCAACTCTTGAGCAACCTTGAGCCACTTGGAGATTTTTCTTGCAATGTTTTGAAAAATATGGGAGGGCAAATTTTGGGGTACAACAACAACATTTGCAAACACAAACGCAAAAACCAGTATTAAACAGTCGCTTCTGCCACCGTATCACAGAACTGGTGACTCTGCTGGGGATAATAAAAAGTGGGGTTTACCTTAGAGCTAGTTCATTATTAAACTACTTTTTTGTGCTTTGTATGCTTCATCTTTGGAGGGTTGTTACTATAGATCCTACACCCAAATCTTGGGGCATCTTTTTAGGTAAACAACAATAGATCGTGGAGACTGTATGGTGTAGATCGATATGGTTAAAGCAATAGCTGTGTTGGTGTGACACTTTGGATGATACCGGTATCCCTTGTGTTGAATCGAGGAGAATACAGGGCCTCCGCGTGGTGTCGTGAAGCACTAACGGACCTTAGAACCTTAGTTAAACAAACTTGTACATTAGAAAGTAGTCAGATAGTCGGCCTCGGTTTAAAGCTGGGGAGTGGTTGATACTCGATGCTACACTCATTGAGATTGGACTTTCGAAATGCTTCGGCCGCAAGAAAAAATTGCTAAGCTGAATTAATGCTCGATAAAGAAATATCAGTAATATTGAGGTCCACTAGAACCAGATTACTATTTCTATGATAGGTTGAACCAACTAAACTTCAAGAGGGTACTTACCTACAAACCCCATGCAAGCCTAAACCTAAGGCTGCTTGTATGACTTGTTTGCTTTCAACTTGAACTACTTGCAGGGTTTTATTATCTAACAACATGATTTCCTTGCAGGATTTATTTACAGTCATTATCTAATAACCTTGATTTCTTGCAGGGTTTACTGGCTTACACTTAATGCATAACATACACATCATAACATCATCCCATGGCATCTCCTTAACCATTTCAAGGATCTCAAGGGTCTGTGATGCAGCTTATGATAAACTAGGCGTCTAACAAGGGGTAAGGGGATTTATTTTCCTTTAGCTAATACCGTCAAAATATCAAACACAAAAACTTGAGTCAGAGGCTATGGTGAGCTTGATTCTTGTAGAAACAAACAGATGCAACCGTATGCAATATATTGCATAAGTTTCACCAAGACAGATGCAACTGTATGAAACAAACAGTCGAGGTTGAGGATCAAGTTATTCATCAACCCCTGATGGGACAAAAAGTTAACTTGGAGAGTAGACCTTTCCAGACGGTTGCAATGCCAAGGATCCAACAATGACCTCGTCGACCACAACAGGGTAATCAACAAAGGAAAGACAAGCCCAAGAGGCAGTTTACCAAAATCAACATACCATTGTCTCAGGCATTGCAACTTATGTTGAGGATGAATTTGGTTACGTTGATAAAACCTCACCCAAACCCCAAAACTTCTTCCCCTAACGACAATCCTTATGCAATATGTGCCTACCAATCTAATAGTCCTGGACATGATACGAATGGCTGTTGGGATTTGAAAAATTAGATTCATGACTTGATCAATGAAGGAGTGCTGGAGTTCACACAAGATGGGCAGACTGAATTCTTATGCCATCCCTCAAAGGCACAACATCTGAAGTGACAAAGCCAAGACAAAGAGGCTTTTTTTAATCTGAATTCTCAATTTGTAATTTTCTTTTGATTATTCGAACATTTATTCATGTCAAACTTTATTATTTCATCAATGCATTTCATATGTTTGTCTTGAATTATTTAATTTGTATCCACTATATTCAAACTATGTTTTTACTTCCTTTTGTGATATTCAACTCTCAATTAAAAGCTCTAAGCCTTTAGAGGGAGGATGATGAAAATGATACCACATTCTCTACAATATGCTTTTGAACAGACCCCGCTAACGATGTACAAGCGTTGTTTTAAATCCTAAACAGTGGAGTTATAAGGAAGATAATCCCTAGTCAACCCCTTTGAGACAAAAAAGTAGGAATTTTTCTTTTCACACAAATTAAAACCCTTAATCATAACCTGGGGTAGGGTAGCTTTCTCAGTTAATTCAGAGGTGCATTTAGTCGCAAGCTCATCCTTCATACATGACAAATATTGTAGATGATACCCTCCAAAAGATGGTGATGGTTCCACATGATCATCAAGACATGCAGTCATTATCTCCCAAAATAAAATCCCGCTAAGTCAAAACCTATGAAGGAGACTTAAGAAAAAGCTGGGGCATCCCGTTGACTATAATCACAAAAGAAACAGTTCAGGCAAAAGTTGGGATAACAAAAACAAAAAAAAGAGATCCCACAAATCCTCAACAAAAAAAGAAAAGGTTACAAAAATGACTGCCTTCTCGAACAAACGTTCAATTTCTAAACCATCACCAAGTATCAGAGCAAAGATTTTAGACTCAATTGGGATCTAAACGCACAATTAACTGAGCATAGGACTGAAGAACATCACGAAGAACTGGTTGGGTGCAAATAAATTTTGACCCATTATCCTTTGTTTCTTAAACCGTGAACCAGGCCACGTTATAACCCTTAAAAGTCCTAGCTGAAGAATGAGTTAGTTCGAAAGCATACTGTTACAAAAGGTATCTTGACTCTTGAAGGTCTCGCTATAAATCCTGAGCTGATATCACAATTTTACAAAATTTGTTTGTTTTATTAAAAAATGAATTTTCAAACTTCAAGATAGACATAAGCTTAGCATTCTTAAAATACAATTATTTGCATATGTCTATTTGTTTAACAACAGAGAAATTCGCACGACCGATATTCGATGAATAGAAATCCTCTCAGTGGACAGAATCACCTCAGGTGGAAAGACATTACAGTAATAGGACTTTCATAATCAAGGGGTATAGCACGATGTCCAGCTGACTTGGGGCAGTCAAGTCAAGGTTCAAGGAATCTCTCAAAAATTGACGAATAGCCAGGGACAGATCTCCATCTGAATCACTTGGGGCATTGCACATGAATTCCATCAATGAATCCTGTACGATCAATCAAACATATTCGGGCAGTGTGGCAACACTTAATACTATGTACAGTGACAATTCTCTGCACCCGGTGAACATGGACATAGTCGGAAAATACGACCCATGAAAAAGACCCGCTAGGTTGACATGCCTAGGCCAAAATAAGGGCATCCCGGAAGACCCAAAATTGTTCGGGAAAAGATTAGGGATATATAAATAAAACTGTACACCCGATAAGTCGAAAACCTGAAAAGGAGGCTTGGGCAAAAAAGGGTGTCCCGTTGGACTGAAAATCTGAAAGGACAGTCCAGGCAAAAGTTAGGGATTTAAAGCGTACAACCATGTCTCGTCATCTCATCACTTGTCTATCAGTTGAAGAATTATCGCCCCGATCTACATCTACTCCAAACCCTAGGAGTTAGGATAATACTCAAACCATCCACAAAACCTATGCAGATACTTTCTCCAGCAGGTACAGAGGCAGGGGCATCCTACTAAAAGGTCACTACCACATCCTCAGCTTACGGCCTTATGATGTCAGGTGTTCTCATATCCCCGGTAGAGAAATAATCTCCAATCACTTCTCCGGCATCTTAAAGAATTCCCTAGCCGGGTTCACAAACTTTTCATGTTCCCCAAAGGATTTCTTCTCAAAACAACAAAGCAGGAATTCCCAGCGGAAACATTCTAAATAAAGTACATTCTCTTCTAGATACAGTTCAGATACACTTCAGATATGGATGTCATTCTGATACTCATTTAATACGACTTTCAAATACAGTTCAGATATGCTCCAGATACGGATGCCATTCTGATACTCATTTGATACAACTTTCAGATACAATTCAGATATGCTCTAGATACAGATGCCATTCTGATACTCATTCAATACAACTTTTAGATACAGTTCAGATACGCTCCAGATACGGATGCCATTCTGATACTCATTCGATACGGATTTCAGATATAGTTCAGATACTCTCCAGATACGGATGCCATTCTTATGCTCATTCGATCTAACTATCACATACAGTTCAAATACGCTACAAATACAAATGCCATTCTAATACTCATTCAATACAGCTTTCAGATACAGTTCAGATACGCTCTAGATACAGATGCCATTATGATACTCATTCAATATAGATTTCATATACATTTCATATACGCTCCAGATACGAATGCCATTATGATACTCATTCAATGCAGCTTTCAGATACAATTTAGATATGCTCCAGATACGGATGCCATTCTGATACTCATTTAATACGGCTTTCAGATACAGTTCAGACATGCTCCAGATACGGATGTCAGTCTGATACTCATTTAATACAGCTTTCAGATACAGTTCAGATACGCTCCAAATATGGATTCCATTCTGATACTCATTCAATACAGATTCCAAACACAGTTCAGATATGCTCCAGATACAGATGCCATTCTGATAGTCATTCAATACAACTTTCAGATACAGTTCAGATACGCTCCAGATACAGATTCCATTATGATACTCATTCAATACAGCTTTCAGATACAATTTAGATACGTTCCAGATACGGCCTCCATTCTGATACTCATTCAATACAACTTTCAGATATAGTTTAGATACGATCCGAATACGGATGGCGTTCTAATAATCACTCAATACATCTTTCTATTCAGATACAATCACAACAATGATTCATTTTGACACTCCCTCACACAGCTACTAGATACATTCATACACGAGTTCATTCTAGTATACTTCTCATTCCATGAGGTACAAAAACAAGGGCATCTTCCTATCACATCCTCAAGCAGAAGTCAAAGATCCCCAACAGAGTTTTTATAAAAATCTCAAGCAGATTATAAAGCCTCATCTCCAGTAGGGCAATGAACAACCAAAATTTTGACCTTTTCTTCCCCAAGCAGGAATTACTCTCTCAAACAAAATTCTCTCAGAGAGCTGAAATCAAAGTATTCCACAATAGATTTTTATAAATCTCAAGTAGTTTATAAAGCCTTATCCCTAGTGTAGTTTATTTCTCTAGATACGGAAGTTCATTCCCAGCGGAGTTTATTTCTCCAAATTGGTAAAACCTTCGACCAAAACTCTTCCCCTCGGCAAAATCATTCTCAAACAAAAGTTGAAGATCCTCGGCAGAGAAAGGGAATCGCCAACAAAACTAACTCCATTCATTGTCCCCAGCAGAAATTGAAGAATCAGTTTCTTCACTCACCAACGGTAGTTTGGGATTCAGCTTCCTAGTACTCTTCAGCAGCTGTCAGGGATTTATTTTCCTAGACAAAGATAGTGTGCAACAGCATTACACGTTCATACATCATGGCATGTGCATACAAATACATATACCATAATATCATTTATTTTTGGAGCATCATGCAATTCATACATCATGACATCGCATGAAACTGATTTTACACAACCTCATCCTGGAACAGCCCTACACAGGCTCTTGCTAATACATTTTCAGGTAGCAATCAATTCCATTATCCTCAGCAAGTTACTGTGAAGCCTGGATTTCAACCAGAATACAGCAAGTTGTCATCTCTCCAGAGATAACTCTTCAATAGAGCCTTGGACAATTAAAGTTCCTAGACTATATTCCCCACAGAGTTTTCCTCAAACAAGAGAACAACAGAAACCCACATTCCCCAACTGACTCCTCCTTAGACAGTAGGAACAAGAACCCCCAAAGGGACCATGTGTGAAATCAACATCTTCTTTGGATGACATCTTTAAGCCCATCTCCGATGACCCTCTGTCATCTCCTTCAAATGGCATTTGTGAGCCCATTCCCGACATCATCAACCATTAGTTTTATTTCATGCGAGTGCAAATTTTTGGGCACTCTAGTGTTCAATCATCTTCCAACTTCAGATCACCAAAGGCAGACAAGCCAATCTAAATCCTCAGGTTTAAGAAGATTGAACAGGGGTAGCTGTTGTACCTCAAAATTTCCCCTCTCATATTTTCCAAGGTTTTCTCTTACATGGGTGGCCACAAATACTTGATCAAAGAAAAAAGTAAATTTTTTTTAAGATAAACAAGGTCTTTCGATTGGCATGTCAAAGGGTCTTTCGATTGGCATTTTGACAGGGTTCGATTTAGTGCCTAACCTCCTCCAAGTTTGCCTCAAATTTCCAAGCTTCGATTTAAGCCTTGGCCTTCTGCTTGTTTGCTTTATACAAGCTTTGATTGGGAATGTGTTTCCTTTGAAACAACCTCCTTTGATCCAAAATGGAAAGGCCCACTGTTAGTTCTCCTTCGATTGCACCATTGGCTTTGCATGTTGGCTTGATTCACAATGCAATGGCTACATGCATGAAAGCTTAATTCCTGCTTTGATTAGGAATTTGATTTCTTTGGAGAAAGCTTGATTCCTGCTTCGATTGGGCATTTGGTTTCTTTAGATCCGGCTTGTTTCCTGCTTCGACTAGGCAAATACTCCCTCTGTGCGTGCCTTTAGCGCACAAAGCAAGAATCCCCTACAAGTGTGTTTCAATTCACTAGCAAATGAACTTCCGCATACCAACTTTGATTAGGCTCTCAATATCCTTCGAGCAAGCCTTAGTCCAAGTTTAATTCAGGAGAGAACCCCCTGCAAGCTCGCTTTGATCCACCAGTAGTAACACCCTGCGTGCTTACCTTGATTCACAAAACAGTGGGTTCTTGCATGCCAGCTTCGTTCAAAGCAAAGGCCCCTTTCTACTTGTCTTCAATTCACAAGGCAAAAGGTTCCCTCTTCATGCCTCCTTTCATTTCACAAAAACAAGATTGCCATATTATAAACACACAAATGGTGCCTTCGAAGGACATATGTTTGGTCTACTCAAAAGACACACATTTGTTGGAGAAAAACTTGTTTGCCTTTTGATGAGATTTGGTTCAAGCTGCTTGTTGGGTAAGAGATTATATGTTGCCCAACCCAAGCCTCATGCACCATTACATTCATGGAAAGGGAGGATTTGATTGGCCAAAATGAAGTCATCACTTGGGCTATTAGAATCAAGCAACTAAGGCAAATAGATGGGTCTGAAGAAGGAACCATTCGAAAGACACTCAAGAAGATCCCTTCGAAGGAGGAAACCAAAGGCCCATTTGAAGGCTATACAAGAGGTCCAGTCGAAGGAGGCAATAGGCCAACTGAAGAGCAACACTAGAGGGCATTCGAAGGATCCAAAATGTCCAGGTTCATTCAAATTCAAAAAGAGACAAGATTCCATGACTTTTGTAATGTTACAAAACATCATTCATGGCTTTGAAAATACTTGTTTATGGCTGTTTAAACCTTTGTTCTCTTGTCCCCTCCATTCCCTCTATATAAAGAAAATACTAGAAAGCCATAGAGGATGCTGGACACAACCGGAGAAGGAGTCACATAAAATTAAGAAAAAACATTCTTGGAGGTTTCTTGAGGCTTTTCCAATCATCCCCAGCCCTTAAACAAGTGTCTCCACATCCAGAAAGTGCAAAATCAAAGTTTCCAACTATTCGTAAGAGTGGGTAAAAGATCAAACATTGTATTTGCATGATACATCAATACTTGTAGTCATTCGATATGTAATCAGGATTAAGGATCTAGGTTTGATCCCAGGTCATCATTCGTTTTGTTTCTAATACTTGTTGCAGATACAGCCTGAGCAAGCCAACAGGCACATGATCAAAGGACCTGGATTTGATACCCAGGTCTTAAATTTTTGTTTTGCTAACATATATTTGCAGATGCAGTTCCCTCACAGGTGCTCCATCAGGCCCTCCCAACAACACCCTTTGGATAGAAAGCCACATCTTGCCACTGGGTCGGAGGGTAATACCCTTCACATAATCGAAAGGAAACATTCTCTGAATCGAAGCCCCTATCTCTCCCTACAATCAAAGGAGGCATCCCTTTGTATTTTTACTTTTGTTTTCATTTCTTTATTGACTTCTTTTTTTTATTTTTAACTTTAAATAAAAAAATCACAAAAAACATTAGGATAGTTTTTATTAATCAAATTAATTTGTAAATTAATTAATTAATTATTTTAACCTTTTCCTTAATTTAAAATTATATAGACTTAAGTTTTATTTTCTTTTATAAATAAAAAACAAACAAAAAGATTTATTTTCTTTAGGATTTAGACGTCCATTTTAATTTGTTTGCGCATTTATGTATTCTCTCATTTTTTATCTTATTGTAACTGCTTCCCAGTCTGTAATAGTAACTAAGACTTTACTTTTCGCATTTTTATATTGTACCTCTCACAAAGCCATGTAATAGCGTAAGATTTATATTCCCGCATTTAACATTTCTGCACTTTAAATTCCTGTACATATCAACTGCTAGACTAATAGGATTGTCTGACAAGAGCCTAATAATCAAACGTTAGCAAACCTAACACAAAAGACAAAAATAACTAAACATAACACACTTGCATATATACACCTCTAGGGTACCCCACTTTGGTTGCCTTCAGAAATAAAACAGTCATATCCCTCGAGACAGAGACGCTTTAGCAAAGACCCATAAATTAAAATATCATAGTCCCTCGATGACCCTATAGTTTCCTTTCGGTAAATGATCTAGTCCCTAAACAAAAGTTGCTAAAGCGTCTCTACATTGTTGCCTTTATGACTGTATGTCCCTTAGAATTCCCTCATACATCCAACGATGGGGCTTCTTACCAAGTCAATGGTAAGATAGCAACATCTAAAGGAATATGAAAATAATTAGACATTTTTTAGTAGGTAGGATGCTCGTAGTTGCTCGCTTGCTCACAACAAAAAAAATCATTTTTACACATACACTTTTAAATTGAAACATTTTCAAAAGTCAAAGCTCTCTGTATGCATTTTTATAGAGACGAGAATCATTACAAAGACACTTTTCAAAATTACTTTCAAAAAAACATTCCACAAATACCTCTTTGAACTATTTTTAAAACCAACACTTTGTACGCATTCTTATAGAGACGAGAATCATTACAAAGACACTTTTAAAATATCTTCAAAACCACACCACAAGCACATTTTCAAACAAAAGCAAAGTGAACTAGCAAGCAACTAAGACCCCGTATATAACTACGAATGGAAAGGGTGCTAACACATTCCCTTTCCATAATCTACCCCCCTTACTTAGAAAATCTCAAAAATGTCTTTTTCTATTCTTTTCACCCTTTCCTTAATTTGGATAAAAGAAAAGTCGGTGGCGACTCTTGTTTACTGCAAAATATGCAAACACAAATGCAAAAAATAGTATTAAACAGTCGGTTCTGCCACCGTATCACAACATCTATAAGCCCATCTTCGACAACACTTCGTTATCTCTCCGAATGGCATCTTTAAGCCCATTCAAGCATACCATAAACCAACAACATTATCTCCTACACAGGCGAGTGCAAATTTCTAGGAACTTAAGTGTTCAATCATCTTCTACCTTCAAGTCACGAATGGCGGACATGTCATTCTAACTCTTCAGGTTTAAGAAGATTAAACAGGGGCAGTTGTTGTACCCCAAAATTTACCCTCTTTATTTTGACCTTTTTGGCTTATATTTCATCATTACATGCATGCATATCATTGGTTCTATGGTTATTGGATCAAGGTATCTCTAGCAAGCCTCGTCAGATTACAGGTGACGTTTATTTCGTCAATGGATGTTCTCAGAGTATTTTCCGTGCTGAAGATTGATTTGTCGTTTCACAATGATTCGGGGTTCAAAGATTCACAAGTCCAACCCGATGCGTCATAATCAGGTTTTCTTTCGCCAAGATATCCCTGGTGACGTGTTCTCAAATTCAGGTTCGGCTCGAGAGCCAATTCTTTAAAGAAGGTCTCGGAATGTGCGTGTTTTCTCGAAGAAATGTGTGAAAAGTGTGCTGAAAGTTCATTTTTTACGCACTAAGAAATTCATAACGTGAAGATCGTGGCTCGTTTTGAACCCGTTTAGGAGGCCAGAATTTCGTCTTGATATCATCTATGTTTTCATCTCTCATGGATGGAAGCTAATTTTATTCAGAAAGTCTCTGAAAATATGAATTTATCAAGTGTTTTCGCACAGGAATATTGTGATATATGTTTATCTGCTCCGTATTCAAAAAATCATAACACAGTTAATTTTTATCTGATCGGGTCCATCTTTTTACACAAGGTCACTAACTCAGAGATCTACAATTTTTCTTCTAAAGTCAAGACCATATTCTACTTCGATCAATACCAGTTTTTTATTGAAGAATGTATCAGAGTTGACACTGGAGCCCAAAATAAGTTTGTCTGAGGCAAAACTTCTAAAATTCATAACAAATTCACCATTTATCGGATTGAGTCTATTTTCGGACATGAGTTTTTCTTGATGTCGGCTATATTTTGTTTTCAAATTTCAACTTCAAATATTAAACTGAGGTCCCTTCTATTTAGCCTGCAATGTGTCAGACTCAAGTGAATAAAAATATGCATTATTGTTTGTAGTTATTAGAGACTCAGTTGCACATCCAAATCCCATATATTTGCTCTAATTTCCATTATATAATCTCATTCTTTTCACACAAACAGGGACACAAAAAAACCCTTGCCACAACCTTGTCAAAATATCAAGTTCTTTCAAGAACCCGAGAAATCTTGAGAACCTTGTTACAAACCCCCATCTCACTACAAACAAGCCATCTCATTCACTTCCAAGAACTCAGTAAGGTAAGGCTGGTTCGATCTCCATATTCAAAAGGGTGTAGAAGCATTCATACATGCCATATTGGTTTTAACATTACAAAATTTCATATATTTATTTTCTTTGTATCTTATGGTATACTAATTTGTTTAATGTGTTCTTGAATTTAACGCTACAGGTTTGGACCATCGTAATGGTCCCATGCAGGTTTATTACAAAACGTGTTGAGTTCAGATCATAAAACCAAGGCACGCTTGGCTTGGTGGTGAGAATGTTGATGGAAAGTCTTGCTATTCTTTTGGGTTATTTCTTGTTTCAATTATATGTTTCTCACACTTTTTCTCCTGTTTCCCTATTGTCACACATGACCAAAACCTTTTTCATAAAACCTAACATTTTTCACAAACCTTTGATTTTTCCTAATAAACTCAAAAAATTAGTTTTAGGTTTTTAATTTAACTTTAGGTTGTAATTTAATTTTAGGTTCAACATCCACCCAACATTTTCATTGTTTGTTTTTGGTTTCTAACCAATTAGTCTTTTCCAACCCTAAATTCACTTAACCACAAAACTTTTTTCACAAACCTTTTTTTTACTAAAAAAAAAACTAATTCAATTTTTTAGGTAAATTAATTTTAGGTTTTTTAAACTTTTTTTCAAAATTAACCTCTTTTTAATCAAATTAAGTAGGTCTTAGGTTTTTAATTAACTTTTTTTTAAAAAAATTAACATTTTTTATTAATTAAAATTAATTAGGTTTTTTTAGGTTTATATAATTAATTACCATAAAAAATATTTTTTCATAAAAAATCACCAAAATATTTTCTTTGCTATTTTCATCTTATTATTATTTTCTTAGATAAAATGTATAGGGTGCGTTCAACTCTAATAGAGTAGCTTATTTTTCTGCATTTTTGTATTATGTAACTGCTTATAGTATGTAATAGTTGTAGGTTTTTATTTTCTGTACTTCATATTATGTAACTGCCCCAAAGCTCTGTAATAGCCTAGATTTACATTTCCGTCTTTACCTTCAGTAATATATTTTATGCAATTATTAGTAATTAGGGTTTATATGGAAAGATAAAAATGAACGATAGAAAACCTTATTTGCAAGATAAATGAATTGAATCAAGCACACATTGCACACTTCACCTCTAGGGTAACCTCTCTCGTTGCCTCAGAAAAACAATGGTCATGTCCCTCGAACGTAGGGATACCATTAGCAAAGACCCTCAGTTATAAATTATCATAAAGATCATGGTCCCTCGATGTCCCTAAAAGTTGCCTACGATATATGATCTTGTCCCTCGATGTTACCTACGAATATATATGATGATAGTCCCTTCAAATTGCTAAAGGTATCCCTACATGTTGCCTTCAATGACCATAACGACGACCTTATGCCTATCCCTCGAACATTCAAAGATAGGGCATCTTGCTAACTAATGGTATGGATAACACTATCTAAAGGAGGAGGAAAAATACAAGAAATACCTTGAGTGGGTAGTTACTGTTAATTGCTTTCTCACAACTTAAAACACTTTTTCACACCTTACACTTTCAAAAACATTTTCAAAATGCTTCATCAACACTCTTGAGGACTGATACAAGAGTTATCATAAGGAAAACTGCCTTGCTATTTGGCATTTTAAAAATTTTTCAAAAGCACACACACAAAACAAATAAAGTGAGCAACCAATTAAGAGGGTTCTAACACCTTCCCTTTTCATAATCTACCCCTCAAACTTAAAATTTATCCAAAGTCTTTCCTGTTCTTTTCACCTTTCCTTATTAGATAAAAGAAAATTTCATGGTGACTCTTGCTATTCGCAATACTTGCGATAAAACGCAAAACAAACCAATTCAGTTCTCCCACCGTATTACACGCCCCTACGAGTTGCCTTTATGATTGTAAAATGGCCCACACCTGTCCCTTCACATCCAACGATGGGACTTCCTACTAACTATAGGTAGGATAGCACTATCTAAAGGAGGAGGAAAATAATACGAAAGAGCTTGAGTAGGTAGATAGTTCTTAATCGCTTGCTCATATTTTCAAAACAAAGAAACATTTCTCATAGTCACACTTTCAAAATATTTTCAAATAAACACTTTGTACGCATTCTTAACCAATACAAGAATCATTACAAAGTTGCCTGACTATTGGCATTTTCAAAATATTTTCAAACGCATACATATAGCATTTTCAAAACAAAGTGTGCTAGCGATTAAGAGTCCGTAGATAACTACGGATGAAAAAGGTTCTAAAGACTTCCCTTTTCATAACCTACCCCCCAAACTCAATAAATCTCAAAGGTTTTTCCTGTTCTTTTCACCCTTTACTTTATTGGATAAAAGAAAAGTCAGTGGCAACTCTTGATATCTGCAACATTTACGATAAAACGCAAAACCAAGTCAGTTATCCCACCGTATTATAGAACTGGCGACTCTTCTAGGGAGTATGAAAAGTGGGGTTACCTTTAGAGTTATATCATTTTTTAATGCTTTCCTTGTATATCTTGTATGCTTTACATTTGAGGGTTGCTCGGGTTTATTTTCTTGCAAAGATCCTACATCCGGATCTGGGTGCATTTTAGGTAAGTAGCAATAGATCATGGAAACTATACAACGTATATCGATATGGCTGAAGTGATGGCTACGTTAGTGTGACACATTGGTTTGTACTGGTGTCCCTCGAGTCAATCGGGGAGAATACTAGGCTTTCGCGTGGTGTCATAAGCACTAACTGACCTTTAGAACCTTAATTGACCCAACTTAGCCATTAGAAGGTAGTGAGATAGTCGGCTTTGGTGCAGTCCAAAGTTGCTTAATACTCTATACTATGCTCATTGAGATTCGACGCTCGGGTTTTGTTTGGTGGCAAGTCAGTTGTCGTGCTAGACAAAACTTGTGGGAAAAATCAGTGAAATTGAGATCCCTAGAACCCAGTTACTTCTTTAGGACAGGTTGGGCCAACTAAACTTCAAGAGGGTACTTACCTATGAACCCCTTGCAAGCCTTAAACCTAAGGCCTTTTGTTATTTTCTTGTGTTTGATTATCTATTTAAACACGACATCATAACATTATAACATCATATCATGACTAACCATTTCAAGGATCTATGGGATTTATCTTTGTCGTAGGAATACCTTCCAAGCTTGAGGAATTAGTCTCAAAGGTTCCTGAAAATTCTTAATTCTCCAAGAGACATGGTCGTCTACTTAGTTTATTTACTACTAGTTTCAAGGAAGACATGATGAGTGTTCTTTTCCAGTTCTTTGATCCCAAACATCACTGTTTTACCTTCCCGGATTATCAGTTGGTTACCACAATGAAAGAATTCTCTAAGTTGCTCGAAGTTCCTATT
Organism: Vicia faba; assembly: GCA_948472305.1. NCBI lineage: Eukaryota > Viridiplantae > Streptophyta > Magnoliopsida > Fabales > Fabaceae > Vicia > Vicia faba. The sequence goes on along the minus strand of OX451735.1, from coordinate 453,113,642 downwards.
TTAGATCAGATACACTTCACAAGTCTAGAGCAAGTTCGGAAACCTGAAGACATTGCAGTAGCCTTATATCTGAAATGATCAGACATTCTATCTAATTGGGAAACAAGGAATGGATTCAAGGGTTTTTCTCCTAAATTTCTGATAGAGAAGGATCAGTGGTTTCTAGATTCCATGAATTTTCGTGCTTTTGAGGATATTTTTTCCTTGTTGATTTTTGGTTTGGTATTGTTCCCTAATCCGGACCAATTCATAGATGTGAATGCCATTAAAATATTTATCACTCATAATCCGGTAACTACTTTTCTTAAAGATGTCTTGCATTCCCTCCACACTCGTACTATGAATAAGTGAGGAACTCTTATGTATTGCATGCTGTTGTACCCAAAAATTTTCACTCTCATTTTATCAACATTTCTCATCACAAGACTCTTGGAATTCAAGTCCAAGCTAGGGTTTGCTCTGCTCAAGACACCTCCTTGCACTGTTGACCTAAATTAGGGTTTGAGTTTGCACAAGGATATTTTAACTTACAATGCCCAAAGTGACTTTCATTCTTCATTTTGGAATCATAAGTTGGTCCATACCAAGTTTCAAGCCTTGAATCAAATTTTTGCCCAGTCAATTGGACAGTTGACCTAGAAATCAACTGTATTGGGGAAAAAGTCAAATGTGGCCAATTTACAGTCAAACCTCATGAATTTTGACCCACATCAACATTATGAACTCATATTAACCATTTGATCAAGTTTGGATCCCAATTCCATAAGAAATTTGATCAGATCACCAAAAGGGCAAAATGGTCATTTTTAGGGTTTTAATTGTACAAAGGCAATTTTTGACTGTTTGACCTAGCCAATAGCAAATTAGGTTCAACCATGGACTCAAGGTATCAATGACATCATCTTGACTTATTCAACAAGTTCAAAAGATCTCAAATGCATAGGATTGACATATGAATTTTTCAGTCAACTGATCAAAATTTGACTGTACACTGAAAAGTCAAACTTTGACTTTTTGGTCAAAATCAAGTGCCAAAGGTCATTTTTCATCAATATGTGTCAAGTTATGAAAATTGTTCATCAAGAAACCCAACATTTCAAATTAGGGTTTGAAATTGAAATTTTTTATAACTTAGAATTTTTCTAAGTTATGAAATTTTCTTAATTTTTCCTAACTTTGTCCCACATTTTCACCAAGATGAAAATGGATTAAAACAAAACTTACAACATGAAAGTTGTAGTCCTCCACAAAGTATACAACTTTTATTCACAAAGTTTTCTCAAAAGATGCTTGGATCTCAAGTTATGAATTTTGGAACAAGGGTCCCTAAAACTTTTAACTTAGTGAAATTTTGTCCTAGTTTAGGCAGGATTTTGACCCATTTTCTTGGCCATTTTTCACATAGTTCCAATTGGAGTCTCAATTTACATTTCAAATATGGATTATAGTGCTTTTTTCAAGCTTTCCAAATTGTCCAATAACTCCTCAAACACATTTGTGGTTAGAGAGAATCGAATGCTTGAAGTTGGAAAAAACTCACTTTGTATCCATGGCCAATTCATGTTCATACAAGTTGCATTTTCAAACCAGCATGCTTTGTACTTGTTTGCAGGCCTCTAAACCAGTTCACACTCCTTAATTGAATGCAAATCCACTGAGCTAATTCATTATCTTGGCCATTTGGACATTGCACACAAAACTAATCCCTAATTGGAAAAAGGTACATTTCCATTTTGGAAAAGGTATGCTTTATGTCAAAACATGATCTTTGAAGCATAGCGCCATATATCTGAAGCAAAATCAAATCCATAAATTGAAAGTATCAAGAGGATTGGATGCAGCATAATAGAGGGTTGGTATAGGCCTGTATTGACAACTTAAACATTCTTGCTTCAAAAAGAAGAAATTTGTCAAAATCCTCCCAACTCGAGAACCAGCCATTGTTAGCTTAAAAAAACATCACAAACATATTCACACAACCCTTAGAGCAAGAAACACGAGTTCTAGAGTATCATAACCTCCCATATCCAGAAATCACTCTTCTTTGGCAAAACAGGGCAAGTGTTGCAACTTGAGTGCTCCAGCTCATTTGGCTCGTGCGTTTTGCCCATTTTTGCTTCAAACACATTCCATTCAACTCACTCGAGTTGTCCCAAACCTCCATTTCCAACTGTAACTCCATTTATAGTGTTCACCATTTTCGTTTCAAGCTTATACAGGTTGAGTTCTAGGAGCTGATTCAGGGACATTCAAGGCAAGCTAGCTATTGGAAAAGATCAAGTGAAGTTCAAGCAAGCTACCAGACAACTTGTTGAGAAGCTCTGCATTATCCTACTCGAATCCATCTGAAACAAGGTTTTCATCACTTTCTAACTCTCTATTTAGGAACATTTAGCCTTAGGTTTGTGAATGAAAAATGTAGTATTCAATGCCATGAAGCTGTACATATGCTCAATTTTCATTTATATTAAGTGTGCTAGGAGAATTTCACCCATGAACATGCTGAAAAAGTTAGGTCAAATTTTAGGGCCAGAGAAATTCTCTCCGGTCTTTGAGAGTTAGGATTAATGCTTTATATGGTTAGATTCGTATTTAAATTCTCTATAAGTTTGATGTTGTGAGTTTTGGCAAAAGATCATGTTTCCAGGATGTTTCAGTTTGAACCAAGCGCGCACGCGTTTGACAAGTCTGGAGGAAGAAGATGAAGACTTGGGTTGGGCCTGGTCTGATTGCTTCTAACACCTCCCTTTTTCAATTTCACACCCCCAGGCCCAATTTCTTATAATTTTATGTTTTTGCATTTTTATTTTCATTTCTGGTTTTGATTATTTATTTCCAAATATGAAAAATGCTTAAAAATATTTTCACATTTTTTTTACATTTATTTGACATTTTATTCTATTTTTTCTAACATTAAAACATTTCTAATACTTTTATATTATTTGTTTAAATTTAAAAATAATGTAAATGATACTTTTACTTTTACTTCTTATTTCATTCATACTGAAAATATTATTATAAAATATAATTTATTTTTTTGTAAATATTTTGTTTTATTTTATACATACTTAATATATTTAATATATATATATATATATATATATATATATATATATATATATATATATATATATATATATATATATATATATATATATATATATATATATATTTAATATATATATATATATATATATATATATATATATATATATATATATAATATATATATATATATATATATATATATATATATATATATATATATATATATATATATATATATATATATATATATATATATATATATATATATATATATATATATATATATATATATATATATATATATATATATATATATATATATATATATATATATATATATATATATATATATATATATATATATATATATATATATATATATATATATATATATATACTTTTATTTTATTAAATACTTAGAATAAAAATACAAAAATATTACATTTTTATTTTTATTATTATTTATACTAAAAAAATACCTTTTTTAAGTATATTTCATTTTTGTACATGTTAATATATTTTTTGTATATAAATAATATATAATATTTACTTTCTTAAAGAAATTAGGGTTTCATCCCTTAAACAATAAAATTAATCTTTTTTTATTTTATTTCTTTATACTTTTTTCACATTGAAAATACTTTACATACATAAGTAAATAAAAACTTCTTTTTTGCATAATACATTTTATTCAATATTTATTGATTTTGTTTATTTAAAATATTGTACATTTAAATATTGATGCATTTGAAATTCAATTTGGATGTAATAGTAACTAGGGTTTATATTTCTTGTCAAATACCCCCTTACTCAAAAATTGTACCCCCATCCACATAATCATGTTGTAATAGCTTAGAATTTAAATTCTCACACTTTTACGCTTTCAATTATGCCATGTTTAGAGAATTAGGGTTTGTATGCAAAATCCAATTAACAAATAGTTTGACCTAATCAAAGACAAAAATGCATGAAAATCAAACACAATACACACTTGCACCCCTAGGGTTACAATCCACTTGTTGCCTTAAAAAATGGGCCATGGTATGCATGTTGAGTACTTTGGCAAAGCAAAAACAAAACAAAAGATCATAGTCCCTCGATGACGCTATCTTGGTTGCCTAAACAAAAATGATCTAGTCCCTTAAGAAAATTTCCAAAAATACTTAGCACAATTGCTATCATGGTCTATACGATGTCCCATGCCTGTCCCGTTTAACATCCTAACACAAGATTGTTCACCAAATGCAATGGTGAAACAACACTGTTAAAAGGGTTAAAAACATAAGAAAGATCTTTGAGTAAAATAGGGTAGATAGTTCTTAGTTACTTGATCAAAAGCTTGCAAAAAAAATCCTTGCTATTTTCAAATACACTTCACAAACACAATTTCAAAACATTTTCCAAGAATAAACTTTCAAATATTGAAACCTTTTCAAAAGCCAAAAAAACCTTTGTATACATTCAAACAAGAATCATTACAAAGGTTTCCACAACGATGGCCTCTTTTCAAAACATCTTTCAAAACCACACACAAAGCACCATTTCAAACAATTGAAAAGCAAAGTAAGTGATCTAAACAAGTAACTAAGAGCCCATGGATAACCATGGATGAAAAGGGTGCTAATACCTTCCCTTTTCATAATCTACTCCCCGAACCCAAGAAAACATCTCAAAGGTCTTTCCTGTGCTTTTGACCTTTCCTTAGGATAAAATAAAAAGTCGATGGCGACTCTTACTAAACTGAAACATTTGCGAACACAAACGCAAAACCTCAAGTCAGTTCTCCCACCGTATCACACATGCCTCTACTGTCCAGGTGGTTTATTTTCCACCTGCCCCGATCAGTGATGACGAACGGACAAGGTTTGAGGTGGTCTTAATGGATGATGTCACTCATTCATGCAGATATCCATTGGTGTTCTCGATCTCAGGCAGATGTCACTATTATTGATCTCTGTAGGGAATTCCCTAATGTGCTACTCCTTGGTATAAGAGGGGGAATCACTTACAATCCTTCTCTAGCTCTGTGTCAGTTTGGTTATGCTCGAAGGGACGTTTCTCATGATATGATCATCTAGGATATTGTGTTTGACTATAAGAACGACCCTCAAAATTACCATCAAAGGTTTGTACGTGCTTGGGGCATGGTCAACCAGATTGATAACAAGACTTTGGTACACAAGAATTTCATTCCTCTAGAGCCTTACCTCAGATGGGTGTGATCTCGTTCTCAGAACCTTAAAATGTCATATCCTGCTATCCTACCTGTGATCACAGAGTCTGTTGTTGAAGGGGATGTTTCTCATATCATTCTTCATCTCGATATGCCTACTGACTTCGAAGAGCTACAGAAGTCCTGGATTCAGCTCAAGGAAGAAAGAGATACCTTCGAGGCTCAATTCTATGCTAGTGAGAAGAAAGTACTATAGCTAATGAAACGACTCCATGAAGAATAAAGCCTTAATGCATATGTCAAAACAAAGAGGAAGCGGCCATGGGAGACATGAACTAACATTTTGCTTATTTATAACTCATTTTATTGAAAGCAATTATAATTTGAGCTTGTTACTAAAATTTCTTTTGTTTCCTTTGGTTTAAACATATTTAAATCCCACAAAGGTCCTTGAAAACATTGCACTTACATTTGCATATCATGCATATTGAAATTCTGGCTGCAGATACTCAATGTCACGTTCAATGTTATGACACCGTATCTGACTTACTATATGACAGTAAATACAAAAACAATAAAGAACACAGTCAATTGTTTACCCAGTTCAGTGTGCAACAACACCTACTCTGGGGGCTACCAAGCCAGGGAGGAAATCCACTATAAGAGATGTTAATTCAGGAATAAACCAACCAGTTTATCTCCTTCACTTAAGACCTACCCAATGCAATTTCAATCTAAGTACAACTTAAACCTGAGTTCCTACTCACTCCCCCTCAATCACAGCAGTGATACATAAAACAATTTGACTAATGAATTGATGAAGACACTCTTCAAAAACATACACTTGATTAAGCTTCACAGCTTTTTAATCAAGCAACACAACCACTCTTGCTTCATAGCTTTGAGTGATACACACAACTAACTTGACTCTGCTTCACAGCTTTAGTTAAGAAACATTCAAACACTCTTGCTTCAAAGCTTTGAGTGCTACACAACCCTTACAATTAAAAACCTATTCCAAGTCACTTATCACAATGATAATTGCTTGAAGTACAATAATTAAACCTATACAATTTACAAATGATCTTTTGACCAAAAAGGGATTACTTGCAAAACAGCAGCTCTGTTGAATATATAGCAGCTGCAACTTCAATTAGGGTTTCCACAAAAACCTAGGGTTAATTCCGTTTGAACTTAAGATTAGGTCACAGGACTTTATTAACCAGGTTAGGGTTGAGCTAGGTTAACCTAAAGAAAACGCAGGATTCTGTTCTGGAAAGACTGAGTTATTTTCCTGAAAAAACTCAGAATTAACCAACCTGCATACCTGTTAGTTCAGAACAGGATGTCTTAACATCTGTTATGACATCTGAGAAACCTGTCTACTGATTTAGGAAAATGTGATCATTTTGCAAAATGCTCAGATACACACTTATAAACATCAGTACCTGAATGACAATATTTTTCTGCAAAGGTACCTAATGAATCAGTACAAACTAAACTAGAATGTTATGACATCAGTCATGACATTCACACACACACACACACTTGGGTTTTACCAAAAATGCAAGCCAATAACTAAACAACTACAAACTCCCCCTTTGGCAGATTTTTGGCTAAAAACCCTAAGCAATCAGAGATAGATAGCAGCAGAAAGAAATGACTGCAGAAAAATAGAATGTCTAATTAAGCAGGTACTAATTAAGTAAGTACCAAAATATTCTCCCCTTCTTTAGCCACAAATGGGCCAAAGATACATGTTCATAAAGATTATACAGTTATCCAAAAAATAATAAGAGCAGCAGCAGAAAAAAAACTGAACACACTTCCAAACTCCACCAGGTACCAGCACCAACCAGCAACACCACCAAATAGCAGCCAACCTTTAAGCACTGTCATCAGACTCAGAGGATTCGGGCTTCTTCCTTTTCTTGTGAGCAATGTCAGCATTCTTCTCTTTGTCTGATGTCTCAACATCCTTAGAGACATCTGGATTTGTTTCAGCATTTGAACTTTCTTGATTCAAAGGAACAGAAATGCCAGGAACTGAGTGGTTCTCGTTCAGAATTCTTGAAACAATTTTTGCTATTGCTTGATTAACATAGGCTGACCCTTCCCTATTTGTAATTTCAGGGGGAACTGAAGAAGAAGGGTGAGATGGATTACCAGAGGCAGAAGCTTAGGACTTTCCTGCATGTCTTGTTCTCAACTCTTTAACCTTGGTGGGGTTAGTTCCCACTTTTCTACGAGAAGAGATCTCCAGGACTTCAGAGTCCAGACAGGAAGAGATTATCCTAGAATCTTGATCAGAGGAAGAGGTTGAAATAGTTGTATTGGATGATGATGGTGTTTGAGACATTTTGACAGTCTTAGAGGACCAACAGCAACTGAAGAGAAAATTCGGATTGAGAGACTGGGTTTTGATGAGGAGACGAGAGGGGAAGGAAGAAAAGGAGTGTCTATTCACTTTTTAAAAGAATTGAAGGAAATGGGAAAATCTAATTTTAACCCAATCAGAACAAGCATAACTCCTTTAGTCCTTGTTTTAAGCAAAATTAATTGCTACAATTCCTCATGTTGGCAAATACCCAACTTACCCCTCAAGTTTTCAAATTGATTTGCATCCAGAGCCTTGGTAAAAATGTCAGCCAGCTGTAGCTCAGTGGCAACATGTTCCAATTTGATTGTCTTCTCTTCTACAAGGTCTCTGATAAAGTGATGTCGTATGTCAATATGTTTGGTCCTACTATGTTGAATGGGATTCTTGGAAATGTTGATTGTACTCAGATTGTCACAGTACAATGTCATAACATCTTGTGTGACATTATACTCAGTGAGCATCTGTTTCATCCAGATCATTTGAGAGCATTTACTACCAGCTGCAATGTATTCAGCTTCAGCAGTAGAAAGAGACACACAGTTCTGTTTCTTGTTGAACCAGGAAACCAGATTATTTCCCAAGAAGAAACATCCTCCAGAGGTGCTTTTTCTATCATCAGCACTACCAGCCCAATCAGCATCACAGTAGCCAGTCAGAGCTGGTTCACAGCCATGAGAATACATCAACCCGTAGTTGTAAGTTCCACTCACATACTTCAAAATTCTCTTCACTTGGTTGATATGACTGACTTTGGGATCAGCTTGGTATCTAGCACAAACTCCAACTGCAAAGGCAATATCAGGTCTGCTGGCAGTTAAGTACAACAAGCTTCCTATCATGCTTCTGTACAAACTTTGATCCACCTTAACCCCACTTGAATCTTTGGAAAGCTTTAGATGAGTAGGAGCAGGAGTCCTTTTGTGACTTGCATTCTCCATACCAAACTTCTTTACAATGTTCTTAGCATACTTGCTTTGAGATAAGAAGATTGAGTCCTCCATCTGTGAGACTTGCAGTCCAAGAAAATAAGTTAGTTCTCCCATGAGACTCATTTCGAATTCAGCCTGCATCTGGTCAGCAAAGTGTTTAACCATATGTTCTGAAGTTCCTCCAAACACTATGTCATCAACATATATTTGGGCAACCATCAACTTCCCTCCTTCAGTTTTGACAAAGAGAGTTTTGTCCAAGCCTCCTTTTCTGTAGCCTTTGTCTGAGAGAAACTTTGTTAACCTGTCATACCATGCTCTAGGAGCTTGTTTCAGGCCATATAGAGCTTTTATCAATTTGTAGACATGATCAGGGTGGGTTGGATCCACAAAGCCTTTAGGCTGTTCCACATAAGCTTCCTCATTTAAGTACCCATTTAGAAAGGCACTTTTCACATCCATTTGAAATAACTTGAACTTCAGAAGACAAGCAATTGACAATAGGAGTCTGATTAATTCCAGCCTGGCTACAGGTGCAAAGGTTTCATCAAAATCAACCCCTTCAACCTGGGTGTATCCTTGAGCAACAAGTCTTGCCTTATTTCTGGTGACAACTCCTTCAGCATCTGACTTGTTCTTGAAAATCCATTTTGTCCCAATGATGTTAGTTCCTTCAGGTCTAGGAACCAGTTCCCAAACTTCATGTTGCTTGAATTGGTTCAGTTTATCTTGCATTGCACCAATCCAGTATTCATCAGTTAAAGCTTCCTTGACATTTCTTGGTTCCATTTTGGACACAAAACAAGAGTTTGAGATGATTTCTCTAGATCTTGTAATGACTCCACTGTTGGGATCTCCTATGATGAGTTCTTTTGGATGATCCTTCTGAATTCTGATGGAAGGGATCTTGCTAGCTTCCTTTGATTCAGATTCTGTTGTGGTGGAGTTGGGTAGATCATTCTGTTGGGTTGAGGTCTCAAAGAATGTCTCAAAAGTACAAGGAACATCTATTTCTTCATGATAATCATCAATTATAACATTTATTGATTCCATCATGGCTTTGGTTCTGGAATTGAATACTCTATAAGCTCTGCTGTTTGAGGAGTATCCTAGAAATATGCCTTCATCACTTTTAGGGTCCAGTTTTCTTCTTTGTTCACGATCAGCCAGAATATAGCATTTGCTGCCAAACACATGGAAGTACTTCACAGTTGGTTTTCTTCCTTTCCAGAGTTCATATATGGTGGATGAGGTTCCCTTTCTCAAGGTGACCCTGTTATGAACATAGCAGGCTGTATTCATAGCTTCAGCCCAAAAATACATAGGAAGTCTTTTGGCATGTAACATTGCTCTGGCAGATTCCTGTATGGTCCTGTTTTTTCTTTCCACAACTCCATTTTGCTGAGGTGTTATAGGAGAAGAAAACTCATGACTAATTCCTTCTGAAGAACAGAAATCATCAAACTTGCTGTTTTCAAATTCCTTGCCATGATCACTTCTGATTCTGACAATACACCCTTCCTTTTCTCTTTGAATTCTTTTGCACAATTCTTTAAAAACTTCAAATACATCAGATTTTTCCCTAATGAAATTAATCCAGGTGAATCTGGAAAAATCATCCACAACCACATAGGCATATCTTTTTCCACCAAGACTCTCTTCTTGCATTGGTCCCATCAGATCCATATGAAAAAGTTCTAGAACCTTAGAGGTGGTCAGATGTCTTGACTTTGGATGTGACATCCTAGTCTGCTTACCAACCTGACATTCACCACAAACTCTTTCTTCATCAATTTGCAGTCTTGGAATCCCTCTGACTGCCTCCAAGGAGATAATCCTCTTCATACCTCTTAGATGAAGATGGCCAAGTTTTTGGTGCCACAGTTTCACCTCTTTTTCTTCTTTTGCAATGGAACACATAGATGAGAAATTAGTGTTCTCAGGCTCCCACAAGTAACAGTTGTCTTTGGATCTGACTCCTTTCATTACTATCTCTTGTTTGTCATTGATTACAAAACATTCAGATTTTGAGAAATTGACCTTGAATCCTAGATCACACAATTGACTGATACTAATGAGATTAGCAGTCAGCCCTTTTACCAGCAGTACTTCATTCAGACTTGGAACTCCAGGGCAGTCCAAATCACCAACTCCTTTGATTTCACCTTTAGCACCATCTCCAAAGGTCACAAAACTGGTGGTGTGAGGCTTAACATTATTGAGGAGGTTCTTGATTCCAGTTATGTGTCTGGAACATCCACTGTCAAAGTACCAATCTTCCTTTGCAGAGACCCTCAGGGAAGTGTGGGCTATCAGGGCAGTAGCCTTTTTCTTCCATTTAGGAGCATGTGGTACCTTTTTAGACTTAGGTTTGACACCTGAGTTCTGATTAGGGTATCCATGCAATCTGAAGCAGAAGGGCTTTATGTGGCCATATCTCCCACAATGATGACATCTCCATCTTTGGTACCTTTTCTTCATATGTCTCTGTTCCTGATGTTAAGAGTTGTGTTGAGACATCTGTTTTGACATTTGCTTATCAGTACCAGATTTCTTTGCTTCCATAAATCCTAGTCCAGATTTATTTCCCACATTTTGTCCAACCTGAAGGATCTCTTCCAATTTGTCTGTTCTATTTGTCAGCATCTTGGCAGATTTGGTCATTTGATTCAGTTGTGAGTTCAGCAATTGAACTTCTCCTTCTAGATGACTTATAGTTTCAAGGTTTGCCCTTTTTTTCAGCCTCCAGCTTTATGATGAGTTTTGATTGTTTCTCATTCTGCACACAGACTTCAGTACTTCTGATACACAATTTCTTGTAAGTATCAGCCAGTTCTTCAAAAGTCACCTCTTCATCACTGATGTCACTTTCAGAGGTACAAACACCAGTTAAAGCAATAACTAGTTTGGCAGATTCTTCTTCAGAATTACTTTTTGAATTACAGTTAGACCAAGTAAAAGTCATTCCTTTCTTTTGTTTCTTATGAAAGGTAGGACATTCAGCTCGAATATGCCCATATCCTTCACAACCATGGCATTGAATTCCTCTGCCTTGATTTCCCTTCTCTTCTGACCTTGGTCTTCTGCTGGAACTGTCAATGTCAGAGGGAATGTTATGAACATTAGACCTTGACTTTGGATCTATTCTTTTGATGAGTTTGTTGAACTATCTTCCAAGCATGGCTATAGCTTCTGAAATATTTTCTTCACCATCAGTGTTGGACACAAGTGCTATGCTCTTGTTCTTCTTGTCACCATTATCAGTGATCCCCATCTCAAAAGTCTGAAGAGACCCAATAAGTTCATCCACTTTCAACTTGCTGATGTCCTGGGCTTCCTCTATCGCAGTTACCTTCATTGCAAATCTTTTAGGCAAGGATCTGAGAATCTTCCTCACCAGTTTTTCTTCTGACATCTTTTCTCCCAGTGCTCCTGAGGTGTTGGCAATCTCCAAGATGTTCATGTGAAACTCATGAATGGTTTCATCTTCCATCATTTTTGGATTCTCAAACTTGGTAGTCAAGATCTGAAGCCTTGACATTTTTACTTTGGAAGTGCCCTCATGAGTAGTTTTGAGAGTGTCCCAAACTTCCTTGGCCAGTTCATATTGATGTACTAGTCTGAAAATGTTTCTATCAATTCCATTGAACAAGGCATTTAAAGCTTTGGAATTTCCCAGGGCTAACTCATCTTCTTCTTTACTCCAATCTTCCTCAAGCTTCAGACTGATTGTCCCATCTTTCTCAGTTATGGTGGGATAGATCCATCCTTTGTCAGCAGCTCTCCAAGCCTTTTTGTCCAGAGATTTTAAGAAGGCAATCATACGAGGTTTCCAGTAGTCATAATTAGTTCCATCCAGAATGGGTGGTCTATTTCCAAAAACTCCTTCTTTGTCCATAGTGCCAGAAAGTGATATCCCTAGATCTCACCCAGTAATACAGGCAGGGTGCCTGCTCTGATGCCAATTGAAATTCTGGCTGCAGATACTCAATGTCACGTTCAATGTTATGACACCGTATCTGACTTACTATATGACAGTAAATACAAAAACAATAAAGAACACAGTCAATTGTTTACCCAGTTCAGTGTGCAACAACACCTACTCTGGGGGCTACCAAGCCAGGGAGGAAATCCACTATAAGAGATGTTAATTCAGGAATAAACCAACCAGTTTATCTCCTTCACTTAAGACCTACCCAATGCAATTTCAATCTAAGTACAACTTAAACCTGAGTTCCTACTCACTCCCCCTCAATCACAGCAGTGATACATAAAACAATTTGACTAATGAATTGATGAAGACACTCTTCAAAAACATACACTTGATTAAGCTTCACAGCTTTTTAATCAAGCAACACAACCACTCTTGCTTCACAGCTTTGAGTGATACACACAACTAACTTGACTCTGCTTCACAACTTTAGTCAAGAAACATTCAAACACTCTTGCTTCAAAGCTTTGAGTGCTACACAACCCTTACAATTAAAAACCTATTCCAAGTCACTTATCACAATGATAATTGCTTGAAGTACAATAATTAAACCTATACAGTTTACAAATGATCTTTTGACCAAAAAGGGATTACTTGCAAAACAGCAGCTCTGTTGAATATATAGCAGCTACAACTTCAGTTAGGGTTTCCACAAAAACCTAGGGTTAATTCCGTTTGACCTTAAGACTAGGTCACAGGACTTTATTAACCAGGTTAGGGTTGAGCTAGGTTAACCCAAAGAAAACGCAGGATTCTGTTCTGGAAAGACTGAGTTATTTTCCTGAAAAAACTCAGAATTAACCAACCTGCATACCTGTTAGTTCAGAACAGGATGTCTTAACATCTGTTATGACATTTGAGAAACCTGTCTACTGATTTAGGAAAATGTGATCATTTTGCAAAATGCTCAGATACACACTTATAAACATCACTACCTGAATGACAATATTTTTCTGCAAAGGTACCTAATGAATCAGTACAAACTAAACTAGAATGTTATGACATCAGTCATGACATTTCCACACACACACTTGGGTTTTACCAAAAATGCAAGCCAATAACTAAACAACTACACATATTATCACATAACATGTACTTTCTAAGCAGGTTTTATCATCTTCTTGCTATTTATTTTAGTAAAAGATGGCACTCAAGCAAGCTGTGAAAAAACTTCAAGCTCAGAATGCTTAGTTTCAACATATGTTCTTGGAATTATCTAAGGGTCAATACGAGTTGAAGACTCTCATCACATAGGGGAATAAGAAGAAAATTAAAAAGCCATCAGTCTTTCTTAATGCAGAAGATTCAAGGGTCCGATCAAAAGGGATTTAGATTTTGAGGTCCTCCTGAGCGAAGATGATAACCAAGAGAAAGATGACGAGAGTTTGAAAGCTAAATAGAATAACAACCTTGGCTCTGGCCAAGATTCTGATGAAAACTATTCTGCTGAACAGTATTGTCCTGCTAACGACAGATACAAGCAACTGGAAGATCAACTTAATGTTATAGAAATACAGAAAGTGTCTGGGATGGACTTTGAAGAGTTGGGTCTTATCTATAGGTTTATTATCCCTCACAAGTTCAAGGTTCCTACCTTTGCCAAGTATGATGGTGTGTCTTGCCCTAAGCTTCATATGAGATCTTATGTTCGGAAGATTCAACCCTATACTGCTGATAGAAAGTTATGGGTTCACTTATTTCAAGAAAGTCTGTCAAGTACACAACTCGAGTGGTTCTATCAACTGGAGGGAACCAACATTCACACTTGGGAGTATCTGGCTACTACTGTTTACAAGAAATATCAATACAATGTTGACCTTGCACCAACTCGTATGCAATTACAAAGTATGTCCATGGGCTCGGGTGAAGGGTTCAAAGAATATGCCCAAAAATGGAGAGATCTAGCTGGAAGAGTATAACCCCATTTGTCTGACATGGAGTTGGTTGATATGTTCATGGGAACTTTGACAGGGCCATTCATTAACCATCTTATTTGAAGCTCCTACTCTGGTTTCACTGAGTTTATTCTAACTAGAGAACGTGTCAAAAGTGGTATCAAGAGAGGAAAAATTCCAGTGGTTACGTCTTCAAGTGCTGTGAAGAAGACATTCAGTGATAAGAAGGATACCAATGTTGTTTATGGCTATAAGGGTCATGTTAAAAGTGATCGCAACCAATCTGTAGGAGTTGTGTTAATTGCTAATCCTACACATGTTCAATAACCACAACAGGGAAATCAGCGTAGGACAAACGCTCTGAGAAGACAGTTTATGAAGATCAGCATGCCACAGTCTCAGGCATTACAACATTTACTGAAAGTGGAGTTAATAAAATTAAGGGAGCCTCCTCAGAATCCTAACACCTCCTCTCCTTGCTAAAATCCAAATGCGAAGCGTGCCTATCATTCCAATAGTCCTGGGCATGACACCAACAACTGTTGGGCCCTGAAAAAAAATATTCGGGATATGATTGACAACAAAGAAATTGAGTTTGATCCTCCGGAGACTCCAAATGTGATTTCTGCACCTATGTTGAATTATGACAAAGGCATAAGTGCTACTGATGATATTCTTTATGTTGCTATTGTAGGTGAATTAGTTACCCCTATCCCAACTATCAAAGAGAATCTGTTGCAGGCCGGTTTATTTTCGGGGTGTATTGAAAGATGTTATTGTTGCACAACCCAACCCAATGGCTGGAACTTATTGAAGGAAGGCAATCATCGCCTAATGGTTAATCACACAATTCTAGTTGAGAAGATTATGTCTGCTGAGAATCTATTTCAAGATTTATCTATAATATCCGACCCTCCTGTCAGGATCACCTCCAAAGATCCTGTAAGGATTACTACCAATCCAAAAGTTTCTCCTCTGATAATCACCACACCTGGACCTATTTCATATTCCTCGGATAAAGCTATTCTATGGAACTATGGATCTGACGTCTACTACCATATCGTCAAGTAAGAACTACCAACTACTGAAGATGAAAGTGTTAAAACTACTGATTCCAACATTGACAATATCAGTGGGACCAATAAGGTTACAAGAAGAGAAATGGTTTTCTCCCCAGAAATATCTCTGAAGAATGTTGTTGCATTTGTTCGAGTTTCTCCTACCGAGTCAACTGTTGAGGCTCGAGGCAAAGAGAAGATAACAGAGCCTGCCCAAGAAGAGGCACCTAAAGAAGTTGCAGTTGAAGACACCTCTAGGAAAGAGTAGGAGGAGTTTTTGAAGATTACCAGTAAGAGCGATTCCAAGATCGTTGAATAGCTGGGGTAGACCCCATCTAAGATCTTTGTGTTATCCCTGTTATTATGTTATGAAGCCCATGCGTAAGATTTGGTGAAATTCTTGAAGTCTGCTCATGTGCCACAAGAGATTTCTGCCGATCAATTTGAGAACTATGTGGCTAGTTTGACGATTGACAATGCGTTAGGTTTTTCTGATGCTGACCAAACTTCTGAGGGAAGAAATCACAACAAGGCCATGTATGTCTCCATCAAATGTAGGGGCACTAGTTTGGCTCATGTATTGGTTGATACTGGCTCTTCATCGAATGTTCTATCGAAGGGTGCTCTTGACAGACTAGATTATGAAGGGGTTGTACTGAAACCCAGTGATATTATAGTCTAAGCCTTTGACATATCAAAGAGGATTGTACATGGAGAAGTGCATATTCTGATCAAGATAGGTTCGCAAGTCTTTGAATCTACCTTCTATGTGATAGATATCTGGACAACATATTCTTTTTTACTCGGACGTCCTTGGATCCATGGGGCAGGCGCTGTTACCTCGACTCTACATCAAAAGCTAAAATATCTTGTGAACCAAAAGGTTGTTACTGTCTGCGGTGAAGAGGAGTATATGGTTATCGACTTGAACTCATTTTGGTATGTAGAAATGAATGGTGAATTCACTGAGACTCCTTGTCATACTTTTGAAGTTATCCCTCTTGCCTCAACTGAAGACGTCTCTGTCAGTCCCAAAGTTACCAGGGTTCCGCCTAGAATGGCTTCACTGAAATACGCTAAAGCTATTGTAGAAGAAGGTGGTTGTACTACTTGTGGTCAACTTCCCGACATTCCATATAAATCTAAAAAATTTGGTCTAGGTTTCACCGCATAGGGTCAGAGGGTTGTTCATCACACTCGTGTTGGAAGACCATTATTCTGTGTCAGCAACAACAAAGTCAACGTGATAGAAGATGCTGACAGTGATTATGATCTCGACAGCTGGATCTTTCCTACCATCGGCAACGGACCCAACAACTGGAAGACTCAAGACATTATCTCTATCCCCTTTAGTCAGGAGTAATATCTACATTTATGTTTTTTATTGCTTTCAAATTTGGTTATATAATCTTTTAAAAAAATAACTTTAAGCCTTGTGTCTTACCCAGGGCACAACAATTCATTTGTTAAGGGTTGTCATTTCATAAATATATTTTCATTTAATAAAGCATTGGACGTTTTTCATTCAAATTTTGTGCTCTTTGTTTTTATTTTATTTTGATCAATTTCAAATAACTATGTGTTCTTACACACACCCATACAAAATTCTAGATCCACATCCATGCTGGATCCCGTTGATAATGATTATGATATTGCCACTTATGACTTTGAAAATATGATCTACCAAGCCGAAGACGAAGGTGAGGAAGATTATGAAATACCAGGAGAACTTGTCAGACTATTAGTACAAGAGGAAAAAGCTATTCAACCACAGGAAGAGCCGATCGAGGTTGTAAACTTGGGTTCTAAAACAGACAGGAAGGAAGTCAAGATAGGTTCCAACCTAGAGGACAGTGTAAAGAACAGGTTAATACATATGTTGCATGAATATGTTGAGATCTTTGCTTTGTCATACGAAGACATGCCAGGGCTCGATACTGATATTGTGGTTCACCGTCTGCCGATGAAAGAGGGTTATTCTCCAATAAACAGAAGGTTCGTCGCATGTGTCCTGAGATGTCAGAGAAGATCAAGGCCAAGGTTATGAAACAATTTAACGCAGGTTTCTTGGCTGTTACATCGTATCCTCAATGGGTTGTAAATGTTTTTCTGGTACCAAATAAATACGACAAGGTACGTATGTTTGTAGACTACATGGATCTGAATAGGGCAAGCCCCAAAGATGACTTCCCACTTCCACATATTGATGTTTTGGTTGAAAACACCGCTCAGCACAAGGTATTATCCTTCATGGACAGTTTCTCGAGTTATAATCAGATCAAGATGACACCTGAAGACATGGATAAAACTACCTTTGTCACACAGTAGGGCAATTTCTGCTACAAAGTTATGCCTTTTGGGTTAAAGAACATCGGCGCGACATATCACCGTGCCATGGTAGCTTTATTCCATGACATGATCCATCACGAGATAGAGGCCTACGTCGACGATGTGATAGCTAGATCTCAGACTGAAGAAGAGCATCTTGACCATCTACATAAGTTGTTTAAGAGACTGAAGAAGTACAAGATGAGGTTGAATCGGAACAACTGCACCTTTGGGATGAGATCTGGTAAACTCATGGATTTTGTTGTCAGTGGTAAAAGCATTGAGGTTGATGCTGCCAAAATAAAATCTATTTAAGAAATTCCTCCTTCCCGTACCGAGAATGAAGTTAGAGGTTTCTTGGGACGACTGAATTACATTGCTCAATTTATTTCTCATTTGACTACTACTTATGAGCCAATCTTCAAGCTGCTGAAGAAAGATCGAGTAGTAAAGTGGAACGACGACTGTCAGAAAACCATTGACAAGATCAAGGAGTACCTACAAGAACCTCCAATTATGATGCCACCAGTTGAAGGAATACCTCTAATTACGTTCCTAACAGTGTTAGAGAACTCAATGGGGTGTGTACTGGGCCAACATGACGAGCATGGTTGAAAAGAGCATGCAATACACTACCTTAGCAAAAAGTTTACTGACTGTGAAACAAGATACTCACTGCTCGAGAAAACTTTTTGCGCTTTGGCATGGTCTCCTCGCCGACTAAGACAATATATGTTGACACATACCACTTTGTTGATCTTTAAAATGGATCTCATTAAATACATATTCGAGAAGCCATCCCTCTCCGGAAGAATAGCCCGATGGGAAATGGTCTTAACAGAATAAGACATTCAGTACACCACCCAGAAGGCAATCAAAGGAAGTGTACTGGCAGACCATTTGGCTCATCAAGATGTAGATGACTACCAATTTATGAATTTCGAGTTCCCGGATGAGAATATTATGCTAGTAACGGATTATGAAGAACCTGGACCGTATGAAAGACCTGAGCCCGGATCCTGATGGACTATGGTTTTAGACGGAGCTTCTAACGCACTTGGCAACATAATTGGTGATGTAATGATCTCTCCCCAGGGTTTCCATACACCCTTTAATGCAAGACTTTGCTTTTACTGTACAAACAACATGGCCGAATACGAGGCGTGCATCATGGGCATTAGAGCTGCTATTGACTTGAGGATTAAGTTCTTGAATGTATACGGGGACTCAACCCTAGTAATCAGTAAAATCAAGGTAGAATGGGATACTAAGCAACCAAATCTCATTCCTTATGGAGAACATGTGCTTACCTTAATCTTGTACTTTGAGGAAATCACTTTTGAGCACATCCCACGAGAAGAGAATTAGTTGGCAGACACATTAGCAACCATGTCGTCTATGTTTAAAGTCATATGGGACAATGAGGCTCCTAGAATTACCATTGAGAGGCTAGACGAACCGACATATTACTATAAAGTTGACACTAACGGAGTAGAAGAGAAGCCTTAGTTTCATGAAGTGAAAAGATAACTTGAGGCTCAAGAGTACCCCGAGGGGGCATCTATTAACGACGGTGTGATGCGGTGGGAGAACTGACTTGAGGCTTTGTGTTTGTGTTTGCAAATCTTGCAGTTTTGCAAGAGTCGCCACCTACTTTTCTTTTATCCAAAAGGAAAGGTGAAAAAGCACAGGAAAGACCTTTGAGATGTTTTCTTGAGTTCAGGGGGTAGATTATGAAAAGGGAAGGTATTAGCACCCTTTTCATCCATGGTTTTCCATGGGCTCTTAGTTACTTGCTTATATCACTTGCTTTTGTTTGTTTGAAAATACGTTTGGTGTGGTTTTGAAAGTATTTTGTAAAAGAGGCCATTGTTAGGAAATCTTTGTAATGATTCTCGTTCGTAAGAATGTATACAAAGATGTTTGTCTTTCGAAAATGTTTTCAATGTTTGTATGATGTTCTTGAAGTGTGTGTGTTTGTCTTGAAAATAGCAAGGATTGTTTGTTTGAAATGGAGCAAGTAACTAGAATCTATCTACCTACTCAAATATCTTTCCTATGCATTTCTATTCCTTTGACATTGTTGATTTACCATTGATTTGGTAAACAACCCTATATTTGGATGTAAACGGGATGGGTGTGGGTCATCATATAACCATGATAGCAATGTTACCAAATATCTTAGCATTTTTGAGGGACCAAGATCATTTTGTAAAGGAAACTTTTGAATAGCGTCATCGAGGGACTATGATCTTATATTTGTTTTGTTTTTCCAAGATACTTTGCATGCGTAACATGGCCATTTTATTTTAGGCAACCAAGTGGGAGAAACCCTAAGGGTACTTGTGTGAAAAGTGTATTATTTTTCATGCTTTTGATTTTTTCGTGTATTTAGGATTGTCTATTTTGTTGTTTTTATCTTGCCATACACACTTATTTACTAGCATTATATGAGAAGCAAGTAAAAAGCGAAAAGTAAAATCTAAGCTATTACATCACTTTAGAGGGATGGGGGGTACAAATTAACAATAGGGATGAGGTAGAAACTAAAATATAACAACCATATCGAACAATAACGAAGATAATGTAAAAACAGTGCAAAATATAGGAAGAAATGCATTTTGAACCACTATGTGTCGACCCATGCTGCTATGCATCGACACATAGATTTTCCCTGCTCCTGTAAAACAAAAATGACTCAGTATGAGTTAACATATAATGGGATGTGTCGACTCATGCACCCTTCTTGTGTCGATGCGAAACGTGTATGTATCGACTCATAAGCCCTTCTAGCTTCTGCTCTGTGACCTGAACTCAATATGGATCGATGCATGAGGGTTATAGGTCGACTCATACCCTTTTTTTCACTAGGATGGGTCGATACATATTGGTATGTGTCGATGCAAGCTGCATTTTCCTGCCTTAAACATTGTTTTACTGATTGTACAGGTTAGTTTATGGCATATAATGAATAAGCATGAACAACAAATGATTAAATAAGCCTAAACAAGGTGCAGATGGCTAGTTCAAAAAGATATTAAAGTGCTACATCTTGTCTTAAAAATAAACAAATCATTATTGATGTATGATGAGATATCAAGTTAATAAGACTTACCTCTAGACTTCACTTTCTGTTTTGAATCTGAATTTTTTTCCAAATGTGATAAAGATCTCAATGAATTTCCAGAAAGCTACTCCATACTGTTGAAACTAATTTGGATTATACTGTAATGTTTTTGGTGTTTTGAGGATAGCGATGAACAACACTACATGGACTATTTTTTTGGTTATGTTTGGACAGTCTTTAAGGAAGAGTTTGGTTTAAAGGAGAGTTTGTATGGTGGAATGATGGATTGGATTTTCTATTTTGAACAAGAATAGACTTGGTTTTGAAAATGAATCAAGGTTGCACAGAATATTGTTTTTCTGCTCAACAAACAAAAAAAAAACTCTCTATTCTTTCTCTCTAAAACTTTTTCACTTCCAAAAACCAACCCCTTGTCTTGAAAATGTTTCTTCTATTTATAGAGAGGGTTTAATACTTGAGAAAATCAGACTTTTGAAAAAAAATCCCCTGTTATGCCCTTTTTTCAAATTCATAATGACGAGTTTCTTCATGATGAAGAAAGGAGTGAATTAAGGAACTTAGACATGCTTTGCAGGTCTTGTGGATTGCTTCTGATGTTGAGAGATTTTTCTGTCATCTTTGGAACAGATTTCAAGCTTTGAAAGAAGAGAGTGGTTGGAAAAGTGAAACTTTATGCAAATGGAAATGTTGCTTTTGCATTTCTAACCATAAATGGTATCAAGACTTGGAAAAAGCTTCAAATGCTTGTGTAATACACTTAGGGTTTGTGTAATTGTTTGATTATGCATGGATTTGGAGATAACATAGCCTGAAAAGAGAGATTTTGTAGCTTTGGTTGGAGTTTTAGTCAAGTGTTCATCACAAATTCTGCTTTGTAATTCAAGAATGAAGCCCCAACTTCATCTCTTTGATCCTCTCAGCTCAAGAATGATCTCGATGAGTTATTTGACTTTTTGGAAAGATTGGAAACTCCCCTACAACTTTCATGTTGACCACTTTTGTTAAATCAAACTGGAACTTGATGAAAATTGGCCAAGAAGTTGGGATAAAAACCTGACCAAAACTGCTGAAAATTTCTCTAAGTGTTAAATGAAAATGTCATGACTTTATGAATTTATAACTTGAAATCCCAGCATATTTAGGAGAAGTTGTGTAAAGAAATGTTGTAGATATCATGGAGATCTACAACTTTCATGTTGAAAGTTTCCCTTGAACTGTCTTGCATCTTAGTGAAAGAATGGCATGAAGTGATGAAATTATCATGTATAAAGACACTTAGAAAATTTCTAAGTCTTGGAAATCTTGACTTTTCAAGTTGACTTTTGACTTTCTTGATTTCTTGATGATAAAGTTTCATATTTTTGAATGTCATGATGAAATTTGATCCTTGGAATGTAATGTTGACGAAAAAGTCAAAGTTTGACTTTCTAGTATGCAATTGACCATTTTTCCCTTTTGCCAATTCCAAGCCTAAATTGATGTATCAGTGTTGCAAACTTGACGTCTTAGAATATCTTGTGAGAAAATACTTGACAAATGAGAGGGAAAATTTTGGGGTACAACAGACGGGAAATACCTACGGAGGTTCTCAGCCAAGTTCTTCCTGAGTTACGAGGTTCTGTACAAACGCAATCATGATTCGACTCTGATTCGCTGTGTAGACAAGAAGGAAGCGGAGAAAATTATGGAAGATATGCACAAACGTATTTTTGGTACTCACTCCACTGGACATACTATGGATAAGAAGATTCTGAGAGCAGGACGATATTGGTTGACTATGGAAATTGACTACCATCCCCACTCAAGAACTTGTCACAACTGTCAGATCTATGCTGACAAAGTACATGTGCCTTTAGTGCCTCTGAATGTCTTGACTGCTCCATGGCCATTTGCAATGTGGGGCATTGATATGATTGGATAAATCAAGCCTACTGCTTCCAACGGACATTGTTTCATCCTCGTCGCCATTGATTATTTCACGAAGTGGGTTGAAGCGGCCTTGTTTGCCTCTGTTACCAAGAATGTTGTTGCCCAGTTCATTAAGCAAAACCTTATTTGTCAGTATGGCATCCCCGAAAGGATTATCACTAACAATGGTACTAATCTTAACAATATTGTGATCACAGAGCTCTGCACGTAGTTCAAGATCCAGCACCACAAATCTTCTTTGTATCGACCAAAGAAGAATGACGCAGTGGAAGCCGCCAAAAAGAATATTAAGAAGATTATACAGAAGATGAGGGTGACATATAAAGATTCGCACGGGATGTTACCATTTGATCCTCATGGCTATCGCACTTCATCTCAGACATCAACTAGGGAAACCACATTCTCTCTAGTCTACAGTATGGAAGTTGTCCTACCTGTCGAAGTTCAAATTCCTTCTCTAAGGATCATGAAAGATGCAAATTTGGATGAAGATGAATGGATTCAGACTAGGCTGGACCAATTGAATTTAATTGACGAGAAAATATTGGCGGCTGTCTGTCACAGTCATATGTATCAGAAGCGTATGATCAAAGCCTTTAACAAGAAAGTCAAGCATCAGGTACATCAGGCTGGTGACTTGGTAATAAAGTGCATCATTCTACCGCAAGGTGATCCCAGGGGAAAATGGACACCCACTTACGAAGGGACATTTGTAATCAAGAAGATATTTTTTGGAGGTGCTATGATACTGACCACCATGGATGGTGAAGATTTTCTGCACTATGTAAATGTAGACATAGTTAAAAAGATACTACACATAAAAGTGACCCGCTAGGTTGACTGTCCTAGGAAAAAATAAGGGCATCCCAGTAAATCAAAAGGGTTCGGGAAAAAATTATGGATATATAAAGATTGTACACCCAGCAAGTCAAAAACCTGAAAAGGAAGCTTGGATAAAAAAGGGTATCCCGGTGGACTGAAAACCCGAAAGGGCGGTCTAGGAAAAAGTTAGGGATTAAAGCGTACGACTATGTCCTGTGGGATCACTTATAGCAAGCTTCATTACCAACGTCAAGTTAAAATGGTACAGACCAATCCAATCAACTTCTTCCGATAGAAAAAGATGAGATGCTCGAAGACATATGGGCAATAGAAGAGTTAAAAATCGATGAGATTATTTCCACATAGCTATATGTTTTGTTTTTATTTTTTACTCTTTTCATTTTACGACAATGTCCTCTTACTAGGATCTATGTCTCTTTGTACAAACCCGCCTATTTATAGGCAAATTACCAATACAATTACCACTTTTAAATTCAAATTTTTGTTTTACTTTTTCTGTGTTGTTTGCAAAAACGTCTAATGACTAAATTGAATGAACATATGCATATAAATATGATTAATGTTAACAAATATATGCATAAAAACATGAATAAGCATTTGCTCAATACTTTAGGAGTTGGGATAGCGCCTAAGTCCCCACAGGAAAATCACCACAGAATAGTCCCCACAGGATTATCCTCGCAGAGTCATCTTCACAAGATCATCCTCAACAGAGATGCATTCCCCCACAAGTCTAAAATTCTTTCAAGATAGAAATTGGGGAATTTCCCAGTAATTAACCTGATCATACTCCCTAGAAAATCCCCCTAGCGGATAAAGGAGTATGATCTTTTCCCCGACAATATTGCCAACCTATGGAATTCCAATCCCCATCAGAGTATGCTTCCTTAGCACAGTCCACAGGAATTTAATTCCCCAACTGATTTTATTTCTTCAACGCTGCAGAATCCCCTACATAATTCTTTTCTCCAGCAGGGCTCATTTCCTCAGCAGAGTATATTTCTTCAGCAGGGATTATTTCTCCAACAGAATACAGTCTCCCCAATTTGAGTCTATTCCTATGACTACTACGAATCACTAACAAAATTCCCTTCTCCAGCAAAGGGCAATCCAGACAACTATCACCGTAGAGTTTCTAAGAACTCTGAAACCGGACGAGATATCGTTTAACTTTATCCTCCCCAGACGAGTCGGCATCCATATCAGAAACTCGGCCAGATAACACCTCATAAGGTTATCCATCACTTTTATCCCCAGTCAGGCTATATAAGAATTAAATCCCCATTAGAGTGATGAACAACTAATGTTCTTGAACTCTTCTCCCCAAGAAGAATTCATCATCCCCCAGAGGAGTTTCCTCAAATAGCAAGCAGGAATCCCCAGCGGAAACATTCCAGGAAAGATTGAAGATTACACCTCTTCTTCATCCCCAGCAACCATCAGGTATTTATTTCCCCCAATCAAAGATGTTATACAAAGCTGCCAATATGCTTCAATGACATCTCACATTCATACATCATTTATAAAATATCATAGCATATGCATACGACACGCATATAACATTCTCATTTATTCTGAGAACATTATTACGTAATGCATTACATACATCATGACATTGCATACAACTAACTCCGTAACTTTTCAGGTAAAAGTCTACAAACAGATAAATATCATCAACAATGCTCGAACAAGTCCAAGATTAATTCCTGAAACAAGATGGGGAAACTATTTATATGACCAGACACAGCTTTCTTGAAACAAGACAGGGAAACTATCTGCGAAAACAAATTGTAGATCTATTCCTAAAACAGGACGGGGCGACTATCTACATGAACATGTTGAAGATTAACTCCCGAAATAGGATGGGGAAACTATATTTTTATCCTTAGGACCAGGTGGAGATCAATTCTTGAAACAGGACAGGACGACTATCTTTATCACCAGGTGGTATGAATTCCCGAAACAGAACGAGTTTACCAACAAAAACAAAATGTAGATCAATTCCAAAAACAAGACGAGGTTACTATCTACATGACAAACATCTCCCTCAGAGACTAAATCTGATGAGCATCTACTCAAGCACCTTCCCCATAGATTCATTCTGGAAAGCATTCTTCAGATACAATCAAGCGTAGATTCATTCTGATACTTCTATTAACAGTTACTTTTGGTGGCATCTATAAGCCCATCTCCGACAACATTAAGTCATATCTCTAAATGGCATCTGTAAGCCCATTCAAGCAATATTATCAACTGTTGTACCCCAAAATCTTCCCTCCCATTTTTCACAGAAATCACAACCCTAGGGTTTCTCAGATATTCAAGATTGGCTCAGGAATCGATCAGACATATTTTCTCCTGTGGCAATGAACCAACAATTAGGTTTTTTTTGCAATTCTCAAAATAATTGAATTCTCAAAGATCTAATTGGCTTTCACATGTTTTCATGCTTTTTCAAGTTTACTTAAAGGTTACTGTTTGTTCTCAAGGCATATTCATTTGGGACAAGAGATGGGATATAAGATTGTCATTTGGGACATTCATGTTTTTGTTTGATCCAGGTTAACCAGATAATTTGCGTCTGTTAAGACATTTGCTTGTTAATGGAATAAACATTTGCTTGTTTATGGAATACACATTTGTTTGTTTATGGAATACACAATGCGTGTTTATTTGGAATGCAGTCGCAAGATTACATGATCATTGGAATTTAAGTTATCTTGATTGGAATTATTGGTATACAATTTCAATTATCTTAATTAGGAATCTTAAAGAATTAGTGAAGATGCGAAGATAAAATTGCGAGTTATTGACAATAAAGGATTTTAATGGACATCAGAATACCTCATAAGACTTTTTTTCATTTATTCCAAAAGTTGTTACAAAACAATTTATTATTTAAATGCTTTAAGTTTTACAACTTATTGTATTTGAAAAATAAATTAGTACAATTGTTTTAGTATTTCTCTCTAAATTACAAAGAAAAATCTATGCCAAAGGATGACTGAGCTTCCATTGCTTCCATGCTTGCTACAGAATCTCTTACTTCCTCTGCTTTGCCACCATCCAGTTGTGCTCATATGAAAACAAAAGACAGAAAATTAGTTAGTACAGTTAATTGGACATGAATAAGAATCTTCAAAAGAGAAAATGTGTTCATCATTAAAGTTTGCAATTTGGAACCAGAGGGCTATTTTTAATTCATCACGTTTTTATTTTTCTATTTTCAAATCACAAGAAGATTTTTCTTCTTGGTTCACAAAAAGAAGAATTAAAAAATGAAAGCAAAGTTGTCCAATTAAAGAATGCAAGCAATTGTCCAAAGGCAAACAACAGCATGGCCAACACAAATATAACAAACAAAATAATATAAACTGAAGGCAGCAAGGCTGTCCAAACTAGACAGCAGCGCACCAAAAAGCCAACAAGCAACAAAATGGCAAAAAGCATAACATCAAGAACAAAGCAGCATAACAGCAAGAACGAAGCAGCATAACAGCAAGAACGAGGCAGCATAGCAGTAGCAAACAAAACAACATCAGCAAGAAGAAAATATAAACATATGGTAAACTAAGTCAACAAGCAAGAAGAGGCTTGTTCAATAAGCCACTTTTCATCATTTTCCAATTAAATTGCAAAATTTTCAGAAAAAAGCATTTGGCTTAGGGTCATTAAGAGAGGAAGACGAAAGAAGTCACCTAGGGATGCTGCCCTACTGTCACAATTGCACCCGAATTGCTAGAAAAAAATTGCAAGGAAAAGAGCATAAGGAGAACATGCCCAAAGTATTCAAAATTTGGTGGTTTTCCCACCATTTTGAATAAGCTGTCAAACAAGAAACCACATGAATATAACAACAGACAGAGGCTCAAGAGAATAGAGAGAACATTTTATCGAAACTCTCAAAAACTGTCAAAAAACCTTCAAGCTTCCCAACCTCAAACAAACTCTCAAACCATCCACCAAACCTGTCAAAACAATACCAAACTATAAACTAGAAAATTACAAACAAAAACTCCCTGCATATCCCATCAAACATAACCTGCAAACTGTAACAAGTTCAAACAGACAAAATCACAAAACTCACAAAAAACCTGCGACTGAAACAACAACTTGCAAATCTATCAAACCATTCTCAAAAACATTTTCCAAAACCTCCAAAACTATCAAAACCAGTTTTCAAACCTCCAAAAATATTAAGGTTCAAAACTGTCAAACCAAAACAGTAAAACCATTTTAAACTATCAACAAAAAAATTCACAAAGATCCAAACCAGTACCAACTCAGTTCAAACATCAAAACTGTCAAAACTTCCCCCAAACTGTAAAATCCAAACTGTAACCAAAACAAAAAGAAACAAAAAAGTATCAAAATTGTCCAACATCCTCAAACAGTTCAAAACCTTCATAACTAAACTGTACAACAACAAACAGCCAAAACTCCCAAACCATAACCAATATTCAAACCTGTAATACAGTTCAAACCTCAAGAACCAGAAAATCAATCCTCAAAACTGTAAAAAAGTTCAAAAACCAAATGGCCTAAGAAAAATCACAAAGTCTCAAACATCATCAAATCAGTATCCAAACCATCAACATCATCAAATCATCAGCAAACAACATCATCAAATCATCAACAAACAACATCCAACAAAGCACGAAAAATCACAAAGTCCCAAAAGCATCAACATCATCATCATTCAACAAAGAAGATAGAAAAGAAAAGGTTACCAGAAGCGTGCATTCAACCATCATCTCTTCCACCTCACGCCTCCGGGCACCAGGGAGCGCTACGTCCCACCTCACCTTCTCTTTTCATTCCACAAGTATGATTACTTTGTCTCCCTCATAACACTTCCTGCATCTCAAAGCATAGCACAATAGGTCAATAGAAAAAAAAAACATGAACAAAATATGCAAAACTAATGAACTGTTAAGCCAAAAAAAAAAACAGAGTTATACCTTTTCAAAGCAAAACCATTGAAAATCGTGAGGATGTGAGAGAGAGAGCGCTCCTACAACTTGAGGGTGGTGGGAGATCAGAATAAGCATCAATTTCAAACCACTTAGACATAAGTTCCATTTCAGAACCTAGGTTTTCCAGAAAAAGTGTTTCACTCACGAATTTAGAGAAAAAGAATAGGGACAGAGAGGTGAACGAAATAGAGAAGAGATGAAAAGATGAAGGGAGAACGAAGGAGACAATGACGCCGCTCTGTATGAACCACAAACCCTAATCTTTTGTTTCCCTTAATCAAAAAAACATTAAACAAGCTTAAGAGAGCATTGGGCCAATTCTTTTCCAAAACCCTTTAAGCCCACGAAATTGCTAGTCTTTACCCCCCCTTGCATGTTGCTTTGATTCAGCAAATAATAAATGTTTTCTTTGGGCCTAATCTCATCTAAACCCTTAAGCCCATTTTTTTACTTTTAATTTGTTTTTATTTGTTTTGAAATTACTAATAATACTTTTGTACATTTTTTAAGTCTTAAAAATCAATTTTCACTATTTTCTTTTTATAACTTATTTTTATCAATTTGTTACATTTAATAAAAACATCAAAAACATTGATTTAATTAGTTTTCTTTCTTTAAGCTTATAATTAATAAATTACACAAAAAATATAATAAAGTTTTTTAACTTAAATCATTTTCTTTTTAGATTAAGTTTTATTTTTCTTTTTTCAAGTAAATACATACATCTCATACCTCGTTGATTTTATTTCATAAATTGTCGTAGCTTTGTATTAAATCGCACAACAATTCGATTTGGTTGTATTATTTGGACATTGCTATTTTTATGTGATTCATCCCCATTTGTAATAATTGTACCCCCATTCCCGGATATTTTTGTAATAGCTTAGAATTTTAATTCCCGCAATTTATTGCTTTCTATATAATGTGTAGTAATTAGGCATGTATGGCAAGATTCAAAAATCAATCGCTAGATGACCTAATCCAAGAATAAATAACTTGAAATCAACACACTTTCTCACACGCGCACCTCTAGGGTAACCTCGCTTGTTGCCTCAGAAATACAATCATGTCCCTCGAATGTGAGACACTCTAGCAAATGACCCTTCGATAAACAAAGATCATAGACTCACGATGACCCTCGATGTTGCCTTCAATTAAAACGATCTCGTCCGCTACAAAATTGCTAGAGCGTCTCACAAGTTGCTTTAAGTGATTGTAAAATTGACCTGCGCCTGTCCCTTCACATTCAATGATGGGGCTTCTTACCAAATCAATGGTAAGATAGCACCATTAAAAGGAAGAAGAAAAGAACAACTTAAGACCCTTTCGAGTAGATAGATTTGCTCTTAGTTACTCGCTTGCTCATGACAAAAACTTTCACCCCTACACTTTCATTTCAAAACATTTTTCGAAACAAAACATTTTGTATACGTTCTTATAGAGACGAGAACCATTGCAAAACCTCTTTCCAAAACACTTTTCAAAACATGATTCACAATCACATCTTTGAACCATTTTTCGAAACAAAACTTTGTATACGTTCTTATAGAGACGAGAACCATTACAAAGAAATTTTCCAAATACTTTCAAAACCCACACCACAAGCACACAATCAAACAAAAGCAAGTGATCTAAAACGAGTAACTAAGATCCCATGGAAAACCATGGATGAAACGGGTGCTAACACCTTCCCTTTTCATAATCTACCCCCCGAACCCGAGAAAATTCTCGAAAGGTCTTTCCTGTGCTTTTTTACCTTTCCTTTTGGATAAAAGAAAAGTCGGTGGCGACTCTTGCTAACCACACAAGTGCGAACGAAATGCAAAACCTCAAGTCAGTTCTCCCACCGTATCACAGAACTGGCGACTCTGCTGGGGATCAAAATAAAAAGTGGGGTTACCTTAGTGTTTTAGATCACCTTTACATGCTTATCTTGCTTGACTTGTATGCTTTATATTTTGGTTCTATTGTTTGGGTTTGAATCCTCTACCCAGATTTGGGGCACCTTTTTAGGTAAATAGCAATAGATTGTGGAGACTGTACAGCATAGACCGATATGGTTGAAACAATAGCTATGTTAGTGTGACGTATTTGTGGGTACCGGTATCCCTTATGGTGAATCTAGGAGAATACGGGGCCGCTGAGTGGCGTCGTGAAGCCCTAATAACCTTAGAACCCTAATTGAACAAACTTGGCCATTAGGACGTAGTGAGGTAACCAGTTTCGGTGTAAAGCTGAAAATTGGTTGACACTCGATACTACACTCCTTGAGGCTAGACTTTTGGGATATCTCGGCTGCAAGAAAAGATTGATTGTGCTGAGACAATGCCTAAAAGAAAGGTCGGTGATATTGAGACCCTTTAGAACCCGATCTTTATTTTTAGGACAGGTTGAGCCCACTAAAACTTCAAGAGGGTACTTACCTACAAACTCATGCAAGCCTGAAACATAGGGATCTGTTTGTTGTGTGTATATATGTTTTCTTGTACATAAACATCATAAACATCATCAACATCATATGCATGCTCACTAACCATTTCAAGGATTTAGAAATTTATCTTTGTTTTTGTTTTGTAGGAAATGAATCTTCTCTGAAGAAACACCATTCGAATCAGCTTTGTAAAAACACATCCTCAACTTCAAGAGCTAGAATCAAGAGTGCCGGGGGATTCTCCTTTTACCAAGAAGTATGGTCGACTTCTCAGCTTGGCTACATCCAACTTCCAAGAAGAGATGATGTGTGTACTGTTCTAATTCTTTGATCCCGTACATCATTGTTTCACTTTCCCGGACTATCAGTTAGTACCAACATTGGAAGAGTTATGTCTGCTCTTAGGGATGCCCGTGCTTAATCAGATATTATTCACCGGTCTAGAAGGGATTCCAAAACCCGAAGTTATCGCTGAAGCTTTACATATGAAGAGGGCCGACGTCACAGCCAATTGGGAGACAAGAAGTGGGGTTAAAGGATTTTTAGCTATGTTTCTGTTGGAAAAAGCTCGTTCGTTCTGGGATGACATGGATTTCCAAGCTTTCGAAGAAGTGTTAGCTCTCCTCATTTATGGTTTGGTTCTGTTTCCTAACTCGGACCAATTCATAGACGTTAATGCCATCAAAGTCTTTCTCTATCACAATCCTATACCCACCTTGCTAGGAGATATCTTGCATTGTCTTCATACTCGTACCATGAAGAAAAGAGGTACCCTTTTGTGTTGTATACCTCTACTTGCTAAATGGTTCACTTCACACCTGCCTCAGTCAGCATTGAAGAACGAGCAAAGATTGACTTGGTCTCAAAGGATGATGTCTCTCACCCACTCTGATATTAGTTGGTGTTCAAGATCCTTGGAAGATATCTCTATCATCGACCGCTGTGGTGAGTTCCCTAATGTACCTCTGCTAGGTATTAGGGGAGGTATCACCTACAACCCGTGCTTAGCTCTTCTGCAGTTTGGGTATGCCTGAAGGGACGGCCCTCATGAGATGCTCGTCCGAGGTCTGGTTTTTTACTATGACAAAGAAGACCAAGGTTACCGCCAGAGGTTTACACGTGCTTGGGGAATGGTGAACAAAGTGGATAGTAGGACTTTGGGACATAAAAACTCTATCCCTCTCGAGCCTTACCTTAAGTGGGTACGGGCTCATGCCCAGAGTCTCTTAATGCCTTACCCTTCCATACTTCCTGTCATCATTGAGCATGTTATTGAAGGAGACGTCCCGTACATCGTTCTTCATCCATACATGCCTACCTCTCTCGAAGACTTGCAGAAAGCCTGGATTCAGTTGAAGGAAGAGCGAGACACCTTTGAAACTTAGTACTACGCCAGTGAGAAGAAGGTTCTGGAGCTCACCAAACTGCTTCATGAAGAGAAGAATCTGAATACTTACATTGCTCCAAAAAGGATATGTTCGGTCTTTTTGTCTTGAGAATTTTGCTGTAGTTTAGTTTCTTTCTCTGTAAGCTCGAGGAGGCATCATGTATTCAAACTTGGTTTTAATTAATATGACGTGCGTTCTTTTCGGTTTGGGCAAATTTAAATCTTCTAAATTTCCTTGAAATCATTTTCATATCGCATATTCATTCATCATATGCATAAGCAGGTCTTCACACCAAGTTTCCTCATCCCTCTGCTGTTTATTTCAGCAACATGGATCTTGAACAAACGGTTAAAGACTTACAAGCTCAGAATGCACAATTTCAGCAGCTACTCTTGACTTTGGCCAAAGGGCAGGAGGAGATCAAGACTTTGCTGAAGAAGGAAAAAGAGAAAAAGAAGAAGAAGAGAGCTGGTGTGGCTATCTTAGGCATAAGAATTGAAGGACAAGTCAGATGGACTTTGGATTTCCCCTCAACATTTGATGAAGGGGTAATAAAGGGAAAGGAAACTGCAGTGCCATCTGATTCTGAGGAAGAAGAAGAAGAAGAGGATGAAGACTATTCTGAACAGCAGTACCCTCCAGCCGATGACAAATACAAGAATTTGGAAGAACGTCTAGCTGTCATGGAGATACAGAGAGTGTCTGGGCTGGATTTTGAAGATTTAGGGTTGGTGTCTGGAATAGTTATCCCTCTGAAATTTAAAGTACCTCTGTTTTCTAAGTACGATGGGGTGTGTTGCCCAAAGATGCACCTACGATCTTATGTCAGGAAAATACAACCACATTCTTCTGACAAAGACCTGTGGGTCCACTTCTTCCAGGACAGTTTATCGGGGACGCAGTTAGATTGGTTTTACCAGTTGGAGAGGTCTGATGCGCACAACTGGGAGGATTTGGCAGCCGCCTTTTACAAGTAGTATCAATATAATGTGGACTTAGCATTAACCCGTACACAACTACAGAGCATGGGCATGGTCTCCAATGAAGGCTTCAAGGAGTATGCCCAGAAATGGAGAGACTTGTAGGGACGAGTACAACCACCTCTATCTAAGAGGGAGCTAGTAGATATGTTCTTGGGAACTCCGTCAGGGCCTTTCTTTAATCACCTGATAGG
The DNA here is from genome assembly GCA_948472305.1 of Vicia faba. NCBI lineage: Eukaryota > Viridiplantae > Streptophyta > Magnoliopsida > Fabales > Fabaceae > Vicia > Vicia faba. The sequence goes on along the minus strand of OX451735.1, from coordinate 453,080,011 downwards.
AAGCTCTTCCGTGGGGTTCACTGAGTTGATTCTAACTGGTGAGAGAGTTGAAGCCGAAATCAAGAGCTGGAAAATTTAAAAAGATGCATCTACTTCTGCTGCCATCAAAAAGACTTTTCCAGCAAAGAAAGTAGTCTCAGCTGTCTATTCCCAAAGAGGTCAAGGAAGAGTTGAGCGCCGACCAACGGTGGGGGATGTAATGATTCAGAAGTCTGCAGCTGATCAACCTAGAAACAATTAACCCAGAACCAACCAAGCAAGGGTGGAAAGGCCTATACGGAAATTCACCCAGATAAACATGACTCCTGCTCAGGTTCTACCCCATCTCTTGAAGTTAAACCTTGCTAGTCTGAAAGAGGCCCCGAAAAATCCGAATACAGCTTCTCCTTACTACCATTCGAATGCCAAGTGTGCTTATCATTCAGGGAGTATAGGGCACGACACCAACAATTGTTGGGCCATGAAGAATAAGATTTGGGATTTAATAGACGCTAAAGAAGTGGAATTCGACGCCCCTGAAAAGCCGAATGTAATCTCTGCTCCAATGCCAAGGCATGGCCACAATGCCCATGCTGTTGAAGAAGATCTTTTTGTTGCTACTGTTAATGATTTGATAACTCCACTACCGATAATCATGTTGAATTTGCTGAAGGCTGGGATTTTCCCAGGTTGTGAAGAAGATTGCTGCCTTTGTTCATCCTTACCAACCGACTGTCCATTATTGAAGTTAGGCATCTAACGCCTAATGGAATACCAAGAAATCCTTTTGGAGAAGACTCCTGTTATACCGACTCCTGTCAATGATATTTCAATAATTACCATATCTGCCAATCATTCTAAGGTCTCCAAAAGACCTATTAAGATTACATCCGATCCGAAGATTGCACCTTTGAAGATAACCATGTCCTGGCCCGTCCTATACAAGTCCGACAAGTCAATATCGTGGAACTATGGTGGAGAAATCTACTACCACGGTATTAAACAAATTGAATCAACTGAAGAGAGTTCTGATGAAGAGACTTCCGACATTGGAAACATTGCCGGAACGAGCAAAATTACCCGCAATGGAAGAATTTTCTCTCCAGAGATTTCCCCTCCAAAGGAAATCTTTGGACCCTCAGCTATTCCTAAGGTTACCCCTGCACCGGTAAACATATCTGCGAGAACTCCAATTATTGAAGAAGTTGCAACCCCCATGGTTATCCCCTCTGCTGCTACTGATGTTCGAGGGAAAGGGATCCAAGAAGATCCCGTCAGGCCGAGGGCTCAACCGTTGATCATCCCTGAAACCTCTCAAAAAGAAATGGAGGAAATTTTGAAAATAATCAAGAAAAGCGATTATGATGTCGTGGAACAACTGGGGAAAACCCCCTCAAAGATCTCTATGTTGGCCCTTTTGCTTTGTTCAGAAGCTCATGCTAAAGCTCTGATCAGATTCTAGAAGACGGCCCACGTGCCACAGGAAACCTCTGCCGATCAGTTCTAGGAATGTGTAGCTAGCTTAACAGCTGACAATGGTCTAGGGTTCTCCGATGCTGATTTAACATCCAAAGGGAGAAAACATAATGACGCTTTGCATGTCTCGGTGGAATGCAGAGGGACAACCCTAGCACACGTACTGGTAGACACTGGTTCGTCTATAAATGTCTTGCCAAAGAAAGCCTTGGATAGACTAGATTGTGAAGGCTTAACCCTGAAACCAAGCAATATCATTGTCAGAGCCTTTGATGGTTCTAGAAGGATGGTCCACGGGGAGGTGGACATCCCGATTAAGGTGGGAACTGAAACCTTCAACTCTACATTTTATGTGATGGACATCCGTCCTCCTTATTCTTGCTTGTTGGGAAGACCCTAGATTCACAATGCTGGAGTCGTCACTTCTAATCTGCATCAAATGCTCAAGTGCCATGTCCAGGGGAAAATTATAATTGTTCATGGCGAAGAGGAATACATGATAAGCCATCTAAATTCTTTCCGTTATGTAGAATTGGATGGTGAATTCATCGAAACCCCTTTTCAGCATTTTCAAGAGGTAGCTCAGGAGATTGAGGAAACCAAAACAGTGGCTTCTGTGCCTATGATTACCAGACCTCCGCCTCGGATGTCGTCTCTCAAAGATGCAAAGGCTGTGATTGAAGAGGGAGGATCCACAATTTGGGGGAACTTCCCGACTTTCCCCACAAATCAGACAAATTTGGCTTAGGGTTCACCTCAGCTGGTCAGAAGGCCGTGCGCCACGCCCGTGCTGGAGGGCCACCAGTATAGATCACCCCTCATGGAGTCAATGCTTTGGAGGATAGTGAAGGGGGGAGCAACTTAGAAGACTGGATTTTCCGTACTGTTGACGGAGGGTTATGCAATTGGGAAGAAAAAGACTTTGTTTCAATTACTTTCATACCGCAGTAATTTGTCTTTCAAACATTTCTGTTGGCCTGTAATAATTCTCAAACAATTTGTACTTTTTCAACCTTGTGTCTTACCCGAGGCACAAAGGTCCATTTGTAAGGGTTCTTATTTTTCATCTTCATATGCCATTTAATGAATCATGGACGTTTTTCATACAAAATTTTGTGTTCATTGTCTTTATTTTTATATTTTATTTGTTTAAAGGTGGTTATACCCTTACACACACCCACACTCACAAATGCAGGTACCCTTCCATTCCGAATTCCATGGGTAACAATTCTGCTATGACCTTCAGTGACTCTGTAGATCTGGTCTACCATGTTGAATACGAAGGTGAAGAAGACTGTGAAGTGCCGGGAGAATTGGCTAGACTACTAGAACAAGAGGAAAGGGCTATTCTGCCTCATGAAGAGCAGTTGGATACGATCAACTTGGGAACTGAGGAAGACAGAAAGGAAATCATAGTGGGTGCCAATCTAGAGTCGAGTGTCAAAAAGCGCCTAATTTAGCTGTTACGTGAATATGTTGAGATCTTTGCCTGGTCATACGAAGACATGCCGAGACTTGATACAAACATTATGGTTCACCGTCTACCCACAAGAGAAGACTGTCCATCAGTCAAGCAAAAGGTCCGTCGCATGAGACCTGACATGTCTGAAAAGGTCAAAGCCGAAGTTGTGAAGCAGTTGAATGCTGGATTACTTGTTGTTACTTCCTATCCATAATGGGTTGCTAACATTGTGCCCATGCCTAAGAAGGACGGCAAAGTGAGAATGTGCGTGGATTATAGAGACTTAAACATGGCCAGCCCTAAAGATGATTTCCACTACCGCACATTGACATCTTGGTTGATAATACAGCTCAGCATAAGGTATTTTCTTTCATGGATGGATTCTCGGGCTATAACCAGACCAAAATGGCACCCGAGGACATGGAGAAAACTACTTTTGTTACACAGTGGGGTACGTTCTGCTACAAAGTGATTCCATTCGGATTAAAGAATGCAGGGGAAACCTATCAATGCGCCATGGTAGCTTAGTTTCTTGATATGATACATCATGAGATAGAGGTCTACGTAGATGACATGATAGCCCGATCACAAACTGAATAAGAACACCTCGACCACTTGCAAAAGTTGTTTGTCAGGTTAAAGGAGTACAATCTAAGGTTAAACCCTAACAAGTGCACATTCGGAGTCCGGTCTGGTAAACTCTTGGGTTTCATTGTCAGCAACAAAGGCATTGAGGTTGATCCTGCCAAAGTCAAAGCTATACAAGAAATGCCCGCTCCTCGCACTGAGAAGGAGGTCAGAGGTTTCTTGGGACGCCTAAACTACATTGCAAGGTTCATTTCTCACCTAACATCTACCTGTGAACCAATCTTCAAGCTACTGAAGAAAGATCAGTTGGTTAAATGGAATGATGACTGTCAAGTTGCTTTCGATAATATCAAGGAGTATTTGCTAGAGCCTCCTATCTTGATGCCACCCGTCGAAGGAAGACCGCTAATCATGTATCTGACCGTCTTAGAAAATTCAATGGGGTGCGTATTAGGGCAGCATGACGAGTCTTGCCGAAAAGAGCATGCCATTTATTACCTTAGAAAAAAGTTTACCGACTGTGAAACAATATATTCACTGCTCTAGAAAACTTGTTGTGCTTTGGTATGGGCTGCTCGCCGGCTAAGGCAGCACATGTTGACTCATACCACTTTGCTGATATCTAAGATGGATCCGATCAAATATATCTTTGAGAAGCTTGCTTTGTCTGGAAGAATAGCTAGATGGAAAACGATCCTCACAGAGTATGACATACAGTACATGACCCAAAAAGCTATAAAGGGGACTGTACTAGCTGATCATCTGGCTCATCAAGTTGTCGAAGATTACCAATCCATGAGGCTCGACTTCCCCGAAGAAGACATTATGACATTGGACAACATTGAAGATTTCAGACCGTATGAAGGACCTGAACAAGGATCCTGATGGACCCTATACTTTGATGGTGCTTCCAATGCACTTGGCAACGGTATCGGCGCGGTACTCATATCCCCAGAAGGTTGCCATACACCTTTCACAGCTAGACTTTGCTTCCACTGTACCAACAACATAGAAGAGTATGAAGCTTGCATCTTTGGACTCAAGGCTGGAATAGACTTGGGAATCAAATCCTTAGATGTGTTTGGGGACTCAGCTTTGGTTATCAGTTAAATCAAAGGAGAGTGGGACACTAAACATCCCAACCTCATCCCTTACAAAGAACATGTCTTGACATTGCTACCACATCTCGAGCAGATTACCTTCGAGCACTTCCCGTGAGAAGAAAATCAGCTAGCAGATGCTCTAGCTACAATGTCATCCATGTTTAAACTTAATTGGGACAACGAGGCTCCCCAGATAACCATTGAACGGATGGACGAACCCGCACATTTTCACGAGATTAATACCGAAGAAGTAGTGGACCGACCTTGGTTTCACGAAGTCAAAAGGTATCTCGAGGCTCAAGAATATCCTGAAGGAGCTTCAGTCAACGGCAAAAAGTTCTTAAGGATATTCTCAGCTAAGTTCTTCCTGAGCAATGGTATCCTATACAAGCGCAATCATGATTGCATTCTACTCCGTTGTGTGGACAAGATTGAAGCTGAACAGATCATGGCTGAACTGCACAATGGTACCTTTGGAACTCACTCTAGCGGGCATACGATGGCTAAGAAGATTCTAAGGGAAGGCTACTACTGGTCTACCATGGAAGTTGACTGCTATTAGTATTCCAGAACTTGTCACAAATGTCAGATTTATGCAGACAAGGTATATATACCTCCAGTTCCTCTCAACGTATTAACAGCTCCTTGGCCATTCTCTATGTGGGGAATCGACATGATTGGAGAGATCAAGCCTAGAGAATCCAATGGACACCATTTCATTTTGGTGGCCATTGATTACTTCACAAAGTGGGTCGAAGCAGCTTCCTTCGCATCCTTTACAAAAAATGTTGTTGCCCGCTTCATCAAGCAAAACCTCATTTGTCGGTACGGTATCCCCAAAAGGATCATCACTGAAAATGGTACAAACCTTAACAACACTATGATCACCGCCTTATGCGAGCAGTTCCAGATTCAACATCATAATTCATCTCCCTATCGGCCAAAGATGAACGGTGTTATCGAAGCTGCAAACAAAAATATCAAAAAGATGAGGTTCAGATTCCCTCCTTGAGAATCATGAAGGATGCTGGTTTGAGTGAAGACGATTGGATCCAAACCCGACTTGATCAGTTAAATTTGATTGACGAGAAGAGACTTACTGCTGTTTGCCACGATCAGACGTATCAAAAACGGATGATCAAAGCTTTCAACAAGAAAGTCAGGCGCCAAGTGTATCAAGTTGGAGATCTTGTGATCAAGCATATCATCTTGCCGCAAAGTGATCCCAGGGGAAAGTGGAATCCTACCTAAGAAGGACCATTTGTGATCAAGAACATCTTTTCTGGTGGGGAAATGAGTTTAACCACCATGGACGATGATGATCTGCCGCACCCTGCGAACGCATACATAGTCAAAAGATACTACGCATAAGAGACCCGCTAGGTTGATATACCTAGGCCAAACAAGGGTATCCCAGTGAATCGAAAACCCGAAAGGGCGGTTCAGGCAAAAATTAGGGATAAAACAAAAAAAATGTGTACACCCGACAAGTTGAAAACCCGAAAGGGTGACTTGGGAAAAAAAGGGTTTCCTGGTGGACTGAAAACCCGAAAGGGCGGTCCAGGCAAAAGTTAGGGAATTAAAGCGTATGACTATGTCTCTTCGGATCACTTCAAGTACAAATCTCTTCACAGACAAAATCTGAGGCTTCTGATCAATCCAATCATCTTCGGACGAAGCAACGAATGGACAAGATATTCAGAGATACAAAGGCTATAGCAGAATAGGAACCCCATGGAATTATTACACTTAGCCATCTTTCTTTGTATAAATTTTTCTCATTTTTTATGACACCATCCTCTTACTAGGATGTTTGTCTCCTTTGTACAAAACACATATTTAAAGTAAATACAAAGATATCTCTTTCAAAGTACAGAAAACTATTTGCCTTTTTCTTTACACTTGTGTTTTATTTGCAAAAACGTCTAATGATTCATTAATGAACATATGCATTTGAACATAATTACTGTTTACAAATAAACAAGATGAAAAATAGTAATTACTGACAGGTAAAAAGATTAGGAAAACGTCTTTAGGCTATTCCATGAGCAATCTCTACAACACGTTATTAAGATCCCCCAGTGGAGCCAAAATTTTGGACTAAAGATCCCCAGCGGAGATGAGACTACCCACTACCAATCCCTAGCGGTGTTGAAACTTCCAACCCACAGTGGAAATCATCCAGTTTCTCCAGGTTTCCCCATCAACTTGTCTTAAAGCTTGAAAATCAACCAGTTAACGATTAACTTTTTGTTTCTCCCCAACCTAGGGTAACTCCCCAGTAAAGTGGTAGACGACCAAAACTCCTGAACTCCCCAGCGGAATTAAGATTTTCCCCACAGAGTTTTCATTACAAGATAAGCTTTTTCCCCACAAAGTTTTATTGCTTCTTGACAGAATGAAGACTCCCGTCAGTAATCCCCAGTAAAAGTCATTAAAATTCTCTGGATTCCCCAAGCAGATTCCTCAAGAAGTATATGGCATTACTCTCACAGCGGAATCCTCAGCAGTCAAGGATTTATTTTCCGTGGCAGCAGTCAAGGATTTATGTTCCTCAACAATACAACAAATCAGCTTACATGTGCATACATTACATCATAAACAAGGATAAAACACATTTATTGCATCATACATTTCATGCAACATAACTTTGTGTTTCAGCTAACATTCTACCCTTTTCAGGATAAGATTAACAGTTATCTTTAACAAAATATCCACAGATTACTGATACAGTACAAATATGTTCTAGACACGGAAGCCATTCTGTCACTCATTCAAATCTCAACTTCAGATACAGTACAGATACACTCCATACACAAAAGTCATTTTGATACTTAATCAAATTCCAAGTTCCGATACAGTACAGATACACTCCAGACACAAAAGTCATTTTTTACTCATTCAGAATTAATTTCGAGATACAATACAGATACACTCCAGAAACAGAAGTCATTCTGTCATTTATCCAGATTCAAATTCAGATACAGTATAGATACACTCCAGACACTGAAGTCATTATGTCACTCATTCAGATTCCAAGTACCGATACAGTCCAGATACGCTCCAGACACGGAAGCCATTTTGTCACTCATTCAGACTTAATTTCGAGATACAATACAGATACACTCCAGACACGGAAGTTATTCTGTCGCTTATCCAGATTCCAAGTACAGATATAGTTCATATGCGTTTCAAATACAGACACCATTCTGATGCTTATTCTGTCAATTTACAACCAAACATTCTTGGATGGCATCTGCAAGCCCATCTCCGACAAGATTCGGTCACCTCTCCAAATGGAATCTTTAAGCCCATTCCCTCGATTGCACTTTTGTCGAGTGCAAATTTATGGGAACTCTAGTGTCCAATCGTCTTTTACCTTCGAGTCACGAACGACAAAACTCGCCGATCTAGCTCTTCAGGTTCAAGAAGATTGAACAGGGGCAGTTGTTGTACCCCAAAATTTGCCCTCCCATTTTTCATAGAAATTACAACCATAGGGTTTCTCAGATATTCAAGATTGGCTCAGGAATCGATCAGACAGATTTTCTCCTGTGGCAATGAACCAGCAATTAGGTTATTTTTTTGCAATTCTCAAAATAATTGAATTCTCAAAGATCTAATTAGCTTTCACATGTTTTCATGCTTTTTCAATTTTACTGAAAGGTTACTGTTTGTTCTGAAGGCATATTCATTTGGGACAAGAGATGGGATCTAAGACTGTCATTTGGGACATTCATGTTTTTGTTTGATCCAGGTTAACCAGATAATTTGCGTCTGTTAAGACATTTGCTTGTTAATGGAATAAACATTTGCTTGTTTATGGAATACACATTTGTTTGTTTATGGAATACACAGTGCGTGTTTATTTGGAATGCAGTGGCAAGATTACATGATCATTGGAATTTAAGTTATCTTGATTAGAATTATTGGAATACAATTTCAATTATCTTAATTAGGAATCTTAAATAATTAGTGAAGATGCGAAGAGAAAATTGCGATTTATTGACAGTAAAGGATTTTAATGGACATCAGAATACATCATAAGACTTTTTTCCATTTATTCCAAAAGTTGTTACAAAACAATTTATTATTTAAATGCTTTAAGTTTTATAACTTATTGTATTTGAAAAATAAATTAGTATAATTGTTGAGTATTTCTCTCTAAATTACAAAGAAAAATATATGCATAAGGATGACTGAGCTTCCATTGCTTCCATGCTTGCTACAAAATCTCTTACTTCCTCTGCTTTGCCACCATCCAGTTGTGCTCATATGAAAACAAAAGACAGAAAAATAGTTAGTACAATTAATTGGACATGAATAAGAATCTTCAAAAGAGAAAATGTGTTCATCATTAAAGTTTGCAATTTGGAATCAGAGGGCTATTTTTAATTCATCACGTTTTTATTTTTCTATTTTCAAATCACAAGAAGATTTTTCTTCTTGGTTCACAAAAAGAAGAATAAAAAATGCAAGCAAAGCTGTCAATTAAAGAATGCAAGCAATTGTCCAAAGGCAAACAGCAGCATGGCCAAAACAAATATAACAAACAGAATAATATAAACTGAAGGAAGCAAGGTTGTCCAAACTAGACAGCAGCGCGCCAAAAAGCCAACAAGCAGAAAAATGGCAAGCAGCATAACAGCAAGAACGAAGCAGCATAACAGCAAGAACAAAGCAGCATAACAGGAAGAACGAGGCAGCATAGCAGTAGCAAACAAAACAGCATCAGCAAGAAGAAAATATAAACATATGGTAAACTAAGTCAACAAGCAAGAGGAGGCTTGTTCAATAAGCCATTTTTCATCATTTTCCAATTAAATTGCAAACTTTTCAGAAAAAAGCATTTACCTTAGGGTCATTAAGAGAGGAAGAGGAAAGAAATCACCTAGGGATGCTGCCCTGCTGTCACAATTGCACCAGAATTGCTAGAAAACAAAACTGTAAGGAAAAGAGCATAAGGAGAACATGCCCAAAGTATTCAAAATTTGGTGGTTTTCCCACCATTTTGAATAAGCTGTCAAACAAGAAACCACATGAATATAACAGTAGACAAAGGCTCAAGAGAATAGAGAGAACATTTTATCAAAACTCTCAAAAACTGTCAAAAAACCTTCAAGCTGCCCAACCTCAAACAAACTGTCAAACCATCCACCAAACCTGTTAAAACAATACCAAACTGTAAACTAGAAAATCACAAACAAAAATTCCCTGCATCTCCCATCAAACATAACCTGCAAACTGGAACAAGTTCAAACAGACAAAATCACAAAACTCACAAAAAACCTGCGACTGAAACAACAACTTGCAAATCTATCAAACCATTCTCAAAAACATTTTCCAAAACCTCCAAAACTATCAAAACCAGTTTTCAAACCTCCAAAAATATTAAGGTTCAAAACTGTCAAACCAAAACAGTAAAACCATTTCAAACTGTCAACAAACACATTCACAAAGATCCAAACCAGTACCAGCTCAGTTCAAACATCAAAACTGTCAAAACTTCCCCCAAACTATAAAATCCAAACTGTAACCATAACAAAAAGAAACAGAAAAGTATCAAAACTATCCAACATCCTCAAATAGTTCAAAACCTGCATAACCAAACTATACAACAACAAACAGCCAAAACTCCCAAACCATAACCAATATTCAAACCTGTAACACAGTTCAAACCTCAAGAACCAGAAAATCAATCCTCAAAACTGTAAAACAATTCAAAAACCAAATGGCCTAAGAACAATCACAAAGTCTCAAACATTATCAAATCAGTATCCAAACCAACAACATCATCAAATCATCAGTAAACAACATCATCAAATCATCAACAAACAACATCCAACAAAGCACGAAAATCCACAAAGTCCCAGAAGCATCAGCATAATCATCATTCAACAAAGAAGATATAAAAGAAAAGGTTACCAGAAGCGCACATTCAACCATCATTTCTTCCACCTCACACCTCCGGCCACCAGGGAGCGCTACGTCCCACCTCACATTCCCTTTTCATTCCACAAGTATGATTACTTTGTCTCCCTCATAACACTTCCTGCATCTCAAAGCATAGCACAATAGGTCAATAGAAGAAAAAAAGAACAAAATATGCAAAACCAATGAACTGTTAAGCCAAAAAAAATAGAGCTATACCTTTTCAAAGAAAAACCACTGAAAATCGTGAGGATGTGAGAGAGAGAGAGAGAGTTCTCCGGCAACTTGAGGGTGGTGGGAGATTAGAATAAGAATCAATTTCAAACCACTTAGACATAAGTTCCATTTCGGAACCTAGGTTTTCCAGAAAAAGCGTTTCACTCACGAATTTAGGAAGAAGAATAGGGACGAAGAGGTGAACGAAATAGGGAAGAGATGAAAAGATGAAGGGAGAATGAAGGAGACAACAACACTGCTCTGTACGAACCACAAACCCTAATCTATTGTTTCCCTTTATCAAAAAAACATTAAACAAACTTAAGAGAGCATTGGGCCAATTCTTTTCCAAAACCCTTTAAGCCCACGAAATTGCTAGTCTTTACCCCCCCCTTGCCTGTTGCTTTGATTCAGCAAATAATAAATGTTTTCTTTGGGCCTAATCTCATCTAAACCCTTAAGCCCATTTTTTTCCTTTTAATTTGTTTTTATTTGTTTTGAAAATTACTAATAATACTTTTGTACATTTTTTAAGTCTTAAAAATCAATTTTCACTATTTTCTTTTTATAACTAATTTTTATTAATTTGTTACATTTAATAAAAACATCAAAAACATTGATTTAATTAGTTTTCTTTCTTTAAGCTTATAATTAATAAAATACACAAAAAATTTAATAAAGTTTTTTAACTTAAATCATTTCTTTTTAGATTAAGTTTTATTTTTCTTTTTTCAAGTAAATACATACATCTCATACCTCGTTGATTTTATTTCATAAATTGTCATAGCTTTGTATTAAATCACACAACAATTCGATTTGGTTGTATAATTTGGACATTGCTATTTTTATGTGATTCATCCCCATTTGTAATAATTGTACCCCCATTCCCAGATACTTTTGTAATAGCTTAGAATTTTAATTCCCACAATTTATTGCTTTCTATATACTGTATAGTAATTAGGCATGTATGGCAAGATTCAAAAATCAATCGCTAGATGACCTAATCTAAGAATAAATAACTTGAAATCAACACACTTTCTCACACGCGCACCTCTAGGGTAACCTCGCTTGTTTCCTCGGAAATACAATCATGTCCCTCGAATGTGAGACACTCTAGCAAATGACCCTTCGATAAATAAAGATCGTAGACTCTCGATGTTGCCTTCGATTAAAATGATCTCGTCCCCTACAAAATTGCTAGAGCATCTCACAAGTTGCTTTCAGTGATTGTAAAATTGACCCGCGCCTGTTCCTTCACATCCAATGATGGGGCTTCTTACTAAATCAATGGTAAGATAGCACCATTAAAAGGAAGAAGAAAAGAACAACTTAAGACCCTTTCGAGTAGATAGATTCGCTCTTAGTTACTCGCTTTCTCATGAAAAAAACTTTCACACCTACACTTCCATTTCATAACATTTTTTGAAACAAAACATTTTGTATACGTTCTTATAGAGACGAGAACCATTGCAAAACCTCTTTTCAAAACACTTTTCAAAACATGATTCACAAACACATCTTTGAACCATTTTTCTAAACAAAACTTTGTATACGTTCTTATAGAGACGAGAACCATTACAAAGAAATTTTCCAAAATACTTTCAAAACCCACACCACAATCACACAATCAAACAAAATCAAGTGATCTAAAACGAGTAACTAAGAGCCCATGGAAAACCATGGATGAAAAGGGTGCTAACACCTTCCCTTTTCATAATCTACCCCCCGAACCCGAGAAAATTCTCGAAAGGTCTTTCCTGTGCTTTTTTACCTTTCCTTTTGGATAAAAGAAAAGTCGGTGGCGACTCTTGCTAACCGCACAAGTGTGAACGAATTGCAAAACCTCAAGTCAGTTCTCCCACCGTATCACATCAACCAACAAGGAACCTTTTGCACATGCGAGTGCAAATTTCTGGGAACTTAAGTGTTCAATCATTTTCTACCTTCAAGTCATGAATGGCGGACAGGATAATCTAACTCTTCCGGTTTAAGAAGATTGAACAGGGGAAGTTGTTGTACCCCAAAATTTTCCCTCCTATTGTACCCCAATTTTCCCCCTAAAATTCCTCTATCATATCATATCAACTCAATCACAACAAGATCACACTAGGGTTTGGCTCTTCTCCCTATCTTTAGGTTTGCTCATGAGGAATCACCAAGCACCTTGATTTGTATTTTGTGATCATATATGTTCTGTATGGATTAACTTTTAACTAAAAAATACTATGAATGTTTGCTCTAAATGATGATGATATAGGTAAGGGCATAACACATTTCATCAGTTGAATTCATAGGTTCATGAGTTTATTTCCATGCCTTCTTCAACAAAGCATTATTGAGATTAAAGCTTCATTATTGAAGATACTTTAAACTAATATCATGACAAGGTCTACTATGATTCATCATGCCTCAATTTGTCAAATAAAGTCAAAAGTTGCAAGGATTAATTGGAGAAGTTTGACCTAATTGGACAAATTCTTGATTCTTTTATCACAAGCACATAACTCTCTCAATTATTAATATTTAGAGGTGGTTATTATTTTTATGGGTTCTTATTATCATCCACAACAACCTCTATTCACATGGAAAAGGTTATTGTGCAAGAAAGTTTGTCAAAATTGAAAAGGGTTTCCAAGTCATTTTGGTGCTTGGGAGCTAGGATTTTGAACTTCTAAGGGCTATATCTTTCTCATCTTTTGAGATTTTTGAGTGGTTCCAAATACATAATTCTCTTTAAAGGGTTATCAACTAATAAATTCAAGAGTTTTAAGAAAATTTGGTGTTGAATATGCCTAATGATGAGGAAAGATTACAAGTCCTCTACATAGGCCATTAAATTCCCTTATGTGACTTCAAAAGATCATAACTTGTTCAATTTTTAACTCCTTGAGCCAATTTATTTCCACAATTATCATAAGGATGCGAACTTCAACTCTTATTTTATGTGAAAAGCTTGAAAATGAGTGGAAGATGCCCTAAGAATTCAAACGACTATAGGTCACCTCATGAATTTTCACAAATTTTACAAGGCTATAACGTTTTCAATACTTGGTATTTTTGAGTGATTAAAATTTCAAAATGCTCTTTAGGAAGTATACTTCAAGCTAGCATCAATTATTAAAGCTCAATTTTGGAGGAATTCCTTGTTTGAACTCAAAACATTATAGGTCACTTTTAAAGAAAAACATAGAATTTTTCGAAGTACAAAAAGTCAGCATTTTTTTTTCAACTTTGACTCATCACAACTTTTATCTCAAGCATCCAATTTATCTCACTTTTTTCACATTGTAAGTTTTGTGAACTTATCTTTCAAATGCTTCAAGAATCATGCCTTAAGATTCCTTGAGTCGTGAGCACCATGGATTCAAAGATGGTACCCTGAAACTGGAGTTTTCTCCAAAGTCAGAATTTGAAATTCATAATATGGCTTCTAATCACCAATTTAGCACTCCTTTTTGATTTAAACATGTTTAACATAGTTCCCAAAGTTTAATTAAGGATCAAAATGCAGGAATTGATTGAGTTTTGATGTACATGGGATCACACTTTTTTCACTTTCGAGCTTGATCCAATTTCCCTCCAAACTTCAAATTTCCTCTGAATTATTTGCACCATTCGCTTCCCTATAAATAGAGGACCTCACTCCTCTCATTTTCTCATGCTTGAACATCCAAAATCACTATGTCAAACTCCCTTCATAACTCACTTTTATGAGATTTCGAATTCCTCTATTCTCCACTTTTCAATCCAATTTCTTCATCGATCCTTCATCCTTGAACTTCACTGGAGCTAACAAAAGAAGAATCAAGCCTTGAGGTGCCCTGAATCGTGCTAGCCAAGTCCATTTACAGAGCAAGTTCATCTGACTTTGTTCAAGTAGTTTAAGACACCAAATCCTCTAACTCAAATTACTAGAATGATCTATGATGTTCACTGATGCTTGCTCTTAACTCAATTTTGGTGAAAAAATGCATTTGATGCTTCTGATTTTCGATTTTAACATTTTTAAACATCTCTGGTTTTTTCCAAATCGACTACTATGTGATTTATATAAAATTTTCGTAAGCATATGGTTGTAATCGTCTCAAGTAGACGCATCTAATGGTACCACTATGAACGCGTAAATTTAGAGATTCAAGGATCTTGGATTTATCTTACTTGCAGGAAGCTGAAGGTTGAAGATGACCTACATGTCGTTCTTCAACCAATGACACTGAGTCAATTGTTTTATTTTGATCGGTTAGACTTTCTTGGGTTGTATGTGCACGCTTTAGCTTGGGTCTATGATACTCCCTCACCTCAGATCCATTAGATCTGCCAGCATGTATAAATGAGAGAGATCCAACGCGCGAGATTTTTCTGAATTGTTTTTTATTTTATAAAATTATTTTTAAATTTCTTTTATCTTTAAAAATTCATAACTCTTTTGTTTTTTATCCAAAAATTATGTAGAAAACAAATATAAAAATACTTTGAATTATCACTGATTTTGTGAACATTTTTTCATATTTTTATTTTAATGTTTAATATTTTTCATAATTTTTGTTTTGTTTGCCTTATTTTAATTATTTTAAAAATACTTCTTGGTATTTTTTAAATTCTAAATTTTTTTATCAACATCAAATTTTCTATTTCTGACTTTTCTGAAATTTTTCTAGAATTTTAATTTGACTTCTACTATTTTTGATCTTTTTTCACTTATTTGAGTGATTTTAATTAGTTTAAAAATACTTTTCTGTTTTAAAAAAGTTACGAAAATTTTTATAAAAATATTTGAGATCATTTCTAACTTTTCTATGGTTTCTCCTAATTTTTATTTGATACTTTGAACATAGTATTCTATTTTACCTTTTATATTCATTTTAAAAACATTTAAAAAATCATTTTTTATTTTTATTTTATTCATTAAATACAATTTGTTTTTTAACATATTCTGACTATGTGATGGTTGATCATAAACTTAATTTATCTTACAAAATGAATGAAAGATTTTAATGATAGTTCGATTAATTTTTTTTATTCAAATATTTCCCCTCCCTCTTCATCTTACCCCTTTCTCATTGTGTTACATGTTATTAGAGGATGATCTACATATCATCTCTCCAAACATATGGAACATATATTGCTATTGACCGACCTCAAAATAGGTGCGACTTCTATATAAGTCCACTTACGATTGCTTAACATAGCGCTAAATTTTGTATCGATTCGAGATATGATCATTTGTATCCTAAACCTATGTTTGCAAGCTCAAGTATTTTTAATTTGAAACATTTGATCCAATAAACTTGAGGTTGATTGTTAGGAGGCTTTGGTATTATCAATCCTCTAATGAATCATCATAAATTTTTCTAAGTGTTTGTTGGTAGCAATTTTGGTAAAACACTGACTTAATAATATTCTGCTTAATGCCTTGACATTTGAAGAAAACTGGTTTTGAATGGTGTCAAAGCAAATGTATTGACATATGCCTCCTGATTTGGACGTGACTTCATATTTGTTTTCAACATTCTGTTTCCTATTTTTATGCGTGCCATTTTTTAGGATTTATGACTCATAGCTTACGAAAAATATGGAGGAATATTTTTTGATCAGTCTTATCCTTTTGAATTATATCTTGGCCTGTTTTCATGGAAATATTCCAAGGAGTAGAATAATTGTTTTTCAACCCAAGCTCGCTGCTGCGCCTTTATAAGGACTTACATCCTTATTCGTTGAACAACAACTTTTAAAGAATAATATATTCTTTCTGTTTTAGAAGTCTAAGTATTTTTAATTGTAATACACTCTAAGTATTGGTTTATTACTTGAGTTGTAATTTGAGTCCTTAATTATGGATCATTCATAAGCTTTTAAGTATTGAATGATTGAAGTCTTCAAAACTTAATATTTCGGATGTTCTTCACTGTTAGTGATTAAAGGGATTTGAGGAGGGCCTCATACCTAGGTGTGTCTTAGGTAGAAGTATAGCACGGGTAGTGATTAAGTGATTAGAACGCAAACTGGTTGTTTACTGGGGGTCTATGAATTGATATTATTTAGTGGACTTGTCCCTGGCTTAGTATCCCTCAGAGTAGGTGTTGTTGTACACCGAGCTGGGTTAACAATCCCTTGTGTTTTTACTGCTTTTAATATTGTTGCATTGTCCTTAGATATTTGGGTTGTGACATCTCCTTCGACATCACATATCTGATACCAGAATTTTAATTGGTATTAGGGCAGGCATCATGCTCTATATCTGGGTGAGATCTAGGGAAGATACTTTCTAGTACTATGGACAAGGAAGGAGGATTTGTGAGCATACCACCCATTCTGGATGGAAGTAATTATGACTATTGGAAACCACGTATGGTGGCCTTTCTAAAGTCTCTGAACAGCAGGGCCTGGAAAGCTATTTTAAAAGGATGGAAACACCCTATCAAATTGGGAGAAAATAGAGAACCTACTTCTGAGTTAAAGCCAGAAGAAGATTGGAATAAAGAAGAGGATGAAATTGCTCTTGGAAATTCTAAAGCCTTGAATGCTAAGGATGCTTGGGGGATTCTTCAATCTACCCATGAAGGCACATCCAAAGTTAATATGTCAAGACTCCAGTTGCTCACCACCAGATTTAAAAATCTGAGAATGAAGGATGGTGAAAGCATTAATGACTTCCATATGAACATTATTGAGATTGCTAATGCTACCAGTGATTTAGGAGAAAAAATTCCAGAAGACAAATTGGTGAGAAAGATGCTTAGGTCTCTTCCCAAGATATTTAATATGAAAGTGGCTTCCATAGAAGAAGCACAAGACATTGACAAGATGAAAGCGGATGAACTTTTTGGATCACTTCAGACATTTGAATTAAGCATCAATGAAAGATCAGAAAAGAAGAACAAAAGCATAGCTTTTGTAACCAATACTTAAGATGAAGAAGAGGAATGTGATCTGGATACAGATGAAGGAATATCTGATGCCTTATTATGCTTGGAAGAGAGTTTAACAAAGTGATAAAAAGGATGGATAGGAACCCAAGATCAAATGTCAAGAACATCTCATCTGACATCCTTAAGTCAAATGAGTTTGGAAGAAAAAGGACTAAAGAAAAATCCACTCAAGGGAAGGGAATACAATGTCATGGATGTGAAGGCTTTGGTCACATTAGAGCTGAATTTCCTACATATCTTAAGAAATAGAAGAAGAATGTATATGTTACTTGCTCTGAAGAGGATTCTGAGAATGATCTTGAAGAGGAATCTGTAAAGTATGTTAAAGCATTGACAGACAAATATGTGTCTGATGAAGATTCTAGTGATGGTGAACTAACCTTTGATGAGCTAGTTGCCTCGTACAAATAACTATGTCTCAGAAGTGTAAAAGTTTGTTTAGAAGGGGAGAAACAGAAAGCACTCATAACTCAACTAAAGGTAGAAAGGAAGGATCATCTAAAAACTATTTCTAATCGGGAAAATGAAGTGACCTCTCTGAATTCAAATCTTGATAGAATGGTCAAAAATATCAAGATGCTGAATAATGGGTTTGACACATTAGATGAAATTATTCAAGTGGGAAGAGTGATAGGAGACAAGAGTGGTCTAGGGTTTAATGAGAAAAAGGAACCTATTTTAGAATATCCTTCATCAAATTCTACTCATGCCAAGTCTAAACCAAAGATGTCGAATCAAATGTCTGAACATCATGGCAAACATCTTGGCAAGAAAAGACATCATGGTAAGAAAAAATTTACTCACACCAGAGAGAAATCCCAGCCCTGGAGGTGTCATCATTGTGGAAGCTTTGGTCACATAAGACCTTTTTGTTCCAAGTTGTATGGTTATCCTAAAACTACTCCTCTTCCCAAGACTGATCAGATCTCTCAAAATAGAAAAAAGAAGAAACAGTGGGTTCCCAAGTCTAATGTTGCTAGTTTCATAGCTCATACCTCTCTCAGAGTATCAACCAAAGATGATAGGTACTTTGACAGTGACTGTTCTAGACATATGACAGGTGTGAAGAATCTATTGGTAGATATAAAATCTCATTCTACTAGTTATGTGACGTTTGGTGATGGAGCCAAAGGTGAAATCAAAGGAGTTGGAATGCTAGAATGTTCAGGAGTCCCAAAACTTGATAGTGTGTTACTTTTTAAAGGGTTAACAACTAACCTAATAAGTATAAGCCAGCTATGTGATCAAGGATTCAAAGTTAACTTCACCAAGACCAAATGTCTCATTTGGAATGATAAAAATGAAGTTATTATAAAAGGAATCAGATCTAAAGACAACTGTTATCTATGGGTTCCCCAAGAGTTAAACCTCTCCTTAACATGTGCTTTAGCCAAAGTTAATGAAGTTAAATTGTGGTATCAAAAACTAAGACACTTGCACATGAAAGGAATCAAAAGAATTATATCTATTGAAATCGTGAGAGGGATTCCTAAGATGTCACATCAGAAGATCCAACATCTTACTACATCAAAAGTTTTAGAACTTCTTCACATGGACTTAATGGGACCTATGCGTGTTGAAAGTCTTGGTGGAAATAAGTATGCATATGTTGTTGTAGATGACTTCTCTAGGTACACATGGATAAGTTTTATCATAGAAAAATAAGAAACTTTTGAAGTGTTTAAATATCTCTGTCAAAAAGATAATCATGTCATAGGAATAAGAAGTGATCATGGAAAGGAATTTGAGAACAATAAATTTGCTGATTTTTTCTCTTCTGAAGGAATCAATCATGAATTTTACTCTCTTAATACTCCTCAGCAAAATGGGATTGTGGAACGCAAAAACAAAACCCTTCAAGAATCTTCCAGAGTTATGATTCATGCTAAGATGTTACCCTATCACTTTTGGGCTGAAGTTATGAATACTGCGTGCTATATCCATAACAGAGTCACTTTAAGGAAAGGCACCTCAGCCAGATTGTATGAAATATGGAAAGGAAGAAAACCTACTGTCAAATACTTTCATGTTTTTAGAAGTAAATGTTACATCTTAGTTGATCATAAACAAAGGAGGAAGATGGATCCCAAGAGTGATGAAGGAATATTCCTATGTTACTCTATAAATAGCAGAGCTTACAAAATCTTTAACTCCAGAACCAAGGTTATGATGGAATCCATAAATGTTATTATTGATGATAGAGGATGAAATGATGAAGAATATGTCTTAGAAGATATTGGAACATCTTTGTCTAATATTCCAACATAATCCAATGACATAAGTATTGATTCTAACCCACCTCAAGAAGATCCTGAGCCCAGTTATCTCAATAACGGGCCTTCAATTAGAACTCAGAGAGATCATCCTAAGGAGCTTATCATAGGAGATATAAATAAAAGAGTTACTACTAGATCAAGAGAAGGGATATCAAACTCTTGCTTTGTTTAAAAAATTGAGCTTAAGAATGTCAAAGAGGCCTTAACTATAAGCTCTAGATTAATGCTATGCAAGAAGAGCTAGAAAGAATTAGTAGAAATGAAGTTTGGGATCTGGTTCCAACGCCTGAAGGGACAAATGTGATTGGCGCTAAATGGGGTACAAGAATAAATCTGATGAAAAGGGGGTGGTTACTAGAAATAAGGAAAGGTTAGTTGCACAAGGATACACTCAAATTGAAGGATTTGATTTTAATTAAACCTTTGCTCTTGTGGCCAGACTTGAATCAATCAGACTACTCTTAGGAGTTGCCTGCATTTTAAGATTTAAGTTGTTTCAAATGGATGTAAAGAGTGCCTTCTTAAACGGCTATCTGAATGAGGAAGTTTATGTAGAAAAAACTAAAGGATTTGTTAATCCAAGCTTTCCTAACCATGTGTACAAACTGAAGAAAGTTCTATATGGATTAAAGCAGGCTCCAAGACCTTGGTATGAGAGATTGGAAGAATTTCATGGTGAGAATGGATATAGGAAAGGTGGCATAGACAAAAATCTTTTTGTCAAGTAAGAATAAGGGAAGATAATGATTGCACAGATTTATGTTGATGATATTATGTTTGTTGGGATGTCAAATGAGATGCTTCAACATTTTGTCAAGCAAATGCAGTGAGAATTTGAGATGAGCCTTGTTGGTGAGTTAGCCTAATTTCTTGGTCTGCAAGTTAAACAAATGGAAGATTCCATATTTTTATCTTAGAGCAAGTATGCTAAGAATATAGTAAAGAAATTTTGGATGGAAAATGCTAGTCACAAAAGAACACCTGCTCCCACACATCTGAAGTTGTCTAAAGATGAAAAAGGGGTAAGTATGGATCAAATTCTTTACAGAAGTATGATATGCAGTCTTCTGTACTTCACAGCTAGCAGACCTGGTATTGCTTTTTCTATAGGGGTGTGTGCTAGATATCAAGTTGATCCTAAAGATAGCCATGCCAACCATGTGAAGAGAATTCTTAAATATGTGAATGGGACAAGTGACTATGGTATGCTATATTCTCATGTATCTAGCTTTGCTTTAATTGGTTATTGTGATGCTGATTGGGCATGAAGTGATGATGATAGAAAAAGTACATCAGGAGGATGTTTCTTTCTTAGAAATAATCTCATATCTTGGTTCAGTAAGAAGAAAAATTGTGTGTCTCTGTCCACTGCTGAGGATGAGTATATTGCTATAAGAAACATTTATTCTTAGTTGGTTTGGATGAAACAAATGTTAATAGAATATAATATCAAACAATATGTCATGACATTATTCTGTGACAATCTAAGTGCCATAAATATATCAAAAAATCATATTCAACACAGCAGGACCAAACACATTGATATCCATCATCACTTCAAAAGAGAGCTTGTGGAAGAAAAGATTGTTGCCTTAGAACATGTAGCTACTAAATTACAACTGGATGGCATTTTCACTAAGGATTTGGATGCAAAATAGTTTGAGAACTTAAGAGGAAAAATAGGGATCTGCATATTTGAGGGTTTGTAGCAATTAAGGGCATGTGAGAATATCATTAAAGTGATATTATATTTTTTATGTTTCCAACAAATCAAATTTCGTAAGCAATCATTTCAAGACTATCTCAAATACTCTCCCACACGCTACGTCATTACCTCATTCTATTTTCATAACCTCTTCTTCTCCTTTATAGAAAAATAACCCTTTCTATTCTCCATCTCATTGTTCAAAACTTTTCAAAGATGTCACAAAATCATGCTTCGTCTCCCTCAAAGGGCTCTTCCAATGAAGCAAAGGATTCTAGGTCAAAGACCGCCAATCGTACCGAGGACCTCTCCCTTAATAAAGTACTAGTTGTCGCTCCTCTGTCAACTATTCCACCTCTTGAGAAGAAGGTCAAGAAACCCAGATCATCCCATGCAAATAAATCCAAAGACGAATTTGACACTTCTAAAGGTAATGCTTCTGTTGCTACATATGATAAATTAGAAGAATACATTGTTAATATTGATAGGAGTATTATAAGGATGGTAGACAGGTTGTTAAATGAAGGTTTTGACATGCCTTGTATTTCTAATCCTCTTGCCCGGATGCCTGCTAAAGTTAACAAAAGAACTGATCCTCAAAATACTGCTGAATCATCTGCCTTAAAGAAATATATTGTTTAAAATGAACATGGAAAGCTTGCTAATTCTATTCTAGAAGAAGTGGAAGCTAATGTTTAGAAAGATGTTGAGACATCATTTGCTGAGAAGGACTGTCCTGCTATGGGAAATGCTGGTGGCTCCAAATCTACAAAGAATCCAAATGCTGATAATGTGGTGAATGTTGATGAGTTGTCTGACAATGACCTTATTTCCAATGTGGTGCCTGGAATTTCTAAAAGGCTCAAGTCTATAAAGGTTAAGAATTTGAATGCCACACCCTTGACAAGAGTAACAAGAAGAAGACTATGTATGGTCCCACAAATCCTGGAAGTAAAGTGGTTCCTCCCTCCAACAAAATAATAGTTAGACCCGATGACTCCTCAGATGATGATGAAGATGATGTCCATAACATTTCTCTTGTAAAGAGATCTAAAAGTAATAAGAAGGATGTATTGGTAGAAGAAACTGAATCTAGTTATGATGCCGAGGATGACGTCCAGGACATCTCTCCTATGAAGAAGTATGCCAGCAAGAAGCTTTCTATCAGGGTGCTTGATGCTCCTCTAGACAACATTTCCTTCCATTTTGTTGGCAATGCTAAAAATGGAAGTATATTTCCCAAAGAAGGATTTCTCTTGAAAGAGAGTTAGGAGCAGATGCACTGGAATGTAAAGAGATTATGGAGCTGATCTCATTTGCTGGCTTAATGAAGATTGTCATCAGGTTTGCAAAATGCTATGATACATTTTTTAAGGAATTTATTGTTAATATTCCTATTGATTGTGTTGATCATAAAAGTAAGGAGTATAAGAAGGTGTTTGTTAGAGGTAGATGTGTAGAATTTCCCCTTCTGTCATCAATAGATATTTGGATAGGTCTGAAGATGGTTATTGTGAGTTGGAAGTGACTGATAAATAAAGGGTGCAAAGCCATCACTGCAAACCAAGTGAGTGAGTGGCCCATGAAGAATAAGCTACCTGTTAGTAAGGTAATTGTGAAATATGCTATCTTGCATATAATTGGAGCTACTAACTGGGTTCCTACCAATTATACCTCAACCATTACAATTGGCTTAGGAAAGTATATATATGCTGTTGGAAATAAGAAACTGTTTGATTATGGTGCCTACATTTTTTATCAGACTATTAAGCATGCAGGAACCTGTGCTATCAAGATGCCCGTGTCCTTTCCATCACTTATTTTTAGAATTATTCTTAATCAACATCCTGGAATTCTGAGTGGTAATGATGTAGTTTGCAAGATGGAGTCTACTCTAACCCTTCACTTCAAGTTGTTTTCAGGAAAACATGTCTCAGACATTGTTTTGACATCTACATCTTTTGAAAACAAGACCTCCACCAACGATGACATGATTACTGAATTAATAGAAACCTGCAAATAACTTGATGATGTGATCAGAGTTAGCTCAGCAAGAAAGCTAATTTTTGAAAATATGATCAAGGAGCTGCAGAAGGACAACAATATTGATGATAGAGTGAGCACTAATGGAGGAGATTCTGATGCTGAAAAAAGTTCTAAAGCTTCCAAGTCTATTAATCCTGAATACAATTAGACTCTTTGGTGTTTTTTGTTTTGACCCATTTGTTCTATTTTGGCACTTATATGTGCTTGACTCTTGGATTCTATGGTCTATACTTATATTACTTCTACTCTCTTGAATGCATGTTTTTTATTTGGCATATTATGTCTAAAAAAGGGGAGAGAAACTGACTGACCTCTGACTGACTAAGGATCACTGACTGAGGGGGAGCTTAATGTTTAAGGGGGAGCCTCATGTCTCAGAAGATGTTCTGACATCCTCCTCTATTAACAGCTAACTCAGTTACTTTTGCTAACTTCTAACTGAGTTACTTTTGCTTGTGTCGCTGCTCTGATAATGCTCAAATAATGTTTTAGCCAAAATTTTCCAAAGGGGGAGTTTCTAAGTGTTTGTTGGCAGCAATTTTGGTAAAACACTGACTTAATAATGTTTTGCTCAATGCCTTGACATTTGAAGCAAACTGGTTTTGAATGATGTCAAAGCAGATGTCTTGACATGTGCCTCCTGATTTGAACATGACTTCATATTTGTTTTCAGTATTCTGTTTCCTGTTTTTATGCATGCCATTATTCAGGATTTGTGACTCATAGCTTGCGAAAAATATGGAGGAATATTTTTCGACCTGTCTTATCCTTTTGAATTATATCTTGGCCTGTTTTCATGGAAATATTCAAGGGATTGGAATTTTTTTTTCAGCCAAAGCCCGCTGCTGCGCCTTTATAAGGACTTGCATCCTTATTCGTTGAACAACAACTTTTAAAGAAGAATATATTCTTTCTATTTTATAAGTCTAAGTATTTTTAATTGTAATACACTGTAAGTATTGGTTAAATACTTGAGTTGTAATTTGAGTTGTTAATTGTGAATCATTCATAAGCTTTTAAGTATTGAATGATTGAAGTCTTTAAAACTTAATATTTCTGTTGTTCTTCACTATTAGTGATTGAAGGGATTTGAGGAGGGCCTCATAACTAGGTGTGTCTTACATAGAAGTATAGCATGGGTAGTGATTAAGTGATTAGATCGTAAACTGGTTTCTTACTGAGTGTTTATGAATTGATACTATTTAGTGGACTTGTCCCTGGCTTGGTAGCCCCCAGAGTAGGTGTTGTTGTACACCGAATTGGATTAACAATCCATTGTGTTTTAACTGCTTTTAATATTATTGCATTGTCCTTAGATATTTATGTCATGACATATCTTTCGACATCACATATTTGATACCAGAATTTCAATATTTGGCTAAGTGAATCATTTAAACATTGTTGATCATTTATTGTTTCCTTGAGAATTTGAAATGAATGATATACTTGACAAAAAGCAAATGAAACTTGTTGTTAAGAGGCTTTGATTTTATCAATATTCTAATGAGTTTTAAAATGCAAGATTCAAGATGGTCATTCAACTAACCTCTAATTTCTAACTCATTAACAATTTACTTTTATTTCTATGCTTTTACTTTATGCTTTTACTTTAAGCATCATTTATCTTAACATTTACGTTTCATGCTATTTTCATATTTGGTCACTTGATCATTTATCTTTATGTCTTTTTATTTCGCTCACTTGAGCTTTTCATTTTCTTTTTGAAGATACCTAATAATCAACTTGAACAATAAAAAGCTTTAATGTTACTTGGACTACTTGGTTACTATCCTTGACATTTTGGGAGTTATGGACTTCTTGGACTTAGGATTAGAGACCTTAACCTACCTGGAGACCTTGGTGACTTCTATTTCTTTTTTTTTCTGGAGTTCTTGGGGTTTACCCCGAGACATTGGGTTGTTTGTTTTCTTTGTGTGCAGGTTATTCTGAGTATGTGCTTTGTTTGTGATCCGAAATTCATCTGTATACAACCGTTACTCTGCCCAATTTTTGTGAAGACTTAATGCATTTGAAGAATGGTTATCTTAAGAGGTTTATTATCTTTTCTTTTTTGGTTTCAATCCAAAGGATTGGAATTCTACTTTGACTCATTGTGTCAAGTGTTGGCTTCTTGTTGGTTAGATGAATCTTTTGCTTAACTCTTACCTTATGCTTTAGGATAGTCCCTTCATCTCCTACAATATCCTTTAATTTCAAAAATCTTCTCCCTACTTTTCAAAACTATTCTTGTTTTCTAAAACCTGAATCGCTTTCGTAATAAACTTGGACTTAGTTCCATGCATTTTCAAAAGCACTTTTTTTAATCGAACTTTAAACAACTTAATCATAGTTTGACATTTTTGTGAGAATATTAAAAGTGAATCAATCAATTTCAAACCATTTTGTCACTTTGGCTTTTTGCTTTAAAATATTTTCTCAAAATATCAGACTCTTGTCAATCCTTGTAGTGATGCGAGCTACTACTCTTCTATGATATGTAGTGAAGTGAGATATTTTCCACATGGGTGTTGAGCGAGGCTTTTTTGATTTTAAAATCCAAGCTATATCCTCCACTTTTAGATGACATAAAATCTCCTTTCTTATGATTGTGGGTAGTAAGTTTGTTTTCCACTCGGATAAGACAAAGATGGCTCATCTATTAAAATTAACCAACATGCTTGTGTTTTAAAATGTGAACTACGAGTACCCTGATCCCCTATTGCACGGAAGGTGGTACGTAGGCACTAAAGGTTCACAACCGCGGAGGGTGCAAAAATTGTAAAAAATGTACTTCTTTTCTTATCCCCACAATCTATTTTTTATACAAATTTTATAGCCAAAATACATAAATTTTCAAAGAGGTTCATGCGGAGTACCGTAGATGTTTAGGATGCTAATAGCTTCCCTTTGCATAACCAACCCCAGAACTTAGATTCTCTCCCCCTCTTTTTTTGGGTTATTTTCTCTTTTCCCGTTCCTCTGGAAACAATAAAGCGCGGTGGCGATTTTCATTTTCGATCTGTGCGAGTCAAGTCAATCCAATGTGTTAGTCTTAACATTTCTACCGCTACAGAAAAAATGTGACTTCACTGGGGAAAGATCGACCAAATGTTGGTATATCCCTGAGTGGGTTGAGCCTATCTTTGTTTATTTGTTTATGTGCTATTATTTGTTGTATATTATATGTTGTATATATGCTTGTCTGGATTTTCCTGGTTTTCAGGGTGCTTGGTAATTTCTCATAAGTTCTCTACCCGAACTTGGGTAAATTTAAGATAGGACGGGTGATATAGTGATGTTAACTTTGAGGGAGTAATACCAAAAAAGGAGGCATGAGATCCCCCACTCAGTGGAGGACCCTTTGACTTTAGTGTCGTTTACCGAGTAATCGGGAAGATGTGCTGCTTTCGATCTGGGAGCCTGTTGAAATTGAGGACCATAGAACCTTTAACCTGTCTTGGACTTTTAGATGTAGTGCGGAAACTATTACGGAGTAATCCAGAAATGGTTGCCATGAAAAACTACACTCAGACGAGTTTTTCTTGAGAATATTACTAATTACCGAGTCAACCGGGACGTCGGTAATATCCGAAGGAAGGATGTAGACTCTAGGAACCTCTTAGAACCTTTTTCGGTAGGTGATAAACTATTAGACCATACCTTGTGGGTAGTACCTTTTACTTCATGCTCGTGACGTCAAACCTATTAACCCCCCATGTTTGTGATCTTGTATGTGATTGTTGTATTATGCATTCATGCACCCATGAGCATCCTTTAAAACATTTTGTTTCAAGGGACTTAAAGTTGACTTTTTGTGAATATCCCAGGTACTGTTTGACCATGGATTCTGGAAAAAGAAAGACTCGGAAGTACAATTTAAAGGATCCTAAGATAGATGATTTGATGAGTTTGATTCCCGAGATCGAGAGTTCTACAGATTTCCGGAAAAAGTATGAATCCATTGTGTCTCTTATTAAGCTCATGATGAAGGAGTGTATTGTCTCAACTTTAGTCCAGTTCTATGATCCAATGTATCAATGTTTTACTTTCCATGATTTTCAGTTGATCCCTACATTGGAGGAGTACTGTTACCTACTGGGTTTACCTGTTACCGATCGTGTTCCATTCACCGGTTTGGAGGGAGAGCCCAAGTCCCAGGAGATTGCTGATATGCTTCATTTGGGTAAGTCTGAGATTGAGGCCCAGATGACTACCAAAGGAGGAATTAGAGGATTACCCGCTCAGTTTTTATTAGAGAAAGCTCCTTATTTCGCCAAGATGAAGAGTACAATTGCTTTTGAGGCTATCTTTGCTCTACTTGCTTATGAGTTGTTCTTATTTCCTAACATTGAAAATTTTATGGATTTCAACGCCATTAGGATCTTTTTGATCAGGAGTCCAGTCTCCATATTATTTAATCAACACTATTTTCGGGATTCTTATCATGGAGGCATGATCATTTGTTGCACGCCTTTTCTATATCAGTGGTTTATTTCTCGCTTACCTCGGGCTGATGCTTTCTGGGATATCAAAAAGAACCTCGTTGGGCTCCAAAGATTATGGCCCTCACTCATTCAGATATTGTTTGGTATCATCAGGCTTACCATGATGGGGATATTATCGATAATTATGGTAGTTTCCCCAATGTACCTCTTCTTGGTACAAAGGGAGGAATTAACTACAATCCCGTTCTTGCACGACGACAGCTTGGATATCCGATGAGAGATAAGCCAAATTAATTTCATCTGAGTGATTTCTTTCTCAAAGAGGTAGAGGATCATAAGAAAGCTAATTAGGAAATTTCAAAGGCTTGGCTCCATATTTATAAGAAGATTAGAAAGGACTTGGGACCTAGAGGAGCTCTTTCTTTGGAACCTTATCTCTAGTGGTACACAAAAGGGCAATCCAGTTGAAGATGCCATATTCTCGTGAGGAACCTTTACCTGATATGTTTGTGAAGACCACCACTCCCCTTTTAGATAATTTGTAAAAGCTT
Source organism: Vicia faba (assembly GCA_948472305.1). Lineage (NCBI taxonomy): Eukaryota > Viridiplantae > Streptophyta > Magnoliopsida > Fabales > Fabaceae > Vicia > Vicia faba. The sequence continues at coordinate 453,051,304 of OX451735.1, read as the reverse complement.
TAACTTTCCCTAGTCAGGATGCAGCAGGAGAAGGAGGCCTGGAAGAATAAGTGTCAGACTTTGGAAATGTCCTACCGGGCAGAATTGAAGGAGAAGGATGAAGTAATTGAGATTATTGAGAGTCATGTTGTATAGATGAAGAAGAGGAAATATGATTTATTTTCTTCTAGAGCTCGATCAAGACTTATTCATTCACTTCCCGACTCTAGCGATTGGGAAGAGGTTGCCGACAGGTATGCAGAGAGAACGAGCAGTTGAAGGCTCAAATTATAAGACTCACGAGAAAGCTTCAGTGTATGGAGAGATCTTCATGAGCTTTGCTTTCTTAGGATTTTAGATTCTATCTTCTCTTGTACTTAGGATTGTTGAAACTTGTACTAAAAAGTTGTAATCCATTTTGAAGTTATTATAATGAGATTTTCAGTATCTCAAAATGTGTTAGTACTTTAGTATTTTCAAATCGTCTATAATTCTTTGAGTCCCTTGAAATTATTAATAATGATAAATAAATCATGTGCATTTTTTATTATGCATCATCTTGTACATATTTCTTGCATTTCTTTTCATACCCAAGTGTCTTATTGTGTTTTTCTACTTTGTTCAGCAAGCTATCTTACTGCTATAATCCTCGGGCTAATTCAAGGAAGAATATGGAGAATCTTGAACAAGAGAATTGCGATTTGCGCGAAGAAGTTACTACTTTGAAGGTTGGTATGGAAAATCTGTCTGCTTTGATGGAATCGTTGGTGGCTGCTCAGAATCAGTCACCACTTGCTCAGCCACAACAAACAACGATTGCTTCTGAAGGACCATCAGTTCCCATTTCTGTTACTCTAGTTACTACTTCACAGAACTGTATGCCTCAGGGTTACCCGTGGGGGATGCTAGATAACTTCCTGCCAGAAGGGTATAATCTTGATGCTCAAGTTGCTCTGATTGTTCAAGTTACTGCTACTCCCGTACCTCCAGTGGTGCATGTTACTCCTGCTTCTAGAAATGAGATCCACTATGTTGCACCTCCTTCGGTGAATGCTAGACCATTTATTAGTGATGAAGTTTATCGTCGTGTTCCTCCACTTAGTGAAAGTGTGGGTTTCTACGACCAATTGGATGACTTTCAAAACCAGTTCAATGAGATGTAGAAGGAAATGAAGTCCCTTCGAGGAAAAGAATTATTTAGACAAAATGTTAGTGAACTCTACCTAGTTCCCAATGTAAAAGTGCCAACGAAGTTTAAAGTACCGTAATTTGAGAGGTAAAAGGTCAAATCTTGTTCTCGTGACCACCTCGTGATGTATATCAGGTAAATATCTACCCATACTGGTGATCAGCATTTGCTCATTCATTTTTTCCAAAATATTTTAACTGGTGCTGCTCTGAAGTGGTATACGAGTTTGGAAAATAGTAGTATCCATACCTTCAATGATTTGGGAGAAGCCTTCATCAAACAATATAAGTACAATATGTTCATGGCGCCTAACCGTGACCAATTAAAGGCAATGGCTCATAGAGACAAGGAGTCGTTCAAAGAATATGGGCAGCATTGGCGCGAGATAGCTGCCCAGGTGGTGCCACCTATGGGAGAACAAGAAATGACCAAGGTCTTCCTGAAAACTCTTGGATCATTTTATTATGAAAGGAATGACCAAGTCTTGGTTCAGTTTTTCCTCTAGGATGTTTATTGTGATTTTTGGTTTTGCATGGTCTGAAACCTCTATCCCAGATTCCCCAGTGAGGTTTTCACTCATATGATGTAAATTCCTTCTCCCTTTATGTGATAAGGTGGAATCATTTGCAAAACATCACCCTTTTGTAGTGTTGGCATTATTGTTGTTGCTTGGTAACTAGACAGGGGCAATATCTCTATAAGAAGTGTTGAAACAGGTGTCAACTTTTTGGGTTTTCTCCCTCCATGCGTTGGGTTTGATTTAAAATCCCCATAATTTTGATTTCTTGTTTTATTGTTTGACTTTTTAAATCCCCAAGTAAAGCTAAGATGATTTTTCTCTCTGAAAGTTGTTATTCCCATGAGGTTTCACGATTTCTCCCCCAGAGAAGTTTGTGTAATCATCACTCTTAGTATTGAAGAATATATTTTGGGCTCCTCTCAACGATGTGGTATTGTCCTCCCCAATGATGTCAGCATGAGATCCCCAATTGATATCTTGACGATGTGGTTTCCATCTGCTCTAATGAAGTTAGTATTGTAATCTCTAGTGGAAGTCTAGACGTTGAAACTTTGTTTTCCTCATTAATGTTTGTCTAATTTTCCCCAGAGAATTCTAGAGGTGGATGTTATATCCCTGTATTTGTACTAATTTACTATTTTGATTTGATTATTTTCGGATTATGTTCCTTCCTAATGAAATTAAGCCGTGAAATAGGAATTTGTTTCCTCAGTTGGTGCTTACTTTCTTTTGAGAATTTCATCCTGGATGTGATTTAGCCGAGTGTTGACTTTACCTAAGCTGGTTTTGTTTTGTTATTCCTAGTGATGTATGTCTGTTTTTTCAGCATATACATGATACCATTCATACATACGTCATGCATAGCTGAATTTAAAATGCATTGCTCATTTGAATTCATTAATATTTTGTTGGCATATTACTCTATTTTGCATAGTTATGTTACTCTCTCTCCAATAGAATGTCAACCTTAAGCAGAAAGTGTATATTTTTTCAATTTCCTGACTGAGTTATCCCTCGTGAAAGAATTTTGCTTTAGCCTTCTTATTCGGGTCATTATCTTGTTAAATTTGTATTTCCCTTATTGAGTTTATTTCTCATCAGGTGCTATCTTGGTTGAATGTTTCACTCTGGTTTATTTATGGTTTAAATCTATGCTCCCCGACAACATTATATTCTGATTTTTGTAGGCTCTGAACTCTGGATTAAGGGTGTTCATTTATTTTGCACAAGAAGATTTATCTCCTCAGTATGATTATATTGAAACTTCCCCAGAGAAGTCATATTTCTTTGCATGAAGGGTTTCTTATAACAGCAAGTGGCAAGTCTCTTTATTTTACCAACCTATACTTCCCTGGTAAGTCCATTAATTCCTTGAGAAAATTCATTTGTTACTCCGATGAACAGTAGTCTCGTCATTATGGGAGATAGTTCGTTGTTGATATTTGTTATTCCATTGGATGGTAGGCTCGTCATTATGGGAGATAGTTTGTTGTTGATATTTATTACTCCAATGGATGGTAGTCTCTTTATTATAGGAGATAGTTCGTTGTTGAGATTTGTTACTCCCGATGGATGGTAGTCTGGTCATTATGGGAGATAGTTTGTTGTTGAGATTTTGTTACTCCAATGGATGGTAGTATCGTCATTATGGGAGATAGTTCATTTTTTAGATTTGTTACTCCAATGGATGGTAGTCTCTTCATTATGAAAGATAGTTCATTGTTTAGATTTTGTTACTCCAATGGATGGTAGTCTCGTCATTATGGGAAATAGTTTGTTGTTGAGATTTGTTACTCGAATGGATGGTAGTCTCGTCATTATGGGAGATTGTTCGTTTTTGAGATTTGTTACTCCGATGGATGGTAGTCTTGTCATTATGGGAGATAGTTTTTTGTTGATATTTTGTTACTCTAATGGATGGTAGTCTTGTCATTATGGGAGATAGTTTGTTGTTGATATTTGTTACTCCGATGAATGGTAGTCTCGTCATTATGGGAGATAGGTTGTTGTTGAGATTTTGTTACTCTAATGGATGATAGTCTCGTCATTATGGGAGATAGTTCGTTGTTGAGATTTTTTTACTCCGATGGATGGTAGTCTCGTCGTTATGGGAGATAGTTTATTGTTGAGATTTATACTCCAATGAATGGTAGTCTCGTCATTACGGGAGATAGTTCATTGTTGAGATTCATTTTGCTTTGGAGAATTCATTTGTTTCCAGTCGTAAGTATTGACGCTGATTATTTGTTTCCTACCCTAATATTGGAATTTGCTGGTATTATCCTACCATTTATTTCCCCTTGTGGGTCGATGTTACCCTTTTTCTATCTTTTTAGTGAGTGGATAGTTTCTAGTTATCTGTCGATCACCGTTATCCTTTACTTTCTCTCCACGATATTTGAGTTGATCTTGCTTTATCCCCTCCTTAGGCTTTACCCCATTAGAGTTGAGTCTTCTATTCACCAACAATTTATTTTCTTGGTCGGACTCTCCGTTGATCCTTTATTTTATTTCTCGCATCCCTAGTGGTGTCCTGTGTGACCTTTGGATTTGTTTTTTTGTATGCATAATCCTATGCATTGCATGGCATCTTAGGGCCAAAAATAGGGTTTGTTTTATATTTAAGTATCTTCAATCACATCGACACGAAGATTTTAACCTTCATATCTCCAGATAGAAGACACTTAAATAAGGGAAGCTATTGTACCCCAATTTTTTCCCCTAATATTCCTCGATCATATCATATAAACTCAATCACAAGACCACACTAGGGTTTTTCTCTTATCCCTATCTTTAGGTTTTCTCATGAGGAATCACCAAACACCTTGATTTGTATTTTGTGATCATATATGTTTTGTATTGATTAACTTTTAACTAACAAATACTATTAATGTTTGATCTAAATGATGATGCTATAGGTAAGGGCATAACATATTTCATCAGTAGAATTCATAGGTTCATGAGTTTATTTCCATGTCTTCTTCAACAAAGCTTTATTGAGATTCAAGCTTCATTATTGAATATACTTTAAACTAATATCATGACAAGGTCTACTATGATTCATCATGACTCAATTTGTCAAAGAAAGTTTAAAGATGCAAGGATTGATTGAAGAAGTTTGACCTAATTGGACAAATTCTTAATTCTTTGATCACAAGTACATAACTCTCTCAATTTTTAATATTTTGAGGTGTTTATTGTTGATATGGGTTCTTAATATCATCCACAACAACCTCTATTCACATGGAAAAGGTTATTATGCAAGAAAGTTTGACAAAATTGAAAAGAGTTTCCAAGTTATTTTGGTGATTAAGGAGTTAGGGTTTTGAACTTCTAAGGGCTATATATTGATCATCTTTTGATATTTTTCAGTGATTCCAAGAACATGCTTCTATTTAAAGGGTTATCAACTAATCACTTCAAGAGTTTCAAGAAAATTTGGTGTGGAACATGCCTCATGATGAGGAAATATTACAAGTCCTCTAAATAGGCCATTAAATTCCCTTATGTGACTTCAAAAGATCATAACTTGTTCAATTTTTATCTCCTTTAGCCCATTATGTTTCCACAATAATCTTAAGGATGTGAACTTCAACTCTTCTTTTATGTGCAAAGCTTGAAAATGAGTGGAAGATGCCCTAAGAATTCAAAAGATTATAGGTCACCTCATAAATTTTCATAAATTTTACAAGGCTATAACTTTTTCAATATTTGGTATTTTTGAGTGATTCAAGTTTCACAATGCTCTTTGGGAAGTTTACTTAAAGCTAGCATCAATAATCAAAGCTTAATTTTGAGGGAATGCCTTGTTTGAACTCAAAACATTATACGACACTTTTGAAGAAAAACTTAGAATTTTTCTAAGTATAAAAAGTCAGCATCTTTTTCTCAACTTTGACTCATCACAACTTTTAGCTCAAGAATCCAATTGATCTCACTCTTTTTACATTGTAAAGTTTATGACCTTATCTTTCAAATTCTTCAATAATCATGCCTTAAGATTCCTTGAGTTGTGAGAACCATGGATTCAATGATGGTACTTTGAAACTAAAGTTTTCCCTAAAGTCAGAACTTGAAATTCATAATATGGCTTCTAATCACCAATTTAGCATGCGTTTTTTATTTAAAAATATTTAACAAAGTTCCCATAGTTGAATTAAGGATCAAAACGTAGGAATTGATTGAGTTTTGATGCACATGGGTTCACACTTTTTTCACTTTCGAGCTTGATCCAATTTCCCTCCAAACTTCAAATTTCCTCTGAATTCCTTGCACCATTCGCTTCCCTATAAATAGAGGGCCTCACTCCTCTCCTTTTTGCAAGCTTGAACAGCCAAAATTACTCTGTCAAACTCCCTCCATAACTCACTTTTCTGAGATTTCAAATTCCTCTAATCTTTCATCCTTGAACTTCACTAAAGCTAACAGAAGAAGAATCAAGCCTTGAGGTACCCTGAATCGTGCTAGCCAAGTCCATTTACAGAGCAAGTTCATATGACTTTGTTCAGGTAGTTTAAGGCACCAAATCCTCTAACTCAAATTACTAGAATGGTCTATGATGTTCACTGATGCTTGCTCTTAACACAATTTTGGTGAAATAATGCATTGATGCTTTTGATTTTCGATATTAACATTGTTAGAACATAGTTTGATTCAACAACCCTTGATTAGAGTTTTGATGATAACAAATAAAAAGAATAAATAAATACAAAGAAATATATACAAAGAACAAATATGCTCCTTAAAATTATGTTTTGTATATGAAGAAGTTCTGATGGGATCAACATCAGAAGATAAGCAATAAAGAATTTCACGCTGAAGCTATCAGATCATACGCTGAAGATTGGTGACCAGAACCTGTGCTTAATTACAACAAACTCTGATTCTGAACAAAGACATATCAACCAAGTCATCAATATTCTGAAGCGTCATCAGCAGTTAAGGATAAAAGACTCTGAAGCGTTACTGATTATTCAAGACAGAATTAATACCAACGGCTTTCTTCAGACAAGATCTTCTACAAAAGGAAAGTGTGTTATTAACATTAAACTTGCTTTATGGACAACGTATTTGCCTTGCCTATATAAACAAGTCTTCTTGTGAAAGAAGCACGTACGTACGCACACATCAAATTTGCAGAGAATTCCAAAACCACGCATATTCAAGCTCTAGCAAATTTATTCTATTCTAAGATTAATCTATGTAATTATCACAGTTGTGATAAACTATTTTGTTAGAAAACAAAAACACTTTCTTGTTCAATTATTTGTAAAAGATTTCCTTGAGATTAATCGGTTTGTGGTTGTACTCAAGAAGACTTTAACAGTTGTTAAAGTAGCTGTTGTAATCTTTTGAGATTAGTGGATTAAGACCTCATTGGAGAGAGGCGAAATCACCTTGACGGGTGGACTGGAGTAGTTTGAGATCAAACGAACCAGGATAAAATACTGTGTCATTAAGCTGTTTTTGATCCAAGTTTCCAATTCAACCTCCCCCCCCCCTTCTTGTGTTTTTCACATCTTCAATCGGCATCAGAGCGCCTGGTTCTGAGCTTAAACACTTAACCGTGTCAGTACAAGATCCAGCGTAAGAAAAACACTATGGCAGGACCAAGTCAAAACATCAGCAATGACAACAATGAAGAAAGGGACAGATTCAGTGGCAAACCTCCAGTCTTTGATGAAGAGAACTTTGATTATTGGAAAGACAGAATTGAGAGTTTCTTTCTGGCCCATGATACTGATCTGTGGGACATGGTGACTGATGGATACACGCACCCAGTGGATGGACGTGGTTAGAAGATAGACAGGAAAATGATGTCTGATCAGCAAAAGCGTCAATTCAGAAACCACCACAAGGCCAGAACAATTCTTCTCAGCGCCATCTCATATTCAGAATATGAGAAAATATCAAACAGAGAAATTGCCAAGAATATGTTTGATTCTCTGAGAATGACGCATGAAGGAAATATTCAAGTCAAAGAAACCAAGGCCCTTGCGCTCATTCAGAAGTATGAGGCATTCAAGATGGAAGATAGTCAATCAATAGAAACTATGTTTTCAAGATTCTAAATTCTTGTTGCTGGTATAAAAGTTCTTGAGAAAGGGTATTCTACTGCTGATCATGTTAAGAAGAACATCAGAAGCTTGCCAAAATAGTGGAGGCCAATGGTCACAACGCTTAAGCTAGCCAAAGATCTCAACAAAATCTCTCTGGAGGAACTTGTCAGCTCCCTCAGAAGTCACGAGATAAAGCTAGAAGCATATGAACCTCAAAATAAGGTATGCCGTTAGCTTTAAAATCTAACATAAAATCTGACTTCAAAGTTTTGCAGGCTGTGGAAGAAACCTCTGATGGATCCTCATCAAAAGAAGATGAACTTTCTCTCCTCTCTAGAAGGGTGAACCAAATGTGGAAGCAAAGGCAAAGGAAGTTCAGGAATCCCATAAGATCAGAAAATCAGAATGAATCTTCCTCCAGATACAGAAGTTCAGAATCCTCCTCTAGACACAGAAGATATGAAGGTTCTTCAGGATACAGAAAGCCAAACAACAAAGACATCATCTGCTATGAATGTAACGAGCAAGGGCACTACAAAAGTGACTGCCCAAAGCTTCATAAGGAGAAGCCTAAAAAGAAGTTTATCAAGGAAAAGAAGAAAAGTTTCATGTCTACATGGGATGATTCTGACACATCTGAAGCTGACTCAGAATCAGATGATGAAAGAGAAAACATAACTCTCATGGCAAACGTGTCTGAAGAAAGTGAAGCTTCTGGTTCAGACTCAGAATCAGACACTGAAGAGGTATTCCCTGACTTTACTATAAACTTTACTAAGGCTGAACTAGCTAAAAGCCTTAACGAAATTCTGGAAAGGTATCAGCAGATCAGAGTCAAATTCAGAAACTTGAAAAGGAATCTTGCTTCTGACTCTGAAAAGACTGAGAGACTCAGATTGGAGAATTCTGAGTTAAAAGAAAAAATTTCAAAATTAGAAAACCAGTTTCAAAACTCTCAAAAGGAAAAAATTTCCGAAACTCCTAGCAATGCTGATGAGATCATCAAAGAGTATGATCACAACTTTCAGAAGTTTCTAGCTAAAAACACAGACAGAAGCAAGATGGCTTCAATGATCTATGGAGTTAGCAGAAATGGCAGAAAAGGGATAGGATATCAAGGTAAGGTACCTACACCAAAAAATGCCATGGACTTGGTTATAAAACGCACTCCACTTGATTCACACTTTATATATAGGCACACACATGACATAAAATACACAAGTAGTGATTATTCTATCAAACCAAAATTCAACAAGAGTTTTGGTAAAACTAACAAATCAGGACCAAAGAAAATATGGGTACCTAAGGATAAAATAATACATGTGGCAGATATCTTTAGCAGAAAATCAAAGACACCAATCATGGTACTTGGCTATGGCTGCTCACGACAAATGAAAGGAAGAAGGAATATGTTCCAAAGCCTGGAAATTAAGCCTGGAGTCCACGTAGGCTTTGGAGGCAATCAGAGAGGAAAGATCATTGGCTCTGGAACAGTAGGTAATGGAAATCTTCCCTCTATAAGTAATGTTTTATAAGTTGATGGATTAATGCATAACCTGTTATCCATAAGTCAATTAAGTGATAACGGTTATGATATAATCTTCAATCAAAATTCATGCAAAGCTGTTAGTCAGAAAGATGGGACTATCCTATTTAATGGAAAGAGGAAAAACAACATTTATAAAATCAAACTTTCTGAACTGAAAAGTCAGAATGTAAAATGTCTACTGTCTGTTAACAACGAGCAATGGATCTGGAACAGAAGATTGGGGCATGATAGTATGAGAAGGATATCTCAGATTAACAAACTCAATCTGGTCAGAGGACTTCCTAACTTGAAGTTCAATTCAGATGCTCTGTGTGAAGCATGTCAGAAAGGCAAGTTTGCAAAACCTGCTTTCAAATCCAAAAATGTTGTTTCCACCTCTAAGCCATTTGAACTTTTGCACATTGACTTATTTGGACAAGTAAAAACTTCTTCAGTCAGTGGCAATAAGTATGGGTTAGTAATCTTAGATGACTATAGCAGATGGACATGGGTAAAGTTCTTAAGACACAAGGACGAGTCACACTCTGTGCTTGTTACATTCTATAACCAAGTTCAGAATGAAAATGATCTTAGAATCGTCAAAGTCAGAAGTGATCATGGTGGAGAATTTGAAACTAAAGATTTTGAATTATTCTTTAATGAAAAAGGCATTTTGCATGATTTCTCTTGTCCTAGAACTCCCCAGCAAAATGAAGTTGTAGAAAGAAAGAGTAGAACATTGCAAGAAATGGCCAGAACCATGATCAACGAGACTAACGTTGCTAAGATCTTCTGGGCAGAGGCAATAAACACAGCGTGTTACGTTCAGAATAGAATCTCCATAAGACCTATTCTAGAAAAGACTCCACATGAATTGTGGAAGAACAGAAATCCCAACATTTCTTATTTCCATCCATTTGGATGTACATGTTTTATTTTGAATACAAAAAATTATCTAAACAAGTTTGACTCTAAAGCACAAAAGTGTATTATGTTAGGATACTTCGAACGCTCAAGAGGGTACAAAGTATACAATACAGAAACACAAATTGTTGAAGAGTCAATCAGTGTTCGGTTTTATGATAAGATTGACTCTCAAAAGTCAAAGCAGAATGAATTCCTTGCAGGTATGGAAGTTGAACTCACGGGTACTGAAGACAACTCATCAGAGGCTCTCAACAGAGACGCTCCCTCAATATCAGAAAGAGTCACTACAAGAAATCTAGAACCTTCTGTTGATCAACTCCAGAAAAGACCATCCAGAAGCAGCATTGATCACCCAGAAGAAACAATTTTAGGAAGGAAGGAAGATCCAATCAGAACAAGATCTACTTTCAGAAATTCGGAAGAGTCTCTCATGGGACTGGTGTCTCTGATTGAACAAACAACAATTGATGAAGCACTTCTGGACAATGACTGGATTCTGGAAATGCAAGAGGAGCTAAATCAATTCACCAGAAATTACGTATGGGATCTGGTTCCCAAACCAAAAGGATTCGATGTCATTGGTACAAAATGGGTGTTCAGAAACAAAATGAACAAATAAGGTGAAGTCATCAGAAACAAAGCACGACTGGTAGCACAAGGTTATAGTCAGCAAGAGGGGATAGACTATACAGAAACCTTTGCTCCAGTCGCCATGTTAGAATCTATCAGACTTTTAATATCATTTGTTGTTAATAAAGGCATCACTCTGTATCAGATGGATGTCAAAAGTGCATTCTTAAATGGATATATAGAAGAATAGGTATATGTGCACCAACCCCCTGGTTTTGAAAGTTCCAAAAATTCAGAATATGTTTTCAAACTATAGAAGTCACTCTATGGTTTGAAACAAGCTCCCAGAGCTTGGTATGAAAGACTAAGTAACTTCCTGTTAGAAAAGGAATTCACCAGAGGGAAAGTGGACACAAACTTGTTCTGTAAGACAGTTAAGAATGACATTTTAGTATGTCAGATTTATGTTGATGACATCATATTTGGATCCACTAAACCCTCTCTGGGAAGAGATTTTGTTAAATGTATGCAGGCAGAATTTGAGATGAGCCTAATGGGGGAACTAAAATTCTTTCTGGGCATTCAAATAAATAAAACTCCAGAAGGAACTTACATTCATCAGAGCAAATATGTCAGAGAACTTCTGAAGAAATTTGATCTCTCAGAATGTAAGCATCAAGGATTCCAATGCATCCCACGTGCATTCTGTAAAAAGAAGAGGTAAGTAAAAAGGTAGAACTGAATGCCTACAGAGGTATAATTGGTTCTCTTATGTATCTGACGACTTCAAGGCCTGACATTCTATTCAGTGTTTGCATTTATGCTAGATTCCAATCAGATCCTAGAGAATCTCACTTAATAGCAGTTAAGCGAATTTTCAAGTATTTGAAAGGTACTGCTAATCTTGGTTTGTTTTATAGAAAATCAAATGATTACAGCTTAGTAGGATACTGTGATGCTGATTTTGCTGGAGACAGAGTAGAACGTAAAAGAACTTCTGGAAGCTGCCAGTTTCTGGGAGAAAATCTTATCTCATGGTCCAGCAAAAGACAATCCACAATAGCTCTATCAACAGCAGAAGCTGGATGCAGAACGCAAATGCTCGGGATGAAAAGTTAACTTGAGGACTTCAATATATTTGAGAGTAACATCCCTATCCTCTGTGACAATACTTCTGCTATTTGTCTCAGTAAAAATCCTATTTTGCATTCTAGGGCTAAGCATATAGAAATAAAACATCATTTTATTAGGAACTATATTCAGAAAGGGATCCTTAATTTAAAATTCATTGACACAGACCATCAATGGGATGATGTCTTTACAAAACCTCTTTCTGAAGATAGGTTTAACTTCATTCTGAAACATCTCAACATGAAGCTTTGCCCAGAATAAACGGTTTTATTTACATATCTTAACCTTCAGAATTTTGGTTATTTTCTTTGAACTGCTGATCAACCTGCCTTCAGATTTTTAGAAGTACATATTGTATCAGAATCTATCCATGAAGATCTGAGCGTTTCATTTCAAGGATAGAAGTGTGTTGTTCATGTAAACAAACAATTGTCATCCATTCATCAACTACCTTCTGAGCCTGAACACGCGTTCACTTTTCTGAAAGGTCAAAAGCGCTGATTAGGTGCATTGAGACACATGTCATGGGTAATCGTTCCAATAACTTTTTGAATCCCCTAAAATCAGTTGTCATTAATGCTTATAATCATTACTAATTATTTCTCTCTCTTGCAGTTTATGTTTTCAAAAATCTATTTAAACACAAGTTTCACTCTTTACACTCTATCACTTTTACTCTCTCAATACACTCTAATTGTTTTATGTTCTTTCTTTCAAAACCTTTTCATTTTCTTCTCAAAATTTCTTGTGTGAACATGGCTTCCTCAAGCGTCCCAAATACCAGTACTCAGAGAACTGAATCTATGGAACAATATGAAGAACCGTTTAGAACTCTTCTCACGCCCATTGACAACCTAGAAGTTCTTTCAGAACTGATTGTGGATTTTGAAAGTCCTCAAGAAAATGGATTCAATCTTTCTGAAGAGGTTAATGCTCAAGGATGGAACCGATATTTTGACTGTCTTCTAGGTCCAACGTTTCCAATTCTTGTGAAGGAATTCTGGATTCATGCTTCATCCTCAAACCATCAAACCACTTCGTATGTAATGGGGAAGAAGATAATAATTACTGAAGACCTAATTGCAAGATTGATAGGTTACAATGGTGGTGGCGTAAGGTGTATAGACATGGCTGAAAGATATGCTGATGTTGCTTCAATTGTAAGAGAAATTTTCACTCTGGGTCTTCCCTCCAGCAAGATAAGGGATCTGAAGGATCATCACAGAATATGGGCTAAGATAATTCTAGGATGCATCAACCACAGGAAGCCAACAAGCTCTCCTGAATACATAAACATTGATCAGCAGTTTCTGATCTACTTTATCTCCAAAAAGACTAAGGTAAATCTGGCTCACTTACTATTTAATCATCTGAGGACCAGTGCCAAAGAGACTAGAGAAGATGAGCGTACCAAAAGGGACTGGATACCCCTTGGAAGACTCATATCAGATATTCTGATAGAGAATAGGCTGATAGAGCATCTAACAGAAGCATAGGAAATCAGCTCTCTAGAGGCAACTGCTGGGAAGCCATTGAATGCAAAGAATTTGAAAAAGATGAAAATTATTGAGAACATCAAGAAGGAACCCACCGTTACTTATTTTGCAACCATTACTTCCAGAAGAATTCCTCTGGATGATTTTCCTATGTTCTCAGAGATTGATTCCAAGCCTGAGATTATCGTTAGATATTTGGATGCATGCAAGACATATGGCACTCCACCAGGGTTAAATATTCAGGACTTACAACAGGCGGCACCAGAAGTTGTGCTGAAGAAGAACAAGAAAAGGAAGGCAGCTGAAGAAGGATCATCCCAGCGGACTCCAAAAGCTGCTAAAAAGAAAGGTAATCCTTCTTCTGTAACTGTTTTAGAATCATTTACTATATCAACATCTGAACCCATTTCTACCCAACCAGAAATACCTACCCCAAAAACTTTTGATGATTTTAACATAGGGTTTGACCCCTCAGAAACTCTAAGTCTTAGAGAAACTCACTCCCTTCCTATCAATCCAAATACTGAATCAACTCAACCAGAACTTGCAAAAGTTTTGTCAGATATTGAATCTTTTGACCAAAATATTTCTGCTTCCACACCAGAAAATCCAAACTCTGAAACCACATCAGAAGCTCCACAACCAGATATTCCTCTCTCTCTCTCCAACCAGATATACAACTACCTCCATCTCCTCAACCATATATTCCTCATCCACCATCTCCACAACCTGAACAATCACAACCAGAAGTTCAAACTTCTGAGATTCAACCTTCTGAGACCTGTGAACCAGAACCCCACAATGTTTAATCCAACCAATCTGAAGAACCTACTTCAAATTCAGATACAATCCCTATTCTAGGAATCGCTGAACCTCTGGCCATCAGTATGCCCCTCACCATCCTGGACATTCCACAAATTCCCTCTTCACTAGAATCAAAACCACCAAGTTCCCCAACTAGTTCAATGATTATACTAGACTCTCCCACTCCCTCACCAAAGAGAAATCCAGATGACAACGTTAAACTTGTCATTGATCTAACTGTTTTTGAATGTCTTGCTGCTATAACTCACAAAAGGCCATTCCAAAACCAAAACCATCTGAACCCACACCAGATGTTGGTACTAGTTTATTGATATTTGAAATAGAAATGCAGAAATGGATAACCTCCTTGAAGTAAGCTAGTCTAGAGATGACTAATCCTACTGCTTCAGATTATCTCTGGACAAGTTTCAGAAAATGGATAAGTTGTGAAACACATAAGATGCAAGAACAGAGTTATGGACAGGTTCAACAGAATTTCAGTCATATGCTCAAGGTATTTGAAGACCAAGTTCTGAGTCAACTGATCAAGGAAGAGATTCTCCCTCTGGACAATGCTCCCTGGTCAGAACACCGTCCATCAGACAAAGTTCAACCAGAGTCATAAGGTCTCACTCTGACTGCTGCTCCAGATGAGATGATTTCTGCAGAGGAATTAATTCAAATTGATCAAGTTGCAGAATTCTCTAAGAAGCATCCAGCTACTGAAGATTCTCCAGCTCCCTCCTATGAAAGGCAAACTCTGGAAGAACTGAAGAGAGCAAATGTTATTATTCAGGAAAGGTTAGATAAACAGGATGATACAAATAAGGAAATCAAGAGCATTTTTAGCAAACAAGAGGAAACCAACACCCATATCAAGGGCTTGTTGGAAGCTTTGTTCACACGCCTTCCTTGTCCCTCTTAGATTTTCTTTTGTTTTTAAAATCTGCTTATCTGTAATATTTATTCTACATTGTTGTTGTTCTGAACTTCTTATCATTGCTTCTTATTTTTAATATAAATCCTTTTTAGCTCTGATTATATATTCTTTTTGATAACTGACAAAAAGGGGGAGAAAGAATAAGATATGTTTCAATAACGGTTTACTGAGACATAAGTCTCAAACATTCTGAACTACTTAACTTCTTTCTTCTGAAAAGCTTGAACAGGTACAAAACTCTGATGAAAGAAGTTAAGTAGTTCAGAATGTTTGATGAAAGACGTAGTTAAATTCTGATGCTCAAAGACTCATGGAATTAAAGGGAAGTAATCAACTCAGGGGGAGTTTTTTCTTCTTAATTCTATACTTTTTATTCTTTATTTTTAATTGAAAAATCTGATTTTTGTCAACATCAAAAAGGGGGAGATTGTTAGAACATAGTTTGATTCTAGAACCCTTGAATAGAGTTTTGATGATAACAAATACAAAGAATAAATAACTAAAAAGAAATATATACAAAGAACAAATATGCTCCTTAAAATTATGTTTTGTATATGCAGAAATTTTGATGGGATCAGCATCAGAAGATAAGCAATAAAGAATTTCACGCTGAAGCTATCAGATCATACGCTGAAGATTGGTGACCAGAACCTGCGCTTAATTACAACAAACTCTGATTCTGAACAAAGACACATCAACCAAGTCATCAATATTCTGAAGCGTCATCAGCAATTAAGGATAGAAAACTTTGAAGCGTTATTGATTATTCAAGACAGAATTAATGCCAACGGCTTTCTTCAGACAAGATCTTCTACAAAAGGAAAGTGTGTTATTAACATTAAACTTGCTTTATGGACAACGTCTTTGCCTTGCCTATATAAAGAAGTATGCTTGTGAAAGAAGCATGTACGTACGCACACATCAAATTTGCAGAGAATTCCAAAACCGCGCATATTTAAGCTCTAGTAAATTTATTCTATTCTAAGCTTAATCTGTGTAATTATCACAGTTGTTATAAACTGTTTTGTTAGAAAACAAAAACACATTCTTGTTCAATTATTTGTAAAAGATTTCCTTGAGATTAACCGGTTTGTGGTTGTACTCAAGAAGACTTTAACAGTTGTTAAAGTAGCTGTTGTAATCTTTTGAGATTAGTGAATTAAGACCTCGTTGGAGAGAGGCGAAATCACCTTGACGGATGGACTGGAGTAGTTTGAGATCAAACGAACCAGGATAAAAATATTGTGTCATTAAGCTGTTTTTGATCCAAGTTTTCAATTCAACCCCCCCCCCCCCCTTTTTGTGTTTTTCACATCTTCAAACATTTTTAAACATCTCTGGTTTTTTCCAAATAGACAAGGTTGTGCTTTATATAAATTTTTCGCGAACATATGGTTGTGATAATCTCAATTAGACGCTTCTAATGGTACCACTATGAACACGTAAGTTTACGGATTCAAGGATCTAGGATTTTCCCTACTTGCGGGAGGCTGGAGGTTGAAGATGACCTAAGTTTCGTTCTTCAATTAACGACACTGATCCAATTATTTTATTTTTATTGGTTGGCCTTTCGTGTGTTGTATGCGCGCGCTTTAACTTGGGTCCATGATACTCCTTCACCTCAGATCCATTAGATCTGTCAGCGTGTATAAGTGAGAGAGATCCAACACGCATGGTTTTTCTGATTTGTTTTTATTTTACAAAATATATTTTTAAATTTCTTTTATCTTTAAAAATTCATAACTCTTATTTTTATCCAAAAATTATGAAAAAAAAATAAAAATACTTTGAATTTTTTCTAATTTTTTGAACATTTTTACATATTTTTATTTTAATGTTTGATATTTTTCATAGTTTTTATTTTTGTTTGCCTTATTTTATCTATTTTAAAAATACTTCTTGGCATTTTTTAAATTCTAAAATTTTTATCAAGATCATATTTTCTATTTCTGACTTTTTTGAAATTTTTCTAGAATTTTATTTTGACTTCTACTATTTTTGTTCTTTTTTTTTCTCACTTATTTGAGTGATTTTATTTAGTTTAAAAATAATTTTCTGTTTTAAAAAATTACCAAAAATTTTAAATATATATTTGAGATCATTTCTGACTTTTCTATGGTTTCTTCTAATTTTTATTTGATATTTTGAATATTGTTTTCTTTTTTACCTTTTATTTTCATTTTATAAACATTTAAAAAATATTTTTTCCTTTTTATTTTATTCATTAAATACAATTTTTTTTAAACATATTCTAACTATGTGATGGTTGATCATAAACTTCATTAACATCATTGGATCTTGGATGTTGAGTTTAACTTCACCAAAATGGATGAATGATTTTAATGATAGTTTGATTGGTTTTTTTATTCAAATATTTCCCCTCCTTCTTCATCTTTTCCCTTTCTCATTGTGTTACATGTTGTTAGAGGATGATCTACAAATCATCTCTCCAAACATATGGCACATAGATTGCTATTGACCGGTGTGATACGGTGGCAGAACCGACTGTTATACTGGTTTGCATTTTGTATTCTCAAATGTCGCGATAAGTAAGAGTCGCCATTTTATTTCATCCAACAAAGGAAAAGGAAAAAGAACAGAAAAACCTTTTTCGAAAGTATTTTGGGTACGGGGGTAGATTATAGAAAGGGAAGGTGTTAGCACCCTTTTTATCCATGGTTTTCCATGGGCTCTTAGGTACTTGCTTATTTTGAAATTGCTTGTGTGTGTTTTGAAAAGTTTTTGTTTAACCTCGTGATAACCCTTGTATCTGTCCTCAAGAGTGTGACGAAGTTATTTTTGAAAACTGTTTTGAAAGTGTTTGTGAAATTTTTTTTGTGGTTTTGAGCAAGTACTTAATAGTTTCTACCTACTCGAAAAAGACTGTTCATTCTCGTTTCTTTTAGACAGTGTTATCCTACTATTAAGGAGTAGGTAGCCCCATCATTGGAATTTTAAGGGACACTCGAACGGACAAGTACGGTCACAAAAGCAATGGTTAAGAAACTTTAGTAATTACCCTAAAGTCCTAAAGATCTTTCCGAGGCAACAACCGAACGGGTCATTTTTAATCTTTTGGGACTAGAGGACGACCACTAAAATTCCCTATGCTTCATGATCGTTTACCGAAGGCAACTGGAGTGGGATAAACCCTAGGAGTGAACATGTGCATGTGTTATTTTTCAGTTTATTTATCTTTGCACAATTAGGGTTATCTACCTTTTTAATTTCATTTGTCTTTCGCATACAATCCTATCATCAATCATCTAGAAGTTTATAATAGCAGAAAGTAAAAGTGCGAGAAATTAAAGTCCTAACTATTACAAGGCCTCGGGGAGGGGTACATAACCAAAACTTGGGGAATGAAAACAGTAAATAAAAAGCGGTAAAATAAATCCTAATTAAAAACTATTACAAACCTCGAAACAGTTACAATAATTGGAATTATAAATAAGTAAATGCGCGCGAGGAGGAACACGAGAATAAAATATCCTAATGAATCTAATTAATTAAAAAATAATTTTGTATTTTTTATTGAGAAAAATAGTTGAAATTTGCAAATTAAACCTAATTTTCTAATTAATTTTACTTAACAAAATAATCAATGTTGAAATAATTAAAATAATAAATTTTCAAAAATTATTTTTAGTTATAAAAAATCCTAAGTCTATTTTTGTGATTTTCTAGAAAAAAAAATGATTTTTGTTTTTGTAAAAAAAAATGATTAAGCAAATAATTAAACAAGAGAAATTAAAAAAGAAATAAATTGGGCCTGTTGTGAAAACAATTCTGGGGTTGCATTGCTGATTTTTCCACGCCCAAGGACTGCGTGTGATTCAATGTAACTCGTCTTCAGGAGGTCCACCATGCGCCTGCATGCTTGTGGCGTTAGATCTGGCCAGGACGTGATCTGATGGCGTGGATCTTGGGTGCATAGTATGGACCAAGGCGTGCAACACATGGAATCTATAGAGAAATAATGAGAAAAATACAAAAGCTCACGCCTGCGATCGAACCCAAGACGTTAGCTTTATACCTCTCCTCCTTGACCAACTACGCTAGCCTATTCATTCATTAATATGATAAGACAAATAAAACATAATGCAAGCAAAGTGGTCTTTCCCAAAAATGCGCGCATGATTCAAATTACCCAATGGGGTTCTGCCACCCAATTGTCTTCTTCCCCATAACTGTTGTTTTTGGCCACACTTTTACCTACGGACTGCATCCGTTACTATAACTTATAGCAACGAATTAAGCGTCACTAAAGCCTCTGCAAAAATCAAAATCCTCATAATATGCAATATAAATTAATGGTGAGTCTATGAATTAACTCTTTTTGGTCTCCTGAACACGATGATGACATTGGTTTGTCCGAATTATGTCTAAATCAGAAAGCCCTGATTTGAAGCTTGGAACCCTAGCCATGGTATCCTTTGACTCCTGACCTTAAAACTCAATTAAATAATTCAGAAAGCATCGAAACTTTAAAATAAACAAGACTACATGGTTAAATTCCATTGAAAACGCATGTATGCATGTAATCAAAAATCAAGATAAATTGGAAAACGGAATCCTGTATCTTACGATTCTGGATGTTTTGTAACTTGCGAGTGATTGGAATAGCTTCAGAACACGTCCAGAAACAGATTGCTGGCTTTGAAATTGCTTGAATTGGTCTGTAAAGAAAGATCCAATCTACACTTTTCTTTGGAAATTTGAAACTTTGTTTGACTCTTTGGAGCAAGTTACGCGTCTATAATCATGTCCTTAGGGTTAATAACGCTCTGTTATATGTATGTCAATCAAATAGGTTAACAAATTTGGATTAAATCTTGGAGATTGATGAAAAACAGATAGGATTTTCAAGTGATATTCTTTGTTTCCAAAATTGGCTAAATCATGCCATATTCATTCCAATCACCCCTTTCATGATTTGATCTCTGTTTGACAGCCTATATCATCTTCATTCAATGCAAAATCATCCCAAAAGCAACTTGTATGATTTATTTTGATTTTATTTAATTTTATTTACTTTTTAAATGAATAAAATCACAATAAATTAAATAAATAAGTGAATTAGGAATGGAGTAGTTCATGGGTCGTGGGCCATGTTAGGAACAAGATGCAAGCATAAAAAGTTAGGCCTATTTGAAGAAAAATGCATTTTGGGCATGGTTGACTTTGTGTAAATTTCCGAAAATGGCCAACTTTGATAATGCACATCTCTCTCAATTCTGACCCTAAGATGGTTTTCTTGGACTTTTTAGAAAGCTTAAGATGTCCTATAAACAACCCTTTCGGTTTCACCTCAATTGGATATTCCATGTTTATGTAAGAAGCTTTGACCCAAAAGGTGTTTTTGTTGACTTTTTGAAATGACCTATAATGTCTGAATTCATATCTTTTCTTGAGTGCATTTTTTTAACTTGAGGGATGAATATGATTTGTAGGTAATTGCATTCTCTTCAAAATGAGCCTTGGATGGGAAATTTCTGATAAAGTTTGAGAAAGTTATGGCTGGTCAAAGATTGGTTGACTTTTCCTATAAAAACCCTAATTTAGCAACTTTTGAGTTTTGATGAATTAGGAGCATTTCTTGAGGAATCATGATCAACCCTTGATCAAATTATGTATATCACTTCAAAATGTTGATGTTGACCAAAAATCTTGAAGTTTGACTGTAAATAAGCCACAATTAACTTTTGACCTAGTAAAGTTGATTTCCAAGTATTTGAGCAGTTGGCTGAGCAAACTTCTTGTGCAAGGCATGAAACTTGGAATGAATGATCTTGAGAACATATTAGGGCTATGGAAACCATTTAGGATCCTTGGACCTCAAACATCTTTATGAGGAATGAAACCCTAATTTGAGGCTCATTGTCTTAAGAGGAGGACTTATCTGGTCAATCCTTGGGCATCCTTGGGCAAATTGAGGACCTCAATGAGCATGTGTTGAGTAAAGTGAGAGGGGAAATTTTGGTTTACAATAGCTTCCCCTGTTCAATCTTCTTATACCTGAGGATGTAGATAGGCTTGTGTACCTTTCGTGATCTGAAGGTGGAAGATGATTGAACACTAGAGTGCCCAGAAATTTGAACTCGCATGAAGTAATACTGATTGGTGATATCAAGAATAGGCTTACAGACCCCATTTGGAAGTTGACAGAGAATCTTCAGAGATGTGCTTAAAGATTCCATCCAGAAAAGATATCGGTTGCATAAGAGTTTTCTATGCGAGAATTCCTGTACCTGCCGTTGAGGAGGAATTCGTCGGGGAATGTTGATTTATGTCTTGGGAAATAGAATATAAGAGCTTTGGTTTTCAATTACTCTACTGGGGAATCCACTCCTGATGGAGGAGGTGGAAGTAAACTGCATATCTGGTCGGGGTCCAGGCTGCACAGCGACTTACTGGGGAAATGTGAAATCGATTGTAACGGGTCGGGTCCAGGTCTTACAGTGTTGTAAACTATTGTCTGGAGATAAGAGAGAAGGAACCTGGATAGTAGGGTTGCTTCGAAATGAAAGCCTGGATAGTAGGGCTATGAGAAGGAACCTAGGTCGTAGGGTTACTTCGAGATGAAAGCCTGGATAGTAGGGCTATGAGAAGGAACCTGGGTCATAGGGTTACTTCGAGATGAAAGCCTGGATAGTAGGGCTATAAGAAGGAATTTGGGTCGTAGGGTTACTTTGAGACGAAAGCCTGTATAGTAATGCTATGAGAAGGAAACTGGGTCGTAAGGTTACTTCGAAATGAAATCCTGGATAGTAGGGCTATGAGAAGGAACTTGGGTCATAGGGTTACTTCGAGATGGAAGCCTGGATAGCAGGGCTATGAGAAGGAACCTGGGTTGTAGGGTTACTTCGAAATGAAAGCCTGGATAGTAGGGTTATGAGAAGGAACCTGGGTTGTAGGGTTACTTCGAAATGAAAGCCTGGATAGTAGGGCTATGAGAAGGAACCTGGGCCGTAGGGTTACTTCGAGATGAAATCCTGGATAATAGGGCTATGAGAAGGAACCTGGATAGTAGGGTTACTTTGATATGAAATCCTGGATAGTAGGGCTTATGGGAAGGAACCTGGGTAAGGTTTCTTCGAGATGAAAGCTTGGATAGTAGGGCTATGAGAAGGAACCCGGGTCGTAGGTTTACTTCGAAATGAAAGCCTGGATAGTAGGGCTATGAGAAGGAATCGGGGTGGTAGGGTTACTTCGAGATGAAAGCCTTGATAGTAGGGTTATGAGAAGGAACCTGGGTCATAGGGTTACTTCGAAATGAGATCTTGGATAGTAGGGCTATGAGAAGGATCCTGGGTCGTACGGTTACTTCGAGATGAAAGCCTGGATAGTAAGGCTATGATAAGGAACCTAGGTCGTAGGGTTATTTTGAGATTAAAGTCTGGATAGTAGGTCTATGAGAAGGAACCTGGGTCATAGGGTTACTTCGAGATGAAAGCCTGGATAGTAGGGCTTATGGGAAGGAACCTTGGTAAGGTTGCTTCGAGATGAAAGCTTGGATAGTAGGGCCGCTTCATTTGATCATGTAGATTAGTTGACCCTCTTGGTTTCGGGAACTGATTTTCCATTAGTTGTCTGCAGATGTGACATGTATGACTGCTAGGATTGTCGATGATAATTGTCTTTCCTGAAAATATAGCAGAGTTAATTGTATGCGATGCATGGTGGGACGATGTTCTCAAAATAAGTGAGATTATGTTGTATGTGATATGTATGCATATGTCATTATGTATGAACACGAGATGCCATTGTGCCATATTCGAGTCTAGGAAAATAAATCTCTGACTGCTGCTTGAGAGT
Organism: Vicia faba; assembly: GCA_948472305.1. NCBI lineage: Eukaryota > Viridiplantae > Streptophyta > Magnoliopsida > Fabales > Fabaceae > Vicia > Vicia faba. Next base: position 453,028,343 of record OX451735.1, on the reverse strand, counting down.
ATTGAAAATAACATTCCTGACTGTTGTAGAAAACTGTGGTTCTTCTACTTCCGTTGGGGATTATGAACGAAAATGACTATGCTTGAGATTTGCTCCTTTTCTATAGATATTCTATCGGGGAAGAGACTCTGCTTGAGAATAACTTTGCGGGGAGCTAACTCTTTTGGAGGATGAACTTTCATAGCTAAAGGGATAAACTCTGTCGGGGATTGAGCTTATGTATTTGTTGGCTCCTAAATTCGACACCCTTGTTTTTATTAATATAAGCCATTAAAGCTGAAGGATGGTTTCGACCAGCTGGTTCTGTCGAAGTGCTCGTCAGAAGATGGCAATGTACTTAGAGAATTTCTTCTAAGTAGGAATCTTGTTGCCTTCGACGTCGAAGGTGCTTCTCGACGAAGTTGTTCGATTGCTCAGAGTGGAACGGTTTGAGATTCAAACGTTTGGAGGGAAAACGGTTCCCAGCGGTTACCAAGTGCAACGTGCCAAGATCTGGAGCGTCGAACGCTGTGAGCATGCCAAGTGGAGTCATCTCGAAGCAGCGTAACTTCCCGACGGTTACTTGGGATGTGTTTAGTATAAATATTAGTAGTTCACGCAGTTTTTCGCGTGTGTTCACAATTATATACAAGTTACTCATATAGATTCGAGTACCCAGCGTGAGAGAAAGAATTATTGAGAATGTATGTGTGAAACACCACTTTATTAATCAAAGTCATTTATTTTCCAAAAACTTTACTTGCTTTTTCATTTACTTTTTCAGTCGAAGCCTTCCTTTTATTCTATCAAGCAATTAACATAAAGCTTCTTTATCTTCCTGTCATTTAACCATTATCAAACTTAGTCAAAACCCAAAAATCAACCATGTCTTAGGATCAATCTGATCGATCCTGCGAGTCACCAAATAAGTAACCTTTTGGAAGATCAGCGGTTGTTTACCAATTCCCACGGTAAACAAATTGGCACACCTGATGGGACTGTGTGTTGATTTTGAAGTTTAACCTTTTTACACAGAATATCATCTTTTTCGAGAAGTATTGCATGTTATTGAGAAGTGGTAGAATATACACTAACAATACCAATACTGCCAGAAGAAGAGAAGCGATGGCGAATCCGCCAAACAATAACGAAATCCCACAAACGAATGTGGGAACAACGGTTATCCCAACCGTAAGTGAAGCGATAACTACTGGTTCAACACCAGCAGTAACGGTCACAACGACGGGGCCATTACCTCCGTTCACAGGCCCCAGAGTGCCTTTAGGAACTCCCCCACCAAGGGGAAATCCAGGCACGAGGCCTTATGTTCCCCCAGGATTTATGACAGGCGGTCAAAATCGAGAACCACTCTATGGCATGCCAACTTCTGAATTGGCTAGCCTGGCGAACGCTGCGTCCACTTTTTCAGACCCTTTAGTGAGTGCCTCTTCGCCACTCCAAGGTTCTGGAGTAGGTATGGAAAACAAAAATAGGACCCAACTCTTAGGAGGAACGTCCCAAGTAGCACATGGCCTTACAAATGCCTCGACAGCAGTCTTGAGGCAACAAATGGACGAAAGCAACCATGATATGGTTCAAATGTTGGCACAAACTTTAAGTACAATGCTGAATCCTCTAATACAAAACACCACCCAATCGAATCAGCAGATGACAGCGCAAATGACGCGTTTGGCTGATTTCTTTGGAGTACCCTAACCTATTCGACTGCCCCAAAGGGCGCAAATAAGGGGAAACCAAGGTATACTCTTAGAGGAAGAAACCACTATCAACCAAGTCCAGCAGCCTGTCGAAGAAAACCTTAGGGCACGATTGGAGCAGCCTGTCGAAGAACCTAGGGTTATAGCCCCAGAGGTAAGGTTAGTTAACAGAAACCAAAATGCTGACGAAGTAGTTCAGCATATCCAATACCAGAATATGGGTTTGGAAAATAATCTGGCAGCCATGATCGAAAGAATCATGACGCAGAATGGGATGAACATGGGCTTTCGTAGGCCCAACTTCACATCCCCACTGTCAGAATACGTGTTACAAACAGACTTACCTCCTAGATGTAAAGTCCCTAAGTTCACTAAATTCTCTGGGGACACGACAGAATCTACTGTCGAACATGTGGCGAGATACTTGATCGAAGCAGGAGATATTTCAAACAACGAAAACCTGAGGATTAAGTACTTCCCAAGTTCTTTAACAAAGAACGCATTTACTTGGTTTACAACTCTCCCCCCCAATTCGATCCATCATTGGACCCAGTTGGAGAGATTGTTCCATGAGCAATTCTACATGGGACAAACCAAGATAAGCCTGAAAGAATTGGCCAGTGTAAAGAGACGTTTCACTGAACCTATAGACGAATATCTAAATAGGTTTAGGTTGCTCAAAGCAAGATGCTTTACACAAGTGCCAGAACATGAGTTAGTCGAAATAGCCGCAGGCGGTTTAGATTATTCCATTAGGAAGAAGTTAGACACTCAATACCTGAGGGACATGGCCCAATTGGCCGATAGAGTTCGACAGGTAGAACGCCTTAAAGCTGAGAAAGCCAAGGCAACGAAAACTCATAAAAGAGAGAGGATAGCGTATGTCGAGATGGATGACGAAGATCCAGAAACCTTCGACGAAACAATAACCGTCGAAGAAGGAGAGGTCGATTTAGCGGAACTAAAACAAGGGCCACCATACTCTTGCAAATTGTTAGTCCCCTCAAGTGGAAAAAATCCCACGGGTCCAGAAAGGACCAACGATAGGTTCCCCAAAAAGACTTATAGTTTTGATATTACAAAATGTGATGAAATCTTTGACTTGCTTGTAAAAGATGGCCAAATGATAGTACCCCCAGGGGTAAAAGTGCCTCCTCTTGATCAAAGAAAGAAGAGAGGCTTTTGTAAATATCATAATTTTCTGGGCCATAAAACATCTCAATGTTTTCTTTTCAGGAATCTTGTGCAAGACGCTATCGAAGAAGGGAGGTTGAAGTTTGCTGACAAGACCCCCATGACTGTGGACTCTAACCCGTTGCAGGCTGAAGCCCATTATGCTGAACCTTCAGAGGTGAACGTGATCGAGGCATCCAGAAGCCAGTCGAAGAGGCCAGGAATCACAATGGTCGAAGTCTCAAAGGACCATGTCAACATGCCAATCTTTGGCAGTTTTTCTGGGAATCTATCCAGAAAGACAATTGAAGCGGTCCAAAAGGCGGTCGAAAGCCCAAAGCTGGAGACAGTTGGAGCCAAAAAATATGGAACAAAACCCAGTTCTCACTTGGCTGCAGTTCAAGGCCAGACAGAGGACTTGGAGATTCAGATGAAGCAGTTGACTCTTGCCACCAAAGACACCATGAATGTCAACATGGTCGAAGTCTCTGAACCAAAGGCATCAGAGGAGGCCATGAGGCAAGAACAAGCCAACAAAACTGCTTTCCCTCGGGAAAATGAAAATCTGGCAGATTTCCTACAAAGATGCCAGAAAAAGAAGTCAGAAGTGATGTTGTGTCCTAGATGCAGTTCGATCTTCGACAAAAAAGCTGCTGAACATATTCAAGGTGTAAGAGCAGCAAACAGAAAAAGGGAAAGTGTTGATACTCGACATGACCCTAGAAGAACCCCCCAAAGGAGTTCAAATCAAGAAAAGAGGCCACTGACTTTCAGGCCTCCGACTAATGTGCCAGTAGATACATAGTACAAAACATCTGGTCGAAAGAGACCAGGCGAGGAAAGATGGCACTCCTTCGAAGTGCCAAGAGGTTCGTCTTTAACACATAATAAAGAGCCTCAGGTTGCTACCCCTAAAGTGACACAGGTATCAAGCAACTACAAAGGGAAAAATCCCATGTCTCGATCTCAATGGAGGAGATACCAGAGGCGACGAAAAGCTGAGAGGGAAGCTGATAATGAACCAAAGGCAGAAACCAGTTCAAATGTTCCTCAGAGAAAGCAGAGAAAGCCTCTGGAAAGGCAACCAGTAACCAATAGGCTAGTTTGGCCTAACCAGGGTGAAGTTGATAACGAAGATGGTTCTGAGTCTGATGACACCTTAGATATCATGGTGAACATAGTCTCAGTTTTTCCCAGAGAGTTCAACCGCCAGGTGGAGGTCGAAACAAGCGATTGGGAAGTGGAGCAAGAAATGGCCAAGCATAGGCCAGTGTGCTATTTCGTCATGGATAATGGCGCTATTGAAGAGCAGAATGGGTTCTTAGAACCTCCTACAGAGGCGATGAAAAATCACCTTAAGCCTTTATTTATAAGGGCTAAACTCGAAGAAACCACAGTAAATAAGATCTTGGTAGATTGTGGGGCAACCATCAACATCATCCTTCACTTTATGCTAAGAAAAATAGGCAAAAGTGATGAGAACATCAAGCCTCACAACATGGTCCTGTCGAATTATGAAGGCGGCATAGGGACCACTATGGGTGTGATCCAACTGGACATCAAGGTGGGATCTATCCTTCGACCAACTATGTTTATGGTCATATCAGCCAAACCTAACTATAATCTTTTGTTGGGCCGTGAATGGATTCATGGTGTTGGAGTTGTACCATCATCAATGCACCAGAGGTTACTACTATGGCGTCCTGATGGAATGGTCGAAAACATAGAAGCGGACCAAAGCTATTACCCGGGCGAAGTAAATCACCTAGGGCTGGCAGACTTCGACAAGAACCTGGCTCACATTGGGCCATGCCCAACACCTGACTTCGACTTGGCGCCAGCGCCAAATACTTTTTGTTCCCTATACCTGCACCCTGAGCATGGTTTTCAATGGGACAGAGAAGACTTGTCCCACATTGACTTTAGTGGGTTAACTGATATCCAACCAACTAGTTGGGGAAGTGAATTCAGTGACAATGACTGAGTCACAATCATTGCAGCAAATTTCGGCTTACGTAGCCGAAACAAAGATGATAACGGATCTCGAAGCCGAAGTAAAATATATGGCCACACAGGCCAATGATCAACAGTTATCTTATGCAGGTCCTGGAAAGGACTTCGATCCAGAACCTCCTGATATCATGCCAGAAGGGATGCAGGAACAAAGGCTCGACGCCATCTACGACGATGAGCCTTTGGGATTCGAAAAGGACCCCTTAGCGAATAACATCAAGATGCTAGCGCAGGATCCTTTAGAAGAAATCAACTTGGGCGAAGGGTTAGAGAAAAAGCCAACTTACATTAGCGCAAGAATTGACCCAGAACTCAGGTTGGAAGTAATCCATTTGTTAAAAGAGTTCAAGGACTGTTTTGCATGGGATTACGACGAGATGCCGGGTCTCGACAGAGGATTGGTAGAACTTCAGTTGCCAATCAAACCTGGGAAGAAGCCAATCAAGCAAAGTCCAAGACGCTTCACTCCAGAAATACTGTCGAAGATCAAAACGGAAGTCGAAAGTCTGCTGAAGTGCAAATTCATACGCGTTACGAGGTATGTCGAATAGATTGCAAACATTGTGCCAGTGATTAAGAAAAATGGTACATTGAGGGTGTGCATAGATTTCAGAGATTTGAATGCTGCTACACCCAAAGATGAATATCCTATGCCTGTGGCGAAAATGCTAGTCGATTCTGTCGCTGGCTACGAGTACCTGAGTATGCTCGACGGTTATTCAGGATATAATCAAATATTCATTGCTGAAGAAGATGTGTCGAAAACAACTTTTCGATGCCCCGGGGCTTTAGGCACTTACGAATGGGTAGTGATGCCTTTTGGCCTAAAGAACGCTGGGGCAACATATCAGCGAGCGATGAATTCCATCTTCCATGATTTTATTAACACCTTTATGCAATTATATATTGATGACATTGTTATAAAATCTGTTTCCAGGAAGAACCATATAGACCACCTTCGACAATCATTCGAAAGAATGAGAGAACATGGTCTGAAGATGAACCCTTTGAAGTGTGCATTCTGTGTAAAAGCTGGAGATTTCTTGGGCTTCGTCGTCCACAAGAAAGGAATCGAAATCAATTAGAACAAGACGAAGGCAATTCTGGAAGCGAAAGCGCCAGCGAACAAAAAGGAATTGCAATCTCTGCTGGGCAAGATAAATTTCCTGAGGAGATTCATATCTAACCTAAGTGGGAAAGCTCAAGCCTTTTCACCTTTACTTCGCCTGAATAAGGAAAGGTTCGACTGGGGGCAAGAGCAACAAGAAGCCTTCGAAAAAATCAAAGGGTATCTCACAAAGCCACCTATTTTGGTGCCTCCTTGCAGCAACAGGAGTATGAGATTGTACATAGCTGCATCCGACAAAACTTTGGGAAGCATGTTAGCCCAAGAAGATTAAAATGGAGTCGAAAGACCCATTTACTATCTTAGTAGAGTTTTGAACGATGCAGAAACTAGATATAGCGAAGTTGAAAAATTGTGTCTATGTATGTATTTCTCTTGTACAAAGCTCAAACAATATATAAAACCAGTTGATGTGTATGTTTCGTCTCATTTTGATGTTTTCAAGTACATGTTGTCGAAACCCATCTTGCACAGTCGAATTGGAAAGTGGGCACTAGCATTAACTGAATACTCCTTGACCTTTATGCCTCTTAAGGCAGTGAAAGGACAAGTGGTGGCAGACTTTATAGTCGACCACTCAATTCAAGTTGAGAGTATTAATTATGTGGAGATAGAGCCTTGGAAATTCTACTTCGATGGTTCCAGCCATAAAGATGGAACAGGAGTAGGAGTCTTGATTATTTCTCCAGAAAAAATTCCAACAACATTCAAGTACAAGATATCAGGTTCTTGTTCGAACAATGAGGCTGAGTATGAAGCTCTAATTACTGGCCTTGAGATATTGTTAGAATTGGGGGCAACTCGAGTCGAAATAATGGGAGACTCAGAGTTAGTCATTAAGTAAGTCACAAAAGAATATAAATGCATAAGAGAAAATCTCATTATGTACTTTGTGATAGCAAATCGTTTATTGAAAAAATTTGAAATGGTCAACATTCGACACATACCCAGATTGGAAAATCAAATAGCCAATTATTTGGCACAAATTGCGTCTGGGTACAAAATTTCAAAAACGAGATTGCAAAGAGCAATCGAAGTTCGGGAGAAAATAAAAGCAACTTGTCTGTCACCAACAGACTTGGAATCGACAAGACTAGGGTATGCTGATCAAAGGAACTTCGAAATTTCGTTCATAGACAATTTGTCAGAGCAAGATTGGAGGAAACCCATTGTGGATTATCTACAAAATCCAATAGCTTCGAAATAACGAAAAACAAAGTATAGGGCATTGAGTTACGTACTCATGGGTAACGAGTTATTTAAAAAGACGCCTGAAGGGGTATTGCTAAAGTGCTTAAGTGAAACTGAAGCATACATAGCCCTTTCGACTACGCACGCTGGAGCATGTGGGGCTCACCAAGTAGGCCATAAGATGAAATGGTTGTTGTTTCGACAAGGACTATACTGGCCCACCATGTTGAAAGATTGTGTCGAGTTCGCCAAGGGTTGCCAAGAATGTCAAGTCAATACAGGCATCCAGCATGTACCAGCAAGCGAACTTCACTCGATAGTGAAACCTTGGCCCTTTAGAGGATGGGCGTTGGACCTTATTGGAGAGATTCGACCAGCATCATCAAAGAGCCAGAAGTATATATTGGTAGGCATTGATTATTTTACTAAGTGGATCGAAGCTATTCCTTTAGTCAATGTAGACCAAGAAAATGTCATTGAATTTATTCAAAAGAACATTATCTTTAGATTTGGAATCCCTGAAACTATAACTACTGATCAAGGATCAGTTTTCACCGGTCGAAAGATGCAGGAATTCGCGCAGGAAATAGGCTTTAAACTCCTAACATCAATGCCTTATTATGCACAGGCAAACGGTCAAGTCGAAGCAGCGAACAAAGTAGTGATTGGCTTGATAAAAAAGCATGTTGGGAAGAAGCCAAAAAATTGCCATAAGACGTTAGACCAGATCTTGTGGGCCTGTCGAACGTCCCCAAAAGAAGCCATAGGTACAACACCATATAGGCTAACTTTTGGTCATGACGCAGTGTTGCCAGCGGAAATTTGTCTTCAATCTGCAAGGGTTCAGAGACACCATGATATCCCCTCTGAAGTTGATTGGGATATGATGTTAGACGAACTAGTAGATTTAGACGAAGAAAGACTGCACGCTCTCGACTTACTAAGGCTTCAGAAGAAAAGAGTGGAAGACTCTTACAATAAAAAAATGAAACCTAAGGCATTCTCGCCTGGAGAATTAGTTTGGAAGGTGATTCTTCCCATGGATCGAAGGGATCGAAGCATGGGAAAATGGTCACCCAAATGGGAAGGACCATTCAGAATTATCCAAACTTTTTCTGGTGGAGCTTATGAAGTCGAAGAGTTAGGTGAAGATAAAAGACTCTTGAGAGTAAATGGCAAATATTTGAAAAAGTATAAACCTATGCTCCAAGAGATCAAAATAAATAGCAAGTAATGACTAAATTAACCATAAATAGCCAAAATGGAAAATTTTATAAATTAGCCAAAATGGCGATATTGTCAAATACATATTACAATACATGGTTAAAGGGCTGAGTCAATCAGAAGGGGATGGAATCTTTGAGTCGAAGGTACTTGGCCTGCTGCAACTCCAGTCTTTTGTTGCACAAGGCATTCGCCTAGGCAAGCTTGGCAATTTGGTCATCGAAGGCTTGGGCTTTCTCAGCAAACTCGAGACCTCGCGTAACTTCAGCTTGACTCTCGGTGTCTGAAATAGTCGAGAGAAGCTCCTCCTTGCGCTTAGTATTAGCGTTCATCTTGGCTTCCAGCTCTTCGATTTGCTCCTTTATGGAGGCATTGTCTCGATCTATGGCATCAATTTCTTCTTGCTTAGACACCTTTTGCTTCGACAACTCTGCAATTCGAGAAGTCGTCTATGCTACAGCAGTCCAGGCAGAAGAACTTTTGCCATGTAACGCTTCGAGCTGGCTGTTGAAGCCCCTCTATCGTCGGTAGTCTGCTAAGACTTGATCAACAATGGAGTATAACTCCATGATAAAGCTCGAAACCTCTGGAGTCACAGCGAGCAAGTCGACTGCATTCAAAACAGCTCCCAAACACGACAGAGCAGTAGGGTCCCCCTCCAAAGCTTTCATCAAATCTTTCTTGAAGAACTGAGCCTTGACCTTCGTCAAAGCCTCATCGAGAGGAGAAGTCTCGGTGGACTTCCCCGACTGAGTAGAAGCCTCCTGACTAATATCAGACGAACTTCCCTTGCTCTCGATAATGGCATTCAGATAGCCAATGGGATCAGTTTGCTTCAAGAGTGCTAAGTCTTCTTTGGACCTATGCTTTGTCGAGGTGGTAACCTTTGCAGCAGCGTTGTCTTGGGGTTGAAGTTGTTGAGTAGCGTTCGCATCGACATGACTCTCTTCGACTTGAAGTTCAGCAGTGCCAGCATCAGCATGATCCCCTTCGTCATGTTGTTCCTCCGACAGATCGACCACTTGAATCTCCTTTGGTTGTTGTTCTTCTGTTTGTTGTTCTTCTGTTTCAGCATTGGCCTCATCGTTCGCCAATTCCTTCTCTTGTGGCCTACTGAGTTCAGCAGAGTCTAGTGTTTCAGAAGTCTTTGGTGCTGAACTTTCAGTGGTTTCCTGAAAATAGAAGAGGAAGAATCTTCTAGTTAGAAAGAGACACAATCAAACGTGGGTATCGACAGCTGAGTTAGAAAATGGTCAGAAAAACTACCTGCAGAGGAACTTCAGCCCCAGGGCTGGAATTATCGCTTTCGACGGGTTTATTGAGAAAAACATTTAGCTCCTCCTCCGTTGGCTCTTCGATAATCACTGGAGGTGGCCTGGGTTTTCTCCCTGCAACTTTTATTCTAATTGTGGGTCGAGTCTCAGGAGTAGGAGCATCTTTCTTCAATTTCCTCCGTTTTAGAGGAGTAGGGGGAGAGTCGTCTTCTTCATCACTCCCAGATTCGACCGTCAGTACAGGTCGTTTCTTGGGTGAAGGTGCCTTAAAACCAAGTGGAGTTCGATTTAGAACGCTACATCGAAAGTCAGAATATTAAAACCAGATGGAAATAATAAAGGTTTGGTTACCGATGCTGAAGGTTTTTTCGAAGGACCTTCCCCCTGATGGCTTGTTGTAGTTTTCGCTGGTGCTGTGGTTTTCGCCGGTGCTGGAGGTTTTGTCAAGGGACCTCCTCCCTGATGGCCTTCTGCAGCTTTCTTGGCTGCAGGCTTTCGAACAACTGAAAGAGGACAAGTTATAATTAACAGGCTACCAGTCGAAATGGAAAGGCAAAATAATTTGGAGAGTGAACTTACATTTCTTTATTTTGTCCTGGGCAAGCTTGGCAATTTGGTCATCGAAGGCTTGGGCTTTCTCAGCAAACTCGAGACCTCGCGTAACTTCAGCTTGACTCTCGGTGTCTGAAACAGTCGAGAGAAGCTCCTCCTTGCGCTTAGTATTAGCGTTCATCTTGGCTTCCAGCTCTTCGATTTGCGCCTTTGTGGAGGCATTGTCTCGATCTATGGCATCAATTTCTTCTTGCTTAGACGCCTTTTGCTTCGACAACTCTGGAATTCGAGAAGTCGTCTCTGCTACAGCAGTCCAGGCAGAAGAACTTTTGCCATGTAACGCTTAGAGCTGGCTGTTGAAGCCCCTCTGTCGTCGATAGTCTGCTGAGACTTGATCAACAATGGAGTATAACTCCATGATAAAGCTCGAAACCTCTGGAGTCACAGCGAGCAAGTCGACTGCATTCAAAATAGCTCCCAAACACGACGGAGCAGTAGGGTCCCCCTCCAAAGCTTTCATCAAATCTTTCTTGAAGAACTGAGCCTTGACCTTCGTCAAAGCCTCATCGAGAGGAGAAGTCTCAGTGGACTTCCCCGACTGAGTAGAAGCCTCCTGACTAATATCAGACGAACTTCCCTTGCTCTCGATAATGGCATTCAGATAGCCAATGGGATCAGTTTGCTTCAAGAGTGTTAAGTCTTCTTTAGACCTATGCTTTGTCGAGGTGGTAACCTTTGCAGCAACGTTGTCTTGGGGTTGAAGTTGTTGAGTAGCGTTCGCATCGACATGACTCTCTTCGACTTGAAGTTCAGCAGTGCCAGCATCAGCATGATCCCCTTCGTCATGTTGTTCCTCCGACAGATCGACCACTTGAATCTCCTTTGGTTGTTATTCTTCTGTTTATTGTTCTTCTGTTTCAGCATTGGCCTCATCGTTCGCCAATTCCTTCTCTTGTGGCCTACTGAGTTCAGCAGAGTCTAGTGTTTCAGAAGTCTTTGGTTCTAAACTTTCAGTGGTTTCCTGAAAATAGAAGAGGAAGAATCTTCTAGTTAGAAAGAGACACAATCGAACGTGGGTATCGACACCTGAGTTAGAAAATGGTCAGAAAAACTACCTGCAGAGGAACTTCAGCCCCAGGGCTGGAATTATCGCTTTCGACGGGTTTATTGAGCAAAACATTTAGCTCCTCCTCCGTTGGCTCTTCGATAATCACTGGAGGTGGCCTAGGTTTTCTCCCTGCAACTTTTATTCTAATTGTGGGTCTAGTCTCAGGAGTAGGAGCATCTTTCTTCAATTTCCTCCGTTTTAGAGGAGCAGGGGGAGAGTCGTCTTCTTCGTCACTCCCAGATTCGACCGTCAGTGCAGGTCATTTCTTGGGTGAAGGTGCCTGAAAACCAAGTGGAGTTCGATTTAGAATTCTACATCGAAAGTCAGAATATTAAAACCAGAAGGAAATAATAAAGGTTTGGTTACCGATGCTGAAGGTTTTTTCGAAGGACCTTCCCCCTGATGGCTTGTTGTAGTTTTCGCCGGTGCTGTGGTTTTCGCCGGTGCTGGAGGTTTTGTCAAGGGACCTCCTCCCTGATGGCCTTCTGCAGATTTCTTGGCTGCAGGCTTTCGAACAACTGAAAGAGGACAAGTTATAATTAACAGGCTACCAGTCGAAATGGAAAGGCAAAATAATTTGGAGAGTGAACTTACATTTCTTTATTTTGTCCAGGACTAGAATGAAAGACTTCTGAAGTTCATCCGCAAAGTCTTTCTCGTCGAAGAACTCTTCAGCGTAGTAACTCTTCCACCAGTCTTCGAAGGATGGTGAACAGAGAAAGTTAAGTTGATAGTCGAACAGTGAAAGGACTGTTCGACCTGCATACCTGCCAATATGCTTGGTGGCAGCATCTTCAGTATAGTCATTGCAAAAGTATAACATGGATTTCTCCCTAGGAAAAATAGGAGAAGGAAGTGATTGAATGATATCAAACTGTCGAGAGACCAAGTTTGGTTGATACGCAATCAAGCTCAAGTGAGTCTTGGAGCTTTTAAAGCGCAGTGGCATTATTCTAGGTGTGAGAAATGCTTCCCACATTATTGTGTGTTCTTCGACCTGAGGGTCACCTGACGACTTGGGATGGGGCCTGGTGAACCATTCTGGACCAACCTTTCGTCGAGCAAAGGGAGCCATGGTCGAAGCAAATTCTTTTCTTCTTGCAAACATCAAGACGAAGTTTGCAAAAGTCTGTTGAAGCTCCAGCCCATCTTCAGTCGGGGTTAGTAGAGCTAATCTGGTGCCTTCGATACGCCTATTTGCTATCTCAGGAGCTTGCTCATTTATTTGAGTCTTCTGAGGTAAGAAAGACTCGAAAGTGGCATTGAGCCACAGCTGAAGTAGCCAAAAAGGTCCTGCAAGTAACAGACTGGCTCTGTTTTCGATGATCTTTAACAGGGTCGCTCCGCTGCTGATCGACTCGTATAGATTCGCCAAGATTAACTCTGCCAAACAAATATTTTGGCCATGGTGAAGCTGGGTGGCAAGGGTGACCATCTTCTTTGTCACCTGTAAAGACTTTGTGCAGAACACAAAGCGTGATAGCCAAAGGGCTAGAAACGCAATATGCTCTACATCCGTAACAGTGGCTGTCGACCTATCATGGTAATGGTTGATATAGGTGGTATAGGTGGGTTTCGTAGCTGAGAATCCAATCTGATCCTCCGACATTTCCTCTGGGTCGAAATAATCCCCAGTGGGTCGAAGGCCAGTGATGGCAGCCACGTCGAAAAGCGTGGGTGTTAGCATTCCACAAGGAAGGTGGAAAGTGAAATGAGTGTAATCCCAGAAAAGTAAGGAGGCTATCAGCATCTCAGGGGAGTAGTTGAGACCCGTCTTCGACAGCATAACTAGGTCGTATATCCCCAGGTCCTTCCAGATCGAAGCCTGGCTTTTTTCCATTTTTTCTAGCTAAGCACTGTAGTCAGGAGTGAGGCTAGGGCTAGACCTGAAAGCCCTAACACCCCTATTGAAGAAGCGGAGATCTATCTTCTCCTTAGCGGGATCTTCGTTGTCCTCTGCATCTTTTTTAGAGCACCCAACAGGTTTGAGCTTTTTAAGCATTGGAAAGAAGCTTTTGATCTTCATGGCTTCATCGATGCATGGGGTTAACGGGCCAGACATGGCGAAGATTTGGTTGGAGTATCCAACCGGAATCATTAGTTGGTGTGAATAAGCTTCACGTTCAGCATTTTCGAGGGGTTCAGGAACCCTTCGTTGGCCTGTAGGGGTAACTGTGGGGACAGTTGAGAAGATCTTGGGTTTAGCATTTATGGAAGGGATGTTAGAACTAGGAGCGGTAGAGGAACCTGAGGCCATTGTTGAGTTAAGGTTGAAGATGAAGTGAAGAACAAGGTGTTTGCAAGTTTGCAGAGATTTTGTGTTCAACAAGGAAGTTTGAATGCAGAATAGCATAAAAAAGTCCCACAATGGGTACTTAGCGCTATTTATAGTGGTTGGGAAATCCCCAAATTCGAGGCCATTTAATGTTGCAGAAGATAGTGGGACACGTGGCGTTCCCCCGTTGATATAGTCGTTCTGCAGAAATGAAAAGGTGCAGCGTGCGCCCTCGTTTTTGGGAAATTGTCATGATGACAATTTGTGAAAAGACATTGGGCACGCTGCACGCCGTATTGAGGTGACGTCTTAGGTACGGATGAAATGATGGCTTTTTCTTGGGATTGTCAGTGGTTGGTAGAAGACAAAAAGTGCACAGTTTAATTTGTGGCTAAGAATGAAAAGACAGGTGTCGAATGGAATTTCAAAGAACGCCTTTTTCTTTTCAGAGTCGAAATAAGGCATTCTTGGGGGGCAATTTGTTGGCTCCTAAATTCGACACCCTTGTTTTTATTAATATAAGCCATTAAAGCTGAAGGATGGTTTCGACCAGCTGGTTCTGTCGAAGTGCTCGTCAGAAGATGGCAATGTACTTAGAGAATTTCTTCTAAGTAGGAATCTTGTTGCCTTCGACGTCGAAGGTGCTTCTCGACGAAGTTGTTCGATTGCTCAGAGTGGAACGGTTTGAGATTCAAACGTTTGGAGGGAAAACGGTTCCCAGCGGTTACCAAGTGCAACGTGCCAAGATCTGGAGCGTCGAACGCTGTGAGCGTGCCAAGTGGAGTCATCTCGAAGCAGCGTAACTGCCCGACGGTTACTTGGGATGTGTTTAGTATAAATATTAGTAGTTCACACAGTTTTTCGCGTGTGTTCACAATTATATACAAGTTACTCATATAGATTCGAGTACCCAGCGTGAGAGAAAGAATTGTTGAGAATGTATGTGTGAAACACCACTTTATTAATCAAAGTCATTTATTTTCCAGAAACTTTACTTGCTTTTTCATTTACTTTTCCAGTCGAAGCCTTCATTTTAAGCCTTCCTTTTATTCTATCAAGCAATTTACATAAAGCTTCTTTATCTTCCTGTCATTTAACCATTATCAAACTTAGTCAAAACCCCAAAATCAACCATGTCTTAGGATCAATCTGATCGATCCTGCGAGTCACAAAATAAGTAACCTTTTGGAAGATCAGCGGTTGTTTACCAATTCCCACGGTAAACAGTATTCAGAGAAATAAAATTTGTTCGGGAGAAAACTTTATGACCCTCTTGCGATTATGAAATTCGGTTGGGGAATATAAATGTCAGTTTTCTAAAGGAACCTGGCTGGGGAGAGTGCTTCCTGTTTTGGGGAAGCTGATATCAATGCTTTGATTACCTTTACTTTGTGGGGAGTACAGATGTCACGAGGTCGTATGTACTGATGACTTTGTTTCAAAGTTGTCTCTGCCCCGATACTTGTTGGACAGAGTAACTGTCGGGTTTTAGTTTTTTGCCCTTGTTTCTGAAGTTATGAGCAATTATCTTTCCGTTTCTTATGCGAATATTTGTGAACAGAAATCATATTCAAATGCATATGTCAAGAATAAATCATTGGACGTTTTTACAAAACAAAACAGAAAAAGAAAAACAAATGGTTTTGTAAAAATGACTTGTATTAATTTTCGAAGTTGGCCTATAACAGGCGTTTTTGTACAAGGAAGTTGACGCTCTAGTAAGAGAACGTCACCGTAACAATGGAAGCTATAAAATATTGTGTACAACGAAAAGAAAACAACTATGTGCAAAAATCACATTAAGTTTCAATTTTGCTATTTTCGCTATGTCTTCGAGCGTCTCATCACTTTGCTGCTTGTCCGAAGCTGATTAGATTGATCGGTGTTGTTCGAGTTTGATAGTTGATATTGAGGTCTGATCGCAAGGTGATCCAATGGGACATAGTGATACGCTTTACATCCCTACATTTTTCCAGCACTTCCAGGTTTTCAGTCCACCGGGATACCCCTTTTTGCCCAAGTCGCCTTTTCAGGTTTTCGACTTGCCGGGTGTACATATTTTTTTGTTTTCATCCCTTATTTTTGCCCGAACCCTTTTGGTTCGCTGGGAAGCCCTTATTTTTGCCTAGGACAGTTAACCTAGCGGGTCTTTTATCACGCGTAGTATCTTTTCACTATGTTCGCATTGACAGGGCGAGAAAGGTCGTCACCGTCCATGGTGGTTATAATCATGGCTCCACCCGAGAAAATGCTTTTGATCATAAATGGCCCTTCATATGTGGGAGTCCATTTGCCCCTGGGATCACCTTGCGGTAGTATGATGCGCTTGATTACTAGATCCCCGACTTGATACTCTTGGCGTCTGAATTTTTTTTTTAAAGCCTTGATCATTCATTTTTGATACATTTGACCATGACAGACAGTAGTAAGTCTCTTCTCATCGATCAAATTCAGTTGAACAAGTCGAGTCTGGATCCAGTCGTCTTCGTTCAAATCCGCATGTTTCATAACCCTTAAATAGGGGATTTGGACCTCAATAGGTAGGACTGCCTCCATGCCATATACCAAAGAATAGGGTGTTGCCCTTGTCAATGTTCGTGCTGAGGTACGGTACCAATGAAGAGCAAATGGTAACATCTCGTGCCAGTCTTTGTATGACATTGTCATCTTCTGTATGATATGTTTGATGTTCTTGTTAGTCGCTTCAACAACGCCATTTATCTTTGGGCAGTAGGGAGAAGAGTTATGATGATGTATCTTGAATTGCTTACAGAGTTCGGTGATCATCGTGTTATTGAGATTTGTACCATTGTTAATGATAATTCTCTCTGGCATGCCATACCAACTGATCAGGTTATGCCTGATAAACCGCGCCACAACATTCTTGGTAACGATAGTAAAGGAAGTAGCCTCAACCCATTTTGTGAAGTAATCGATGGCCACCAAGATGAAGGGATGCCCATTGGAAGCGGTATGTCTGATTTCCCCGATCATGTCAATGCCCCACATTGCAAAGGGCCATGGAGCCGTCAATACATTCAAAGGAACCGGAGGCACATGCACCTTATCAACATAGATTTGGCACTTATGACAAGTTCGGGAGTGCTGATAACAATCTACTTCCATAGTGGACCAATAGTATCTTGCCTGTAGGATCTTCTTAGCCATGGTATGTCCACTGGAATGGGTTCCGAAGGTACCTTCATGTAAATATGTCATAATCCTCTCTGCTTCGCTCTTGTCTACACACCGTAGTAAGGTAGAGTCATGGTTGCACTTGTAGAGGATTCTATTACTGAGGAAAAAATTTGCGGCAAACCTTCTCAGAAACTTATTATCATTGACAGATTCCTCTTCGGGATACTCTTGAGTCTCGAGATACCTTTTAACTTCGTGAAACCAAGGTTTATCTGCTACCTCTTCAGTATCAATCTCAGAGCAGTGTGTTGGCTCATCCAACCTCTCAATGGTGATTCGGGGAGCTTCGTTATCCCACCTGACTTTAAACATAGAAGACATGGTAGCTAGCGCGTCAGCTAACTGATTCTCCTCTCGTGGGAAATGTTCAAAGGTTACCTCCTTAAAATGTGGGAGCAATTTCAGTACGTGCTCTTTATACGGGATGAGGTTCGGATGCTTCGTATCGTATTCGCATTTAATCTGACTTATCACCAAAGCTGAATCCCCAAAGACATTTAAGAACTTGATCCTGAGATCGATAGTTGCTTTGAGACCCATGATACATGCTTCATACTTAGCCATGTTTTTAGTACAGTTGAAGCATAGTCGGGTGGTTAAAGGAGTGTGACAGCCCTCAGGAGATATGATTACAACGCCAATGCCATTACCGATTGCGTTCAAAACTCCATCAAAAACCATAGTCCATCGACATCCTTCTTCAGGTCCTTCATCCGGTCCAGGTTCTTCATAGTCAGTCACCGGCATAATATTCTCGTCCGAGAACTCAAAATTCATGGACTGGTAGTCATCCACTGCCTGATGAGCCAAATGATCAGCCAATACACTTCCCTTGATTTCTTTTTGGGTTGTATATTGTATATTGTATATCGTATCTAGTTAAGATCATCTGCCATCTCGCTATTCTTTCGGAGAGTGCGGGCTTCTCGAAGATGTACTTGATTGGATCCATCTTAGATATCAATAAAGTAGTGTGGGTCAACATATAATGTCTTAGTCGGGGAGCAGCCCTTGCGAAAGCGCAACAAGTTTTCTCGAGCAGTGAGTATCTTGTCTCACAGTCGGTAAACTTTTTGCTAAGATAGTATATTGCATGCTCTTTTCGACTAGACTCGTCATGCTTCCCCAGTACACACCCCATTTAATTGTCTAGCACTGTTAAGTACAATATCAAAGGTCTTCCTTCAACCAGAGGAATCAAAATTGGTGGTTCTTGAAGGTATTCCTTGTTCCTTTCAAAAGCAGTCAAGAATTCGTCATTCCACTTTACCACTTGATCTTTCTTCAGGAGCTTAAAGATTGGCTCACAGGTAGCAGTCAGATGTGAAATGAATCTGGAGATATAATTTAGGCGTCCCAAAAAACCTCTAACTTCCTTCTCTGTACGGGGAGCCGTCACATCTTGTATGGCCTTTATCGTCACGGGGTCTACCTGAATACCTTTGTCACTGGCGATGAACCCCGGAAGCTTACCAGACCTTACCCCGAAGATGCACTTTTTCGAATTCAACCTCAACTTGTATGTCTTCAACCTATCAAATAGATTTTGTAGATGATCCAGGTGTTTTTCCTCGGTTTGAGACCTGACTATCATGTCATCAACATAAACCTCTATCTCATGGTGAATCATATCGTGGAACAAGGCGACCATGGCTCGTTGATAAGTTACCCCATCATTCTTCAACCTAAAAGGAATCACCTTGTAACAGAAGGTGCCCCACTGTGTGACAAAGGTTGTCTTCTCCATGTCTTCAAGAGCCATCTTGATCTAGTTACAACCAGAGAAACCATCCATGAAGGAGAAGATTTTGTGTTGTGTGGTGTTGTCAACCAGAACATCAATGTGGTGAAGCGGGAAGTCATCCTTGGGGCTTTCCCTGTTCAGGTCTCTGTAGTCCACACACATCCATACCTTACCTTCCTTCTTAGGTATCGGGACAACGTTAGCAACCCACTATCGGAGGTGACATCTAAGAACCTAGTGTTGAACTGTTTCATAACCTCTGCTTTGATCTTCTCTGAAATTTCAGGGCGCATACGACGGACCTTCTGTTTAACCGGAGGACAATCTTCTTTAGTAGGCAGACGATATACCACAATAGTAGTGTCTAAACCAGGCATGTCTTCATATGACTAGGCGAAGATCTCAACATAGTCATGAAACATCTATATCAACCGCTGTTTGACATTATTCTCCTGACTTACGCCTATCTTGACTTATTTTTTGTCTTCCTCTGTGTCCAAGTTTATCGTCTCAACTGCCTCTTCATGAGGCTGTATAACCCTCTCTTCATGTTGTAATAGTCTAGCAAGTTCTCCGGGTACCTCACAATCGTCCCCACCTTCGTCCTCAGCTTGGTTGATCGGATTTTCGAAGTCATAATTGGCAATAGCAGAACTGTTATCAATAGGATCCAAAGTGGATGTGGATCTAGAGTTTTATAAGTGAGTGTGTGTAAGAGCATTGTTGTATTGAAAAGTAGAAAATAAAAACAGAGAGCGCAAAATTTATATGCAAGAAATGTCCAATGTTTTATTGATGACATATGAAAATGACATATAATAACCCTCACATATAGAACCATTGTGCCTCGGGTAAGACACAAGGCCATGGAGTTTAAATTTTTTATTACAAATTCGAAAAACAAGTAAGACAATTACTGCTGAACAAAAGAAATTGGTATAAAATCTTTGGTTGTCCAATTACTAGGTCCACCGTTGGTAGTCGGGTAGATCCAACTGTTGATATCAGAATTATCATCACTGTCTTCAATAGCTTTGATCCTATGATTGCTGATGCATAGGGGAGGTCCTCCGGCCTGAGCCCGTCGAACAACCCTCTAAATTCCTGAAGTAAAGCCCAAACCAAATTTGTCAGTTTTATGAGGAAAATCAGGGAGTTGTCCCCAAATGGTACACCCACATTCTTTAACCACTGCTCTGGCGTCCTTGAGAGAAGCCATCTTCAAAGGAGGTTTGTTGTTGGTAATAGTCTCGGTTGACGCCATAATATGGGGAACCTCTTCAAATTTTTGACAAGGAGTCTCTATGAATTCCCCGTCCATCTCCACATACCTGAAAGAGTTCAGGTGGCTTACCATATAATCTTCTTCACCATGCACAGTGACAATCTTCCCTTACACTGGATACTTCATCATTCGGTGCAACGTAGAAGTAACGGCCCCAGCTTCATGGATCCAAGGACGACCCAACAAACAAGAGTACGATGGCCTGATATCCATCACGTAGAAGGTGGACCCAAAGGTCTGAGAACCCACTTTGACAGGGATGTCCACCTCCCCATGCACCATTCTTTTTGACCCTTCAAAAGTCCTCACCAGAATGTTATTGGGCTTTAGGGTCAAGCCTTCACAATCTTGCCGATCAAGAGCTATCTTAGGCAGAACATTCAGTGAAGATCCAGTGTCCACCAGCACATGAGCCATAGTAGTGCCCCTGCATTCAATCGAGACATGCAGAGCATCATTATGCTTTCTCCCCTTTAGCGTCAAATCGGCATCTGAAAAACTCAAACCATTGTCAGCAGTCAAACTGGCCACACAGTCCTTGAATTGGTCAGCGGAGGTTTCTTGTGGCACATGCCCAGTCTTGAGAAATGCAATCAAATCCTTTGCATGGGCCTCAGAACATAACAAAAGAGACAACATTGATATCTTCTAAGGGGTCTTCCCCAGCTTCTTGACCACATTGTAGTCGCTTTTCTTGATTATTTTTAAAATTTCCTCCATTTCTTGCTTAGAGGATTCCACAACAACTCTTCTAGGTGCCTCCATCCGAGAAGGCTAACCTATAGCTTCTTTTCCCCGAGTCCCAGATGACTCATCGGCAAGGTTAGCAATTGGAGTAAGAACGAGAGTTCTAACAGAAGTACCGGTAGGAAAAATAGAGGGAATAACAACAGGCTTAACAACAATCTTCGGGGAGATCTCAGGAGAGAAAACCCTTCCACTTCGGGTAACTTTGATGGTCCCGACAATATTACTGATATCGGAATCAGCCTCTTCAGTCTTCAAATCTTGTTTGACCCCATGGTAGTAGACGTCAGCACCATAATTCTAAGGGACAACTTTATCTGAGGAGTACGGTACAGGACCAGGAAAAGTGATTATCAACAGAGTGATTCTTGCAGCAGGTGTAATCCTAACAAGTCTTTTAGAGGAGACCTTTGAAGTATTGGTGGAAATGGTTATGATGGCAACATCTTCATACAGATTACTCGGAATCAGGGTCTTTCCAAAGAAAATATCTTTGTTGTCCATCAGGCGTTGAACACTTGCTTTCAGCAAATAGAAACCAGAGGGCAGAGATGAACACATGTGGCAACCTTCACCACAACCCATAAATAAACCGGCAAGGAACAAATTCTTTTTGACAGTCATGAGAGTAGTGGAAACTTCATCAACAAAGGTAATAAATAGATCAGTATCAATGGCATTAACTCCACGTTTGTGCTTGGGCATGGGAGCTGTTAAGAAATTGGGCTTCTCTGGAGCATCAAACTCAATCTCCTTGGCTTCAATTGGATCTTGTATCTTATTTCTCAGAGCCCAGCAATCATTTGTATTGTGGCCAGGACTCTCAAAATGTTAATCACACCGAGCCTTTGGATTGTACCGAGGAGATATGGTGTTAGGACTTTTGGGAGCCTCTTTTAAGGTTGCCAAGTTGGATCTTAAAAAATGGGGTAGAACCTCAGTCAAAGTCATGTTAATCTGGGTAAACTGCCTTTGTGGTCTTTCTACCATTTGCTGATTGTTTCGTTGTGGGGTAGCCGCATGCCTAGGTATCATCACAGCACCTACCGTTGGACGTTGCTCGGCTCTGCTCTAACCTCTTGGGCTATAAATGGCACTGACCTCCTTCTTACCTGTGAATGGATTCTTTAAAGTACTTAAAGAGGTTTCTTTTGGGATCTTGCCACTCTGGATCCCAGCTTCTACCCTTTCTCCAGTCAATATCAGCTCGGTGAAACCAGCTGAGGAGCTACCAATCAAGTGATTGAAGAATGGACCAGACAATGTACCAAGAAACATGTCAACCAACTCTCTATCAGACAAAGGGGGTTGTACTCTCCCTGCTAGATCTCTCTGATTCTGCGCATAGTCCTTGAAACCTTCACTTTCCCCCATGGACATACTCTTGAGTTGAGTACGGGTAGGGGCAAGGTCAGTGTTATATTGATACTGCTTGTAAAAAGCATCAGCCAGATCTTCCCAGTTGCAGACATTGGTTCCCTCCAGCTGATAGAACCATTCAAGCTGAGTCCCGGACAAACTGCCCTGAAAGAAATGGACCCACAAGTTCCTATCAGTAGTGTGAGGCTTAATCTTCCTCACATAGGAATGGAGATGAAGCATGGGACAAGACACCCCATCATAGTTAGCAAAAACTGGAGCCTTAAACTTCTGTGGGATGACTACTCGAGATACCAAACCCAGCTCTTCGAAATCCAGCCCTGGTATTCTCTGGATCTCCATTGCGCTAAGTCGATCCTCTAATTGTTTGTATCTATCCTCAATGGGAGGATATTTTTCATTATTGTAGTCTGTGTCATTATCAGAAACTTTAGGGCTAGGGTCCTCCTCCCTTGTCTCTCTCTTGATTCTCCCCTTTTTTGGATGAGGAGGTCAGATCCACTGGTTGCTTCAATGGTCCTTTGAATCTTCATCCCAGATTCAGAACACTAGAGGTCTTCTTCTTCTTCTTCTTCTCCTTCAGAATAAGGGATTTCAGATCTTCCTGCCCCTTATCTAAGGCTACGAACATCTGCTGAAATTGGGCATTTTGTGCTTGTAGATCCTTGATGGTTTGTTCATAAGACATTATTGCTGAAATAAACAGCGAAGAAGACGAGAAACCTGTTATGGTACCTATTTATGCAATGTCATGGATGATATGCGTATGCAATGATTTCAAGGATTCTTAAAAGCTCAAATTTGTCTAACCAAAAGAAACACACGTTAATTGTATTAATAAGTTAGAATTGATACAAAGGGTTCCCTTTAGGCTTACAATTAAACAAAACAAAACTTAAAGCCAAAAGAAAAATTAGGTCTTCCATGAGTGCATCGTCTTTGGCGCAACGTAGGTGTTTATATTCCTTTCTTCATGAAGTAGCCTAGTGAGTTACAGGACCTTCTTCTCGCTGGCGTAGAATTGAGTTCCAAACATATCCCGCTCCTCTTTAAGTTGAACCCGTGATTTTTGTAACTCATCATGATCAGTTGGCATGTCAGGATGAAGAACAAGATAAGAAGTGTCTCCTTTAGCAACTGGTTCCATAATCGTTGGTAGGACAGCAGGGTGCGAAATAGACCACCTAGCCAATATAGGGGTGCAACACAGGAGGGTCCCCCTTCTTTTTAGAGTGTGAGCATGCAGAGAGTGTAGAATATCCCCAAGTAATGTAGGCACCGGATTATGAGACAGAAAAACCTTAATCATATTCACATCTACGAGTTGGTCTGCGTTAGGGAATAGTACCAACCCGTAGATGAGGAGTGCCAATACCTCTTCAAAAGCTTGTAAATCCAGGGTATCCCAAAAACAGTGAGCTTTCTCGAATATAAATTTAACCGGGATTCCTTGGACACTTCCCCTAGTTTCCCAATTTATCACTATATCAGATCGTTGTAAGGATAGAGCTCAAGCAATCTCTTCAGGCTTTGGATGTCTTTCCGTACCATTAAAAGGTAACTGATCAAGAATAGGTACCCCTAATAACCGAGAAAATTCCTCCATGGTAGGCACTAGCTGGTAATATGGGAAGGTGAAGAAGTGGTGCAAAGGATCAAAGAACTGAAATAGCACTTTTAACAATTCTTCATCAGGTTTTGAAGTGGCCAAGTTGAGCAGCCGACCATGTTTTTGAGTGAAGGGAGGCCTTTCAGGGATCCTTAATGCCAAGTCCTTTAGTTTAGGAGGTACTTTCACAAGGTTAATCTGAATAGTGTTCCTGCGGGTGGATGCCATGTCCTACAAAACAAAGTAAATATGAGCCCTAGAAAATCCTTGAAATGGTTAGTATGATATTCCATGCTTATGATATCATGATTATGCTAAGAAATCACATGTATAGCAAGCAACAAACAAGTCACACCAAGTCCTTAGGTTTAAAGCTTGTATGAGTTTTAAGGTCATACCCTCTTGAAGCTGGATTGGTTCAACCTGTCCTATAAATAGTAACCGGGTTCTGAGGGATCTTAATATCAATGATTTTTTCCCCAAGATTTGTTCAATAGGCGATTTAATCGCAACAAAACAAAACTCAGGAGTCAAACCTCAATGAGATTAGCATCGAGTATCTGTCGACCTTGGGAATACACCAAAGTCGGCTATCTCGCTACGTCCCACTGGCCAAGTTGTGCAATTAAAGGTTCTAAGGTCATTTGATGCTTTATGACACCATGCAGCATCCTCGTATTCTCCTTGATTGACTCAAGGGCTACCAGTACCAACCAAAGTGTCGCATCAACGTAGCTACTGCTTCAAATGTATCGGTATACCCCGCACAGTTCCCTCACAATTTATTTCTACTTACCTAAAAGGTGTTCCCAGATCTGGGTGTAGGATCTTCAATAATACCCAAACAAAACCCTTGAATATAAAGCAGGCAAAGCAAAACAAGAAAGCAATTTTAAAAATAACCTAGATCCTAAGGTATACCCCACTTATTGTAATTCCCAGCAGAGTCGCCAGTTCTGTGATACGGTGGCAGAACCGACTGTTATACTAGTTTGCATTTTGTATTCGCAAATGTCGCAGTAAGCAAGAGTCTCCATCGAATTTTATTTCATCCAACAAAGGAAAGGGAAAAAGAACAGAAAAAACCTTTTTCGAGATGTTTCTGAGTACAGGGGGTAGATTATAGAAAGGGAAGGTGTTAGAACCCTTTCTATCCATGGTTTTCCATGGGCTCTTAGGTACTTGCTCATTTTGAAATTGCTTGTGTGTGTTTTGAAAAGATTTTGTTTAACTTCGTGATAACCCTTGTATCTGTCCTTAAGAGTGTGACGAAGTTGTTTTTGAAAATTGTTTTGAAAGTGTTTGTGAAAAAGTTTTAGTGGTTTTGAGCAAGTACTTAAGAGTTTCTACCTACTCAAAAAAGACTGTTCGTTCTCGTTTCCTTTAGACAACGCTATCCTACTATTAAGGAGTAGGTATCCCCCATCATTGGAGTTTTAAGGGACATTCGAAGGGACAAGTACGGTCACAAAAGCAATGGATAGGAAATTTAGTAATTACCCTAAAGTCCTAAATTTCTTTCTGAGGCTACATTCGAACGGGTCATTTTTTATCTTTTGGGACTAGAGGACGACCACGAAAATTCCCTATGCTTCATGATTATTTACCGAAGGCAACCGGAGTGGGATAAACCCTAGGAGTGAACATGTGCATGTGTTATTTTTCAGTTTATTTATCTTCGCACAATTAGGGTTATCTACCTTTTTAATTTCATTTGTCTTTCGCATATAATCATATCATCAATCATCTAGCAGTTTATAATAGTAGAAAGTAAAAGTGCGAGATATTAAAGTCATAACTATCACAAGGCCTCGGGGAGGGGTACATAACCAAAACATGGGGAATGAAAACAGTAAATAAAAAGCGGTAAAATAAACCCTAATTAAAAACTATTACAAACATCGAAACAATTACAATAATTGGAATTATAAATAAGTGAATGCGCGCAAGGAGGAACATGGGAATTAAATATCCTAATAATCTCTAATTAATTAAAAAATATTTTTGTATTTTTTATTGAGAAAAATAGTTGAAATTTGCAAATTAAACCTAATTTTATAATTAATTTTACTTAACAAAATAATAAATGTTGAAATAATTAAAATAATTAATTATCAAAAATTGTTTTTAATTATAAAAAACCCTAAGTCTATTTTTGTGATTTTCTGGAAAAAAAATTATTTTTGTTTTTGTAAAAAAATGATTAAGCAAATAATTGAACAAGAAATATTAAAAAAGAATTAAATTGGGCCTGTTGTGAAAGCAATTCTGGGGGTGCATTGCTGATTTTTCCAGGCCCAAGATTGCTGGCCCAAGGACTGTGTGTGATTCAGTGCAACTGGTCTTCAGGTGGTCCACCACGCGCCTGCATGCTTGAGGCGTTAGATCTGGCCAGGACATGATCTGATGGCGTGAATCTTAGGTGCATAGCATGGACCAAGGCGTGCAACACATGGAATCTATAGAGAAATAATGAGAAAAATACAAAAGCTCACGCCTGGGATCGAACCAGGATGTTAGCTTTACACCTCTCCTCCTTGACCAATTGCGCTAGCCTATTCATTCGTTAATTTGATAAGACAAATAAAACATAAAGCAAACAAAGTGGTCTTTAACAAAAACGCGCGCGTGATTCATATTACCCAATGGGGTTCTGCCACCCAATTGTCTTCTTCCCCATAACTGTTGTTTTTTGCCACACTTTTACCTACAGATTGCATCTGTTACTATAGCTTATAGCAACGGATTAAGCGTCACTAAATCCCCTGCAAAAATCAAAATCCTCAAAATATGCAATATAAATTAATGGTGAGTCTATGAATCAACTCATTTGGGTCCCCTGAACACGATGATGGCATTGGTTTGTCCCAATTATGTGTAAATCAGAAAGCCCTAATTTGAAGCTTGGAACCCTAGCCATGGTATCCTTTGATTCCTACACTTAAAACTCAATCAAATAATTCAGAAAGCATCAAAACTTTATAATAAACAAGACTACAAGGTTAAATTTCATTGAAAACGCATGTATGCATGTAATCGAAAATCAAGAAAAATTAGAAAACTGAATCATGTATCTTACGATTCTGGATGTTTTGTGACTTTAGAGTGATTGGAATAGCTTCAGAACACGTCCGGGAATGGATTGTTGACTTTGAAATTGCTTGAATTAGTCTGTAAAGAAAGATCCAATCTACACTTTTCTTTGGAAATTTGAAACTTTGTTTGACTCTTTGGAGAAAGTTGCGCCTCTATAATCTTGTCCTTAGGGTTGACAATGCTCTGTTATATGTATGTCAATCAAATAGGTTAACAAATTTGGATTAGATCTTGGAGATTGATGAGCAAGGGATTTGATTTTCAAGTGTTATTCTTTGTTTCCAAAATTGGCTGAATCATGCCATATTCATTCCAATCACCCCTTGAACTATTTGATCTCTTTTTGACAGCTTATATCATCTTCATTCAATGCCAAAATCATCCCAAAAGCAACTTGTATGATTTATTTTGATTTTATTTGATTTTATTTGAATTTTAAATGAATAAAATCATAATAAATTAAATAAATAAGTGAATGAGGCATGGAGTGGTTCATGGGTCGTGGGCCATGTTAGAAACAAGATGCAAGCATTAAAAGTTGGGCCCATTTGAATAAAATGCATTTTGGGCATGGTTGACTTTGTGCAAATTTCAAAAAATGGCCAACTTTGACAATGCACATCTATCTTAATTTTGACCCTAAGAGGGTGTTCTTGGACTTTTTATAAATCTTAGGATGTGCTCTAAACAACCCTTTTGGTTTCACCTCAATTGGATCTTCCATGTTCATGTAAGAAGCTTTGACCCAAAAGTTGTTTCTGTTGACTTTTTGAAATGACCTATAATGTCTGAATTCATATATTTTCATGAGTGCATTTTTTGAACTCGAGGGATGAAGATGAGTTGTAGTGAATTGCATTATATTCAAAATGAGCCTTGGATTGGAAATTTCTGATAAAGTATGAGAAAGTTATGCCTGGTCAAAGTTTGGTTGACTTTTCCTATAGAAACCCTAATTTAACAACTTTTGAGTTTTGATGAATTAGGAGCATTCCTTGAGGAATCATGATCAACCCTTGATCAAATGATGGATATCACTTCTAAATGTTGATGTCGACCAAAAATCTTGAAGTTTGACTGTAAATAAGCCACAATTGACTTTTGACCTAGTACAGTTGATTTCTAGGTATTTGAGCAGTTGATTGAGCAAACTTCTCGTGCAAGGCATGAAACTTGGCATGGATGATCTTGAGAACATATTATTGCTATGGAAACCATTTAGGACCCTTTGACCTCAAACATCTTGATGAGGAATGAAACCCTAATTTGAGGCTCATTGTCTTAGGAGGAGGACTTGTTTGGTCAATCCTTAGGCATCCTTGGGCAAATTGAGGACCTTAATTTAGCATGTGTTGAGTAAAATGAGAGGGAAAATTTTTGGGTACAACAACCGCCCTCAAAATAGGTGTTACTTCAATATAAGTCCACTTACGATTGCTTACCATAGCGCTAAATTTTGTTCCGGTTCGAGAAATGATTATTCGTGGTCCAAACCTATGTTTGCAAGCCCAAGTATGTTTAATTTGAAACCATTGATTCAATAAACTTTAGGTTCATTATTAGGAGGATTTGGTATTATCAATCCTCTAATGAATCATCATAAATTCTGGACTAAGTGAATTATTTAAACATCATTGATCATTTGTTGTTACCTTGAAAATTTGGAATGATTGATATACTTGACAAAAAGCAAATGAAACTTGTTGTTGAGAGGCTTTGATTTTATCAATCTTATAATGAATTTTCAAATGCAAGATTCAAGATGGTCATTTAACTAACCTCTAATTTCTAACTCATTAACAATTGACTTTTTATTTCTATTATTTTACTTTATGCTTTAATTTAAGCACCATTTACCTTAGCATTTACATCTCATGTTATTTTCATCTTTGCTCACTTGAGCATTTATCTTTATGTCTTTTTATTTTGATCACTTGATTTTTTCATTTTATTTTTGAAGATACCTAATAATCAACTTGAACAATAAAAAGCTTTAATGTTACTTGGACTACTTGGTTACTATCCTTGATATATTGAGAGTTATGGACTTCTTGGACTTAGGATTAAAGACCTTGGGTTGTTTGTTTTCTTTGTGTACAGGTTATTCTAATTATGTTCTTTGTCTATGATTGAGAATTCAACTGTATACAACTGTTACTCTGCTTAATTTTGTGAAGACATAATGCATTTGAAGATTGGTTTTCTTAAGAGGTTTATTATCTTTTATTGTTTGGTTTCAATTTAAAGGATGAGAATTCTACATTGACTCATTGTCTCAAATGTTGGCTTCTTGTTGGTTAGACGGTTCTTTTCCTTAGTGTTTACCTCATGCCTTAGGATAGTCCCTTTATCTCCTCAAATCTTCTTTAATTTCAAAACTCTTCTCCCTCCTTTTCAAAACTATTCTTGTTTTCTAAAACCTGAATCACTTTCGCAATAAACTTGGACTTAGGTCCATGCATTTTCAAAATCACTTTTTTTAATCGAACTTTAAATAACTTAATTATACTTTGAAATTTTTATGAGAATACTAAAAGTGAATCAATCTCATCGAAACCATTTTTCCACTTTGGCTTTTTACTTAAAAAAAATTTCTCAAAAGATCAGACTCTTGTCAATCCTTGTAGTGATGCGAGCTACTATAATTCTATGATATGTAGTGAAGTGAGATATTTCCCACTTGGGTTTTGAGAGAGGCTTTGTTGATTTTAAAATCCAAGCTATATCCTCCACTTTGAGATGATGAAAATTCTCCTTTATCATGATTGTGGGTAGTAAGTAAGTTTTCCACTCAGATAAGACGAAGATGGCTCGTCTCTTAAAATTAGCCAACACACTTGTGTTTTAAAATTTTTAAATGTGAACTACAAGTAGCATGATCCACTATTGCACGGAAGGTGGTACGTAGGCACTAAAGGTTCGCAATCGCGGAGGGTGAAAAAATTGTAAAAAAATATACTTCTTTTCTTATCCCCACAATCTATTTTTATACAACTTTTATAGCCAAAATACACAAATTTTCAAATAGGTTCATGTGGAGTACCATTGATGTTTAGGGTGCTAATACCTTCCCTTTGCATAACGAACCCCCGAACTTAGATTCTCTCCCCCTCTTTTTTTTGGTTATTCGCCTGTTTCCCATTCCTCTGGAAACAATAAATCACGGTGGCGATTTTTATTTTTGATATGTGCAAGTCAAGTCAATCCAATGGCTTAGTCTCAACATTTCTACCGCTACACCTCCCTTTTTACTCAAGACATTTTCCTAGGGTTTTCAATTGCTCAAGGTTTCTCAAGAATTAATCAGATAAATTCTCCTCCTAAGCAATGGGATCATAACTAGAATTTCATCTTTCATAAGGAAATTTGGGTTTCTAAGGTCTCAAAAGGAATTCATGGTCTCTTATATGTCTCAAAGAATGCTCATACCAAGTTTCAAGCCTTACATCACAAGTTTGCCCAGTCAATTCAAATGAGTGAAAAGTCAAACTTCGTGATTTTTGGTCAACATCAAAATTTTGAAGTCATATTCATCATTTGATCGTGGGTTGATCATGATTACTCAAGAAAAGCCCTCAAATCATCAAAAGTCAAAAAATTAGGGTTTTCTTAAAAGAAGTCAACTGAACTTTGACCAGGCATAACTTTCACATGCTTCATCAGTTTTGCCCCAACCAAAGCTCGTTTTGAAGGAAATTCAATTCTATACAACTTTGTCTCTCTAAGTTCAAGTCCAAGAAATGCTTCATTTGAGAGGTATCATCCAATACATTACAGGTCATTCGAAAAGTCAACAAAAAGACACATTTTGTCAAGGCAACTTACATCAAGGTAAAGTCTTCAAAAGCAAAAATGATCAACATAGAGATTGTAGAGAACATATTGAGATTTCTAAAAATACAAATATCACCATCAAAAAATGAAAATTGAAAGAGTTATGACGAGTGCAAGTTGGGGAATTTTGAGCAAATGTGTGAAGTTCAAATTGAGCAAACTTGATATTTTGGACTATTGGGCCATGGTTTTAAGGTCCAAACGTGTATTACACTCCTCATACACCTCAAATATTGTTCATACATCTCTTGACTTATTTTTGTTTTAATTATTTTTATTTATTCGTTAATATTTAAAAAATAAATAAGATAAAATATAGGCCTTTCCTACAAAGACCAAGCCCATATCTGTGCACTAATTTCAACCTATATAATCTCATCAATTCAGACATGAACCCTGACACACAAAAAACCCTTACCTCAAAAAATTGTGAAAAATCTCACAAAATTTCAAAGAACGTTAAAAGCTTCAAACTCTATTTACGGAGCCTTTCATCACAAACTAGTCATCCTATTCATTCTTAGGAAGGTTAGAGGGTAAGATGAGATCAATTGCAACGATCTAAAGGGCTCAAAACACCCCTGCATGCAGCACCACCTTATAGTTTTTTCATGCATTCATAATTTTATTTTCATACCGTTTTGATTAAATCTAACATTACTAGCGTGTTCTTGAGGTTCATTAGTACAAGTTTGTATCATCGTGGATGTCCAATGCAACCAGAATTGAGATGCACCATAGCTACACCGATCTAAATTGTGTTCGCCATAGCTCTTAAACCAGGCTATTTTAGCCCAAAACAATTATCCCATCAAACTCACTGCCCTCGATTTAGGGGGATAGGGTGTTTTTGGCTTACTAACTTCTTATGTTTTACAGGTGTGACAAAAACAGGTTACTGGAGAAGATGATCAGAGCTAGGGCTCAGGCCATGTTGTTATATTATATATATGTTTGTTTCAGTTAAATTAATGGATGTATCACCATCCTAGTGGTTGAAGCGCGCGCGTTAAGGCATTAGTGTCAAAAGGAATGAGTTCGATCCAGCTTTTTGCCATTTATTTTCCTTACATTTTTAAATTTTGCAGGGTATTTTACAAAAAACGCTGGAGCTGTTTGCTATCACCAAGGCGCGCTTGGCCCAGTGGTGAACGTGTTGGATGTGGCTTCCAAGGGCGTGGGTTCAACACCCACCCCTACCAATTGTTTTTTTTTACTCTTCCTCCTAAAACCTTTTTTACAAAACCTTTCCAAATAAACCTTTTTTACAAAACCTTTCCAAATAAACCTTTTTAATTTAATAAACCCTAATATAGTTTTTTTTTAAAATTTAACCTTAAATAGTTTTTAGGTCTTTATTTGATAAATTAATTTAGATTTTAGGTTTTTCACTAATTAATTTCCTTTTAATTAAAATCGACTTAGTTTTTTTTGGTTTTTCAATGAATTTTTAACTAATTAAAATCAATTAGGTCATTAGATTAATCATCAAACTTTGTTCTATCAAACAATCACAAGACAATTTCTTTTTTCTTTTCCTTTTACTTTCGGGTTTATTCCCAATTATGTATCTGTTTACGGTCTGTAATAGTTTAATTATGGTATTTTCTATTTCCCCCCGTTTTTACTATTTGTACCCCCATTCTCGAAGCCTTGTAATAGCGTGTGATTTTACTTTCTAAACTTATATGTTTATGCCTTGTATATAACTGTTAGATGTATGCTAATAGGGTTTATATGGAAAGATTAAAAACAATCATAGAAAACCCTAATTTCAAGATAAATAAACTGGAATCAAAGCAGTATTCACACTTGCATCTCTAGGGTGACTTCACTTGTTACCTTCGGAAACACAGTCACGTCCCTCGAACGTGGGGAAGATTTAGCATTGTCCATCGATTAAAAAGACTGTAGTCCCTCGATGACCCTTTCGAATGCTATCTTCGGTAAAGTATCTAGTCCCTTACGATAAAATTGCTAAAGCGCCCCTACGAGTTGCCTTTATGATTGTACGATGACCCACGCATGTCCCTTCACATCCAACGATATGGATTCCTAATAACTAATGGTAGGATATTAATATCTAAAGGAGGAGGAAAATAATACGAAAGATCTTGAGTAGGTAGATAGTTCTTAATCGCTTGCTCACATTTTTCAAAATAAAACAACATCTCTCACATTCACACTTTCAAAATATTTTTAAATAAACACTTTGTACGCATTCTTAACCAATACAAGAATCATTATAAATTTGCATGACTATTGGTATTTTCAAAATATTTTCAAACACATACACAAAGCATTTTGAAAACAAAGTGAGCTAGAGATTAAGATCCCGTAGATAACTACGGATTAAAAGGGTGCTAACACCTTCCCTTTTCATAACCTACCCCCCGAACTCAATAAATCTCAAAGGTCTTTCTTGTTCTTTTCACTCTTTTCCTTTATTGGATAAAAGAAAATTCAATGACGACTCTTGCTATCCGCAACATTTGTGATAAAATGCACAACCAAGTAAATTCTCCCAACGTATTATAGTATCTTTTGCCTTTAAGTATGTTTAAATTTATGTCTTTCCTGCATTGTTTTATTTCTTGAAATTTCCTGCTTTCTGTAATTTGAATTCTAGTCTTTTGATTAATAAAATAATATTTTTCTTCCTTAGTAATATGTTTGACTATGTGAACAATTTTCTAGCATATTTATGATTTTTTCTAGCATTTCTACTCTCCTTTTTTATTATGACAATTGGGGAAAATACTACATATTTAGTCATGTAAAGTGTCATAAGACATTATCATAGTGATAATTATGTATTCCATCCTTCAACCTAAAACAATTATGTACCCTAGATATTTATGTTGGCTGCAGAGTACTTTGTTGCGTTTAAATGTTTTCGTATAAGGAAGACTATAAAGTGAGTTAATGGGTAATACATGTATCATGCTGAGGGACATAAGTTACCTAGATATAATTTTCTCTCCTTCGTAGAAGGTTACATAACTAAGAGCCCAATATTAAACTGAACAATGTTGATACAATATATAACTTATTGTTATTTCTCTAAAATTATGATTTGCATACATTTTGGTAAAACCAACTTAGGAGCAACGTGTTGAACAAGATGTTCCAACTTGTAGTTTTCAACATGTCGAGTAAAAATGTCCCAACCAGGAGATAGAACATCGCATATGGAGTACGTGACAGTTATGGTTCAGTTAATTTGTTAGCTACTGAATATTCAGGGAATATTTAGTTAGCTTATGTGGCCTCTAAGATTGACAAATCAAAATATTTTATGTTGGTTTTCAAAGATATGCCTAGTTTCTAAATATGGAGACATTTTAGGAAACTAATGATTGAAAACATATTTTCTTAGAGAAGAATTTGCAGACTTTGTGCAGCCCCACTGCTGCATTTTTGAAGCCCAACCCAGTCCAAAATAATGTTATAAATATATTGGTGTATACTTTGTATTAGGTGGAACTTACATGTGTATTTTTGTTAGGGTTTTAGAATCCTTATTATTGGGTTGTAAGTTCTGTGTCAAATATTCATAACTTTTAAGCATTGAACATTTGTGTGTCAGATGCTCATAAGTTGTTAAGCATTGAGTATTTGTGTGTCAATTCTCATAAGCTTTTAAGCATTAAGTTTTGTGTATATTGGAAGAGTGACTTTCAGTTTTGTTCTCTACTTGTGTTTAGAGTTTCTCCAATTGCTGAGTGTAATGGAAGAGGGATTTGAGGAGGGCCTCATACCTAGGTGTGTCTTAGGTAGAAGTTAAGTAAAGGGTGGTAATTAGGTGCGTAGGATGTAAACTAAGATGTTTTATGTGAGTTCTGCAAATTGATATTATCTAGTTAATTTCGTCCCTGGCTTGGTAACCCCCGGAGTAGGAACGTTATTCCTAACTGGGTAAACATATCTGAGTGTTCTTTATATTAAACACTATTTATTTTGTCCATATATCTTGTTGTTGTGTGTTGAAGTCGGATCTAGTGTCTCAAAATTTCTTAGGACATCCGCGATTTGACAACCAGAACTTTAGTTGGTATCAGAGCAAGCATCCTGCTCTAACTCTGGGTGAGATTCAGGGAAGTTACTTTCTGGCGCAATGGACAAGGATAGTGGAATTATGGTTAAAATACCTATTTTGGATGGTACCAATTATGACAGTTGGAAACCTCATATGGAGATGTGCATAAAATCCCTTTGCAACAAGGCTTGTAAAAATGTTGTCAAAAGATGGGAACCACCAAAGGTTATGGATGCATATGGTAAGGTCACTGATGTGTTAAAGCCTGAAGAAGATTGGGATGATAATTATGAGACATCATATCAAGGAAACTATAAAGATTTGAATGCCATATGCAATGGAGTTGATAAGAATGGGTTCAAGCTGATAAAGAATTGTAAAAGTGCTAAGGTTGCTTGGGAGACCTTGGGGGAAAGTTCATGAAGGAAGTTCTAAGGTAAAGATGGCAAAACTGAAACTTCTCTCTACAGAATTTGAGGACTTGAAGATGAAGGAAGATGAAATTATCCAGTACTTTCACATGACTATTATAGATATTTCTAATGACTCAGAAAACCTAGGAGAGAAGATATCAGAGGATAAGCTGATCAGGAAGATACTCAGATATCTCCCAAAGAGATTTAACATGAAGGTAATTGATATTTAAGAACCCCAGGATTTAAGCACTATGACAGTGGATGAACTTATAAGTCCACTTAAGACTTTTGAGTCTGCTATCAATGAAAGATATGAAAAGAAGAAGAGTATAGCTTTTTATTCTAGTGCTGAAGACTCGGAGGATAATGAACTCAGAAGGAGTATATGAGGATCTCGTGCTACTGGGGAGACAGTTTAACAAGTTATTGAGGAAGTCCATGTTAAGTGCTAAGAACATGTCATTCGATATCAACAAAACTAGGACCTGGGAATGAAGTCATGATTTACAGAGAAGCCAGACCAAGGGAAATGTTTCCAGTGTCATGAAAGGGAGGGATATGGACACATAAGAACTGAATGTGCCACCTCTCTCAAAAATCTAGGTAAAAACTTATTTGTATCATGGTCAGATGGAGAATCTCAAAGTGATCACGAAGAAGAATCAGCCAAGCAGGTGAATACCTTGACTAGAACTTGTGGGTCTGAAAAAGAACAATGTGTATCTGATAAAGAATCATATGTTGGAGAACTCACTGTTATTGAATTATCTATTGGATTCACAAATATTTTCCTCAAGAATGAAAGAATGTGTCAGGAAGCTTTAGAGAAAAAGATACTTATTACTCAACGGGAGGCTGAGAAAGAAGAGCCTATATCTATCATTGCTAATCTTAAAGAGGAGGTAATATTGCAAAAATCAAAATTTGACAATATGACTAAATCTGTAAGAATGTTGAACAAAGGCTCTACTGTGCTAGATGAGATACTTCAATTGGGGAAGAATGGTGGGAATATGAAGGGTATTGGTTATAGTAACCAAGCTATGAAGAACAATTGGCAACTAGTGAAGTTTGTTCCTCAAAAGATGAAACAAGAGCAGGAGGTGTCAATTCACATGTCCCAAAATCAATAAAGACATCAGAGAAGGTATTATAGTCCCATGTATTAGCCATGAAGATGTCATTATTGTGAGTTGTTTTGTCACTTAAAGTCCTCTTATTACAAATTGTATGGCTATCCCAACCATATGACTGCTTACAAAAGAAAACATGTGCACACCAAGGAAAAATCAAAAGGATCTTCTCAACATGATTCGTGTTGTTTCATAGCCTATACCTCGCT
Source organism: Vicia faba (assembly GCA_948472305.1). Taxonomy (NCBI): domain Eukaryota; kingdom Viridiplantae; phylum Streptophyta; class Magnoliopsida; order Fabales; family Fabaceae; genus Vicia; species Vicia faba. The sequence continues at coordinate 452,992,020 of OX451735.1, read as the reverse complement.
AAAAGATTCAACTAGAGGATTGGTATTTTGATAGTGGTTATTCTACACACATGACAAGTGTTAAGAAGTTCCTTGTGGATATTAAACCATGTGCCACTAGCTATGTCACCTTTGGAGATGGGTCAAAAAGTATAAAAAATAGTGTTGGTAAGGTGGAGTATGTAGGACAGCCTAGTCTTGACAATCTGTTATTTGTAAAAGGGATGATAGAAAACCTGATAAGTATCAGTCAAATATGTGATCAAGGTCTCAAATTTAACTTTACTCAATCTGAATGCCTGATTACAAAGAGTCCAAGACCACCTTCATATGACAAAAATTGAGAGAGTTATGATTGGGGCAGGTTGAGAAATTTTGAGAAAATACATCAAGTATATATTGAGAAAATTTGAATTCTTGGGCTAATGGGCCTATCTTTTAAAGTCCAAACATGTTCCTGACCTTATGATAGACCTCTTAATCCATTCATTTATTTTTGTGGTTTTTATTTCTTTTTATTATGATTTTATTCAATTAAAAGAAAAATAAATCAAATAAAATAACACATAAATGATATAAGGCACGGGAATCTATTTTTGAATCATATCATAAGTCTAAAAATCTAGTGACAACTTGCAAAAAATGTGTAAAGATTGGTTGGTATATGATTGGCCTAAAAAAATAAATATTTAATGCAAAAATTATTGTTGTACCCCAAAATTTGCCCTCTCAAGTTTTCCAAGAATTTTTCATATATGGGTGGTGACAAACACTTGATTAAAGAAAAATAAAGATTTTGAAGATGAACAAGGTGTCTTTCGATTGGCGTTTTGACAGGCTTCAATTGAGCACCTAACCTCTTTCAAGCTTGCTTCAAAATTCCAAGTTTCGATTTAAGCCTTGGCCTTTTGCTTGTTTGTTGTATACAAGCTTCAACTAGGCATTTGTTTCCTTTGAAACAACCTCCTTCGATTCAAAAGTGGAAGGGCTTCCTGTTGGTGTCCTTCGATTCAGAAGTTAGTGGCTTCTACTGGTTTCTTTCAATTCAGAAGGTGTTGGCAATGACCTCCTGCATTCAAGCTTCGATTCCACCCTTGAAAACCTTCAACAGCCATAGTTTCTGCACTATGACATACCTGGATGCCCCTTTCAGAAGGTACACAACTGGTGCATTCGAAGGACATGTATTGATGGATTTAAAGGAGCATACGTGGGTGTTCCATTTGAAGGATTTACTTTGTTGGCCCATTCGAGGGAATTGCAAATGATGCACACAAGTGATACATGTGGTCCCTTCAAAAGAGCACACACATTGGTTCAAAATGAAGGACACATATTACTGGCCATTAGAAAGAGACACATAATAACTGAATGTAAGTTTATCTTATGATGAGTCTTTGTCCTACATGTGGCCAGGCCCTGGCCTTTTGTGCATTAGCATTCGAAGTTGGTGACAAAAGAGGTTTTCGATAGGACAAATTGGAAGTTTTTGTTTCAGTTTGTTTGAATCAAGTAGCAAGGGAAAGTAGACTCAATCGAAGAAGCCCTGATGAAGGAAACTCTGAACAAATTCGAATCCAAAGTCATCAAAAAAGAAAAATTCTCTGACGAAGAGAATTCCAGGAAAAGAAACTCTGATAAGGGAAAAATCTGAATTCAGAGTCATCAAAGATCTGAGCAATTCGAATTGATGTGGATGGAATCCATCGAAGGAGCTGAATTAGAGCCATTTGAATGAAGCAATCAGAGCCATTCAAAGGAGATGAATCAGAGCCATTCAAAGGAGGCAATCAAAGCCATTTGAAGGAGGCCATCAGAGCCATTCGAGGGAGCTGAATCAGAGCCATTCAAAGGAGGCAATCAGAGCCATTCGAAGGAGGTAATCAAAGTTATTCGAAGTAGGAAATTAGAGCCAACCAAAGGAGGGCATTCAAAAGTCAAATGTCCAGGTTCACTCAAATTCAAAAAGGTACAAGAAACTATGTCTTTGGCAACGTTTCAAAATGGTGCTCATGGCCTTAAAACACCAACTTAATGGTTGGTTATTCCTTGGCCCTCTTGTCCCCTCCATCCCTTCTATATAAGAAGCACACTAGAAATCTCCAAAGGGAGATGAAAAAAAGGAGGAGACCACATACATACGCACACGCTTCCTCACAAGATCATACCAAACTTTCCTCTTTCCTTTTGAATCCAAGAGCATCCAGCAACTCTAATCCCCACACAAGATCCAGTTTCAAGCATGGTAAGTCCCCTTGACCTTGCATCTTTCATTTCAGCATGGCATGTAATTAGCCTTTACTATTTTCGTTTCAGCATAATGTAGATAGCCTCTTAAGTTATGTTCTTCGTTTCTTCCCTTTTGGTTTGTTTGCTTTTCTTGTTGGAACTAACCTGTACAGATTCAAATGAAAGACAAAAAGAGTGTGAATGAAGGATATGCACTCGTGTTGTTCTACAGGTCCATGTTACTTCATATTCTCAATCTAAAGAAATAGAGAAGGTGAAAATCGAAGGTTGCCCATACCACTCCCTGGCTCAATTGAAAGAGGCAGGAAAAGGTGCAAATTAAAGCTTGCTCATGTCAACTCTTAAGCCCAATTGAAAGAAGGCCAAAGGAGGGTGAATCGAAGGAGTCCTTCCTCTGGATTAAAAAAAAGGCCTCTACATCATTTTCTTATTTTTTTTTTTGTTTTTACTTATTTATTTTATTTTCTTTCCTCATGTTTTATTAACATTAAAACCAAAATCACAAAAATTATTAAGTTAATATTTTTTTAATTAAACTAATTTTGTAAACAAATTAATTAATTATTTTAACCTTTTCTTGAAATGAAAATTAAATAGACTTAAATTTTATTTTATTTTATAAATAAAAAACAAAACAAAAAGATTTCCTATTACCTTAGTATTTTTAGACGTTATTCTCAACTCGTGCGTTTTTATTTACTTTCTCATTTTTCATCTTATTGTAACTGTTTCCCAGTTTGTAATAGTAACTAGGACTTTACTTTTCGCATTTATATAATGTACCTCTCACAAATCCATGTAATAACGTAGGATTTACATTCTCGCACTTTACATTTCTGCACTTTAAATTTTTGTACATATTAACTGTTAGTAATTAGGCGTGTATGGAAAGACTAATAACAAAACACTAGAAAACTTAACTTTGGACTAAGATAACTGAACATAACACACCATGCACGTATTCACCTCTAGGGTACACCACTTCGGTTTCCTTTAGAAAACGGTCACAATTCTCGAAACGTGAGAAGTTTTAGTGGTTGTCCTCTAGTTTGGAAGATCACAATTCCCTTGATGACCCTCTCGATGTTGCCTCGGTTAAATGTGATCTTAGAACTTTAGGACAGTTACTAAGATTCCTCACTAAGTTTCCTTCATGACCGTAATGTCCCTTTGAATATCCTTCATACATCCAAGGACTAGGACTACCTACTCACTAATAGTAAGATAGCATTGTCTAAAGGATAGGAGGAGAAGAACTAACTTTTCGATTACAAGTAGATATATGTTAGATGCTTGCTCAAATAACATAAACTTTTACACTTACACCTTTCAAAAATAACTTTAAAAAACATTTGCTTTGTCAACACTCTTGAGGACTGATACAAGAGTCATCACAAAGCAAATCGCCGCACTAAGGCATTTTCGAAGAAAAAATTCAAAACACACTGTTGTACACCAAAATTTTCCCTCCCATTTTTCATAGAAAAGCACAACCCTAGGGTTTCTCAGATATTCAAGTTGGCTCAGGAATCGATCAGACAGATTTTCTCCTGTGGCAGTGAACCAGCAATTAGGGTTTTTCTTGCAATTCTCAAAAGAAATGAATTCTTAAGGATCCAATTGGCTTTCACATGTTTTCATGCTTTCTCAAGATTACTGGAAAAAAACAGTGTTTGTTTTCAAGGCTAACCAAATGATTTGCATCTTCTAAAAACATTTGCTTGTTTAGGAATTGGAACAGACAATGCGTGTTTTGTTTGGAATACAGTTGCAAGATTACAGAGTTATTGGATTATGAAATTCTGACTGCAGATACTCAATGTCACGATCAATGTTATGACACTGTATCTGACTTACTATATGACAGTAAATACAAAAGCAATAAAGAACACAGTCAATTCTTTACCCAGTTCAGTGTGCAACAACACCTACTCTGGGGGCTACCAAGCCAGGGAGGAAATCCACTATAAGAGATTTTAATTCAGGAATAAACCAACCAGTTTATCTCCTTCACTTAAGACCTACCCAATGCAATTCCAATCTAAGTACAACTTAAACCTGAGTTCCTACTCACTCCCCCTCAATCACAACAGTGATACATAAACCAATTTGACTTAAGAATTGATGAAGACACTCTTCAAAAACAAACACTTGATTAAGTTTCACAGCTTTTTAATCAAGCAACACAATCACTCGTGCTTCACAGCTTTGAGTGATGCACACAACTAACTTGACTCTGCTTCACAGCTTTAGTCAAGGAACATTCAAACACTCTTGCTTCAAAGCTTTGAGTGCTACACAACCCTTACAATTAGAAACCTATTCCAAGGCACTTATCACAATGATAATTGCTTGGAGTACAATAATCAAATCTATACAGATTACAAATGATCTTCTGATCAATAAAAGCCATCCTTGAAAAACAGCAGCTCTGTTGAATATATAGCAGCTGCAACTTCAGTTAGGGTTTCCAAAAACCTAGGGTTAATTCCGTTTGACCTAAACACCAGGTCACAGGACTTTATTAACCAGGTTAGGGTTGAGCTAGGTTACCCCTCAGAAAACGCAGGATTCTGTTCAGGAAGGACTGAGTTATTTCCTGAAAAAACTCAGACTTATCCAATCCTGCAATCCTGTTAGTTCAGAACAGGATGTCATAACATATGTTATGACATCTGAGAAAACCTGTCTACTGATTTAGCAAAATGTGATCATTTTTCAAAATGCTCAGATACACACTTATAAACATCAGTATTTGAATTACAATATTTTTCTGCAAAGGTACCTAATGAGTCAGTACAAACTGAACTAGAATGTTATGACATCAGTCATGACATTCACACATACACTTGGGATTTACCAAAAATGCAAGCCAATACCTAAACACCTACAAACTCCCCCTTTGGCAGATTTTTGGCTAAAGACCCTAAACAATCAGAGATAGATAGCAGCAGAAATAAGTGACAGCAGAAAAATAGAATGTCAAGTACTAATTAAGTAAGTACCAAAATATTCTCCCCCTCTTTAGCCACAAATGGGCCAAAGATACATGTTCATAAAATTATACAGTTATCCAAAATAATAAGAGCAGCAGCAGAAAACAACAGAATACACTTCCAAACTCCACCAGATATCAGCAACCAACCTTCAAGCACTGTCATCAGATCCAGAGTATTCAGGCTTCTTTCTTTTCTTGTGAGCAATGTTAGCATTCTTCTCTTTGTTTGATGTCTCAACATTCTTAGAGACATCTAGATTTGTTTCAGCATTTGAGCTTTCTTGGTTCAGAGGAACAGAAATGCCAGGAACTGAGTGGTTCTCGTTCAGAATTCTTGAAACAATTTTTGCTATTGCTTGATTAACATAGGTTGTCCCTTCCTTGTTTGCAATTTCAGGGGGAACTGAAGAAGAAGGATGAGATGGATTACCAGAGGCAGAAGTTTGGGGTTTTCCTGCATGTCTTGTTCTCAACTCTTTGACCTTGGTGGGGTTAGTTCCCACTTTTCTATGAGAGGAGATCTCCAGAACGTCAGAGTCCAGACAAGAAGAGATTGTCCCAGAATCTTGATCAGAGGAAGAGGTTGAAATGGTCGTATTGGATGATGATGGTGTTTGAGACATGTTGACAGTTTTAGAGGACCAACAGCAACTGAGGAGAAATTTCTGATTGAGAGACTGGGTTTTGATGAGGAGACGAGAGAGGAAGGAAGCAAGGGACTGTCTATTCAACTTCTTAAAAGAATTGTAGGAAATGAGAAAATACAATTTTAAACCAATCAGAACAGGCATAAGTCCTTTGATCCTTGTTTTAAGCAAAATTAATTGCTACAGTTCCTCATGTTGGCAAATACCCAGCTTACCCCTTAAGTTTTCAAATTGGTTTACATCCAAAGCCTTGGTAAAAATGTCAGCCAGCTGTAGCTCAGTGGCAACATGTTCCAATTTGATTGTCTTCTCTTCTACAAGGTCTCTGATAAAGTGATGTCGTATGTCAATATGTTTGGTCTTGCTATGCTGAATGGGATTCTTGGATATGTTGATTGTACTCAGATTGTCACAGTACAATGTCATAACATCTTGTGTGACATTATACTCAGTGAGCATCTGTTTCATCCATATCATTTGAGAGCAGCTACTACCAGCTGCAATGTATTCAGCTTCAGCAGTTGAAAGAGACACACAATTCTGTTTCTTGCTGAACCAGGAAACCAGATTACTTCCCAAAAAGAAACATCCTCCAGAGGTGCTTTTTCTATCATCAGCACTACCAGCCCAATCAGCATCACAGTAGCCAGTCAGAGCTGGTTCACAGCCATGAGTATACATCAATCCATAGTTGTAAGTACCACTTACATACTTCAAAATTCTCTTTACTTGATTGATATGACTGACTTTGGGATCAGCTTGGTATCTAGCACAAACTCCAACTGCAAAGGCAATATCAGGTCTGCTGGCAGTTAAGTACAGCAAGCTTCCTATCATGCTTCTGTATAGACTTTGATCCACCTTAACCCCACTTGAATCTTTGGAAAGCTTTAGATGAGTAGGAGCAGGAGTCCTTTTGTGACTTGCATTCTCCATACCAAACTTCTTTACAATATTCTTAGCATACTTGCTTTGAGATAAGAAGATTGAGTCCTCCATCTGTGAGACTTGTAGTCCAAGAAAATAAGTTAGTTCTCCCATGAGACTCATTTCAAATTCAGCCTGCATTTGGTCAGCAAAGTGTTTAACCATATGTTCTGACATTCCTCCAAACACTATGTCATCAACATATATTTGGGCAACCATCAACTTCCCTCCTTCAGTTTTGACAAAGAGAGTTTTGTCCAAGCCTCCTTTTCTGTAGCCTTTGTCTGAGAGAAACTTTGTTAACCTGTCATACCATGCTCTAGGAGCTTGTTTCAGGCCATATAGAGCTTTTCTCAGTTTATAGACATGATCAGGATGGGTTGGATCCACAAAACCTTTAGGTTGTTCCACATAAGCTTCCTCATTTAAGTACCCATTTAGAAAGGCACTTTTCACATCCATCTGAAATAACTTGAACTTCAGAAGACAAGCAATTGACAACAAGAGTCTGATTGATTCCAACCTGGCTACAGGTGCAAAGGTTTCATCAAAATCAACCCCTTCAACCTGGGTGTATCCTTGAGCAACAAGTCTTGCCTTATTTCTGGTGACAACTCCTTCAGCATCTAACTTGTTCTTGAATATCCATTTTGTCCCAATGATGTTAGTTCCTTCAGGTCTAGGAACCAGTTCCCAAACTTCATGTTGCTTGAATTGGTTCAGTTCATCTTGCATTGCACCAATCCAATATTCATCAGTTAAGGCTTCCTTGACATTTTTTGGTTCCATTTTGGACACAAAACAAGAGTTTGAGATGATTTCTCTAGATCTTGTGATGACTCCACTATTGGGATCTCCTATGATGAGCTCTTTTGGATGATCCTTCTGAATTCTGATGGAAGGAATCTTGGTAGCTTCCTTTGATTCAGATTCTGTTGTGGTGGAGTTGGGTAGGTCATCCTGTTGGGTTGAAGTCTCAAAGAATGTCTCAACAGTACAAGGAACATCTATTTCTTCATGATAGTCATCAATTACAACATTTATTGATTCCATCATGGTTTTGGTTCTGGAGTTGAATACTCTATAAGCTCTGCTGTTTGAGGAGTATCCTAGAAATATGCCTTCATCACTTTTGGGGTCCAGTTTTCTTATTTGTTCACGATCAGACAGAATATAGCATTTGCTACCAAACACATGGAAGTACTTTACAGTTGGTTTTCTTCCTTTCCAGAGTTCATATATGGTGGATGAGGTTCCCTTTCTCAAGGTGACCCTGTTATGAACATAGCAAGTTGTATTCATAGCTTCAGCCCAAAAATACATAGGAAGTCTTTTGGCATGTAACATTGCTCTGGCAGATTCTTGTATGGTCCTGTTTTTTCTTTCCACAACTCCATTTTGCTGAGGTGTTATGGGAGAAGAAAACTCATGATTGATTCCTTCTGAAGCACAGAAGTCATCAAACTTGTTGTTTTCAAATTCCTTGCCATGATCACTTCTGATTCTGACAATACATCCTTCCTTCTCTTTTTGAATTCTCTTGCACAGTTCTCTAAAAACTTCAAATGCATCTGATTTTTCCCTAATGAAATTAATCCAGGTGAATCTGGAAAAATCATCCACAACCACATAGGCATATCTTTTACCACCAAGACTCTCTACTTGCATTGGTCCCATCAGATCCATATGGAGGAGTTCTAGAACCTTAGAGGTGGTCAGATGTCTTGACTTTGGGTGTGACATCCTCGTCTGCTTACCAACTTGACATTCACCACAAACTCTTCCTTCATCAATTTGCAGTTTTGGAATCCCTCTGACTGCCTCCAAGGAGATAATCCTCTTCATACCCCTTAGATGAAGATGGCCAAGTTTTTGGTGCCACAGTTTCACCTCTTTTTCTTCCTTTGCAATGGAACATACAGATGAGAAATTAGTGTTCTCAGCCTCCCACAAGTACCAATTGTCTTTGGATCTGACTCCTTTCATCACTATTTCTTGTTTGTCATTGATTACAAGGCATTCAGATTTTGAGAAATTGACCTTGAATCCTAGATCACACAGTTGACTGATACTAATGAGATTAGCGGTCAGTCCTTTCACAAGCAGTACTTCATTTAGACTTGGAACTCCAGGGCAGTCCAAATCACCAACTCCTTTGATTTCACCTTTAGCCCCATCTCCAAAGGTCACAAAACTGGTGGTGTGAGGCTTAACATTATTGAGGAGGTTCTTGATTCCAGTCATATGTCTGGAACATCCACTGTCAAAGTACCAGTCTTCCTTTGCAGAGACCCTCAGGGAAGTGTGAGCTATCAGTGCAGTAGCCTTTTTCTTCCATTGAGGAGCATGTGATACCTTTTTAGACTTAGGTTTGACACCTGAGTTCTGATTAGGGTATCCATGTAATCTGAAGCAGAAGGGATTTATGTGGCCATATCTACCACAATGATGACATTTCCATCTTTGGTACCTTTTCCTCATATGTTTCTGTTCCTGATGTCGAGAGTTGTGTTGAGACATCTGTTTTGACATTTGCTTACCAGAACCAGATTTCGTTGCTTCCACAAATCCTAGACCAGATTTATTTCCCACATTTTGTCCAACCTGTAGGATCTCTTCCAATTTGTCTGTCCCATTTGTCAACATCTTGACAGATTTGGTCATTTGATTTAGTTGTGAGTTCAGCAATTGAACTTTTCCTTCTAGATGACTTATAGTTTCAAGGTTTGCCCTTTTTTCAGCCTCCATCTTTATGATGAGTTTTGATTGTTTCTCATTCTGCACACAGACTTCAGTACTTCTGATACACAATTCTTTGTAAGTATCAGTCAGTTCTTCAAAAGTCACCTCTTCATCACTGATGTCACTTTCAGAGGTACAAACACCAGTTAAAGCAGTAACTCATTTGGCAGTCTCTTCTTCAGAATTACTTTCTGAGTCACAGTCAGACCAAGTAACTGTCATTCCTTTTTGTTTCTTAAGAAAGGTAGGACATTCAGCTCGAATATGCCCATATCCTTCACAACCATGGCATTGAATTCCTCTGCCTTGAACTCCCTTCTCTTCTGACCTTGGTCTTCTGTTGGAACTGTCAATGTTAGAGGGGATGTTATGAACATTAGACCTTGACTTTGGATCTATTCTTTTGATGAGTTTGTTGAACTGTCTTCCAAGCATGACTACAGCTTCTGAAATGTTTTCTTCAACATCAGTGTTGGACATAAGAGCTATGCTCTTGTTCTTTTTGACAACATTATCAGTGATTCCCATCTCAAAAGTCTGAAGAGACCCAATAAGTTCATCCACTTTCAACTTGCTAATGTCCTGGGCTTCCTCTATGGCAGTTACCTTCATTGCAAATCTTTTAGGCAAGGATCTGAGAATCTTCCTTACCAGTTTTTCTTCTGACATCTTTTCTCCCAGTGCTCCTGAGGTGTTGGCAATCTCCAAGATGTTCATGTGAAACTCATGAATGGTTTCATCTTCCATCATTTTTAGATTCTCAAATTTGGTAGTCAACATCTGAAGCCTTGACATTTTTACTTTGGAAGTGCCCTCATGAGTAGTTTTGAGAGTGTCCCAAACTTCCTTGGCCAGTTCATATTGATGTACTAGTCTGAAAATGTTTCTATCAATTCCATTGAACAAGGCATTTAAAGCTTTTGAATTTCCCAGAGCTAACTCATCTTCTTCTTTACTCCAGTCTTCCTCAGGCTTCAGACTGATTGTCCCATCTATCTCAGTTATGGTGGGATGAATCCATCCTTTGTCAGCAGCTCTCCAAGCCTTTTTGTCCAGAGATTTTAGGAAGGCAATCATACGAGGTTTCCAGTAGTCATAATTGGTTCCGTCCAGAATGGGTGGTCTATTTCCAAAAACTCCTTCTTTGTCCATAGTGCCAGAAAGTGATATCCCTAGATCTCACCCAGTAATACAGGCAGGGTGCCTGCTCTGATACCAATTGAAATTCTGGCTGCAGATACTCAATGTCACGATCAATGTTATGACACCGTATCTGACTTACTATATGACAGTAAATACAAAAGCAATAAAGAACACAATCAATTGTTTACCCAGTTCAGTGTGCAACAACACCTACTCTGGGGGCTACCAAGCCAGGGAGGAAATCCACTATAAGAGATTTTAATTCAGGAATAAACCAACCAGTTTATCTCCTTCACTTAAGACCTACCCAATGCAATTCCAATCTAAGTACAACTTAAACCTGAGTTCCTACTCACTCCCCCTCAATCACAGCAGTGATACATAAACCAATTTGACTTAAGAATTGATGAAGACACTCTTCAAAAACAAACACTTGATTAAGTTTCACAGCTTTTTAATCAAGCAACACAATCACTCGTGCTTCACACCTTTGAGTGATGCACACAACTAACTTGACTCTGCTTCACAGCTTTAGTCAAGGAACATTCAAACACTCTTGCTTCAAAGCTTTGAGTGCTACACAACCCTTACAATTAGAAACCTATTCCAAGGCACTTATCACAATGATAATTGCTTGGAGTACAATAATCAAATCTATACAGATTACAAATGATCTTCTGATCAATAAAAGCCATCCTTGAAAAACAGCAGCTCTGTTGAATATATAGCAGCTGCAACTTCAGTTAGGGTTTCCAAAAACCTAGGGTTAATTCCGTTTGACCTAAACACCAGGTCACAGGACTTTATTAACCAGGTTAGGGTTGAGCTAGGTTACCCCTCAGAAAACGCAGGATTCTGTTCAGGAAGGACTGAGTTATTTCCTGAAAAAACTCAGACTTATCCAATCCTGCAATCCTGTTAGTTCAGAACAGGATGTCATAACATATGTTATGACATCTGAGAAAACCTGTCTACTGATTTAGCAAAATGTGATCATTTTTCAAAATGCTCAGATACACACTTATAAACATCAGTATTTGAATTACAATATTTTTCTGCAAAGGTACCTAATGAGTCAGTACAAACTGAACTAGAATGTTATGACATCAGTCATGACATTCACACATACACTTGGGATTTACCAAAAATGCAAGCCAATACCTAAACACCTACAGATTACTTGGAATTTAAGTTATCTTGATTGGAATTATTGGAATGCAATTTCAATTATCTTAATCGGGAATCTTTAAGAGTCAGTGAAGATGCAAAGAGAAAATTGCGAGTTATTGACAGTAAAGGATTTTAATGGACATCAGAATATCTCATAAGACTTTCTCCATTTATTTCAAAAGTTGTTACAAAACAATTTATTATTTAAATGCTTTAGGTTTTACAACTTATCGTATTTGAAAAATAAATTGGTACAATTAATTGAATGTTTCTCTCTAAATTACAAATAAAGTGAATATATGCCTAAGGTTGACTGAGCTTCGATTTCTTCCATGCTTTCCACAGAGTCTCTTGCTTCTTCTACATTGCCACCATCCAGTTATGCTCACATGAAAATGAAAGACAGAAAAATAGTTAGTACAGTTAATTGGACATGAGTAAGATTTTTCAAAAGAAAGGAAAGTGTTCATCATTAAAGTTTGCAAGTTGGAATCAGATGGGCTTATTTTTAATTCATCATATTTTTATTTTCTCTATTTGAAAAACACAAGAGAATTATTTTTCTTGGTTCACAAAAAGAAGAAATAAAAATACAAGTAAGTTGTCCAAACAAAGGAAAGGCAACCAAACTAGGCTATCCAAGCAAGAAATGCAAACAACAGCCAAACATATTCCAAAACTGAATGCAGCGCATTACCAAACAAACAACAACATGGAAAAAACAAAATTCAAGCAGTACAAGAAACAAGTAGCATAGCAGTAGGAAGCAGACAACAAAAAAGGCAGAAGTATAGCAATATGGTAAACCAAGTCAACAAGCAAGAGGCTTGTTTCAATAAGCCATTTTCATCATTTCCCATTTTATTTGCAAACATTTCAGAAAAAGCAATTTTATTTTTTATCATTGAGAGAGGAGAGAGGAAAGAAATCACCTAAGTTATTGGAATTGCACAAAAGATACAGCCTTGCTGCCCTACCCACAGCCTGTCACAAGTTGCATAGAGTATGCTGAAAAAACAAAAACTGTCAAACCAAAGCAGCCTGAATATAATAGTAGGCAGGGCTCAAGCAGGGGGGGAGAGAGAACATTTTATAAAACTCAGAAAAAACTGAAACACAAATCAAAGGGATCCAAACTGTCAAACTGCCATCTTCCATCAAACACAACCAAAACTTGTTAACCAATATACTAAACCAAGCCTGCAACATTTCAAACCAATATCCCAAGCTTGATCTCAAGGCCACAAACATAACCTTCAAAATACTGTCAAGCAGTTCAAACAAACAGTCAACTGAACTTGTCAAACTTACAATAACAAAAATAACATGTTGATAACTAACAAGTTCAAACCACAAAAATCCTCAAAATTGTTACAAACCATTTTCAACACCAAACCTTTAGCAACAGCAAACCAAAATATCCAAACACATAACAAAAAAAAATTGCATAACCAAAGGAAATCACAAAACTCTCAAGCCTGCAACATTCAAACCAAACTATAACAACGACAACTATCAAAAGCATTCAAATCCAAACAGTTCAAACAAAACTGTAACAAGTAAAATACCAGAAAAAATATACTCAACCAAAACTTGTAAAACAGTTCAAGCCAAGCTTCTAAAACTGCCAAAACCATCCCAACATCCTAACATTCCAAGAATCCATCAACATCATCAAATCATCAGCAAACAACATCCAACAAAGCACAAAAAAGTCACAAAAAAATACCAGAAGTACATCATTATCATCATTCAAAGAATAAGAAATTGAAGAAGGTTACCAGAAGCACGCCTTCAATCATCTTCATTTCTCCCCCCCCCCCCCCCCCCGTTTATGGCCACCAAGGAGCATCATCATCTCAGTCTCACTTTCCTTTTCGTTTCACAGAAATCTCCAAACAGGTATGGATCATTCTCCTTCCTCATAACATTTCCTACATCGCAATGGATAGTACAATAGGTTAACAGAAAAAGTATGAACAGGATAAAACAACAAAAAAAATTGTTCAAGTTTAAAAAACAGAACATCACCTTTTCACGAAAGAAATTGTTAGCGCTTGGTTAGGAGGTGAGGTTGAGAGAGAGCTCTGGTAACGAAAAGTGAGGGGAAGATCAGATCAAAACAAATTTCAAACCCCTTAGTCAAATTCATTTCAAACTTAGGGATTTCAGAAAAAAGGAGTAAATCAGAATGAGACCAAGAGGCCAAAAAAGCATTTTATTCACGAAATTAGGAAGAGAACAGGGACGTCTAGTGAGAAAGATGAACAATTTGGAAGAGAGAAGCGCAAGAGACGATGAGAGAGTGCTGTTGTGAGCAAGAGGGGGACCATAAACCCTAATCTGTTTGTTTACCTTAATCAGACGTGTTAAACAGTTTAAGAGAGCATTGGTCTTTATTCTGATACATTTTCCCTAAAGCCCACATAATTGCTAGTTCACCCTCCCCCCTTGGCCTGTTTCATTTACAACAAATAAACCTTTTCTTCTTTGGGCCTAGTACCCTTTAAGTTCACTCAAGCCCATTTATACTATTTTTAATTTGTTTCTTTATTTTGTTTTATTACTAATTAAAATATAGAACACATTTATTTTAAAGTCTTGAAAATCAATTTTCACTATTTTATTTTTTTATATAACTTATTTTTATTAATTTCTTGTTACATTTAATAAAAACACCAAAAAAACATTAATTTAGTTAGTTTTCTTTCTTTAAACTTTTTTTTCATAATTAATAAAAATACAAAGAATAATAATAATAAAAATTTTAATCTTTATTTTTAGAATAGATTTTATTTTTCTCTTTTCAAGTAAATACATACATTTCATACTTTGTTGATTTTATTTCATAAATTGTCATAGCTTTATATTAAATCGCACAATAATTCGATTTCGTTGTATTGTTTGATATTTGGATATTTCTACTTTCATTTTATTCATCCCCATTGGTAACAATTGTACCCCTATTCCTGAATACTTTTGTAATAGCGTAGAATTTCAATTCCCACAATTTACTGTTTTCCATATACTATATAGTAACTAGGCATGTATGGCAAGATTCAAAAATCAATCGCTAGATGACCTAATCCAAGAATAATATAACTTGAAATCAACACACTTTTTCACACGTGCACCTCTAGGGTAACCTCGCTCGTTGCCTCGGAAATACAATCATGTCCCTCGAATATGAGACACTCTAGCAATGACCCTTCGATAAACAAAGATCGTAGTCCCTCGATGTTGCCTTTAATTAAAACGATCTTGTCCCTTACAAAAAAATTGCTAGAGCGTCTCTCAAGTTGCCTTCAATGATTGTAAAATTGACACGCGCTTGTCCCTTCACATCCAATGGCGGGGCTTCTTAGCAAATCAATGGTAAGATAGCACCATTAAAAGGAAGAAGAAAAGAACAACTTAAGACCTTTAGAGTAGATAGATTCGCTCTTAGTTACTCGCTTGCTCACGACAAAAACTTTTACACCTACACTTCCATTTCAAAACACTTTCAAAAGACAAAATGTTTTGTATACGTTCTTATAGAGACGAGAACCATTGCAAAACCTCTTTTCAAAATAATTTTCAAAACACGACTCACAAACACATCTTTGAACCATTTTTCGAAACAAAACTTTGTATACGTTCTTATAGAGACGAGAACCATTACAAAGAAATTTTCCAAAATACTTTCAAAACCCACACCACAAGCACACAATTAAACAAAAGCAAGTGATCTAAAACGAGTAACTAAGAGCCCGTGGAAAACCATGGATGAAAAGGGTGCTAACACCTTCACTTTTCATAATCTACCCCCCGAACCCAAAAACAATCTCAAAGGTCTTTCCCGTGCTTTTTTACCTTTCCTTTTGGATAAAATAAAAGTCGGTGGCGACTCTTGCTAAACCGAATCATTTGCGAACACAAACGCAAAACCTCAAGTCAGTTCTCCCACCGCATCACAGAATTGGCGACTCTGCTGGGGAAATTATAAAAGTGGGGTTACCTTAGGGTTTTAGATCACCTTTACATGCTTATCTTGTTTGATTTGTATGCTTTACATTTTTGGTTCCTTGTTTGGGTTTTTTTTAAATCCTACACCGGGATTTGGGGACACCTTTTAAGTAAGTAGAAATAGACTGTGAGGGAACTGTGCGGGGTATACCGATATGGTTGAAGCAGTAACTACGTTGATGTGGCACTTTGGTTGGTACCGGTAACCCTTGAGTTGAATCAAGGAGAGTACGGGGCCGTCGCGTGGTGTCGTGAAACATCAACTGACCTTAGAATCTTACTTGACCAACTTGTCCTTTTAGTATGTAGCGAGATGACCGGCTTTGGTACAGTCCGAAGTTGGTAGATACTCTATATTGCACTCATTGAGGGTTGGTTCCTTGGAATATTTTGGTCGCCGGTAAGAGGCTAAATTAAAACAATGAACAAGGAAACAATCCAGTGATATTGAGCTCCCTTAGAACCCGGTTACTATTTCTAGGACAGGTTGTGCCAACTAGACTTCAAGAGGGTACTTACCTACGAATTCCAAGCAAGCCTAAACCTAAGGACTTGTCTGCTTTGTGTGAATATGATTATTTTTATATAAATTTTCTTACATCGCATATCTGTACATAACATCATAACATCATACCATAGCATTTTCACTAACCATTTCAATTATCTCGAGGGTCTTTGATGCAGGGTCACGTTGAACCAGATGTCTACCAAAGTGCAAGAGGATTCATTTTCCTCTAAACAAACACCGTCAAAAATCAAGTACAACAACTTGAGTCAAGGGCTATGACCCACTTGACATGGTGAGCTTGATTCTCGTGGAAAGACATCCACCGATACAAAGTTCTTCAATCAAAGATGTTGATCGAAATTCAACGTCCACCATTTTCTTATGTTTACCCCGCGAGAACCTTGAAAACATGCATCCACATATCATACATCTTATCATGAAAGGTTTCTCTCCTTCAGGTCTCTTTATCTTCCTACTGTTTATTTCAGTAGAGATGGCTCTAGAGAAGACTATCAAGGACATCCAGGCTCAAAACGCTCAACTGTAAGAGATGTTCTTGAACCTACCCAAGAGGCAGGAAGAAGTGAAATCTCCCCTCGCTAGGGGCATGATCATGGGGAATCCTGAGGGCAACAAAGATGATCAACTGGAGCTGCTATGAACTGAGATAGCCATAATGAAAATCCAGATGATGGGACAACTGGTGGGCCAGATGGCTCTCATCCAAAACTTGGCACAAGGGCAAGAGGAGCTGAGAGTCCTCATCAACAAGCTTCATCAATACGAATGTGACCAAATGGGGAAAATAACTAGGGTTGAGGATCAAGTCATCGTTCAACCTCCCTTGAGACAAGAAGCCGAGAGAAAACCTCCCCAGTTTGCTTCAGGGTCACAAGCCCAACAACAACCTCACCAACGTCAATAGGGTAACTGGCGTAAGAGGAATACATCTGAAAAATGCTTCACTGAGATTAGCACGTCGTTATCTCAAGTTTTGCAACGCTTGTTGGAAGTCAAGTTGATTGTATTAAGGGACCCCCCTCGGAATCCCAACACAACCTCTCCAGATTACAATCCAAATGCAAGATGTGTGTATCACTCCAACGGTCTTGGACATGACATCGATAGCTGTTGGGCATTGAGAAACAAAATTCAAGAACTGATTAAAGAAACAACGCTCGAGTTCACAAAAGATGGCCAGATGAAAATCTTCCGCTGAGGGCTCTTCACCTAAAATGACAAGTTCGAACAAAGAGGCTTCTTTTCATTTTGAATTTCCAATTGTAATTTCTTTTGTTATTCAAACAATTATCTATTAATGTCAAACTCTGTTTCATTAATGCATTGCATATGTTTGTCTTGAATTCATCTTTTCGTTTTCACTATATTTAAAACTATGCTTTTTATTCTTCTTATGAAACAAACCTTTAGATGGAGGATAACGAAAACAATGCCATAATCTCATACAGTATGCTTTTGGACAGACCTTGCTAATGATGTACAGGCATTTCTTTCAAATCCTAAACACTGGAGTTATAAGGAAGATAATCCCTAGTCAACCCCTTCGAGCCAAAGAAGTAGAAGTTTTATGTTTTAACACAAATTAAAACCTTTAATCAAAACCTGGGGCAGGGTAGTCTCTCAGTTAATTCAAACACACGTTGAAGTCGCAAACTCTCATCTTGTAATACAATGAATGACATCAAAAACATTCCTCTGGAATCAAAAGACGGTGACGATTCCCTATCACATAGGCAGTCATTATCTCTCAAAAAGAAAAGCCCACTAAGTCAAAACCTACAAAGGAGGCTTAAGAAAACTGGGGCATCCCGCTGACTGTAATCTCAAAAACAGGAACAGTCGGGCAAAAATTAGGGATAATAAATCGAAAGAAAGAGGTTGTTAGAACAAAGTTTGAATCTACGACCCTAAGTTAAAGTTTTGATGATAACAAAATGCAAGATTAAATAAATTGTATAATTCATATGAGACATATATGCTACCTAAAAATTATATTGTGCATTTACAGAAAATTTGATAGATATCAGCATAAGAATGTCAACATCGGCATCAGAAGATGAAATATCATATGCCAGCATCAGAAGATCAAAGCACGTGCTTACGTTGAAGCTTGATGAACAGATATGCGCTTAACATACTTTAAACTCTGATCAAGACCAAAACAATATCATCAGCACCTAGAAGTGTCAAAATAAGCCAAAGCCAATAACACGCTGAATTGACAACGGTACTGTGCATTCAAGACACTTTACTACCAACGGCTTTATTCCAAGACAAAGATCTTCTCAATATGGAAAGAACGTAATAGGCATTGAAATGAAATAATTGACTACAACGTATCTTTTCCAAGGCTATATAAGCAAGTCAGTGAGAAATAAATTGGCTAATGCTCTACAACTGTTTACACGCCTAAAGCAAATCATCTTCATCCTCACTCATACAGCTTGCTGTATCTCTCAAATTTCTTACTCTATAGTTATAGCATCCTAGTTTCACATAAGCTTAATTTGTGTATTATCACAGTTGTGATATAAAGTTTTTGTAGAAAACATTCAACACACATAGTATTCATTTATCTGTAAGAAGGAATTTCCTTGAGAAATCGGTATGTGGTTTAGACTCAAGAAGGCTTTAGCAGTTGTTAAAGCAGTTGTAATATTCAGTTGAATATAGTGGATTAAGACCTCGTTGGAGAGAGGCGAAATCACCTTGACGGGTGGACTGGAGTAGTTTGAGATCAAACGAACCAGGATAAAAATAATGTGTTGTCTGCATTTGATTTCAAGTTTTACAATTCAACCCCCCTTCTTGTGTTTTTCACTTCTTCAATTGGTATCAGAGCGCCTAGTTCTGAGCTAAAACACTTAACCGTGTCAGTACAAGATCCAGCGTCAGAAAAACACAATGGCAGGAACATATTAACACACCAGCAATGACAACAATGAAGATAGAGACAAATTCAGCGGCAAACCTCCAGTCTTTGATGGAGAGAATTTTGATTACTGGAAAGACAGAATCGAAAGCTTCTTTCTGGCACATGATGCTAATTTGTGGGACATGGTGACAGATGGATACACGCACCTAGTGAATACAAGTGGTCAAAAGATTGACAGGAAGGCAATGTCTGATCAACAAAAGCGTGACTTCAAAAATCACCACAAGGCCAAAATTATTCTTCTCAGCGCCATCTCTTACGCTGAATATGAAAAGATATCTAACAGAGACACTACAAAGAGTATGTTTGAATCTCTCAGAATGACGCATGAAGGCAACATTCAGGTCAAAGAAACTAAAGCTCTTGCGCTCATTCAGAAGTATGAGGCATTCAAAATTGAAGAAAGTGAATCAATTGAAACGATGTTCTCAAGATTTCAAATTCTGGTGGTTGGTCTCAAAGTTCTGGACAAAGGGTATTCTACTGCTGATCATGTCAAGAAGATCATCAGAAGCTTGCCAAAACAGTGGAGGCCAATGGTTACAGCGCTGAAGCTAGCTAAAGATCTCAACAAAATCTCTCTGGAAGAACTTATCAGCTCCCTCAGAAGTCACGAGATAGAGCTAGAATTTGATGAACCTCAGAAGCAAGGTAAGCCTTTAGCTTTAAAATCTAACAGAAAATCTGACTCTAAAGTTTTGCAGGCTGTTGAAGAAACCTCTTATGGGTCCTCATCAGAAGAAGACGAACTTTCCCTCCTCTCCAGAAGAGTGAACCAACTATGGAAGCAGAGGCAAGGAAAGTTCAAGAATACCAGAAGATCCGATCAAAATGAGTCCTCCTCTAGATACAGAAGGTCAGACTCCTCCTCTGGATACAGAAGATCTGAAGGCTCTTCAAGAAGCAGAAAGCCAAACACCAAGGACATCATCTGCTATAAATGCAACGAGCAAGGACACTACAAGAGTGGTTGTCCAAAGCTTCAGAGGTAAAAGCCCAAAAAGAAGTTTGGAAGGGAAAAGAAGAAGAGTCTCATGGCTACATGGGATGACTCTGACTCGTCTGAAGCTGACTCAGAATCAGATGATGAGAGAGAAAACATAGATTTTATGGCTAACATATCAGAAGACAGTGAAGCTTCTGAATCAGACTCTGAATCAGACACCGAAGAGGTATCCCCTGACTTTGCAATTAATTTTACTAAGGCTGAACTTGCTGAAAGCCTTAACGAAATTCTAGAAAGATATCAGCAGATCAGAGTGAAATTCAGAAACCTGAAAAGGAATCTTGATTCTGACTCTGATAAAACTGAGAGTCTCAAATTGGAAAATTTTGAGTTTAAAAATAAAATTTCAAAATTAGAAAATCTTTTACAAAACTCTCAGAAGGAAATAATTTCTGAAACTCCCAGCAGCGCTGATGAGATCATCAAGGAGTATGATCACAGTTTTCAGAAGTTCCTTGCTAAAAGCATAGATAGAAGCAAAATGGCTTCAATGATCTATGGAGTTAGCAGAAACGGCAGAAAGGGAATAGGATACCAAGGTAAGGTACCTACACCAAAGAATGCCATGGATCTAATTATTAAACGCACTCCTCTGAATTCACACTTTGTGTATGGTCACACACATGACATTAAATATACTAGTAGTAATTATTCTGTGAAACCAAAATTCAACCAGAGTTTTGGTAAAGCTAACAAATCAGGACCCAAGAAAATATGGGTACCTAAGGATAAATTAATACATGTTGCAAATATCTTTAGCAGCAAATAAGAAACACCAGTCATGGTACCTGGACTCTGGCTGCTCACGACACATGACGGGAAGAAGGTATATGTTCCAAAGCCTGGAACTTAAGCCTGGAGGCCACGTAGGCTTTGGAGGCAATCAGAGGGGAAAGATCATTGGCTCTGGAACAATAGGTAATGGAAATCTTTCCTCTATAAATAATGTTCTATTAGTAGATGGATTAATGCATAATCTGTTATCCATAAGTCAATTAAGTGATAACGGTTATGATATAATCTTTAATCAAAAATCATGTAAAGTTGTTAGTCAGAAAGATATGACTATCCTATTTAATGGAAAGAGGAAAAACAACATTTATAAAATCAAACTTTCTGAACTGAAAAGTCAGAATGTAAAGTGTCTTTTGTCTGTTAACAACGAGCAATGGATCTGGCACAGAAGATTGGGGCATGTTAGTATGAGAAGAATATCTCAGATTAACAAACTCAATCTGGTCAGAGGACTTCCTAATCTGAAGTTCAATTCAGATGCTCTGTGTGAAGCATGTCAGAAAGGCAAGTTTGCAAAACCTGCTTTCAAATCTAAAAACGTTGTTTCCACCTCTAAGCCATTAGAACTTCTGCACATTGACTTATTTGGACCAGTTAAAACTGCTTCAGTCAATGGCAAGAAGAACGGGTTAGTAATCGTAGATGACTATAGCAGATGGACATGGGTAAAGTTCTTAAGACACAAGGACGAGTCACAGTCTGTGTTTGTCACCTTCTGTAACCAAGTTCAGAATGAAAAGGATCTTAGAATCGTTAAAGTCAGAAGTGATCATGGTGGAGAATTTGAAAACAAATATTTTGAGTCATTCTTTAATGACAGAGGCATTCTGCATGATTTCTCTTGTCCTAGAACTCCCCAGCAAAATGGAGTTGTAGAATGAAAGAACGAAACATTGCAAGAAATGGCCAGAACCATGATCAATGAGACAAACGTTGCTAAGATCTTCTGGGCAGAGGCAATAAACATAACGTGCTACATTCAGAATAGAATCTCCATAAGACCTATTCTGGAAAAGACTCCATATGAATTGTGGAAGAACAGAAAGCCCAACATTTCATATTTTCATCCATTTGGATGTACTTGTTTTATGTTAAATACAAAAAATTATTTGAACAGAGTACCCTCTTGTGTTTCTGTATTGTATACTTTGTGTATTATGTTAGGATACTCTGAACGCTCAAGAGGGTACAGAGTATACAATACAGAAACACAAATTGTGGAAGAATCAATCAGTGTTCGTTTTGATGATAAGCTTGACTCTAAAAAGTCAAAGCAGAATGAAGTCTTTGCAGGTATGGAAGTTGAATTCACAGGTTCTGAAGACAAGTCATCAAAAGCTCTCAACAAAGACACTCCTTCAACATCAGAAAGAGGCACTGCGACTAATTCAGCAACATCTGTTGATCAACCTCAGAAAAGACTACCCAGAAGTAGCATGGATCACCCAGAAGAAACAATCTTAGGAAGAAAGGAAGATCCAATCAGAACATGAGCCAGCTTCAGAAACTCTGAAGAATCCCTCATGGGACTTGTTTCTCTGATTGAACCTTCTTCAATTGATGAAGCACTTCTGGACAATGACTGGATTCTAGCAATGCAAGAATAGCTGAATCAATTCACCAGAATTGACGTGTGGGATCTAGTTCCCAGACCAAAAGGATTCAACGTTATTGGAACAAAATGGGTGTTCAGAAACAAACTAAACGAACAAGGTGAAGTCATCAGAAACAAAGCACGACTGGTAGCACAAGGTTATAGTCAGCAAGAGGGGATAGACTATACAAAAACCTTTGCTCCAGTCGCCAGGTTAAAATCTATCAGACTTTTAATTTCTTTTGTTGTTAATAAAGGCATCACTCTATATCAGATGGATGTCAAGAGTGCATTCTTAAATGGCTATATAGAAGAAGAGGTTTATGTGCACCAACCCCCTGGTTTTGAAAGTACAAAAAATCCAGAGTATGTTTTCAAACTAAAGAAGTCACTGTATGGTCTGAAACAAGCTCCCAGAGCTTGGTATGAAAGACTAAGTAACTTTCTGTTAGAAAAGGAATTCACCAGAGGGAAAGTGGACACAACCTTATTCTGTAAGACAGTTAAGAATGACATCTTAGTGTGTCAGATTTATGTTGACGATATTATATTTGGATCTACTAATCCTTCTCTTGGAAGAAAATTTGCTAAGTGTATGCAGGCAGAATTTGAGATGAGCCTCATGGGGGAACTGAAATTCTTTCTGGGAATTCAGATCAATCAAACTCCAGAGGGAACTTATATTCATCAGAGCAAATATGTCAGAGAACTTCTGAAGAAATTTGATCTCTCAGAATGTAAGTCATCAAAGATTCCAATGCATCCCACGTGCATTCTGGAAAGAGAAGAGGTAAGCAAAAAGGTAGAACAGAAGGTCTACAGAGGTATGATTGGTTCTCTTCTTTATCTGACGGCTTCAAGGCCTGATATTTTATTCAGTGTATGCATTTGTGCAAGATTCCAATCGGATCCTAGAGAATCTCACTTAACAGTTGTTAAGCGAATTTTCAAGTATCTGAAAGGTACTACTAATCTGGGTTTATTTTATAGAAAATCTAGTAATTACAGCTTAGTAGGTTACTGTGATGCTGACTTTGCTGGAGACAGAGTAGAGCGTAAAAGTACTTCTGGAAACTGCCAGTTTCTGAGAGAAAATATGATCTCGTGGTCTAGCAAAAGGCAATCCATAATTGCGCTATCAACAGCAGAAGCTAAATACATAGCAGCAGCAGGATGCAACACACAAATGCTCTGGATGAAAAGTCAGCTTGAAGACTTCCAGATATTTGAGAGTAACATTCCTATACTCTGACAACACTTCTGCCATTTGCTTAAGTAAAAATCCAATTTTGCATTCTAGGGCTAAGCATATAGAAATAAAACATCATTTCATTAGGGACTATATTCAGAAAGGCATTTTAAACTTAAAATTTATTGATACAGACCATCAATGGGCTGATATTTTCACAAAACCACTTTCTGAAGATAGGTTCAACTTCATTCGAAACATCTCAGCATGAAGCTCTGTCCAGAGTGAAAATGTTTTAATTTTATATATTAACCTTCAGAATTTGTTTTATTTTACTGTGAACTTCTGATCAATCTTCTTTCAGAAATTTAGACATGCAGATTGTATCAGATTCTATCCATAAAGATCTGAGCGTTTCATTTCAAGGATAGATGTGTTGTTCACTAAATCAAATAAGTGTCATCCAGTCATCAGCTAATTCCTGAGGCAGAACACGTGTGCACACTTCTGAGAAGGCAAAGCGCTGATTGGATGCATTGAGACACATGTCATGGGTAACCGTTCCAAATATCTTTCTAAATCCCCTAAAATCAGCCAACATTAAATGCGAGTAATCATGATTTAATTCTCTCTCTTAAAACGTTTATGTTTTCAAAACACTTTTTGAAACCTATTTAAACGCCTTAAACATCATTCATTCACTTTTTACCGTCACCTACAATCTTCAAAATATTTCTGTGTTCTTACTGTGTGTTCATCTTCTTTCTCAAAGAAACCTTTTTCAATATTTTTCCCAAAAACCCTTGTGTGAACATGGCATCCTCTAGCACTGCTTCTGCAGGTTCCCAGCAAGATGCTTCTTCTGAACAATATCAGATTCCTTTCAGAACGCTCCTCACTCCGGTCAAGAACTTAGAAGTTCTGTCAGAATTGATAGTAGATTTCAACAGCTTGAAGGAAAATGGCTTTGATTTGTCTGAAGAAATTAAGGCACAAGGTTGGGAAAGGTACTTTGATAGGTTGGTGGGTCCAACGTTCCCCATTTTGGTTAAAGAATTTTGGATACATGCGTCTTCCTCAACTCATCAGGTTACTTCGTATATCATGGGAAAGAAGATTGTGATTACTGAAGATCACATTGCAAGGCTGATTGGATACACCGGTGGTGGTATCCGCTGTATTAACATGGCAGATAGATGTGCAAACGCTGCCCTAGTTGCAAGAGAGATTTTCACACATGGGGTTCCCTCCAGCAAAATAAGAGATTTGAAAGATCAGCACAGAATTTGGGCAAAGATTATTCTGGGCTGCTTCAACCACAGGAAGCCCACAAGCTCTCCTGACTATATAAACATAGATCAGCAATTTGTGATTTATTTTATTGCAAAGAAGTCCAAGATCAACCTAGCTCATCTTCCGTTCAATCATCTGAAGACAAGTGTCAAGGAAACGAGAGAAGAAGAAAGGACTAAAAGGGATTGGATACCCTTCGGCAGATTGATATCAGATATTCTAACGGAGAATAGGCTGATTGAACACTTGACAGAGGCACAGGAAATAAGCTCTCTAAAACCTTTTGTTGGAAAGCAGCTGAATGCCAAGAATCTGAAGAAGATGGAGCTGATAGAGAACATAAGGAAGGAGCCCAGCATCACTCCTCATGCTGAAATCACCAGCAGAAGAGTCCCTCTGGACAACTTTCCTTTATTCTCTGAGATTGACTCTAAACCAGTCATTGTTCTCAGATACTTGGATGCTTGTAAAGCTGATGGCACAGATCCTGCTCTGAACATTAAAGATCTGCACCAGCAAACACCAGAAGTTACTCTGAAGAAGACTAAGAAGAGAAAGGTTGTATCAGAAGGATCGTCTCAGCAGACCCCAAAGAAGAGAGGTAATTTGTCTTCTGTTAATGCTTTAAATTCATCTGCTGTTCCAACATTTATTCCAACCCCAGCTTCATTTGAAATCCAAATTCCCATTCCAACCATTAATGATATTGAACCTGAGTTTGACCCTTCTGAGTCATTAACCCTCAGAAGATCCCGCGCCAAACCTCATAATCCAAAACCTACAACCACAACAGAACCAGAACTTGAAGAAGTTCTTTCTGAAATAGATCAACACTCTTCCGCTCCCCATACAGAAAATCCAAATCCTCAACCAGAAACTCCCCACTCCCCACAACCAGAAACTACACTCTCACCAATACCAAAAGATCCACACTCACCAGAACCAGAAATTCCACAACCTCCATCTCCACAACCAGAACTTAATCCACCTTCACCTTAACACGAATCATCTCCACAACCTGAGTCTCAACACTCTGAGGCTCAATCCCCTGAACCTCAATCATCTGAATCCTCTGAACCACAACCCTTGGCCATTCAACTGCCTTGTGGTACAACTGTGAACATACCTCAACTACCATCCTCACCAGAAACAACTCCTCCAAACACTCCACACAGTCCAATAATCATTTCTGATTATCCTACTCCCTCACCCAAGAAAAATCCAGATGACCACAGCAAGACCTTCATTGATCTAACAGTCCTTGAACGCTTTGCTGCCATTATCAATAAAACTGCCATTCCCAAACCCAAACAACCAGATGTTGGTTCTAGCATCTTGAATTTTGAAGTAGATATGCAGAAGTGGATTTCTTCTCTAAAGCAGGCTAGTCTGGAAGTGATTGATCCCGCTGTTTCAGACCACCTCTGGACACTCTTCAGAAGATGGGTATGCGCTGAAACCTTTAAGCTGCAGGACCAAAGCTATGGACAGGCTCAACAGAACTTCAGCAATCTGCTGAAAGAAATTGAAGGTCCATCTTTGAGTCAGCTGCTGAAGGATGAAGTTCTTCATCTGGACAGCGAGCCTTGGTCTGAAAAGCATCCAGCTTCAACAGTTCAACCAGCAGAAGAACATACGATTCCAGCTGAAGATTTAAGTCAAGAAGAAGTTATTGCAGAAAGCTCTCAGAAGCATCCTGATTCTGACACTTCTCAAGCTGCATTGGACAGGCAGACTCTTGAAGAGCTGAAGCAAAATGATCTTCGACTGCAGGAGAGAATGGATGAGAATGATCAACGAATGAAGGAAAGGATGGATGTTCAGGATAGTAAGATTGACTCAGTAGCCAGCATGGTGCATCAGCAGAAGGAAACCACTGATCAGATTAAGAACATGCTAGAAGCTCTGTTCACACGCCTTCCACCCCCTCCTTAGATTTTGTTTCTTGATGTTTTCATTGTTTTTTTACATGTTATCTGTAATATTTTCTGAGCTCTGAACTGAATATAATCGTTTTTCTGCACTGATCGTTTTTAACTTCAATTACTTGCACTTTTTGATTGCTGACAAAAAGGGGGAGAAAGAATGATATTTTCAATAACGGATTACTGAGACAAAAGTCTCAAACATTCTAACACTCTGATATACTTGAATGTTTCTTTGTTCTACATAAGCTTACTGGTACAAGAATCTGATGAACTCTAATACACTGAAGCTCTGCTCTAGTAAAGGAAAGATCTGATGCTCAAAGAAAGTTCAATAAAGATCTGAGGCTAAAGGACTCATGGAATTAAAGGGAAGTAATAAACTCAGGGGGAGTTTTTTTGATCATAACTCTGATACCTTTTTATTCCCTATTGTGATCGGTGGAAATAGAACTGACTGTTTTGGAATGTTGGTTCGTGAAATGTCGCGGTAAGCAAGAGTCGCCACCGTCTTTTATGTTCTCCAACAAGGAAAGGACAAAAGCACAGCAAAATTCCTTTTCGATATCTTTCTCGGTTCGGGAGGTAGATTATAGAAAGGGAAGGTGTTAGCACCCTTTCTATCCGTGGTTATCCACGGGCTCTTAGGTACTTGCTCACTATGTTTTCAAAAATGTTTGCTTTTCTTGTGTTTGTGGGTTTTGAAAAATTTTAGTTTGAAAACTTCTAGGTAACTCTTATATCAGTCCTCAAGAGTGTATGAAGTGTTTGTTTGAAAACTTTTGTTTGAAAGTGTAAGTGCGAAAGGTATTTTTGTTGTTTTGAAAGAGCAAGTACCCAGGAGAAATCTACCTACTCTAAGGAATTAAGTTGTGTAAAAGTCCTTTAGACAGTACTATCCCACTATTGAGAAGTAGGTAGCACCATCGTTGGAGTTATTCGGGTCAATTCGATTATATGGGACATGTGGTCACCAAAGCAATAGTAGGATGCCTTAGCGGTAACCCTAATGTCCTAGATCCTTTTTATCTGAGACAACCGTTTCGAGGCGACTGGATCTTTAGACAGGAGGGCGACCTCTAAAACACCCTATACTCAATGACCACGTCGAGGCAACCGAGTGAGGCGTACCCTAGGAGTGGCATGTGCGAGTGTGTCAGGATTCAGTTAAGATTATCTTTGCATATTTCATGGTGAGCTACGAGTTGGTTTTATTTTTCAGGTAAGTCTTGCATGCATAATTAACAGTTAATAATTTGCGGAAAGGTAAATTGCGGAAAGTGAATCTACGCTATTACAAGGCGTCGGGTATTTACATCGCCAAAAAACATAACCCTTGAAAATAAATTGCGAGAAATTAAAGAAAGCGATAAAAGTCCTAATTATCTATTACATCCTCGAAAATAGATACATAAATATGATCAAAATATATAATGCGCGAAAAGAAATTAAATCAAATAAGGTCCTTAGGGTTTTGACCCTTTTTGAGAAAAGAATGAATTTCGGTTATTTTTGCATTAAATTAAACCTAATTCTAATTAATTAATTAATTACAAGAAAAAAGTATTTTTTAGTTTTTTAGGTCTTTAATGAAAATAAAATAAAAAGGATTAAAATTGTCAAAAGAAAAACCCTAATTCTAGGTTGATTTTATTTATTGTGAAAAAAAGATTAAAGTTGACCTAATTAAAAAAAGGACTAAATTAATTAACCATACTTATTTACAAAAAATAATTAATAGTGAGATTACTAAATAATAATAATAATAAAAATATCTACATTTTTTAATTGTCTGAATTTATTATGAAAATAATAGTTAAGTTAATTAAATAATAATAATATTAATAATAAAAATAATTAGTAAAAGAAAATAAAAAGAAAAATAATTAACCAGAGGGGTGTTGGCCCAAAGAGGAGGCTTGTTTGTAAATTCCAAGCCCATTTGTTTACCAGTCCGTTTGACTTTCTTGATCGTCCAGGGCGTGGTTGACTGGGCGCATGGTAGTCACTCACGCTTGGCCTTCAGATCTGGGCTTAGAGACACATGGCGCTTGGAGGTTTGCAGTACATGGTAGACACTATTAAGGAACCAGCATATGAACATGTTATGAAAAATATTATAAGAGTTTTGGGGGACCTGGGATTCGAACCCAGGTCCCAATGATCCTCAGCCAGCGCACCATCCACTAGGCCATTACGCTGCAATTGATATTATAATACTAAGTAATCATTATATTAAAAAATCAAACAGTATGCTGCATAAAAGAAAACGCGCGCTTATTTTTGAATAGACCAACCATGTATCACCACGTACTCATCTTCCTCGTTTGCCTGTAAAAAACACAGTTAGATAGCGGGGGTTTTTAACCCCCACAAAACAAGATGACCAAAAAGAGCGAATTGAGTTGTGCTATATATAAATATTTCGCGAATAGTCCAGTGTATTCGTCTTGTTCTGGCGGTTTCAACCATATTCCTTAGAGGTGCTAATTTTTCCTGGACTGTAAAGCCCCAATTTGAGAACTCAAGAACCCTAGAATTCTTCAATGGTAACTTGTGATTCTGGGCATTATAATGCAATTAACTAATACCATTAGCTTTATATGAATTCAAGCAACACAAAACAATGATTAAAACATGTTAATTATGCCTGAAATATGAGTTACGATTATGAGAAAAAATGCCAAACTGTGAGACTGTTCTTGGTGGTTTCTTGAGTTTTAGCACTTGGTTTTGATTGCAATATGTTTCTGGGAACCCCTGCAATAGATTAGAATCAATAAAATCCTTTGAATCACGTTAGAATATGGAAATCAGTTTTCAAATTTCTTGAGTTTTTTTCAAAGTGGTTATGGCTTTCTTGCAGCAAATTCACGTCTGCATGAGTAGGGTTCACTTGTGTACTTATAGTAGAATGGAATTAGGTTAAATCTTTGCAAAGAAATCCATGGAATTGATGGTTGTATATTTGATTGAAAATCAAATATTTTTGAATCTTTTTTATTGGAAAAACTTGCTAAATTTGGATATTCTTGTCCCTTTGATTTTCACACGAATTTTCCAGCATATATTGACCACTTTTGCTTCACAAAAAGATTGAAAAACCATATCTTGATATTTCCTACAATTTTAAATTAATTAAATGAATCAAAATTGATTAAAAATCCAATTAATTAATAAAAAATAAGAAAATAAGTTCAAATAATCTTAATGGGTCGTGCATAGGCCAAGGATAAAGTTTCAAGAAGAAATTTGAGGCCCATTAGCAAAAACAAGGTGTTTTGAGCAAAGTTGACTTTTGCAAATTCATGAAAATTTCCCAACTTCTCCAATGCATATCTTGCTCAATATTGATCATATGAACATGTTCTTGGACATTTTGGAAAGGTCTTAAAGTCCTCTAACCAATGCCTTTGGTCCCATGTCATTTGAATTTACCAATCTCAAGTTATGGTCTTTGACTTAAAGTGCATTTTTGTTGACTTTTGAAATTGACCTATAATGTAGAAATTGATAACTTTTTGTGAGAGCATTTCTTGGACTTGCAGTGTGAAGATGGATTGTAGGAAATGTCATCCCCTTCAAAATGAGCCTTGGATGGGATTTTTATGATGAACCATGAAAAAGTTATGCATTGGTCAAGATACAGTTGACTTTTCTACTGTCCAAAAATAGTAACTTTTTGCATATTGATGATTTTTGAGCCATCCTTGTGGAATCATGATCAAGACTTGATCAAATGATGATTGTGAACTCAAAATAAGATGTTGACCAAAAATTCTGACTTTTGACTGCAAAATGACCATTTTGCCCCTGGAGTTGACTGTTGATTAAATAGGGCTTTTGACTATGCAAATTGGCATTGTGAGTCTTGAGACCTGACATGTAGATGCTTGAGAATACTTATAGGCATATGAGACTTGGTTGAACCATTGAAAACCTCAAATTCCTTGAAAGAACCAAAACCCTAATTTCAGTTGTCTTAGGAGGTATTTGGACTGTGCAATCCTTGAGCAAATCTTGAACCATTTGGATATGATTCTTGATAAACCTTGAAGAATATGGGAGGGCAAATTTTGGGGTACAACAGTTGCCCCTGTTCAATCTTCTTAAACCTGAGGATGTAGATTGGCTTGCGTGCCTTTCATGATCCGAAGGTGGAAGATGATTGAACACTAGAGTGCCCAGAAACTTGCACTCGCATAGTATGGTATCAGCAATGTGATGTCGGGAATGGGCTACAGATGCCATTTGGAGAGATGATGGATAGGAGGATGGGCTTATAGATGCCATCTGGAAACGTGACAGAATCTTGTCGGGAATGGGCTTATAGATGCCATTTGGAAATGTAATGGATAGTTGTGGAGATTGGCTTAAAGATGCCATCCGGGGGTGTCGATCGCGTAAGAGATTCCTTAGCGAGAACTTGCATACCTGAGAAAGAAAGATAATTTTCCTGTCTGGTTTCAGGTATTGATCTTTAATCCCTTCATGTAGATAACTTTCCTGGATAGATACAGGTATAGATCTACAATCAATCACTCGCAGATATGCCCTGGCTAGATACAGGTATCGAATCTGGAACAAAAGGTTGGTAGAGATAGATTTCCTGGCTGGATACAGGTGTAGATCTCTGACCTGAGAAATAAAGATCACTTCCTGGCTTGCCACAGGTATTGATCTTCAATCTCTTCAATGTAGATAACTTTCCTGGCTAGATACAGGTATAGATCTACAATCAATCGCTCACAGATATGCCCTGGCTAGATACATTGAATCTGGAACTTCAAAAGGTTGATGGGTTGTCTCTACTGACAGGTTATCTCAGAAAAATCTTTAGGAATCGATTTAACTGAACCAGGGTAGGTTTTGTCTTCTTTGACGAGTTGTCTCTTTTGACGGGTTGTCTTCATGGACGGGTTGTCTTCATTGACAGGTTGTCTTCATTGACAGGTTGTCTTTATTGACGGGTTGTCTTTATTGACGGTTTGTCTTCATTGAAAGGTTGTCTTTATTGATGGGTTGTCTTTATTGGCAGGCTGTCTTTATTGGCGGGTTGTCTGCATTGACAGGTTGTCTTCATTGTCGGGTTGTCTTTATTGACGGGTTAGCATCAGAAAAATATTTAGGAATCGATTTAACTGGACTTGTCTTCTTTGACTGGATTTGCATCATAAAAACCTTTAGGAATTAATTTAACTGGACTTGTCTTCATTGACTGAATTTGCCTCTTTTGACTGGATTTGTCTCTTTTGACTGGATTTGTCTCTTTTGATTGGATTTGTCTCTTTTGACTGGATTTGTCTCTTTTGACTGGATTTGTCTCTTTTGATTGGATTTGTCTCTTTTGACTGGATTTGTCTCTTTTGACAGAATTTGAGACTTTGACTGCATCTTTCCTGAAAGATAAAGGTCAGTCATATGCAATGCATGATATGGATCAAGCAATGATGTTCTCATCATAAATGAGGTTGTATGATATGATTGTGTATGTGCATGTATCATGATGTATGAAAAGGTGATGTTTTAGCTGGGGAAAATAAATCCCGGATAGCTGCTGGAGAATGAAGTTGAATTCTTCGTTTCCGCTGGGGATGATGAACGAAGGTGATTGTAAGAATAAACCGGTAGGAGAAGATGACTCCGTTGGGGAATAAACCTGATGGAGAGATTACTCTGCGGGGAATTACTCTGTGGGGAAGAGATGCTTCGCTGAGACTTTAATGATG
Source organism: Vicia faba (assembly GCA_948472305.1). Taxonomy (NCBI): domain Eukaryota; kingdom Viridiplantae; phylum Streptophyta; class Magnoliopsida; order Fabales; family Fabaceae; genus Vicia; species Vicia faba. Next base: position 452,959,161 of record OX451735.1, on the reverse strand, counting down.
ACTCCGCTGGGGATTTCGTTGATAAGTTATGTCGGGGATTTTGATGAACTCCGCTGGGGGATAGAAAGAACTTCGCTGAGGACGATCTTTCTGTTGCAATTTGCTGAGGATAACCCAGTTAGACTCTGGTGGGGAATAATCTTTGAATATGGCTAGGGAGAGATATTTGTACTCTGCAAGGGACGAGCTTCCAGAATCTACTGGGGAGATGGTTTAACCCTCTTGGGGAAACTTTTGAGGAAGGGGCTCCACTGGGTTGTCTGTATTCCGCCGGGGAACAATCTTATATTTCGTTGAGGAATATTAAGACTGTCGGGGATGCTTGCTGGGGAATGTCTGTATACTCTGCTAGGGAATATTAAGATCTTCTGGGGACACCCAACTTTCCAGGACTGATGGTAGACCAACTCTGCTCGGGGGAAGAGTATTGCTGACTTGCTGGAGATACCGTGCCTTTTTAGGGCTGATGGGAGACCAACTCTACTTGGAGAGAGTATTGCTGAATCTTGTCTTACTCTGCGGAGAGTGAAGGTATCTTGGTTACATTCTTCAGCCGAACCTACCTTGTACCTGGAGGAAAGAGTAACTTGTATAGTTCAGACAATTCTCATTGCCCTAGTTTCTGCGGGAGAAGGAGGCCTATGAGGTGCTTGGTAACTGCCGATTGACAAACCTTCTTCTGGTAGGCAAGTGACGAGATGACGGGACATAGTTGTACGCTTTAATCCCTAATTTTTGCTTGGACCGCCCTTTCGGGTTTTCAGTCCACCGGGATACCCATTTTTTCCCAAGCCGCCTTTTCAGGTTTTCGACTTGCCAGGTGTACAGATTTTTCATTTTCATCCCTTATTTTTGCCTGAACCCTTTTGGTTCGCCGGGAAGCCCTTATTTTTGCCTAGGCCAGTCGACCTAGCGGGTCTTTGATTATGCGTAGTATTTTTTTCGAATATGTCCATGCTCTCAGAGTGCAGGGAGTTGTCGTTGTCAGTAGTGTTGTGTCGCCATACTACCAGAAGATGTCTGATCATGCAAGATTCGTTGCTGGAATTTATGTCCAATGCCCCAAGTGATTCAGATGGAGATCTGCCCCTGGCTATTTGGCATCCTTGAGAGATTCCTTGAATCTTGACTGGACTGCCCCAGATGATGGACAATTCTCGTGCCGTGCCCCTTGATTGGAAGTGTTTTTCCATTTGATGTGACCCTTGAGAAGATTTTTGTTCACTAGATATTTGTCGTGCGAATTTCTCTGTTGTTGAACAAATAGTCATATGCAAACAATATTATTTTAAGAATGCAAAGCTTATGTCTGTCTTGAAGTTTTTGAAAATGCAGTTTTCAATAAAACAATTGGTTTTTTTTTGTAAAATGTGATGTCAACTCAGTATTTTACAGCAAGCCTTAAGGAGTCAGGATACCTTTTGTAACAGTATGCTTTCGAACTAACCCATGCTTCAGCTAGGACTTTTAAGGTTTATAACGTGGCCTGGTTCACGGTTTAAGAAACAAAGGAAAAGGCTCAAAGTATATTTGTACCCACCCACTCTTCGTGATGTTCTTCGATCCTAAACTCAGCTAATCGTGCTCTTGTTTGAGTCTTTGCTCTGATATTCCAGTGATGGTTCGGATGTTGATAGTTTATTTTGAATAGGCAGTCATTTCTTTTTTTATTAAGGGTTTGTAGACCCTTTTTCTTTTTGATTTTATTATCCCTATCTTTTTGCCTGAACTGTTTCTTTTATGATTACAGTCAGCGGGATGCCCCAGTTTTGTAAGTCTCCTTCATAGGTTTTGACTTATTGGGCTTTTATTTCTGAGAGATAATGACTGTCTGTCCTTACGATTATTCGGAACCATCACCGTCTCTTGTTTCGGAAGGACTCTTTTGATGCCATTCATTGTGCACTGGGATCAACTGAGAGAACTACCCTGCCCCAGGTTATGATTAAGGGTTTTAATTTTTGCATGAAAAGAAAAACTCCAACTTCTTTGGCTCAAAGGGGTTGACTAGGGATTATCTTCCTTATAACTCCACTGTTTAGGATTTGAAGCAATGCATGTACTTCATCAGCGGGGTTTGTTCAAAATCATATTGTAAAGATCGTGGTATCGTTTTCGTCATCCTCCCTCAAAAGGCTTAGAATTTTTTAATCAAGAGTTTGAACATCACAACAAAAATGAAAGCAATTTGAATATAGTGAATACGAATGGATTAATTCAAAACAGACATATGCGATGTATTAATGAAATAAAAGAGTTTGACATGATAATGATTGTTTGAATAAGCAAAGAAAAATACAACTTGAACATTCAAATGAACAAAAGTCTTTCAATCTTAGCCGTGTTTTGGCAAGGGAGCGGTGATCACATTGGGAGTCCCGGGCGCTTCGAACTCGACCTCCTTTGCATCGATTAGGTCCTGAACCTTGTTTCTCAAAGTCCAACAATCATCTATAGCATGCCCCGCGCTGTCAGAATGATAAGCGCAGCGGGCGTTGGTGTTATACCTTGAAGGTGTAGTGTTCGGATTCTTAGGAGGGTCCCTTAGAGTTACCAAATTGGTCTTCAGCAACTGTGGAAATATCTGGGACAAGGTCATGCTGAGGGGAGTGAATTGCCTTCTAGGTCTCTCTTCCCTTTGTTGGCTGCGATGTTGAGGAGCTTTGGCCGGTTTTGAAATAACTACCGCGTTGACATCTTGGCGGTGTTCGGACCTATTCTGTCTTCTTGAACCATAGACAGCACTGGATTCTTTCTTGAATGGTTTTTTCTCAGTGTTCGAGGAGTCACCCTTCTGTATTTTCCCAGACTTGATACCAGCTTCTATTCTCTCACCAGTGAAGATAAGGTCTGTAAACCCAGCAGAATAATTCCCAATCAGATGGTTGAAGAACGGACCAGCCAGGGTCCCCAAGAACATATCCACAAGTTCACGGTCAGTCAAAGGTGGCTGCACCCTTCCAGCCAGGTCTCTCCACTTTTGGGCATATTCCTTAAATCCTTCACCCGTCCCTAGTTACATACCCTAGAGTTGGGTACGCGTAGGAGCAAGGTCGGAATTATACTGATACTGCTTATAAAATGCAGCAGCCAAATCCTCCCAATTATGAATACTGGTTCCATCCAGCTGATAGAACCATTCGAGTTGAGTCCCTGAAAGACTATCCTGGAAGAAATGGATCCACAAATTCTTGTCAGCTGTATAAGGTTGGATCTTCCTTACATACGATCGGAGGTGCATCTTAGGACAGGAAGCTTTGTTGTATTTTGCAAAAGCGGGTGCCTTGAACTTATGTGGGATCACCACCCCAGAGGATAAGCCTAGGTCTCCAAAGTCCAATCCGGGCACATTCTGAATCTCCATGGCACTTAAGTGGTCCTCTAGCTGTTTGTACCTATCCTCAGCTGGAGGGTATTGTTCATCATTATAATTCATCTCGTTGTCGGAGACCACGGGACTAGGAACCCTTCTCTCTTGTGGACTGTATTTGCCTACAGATGAGGTAGTCAGCTCAACCTCATTTTGTGGTCCATTCCCAGACCTACGTCTAGTGTTGAACAAGATGGTCCTCTTCTTCTTCTTCTTCCTCTCTTTCAGAATCAGAGTCTTCAAATCCTGTTGACCCTGGGCTAGGCTCATAACCAACTCTTGGAACTGGGCATTCTGGGCCTGGAGGGCCTTGATAGCTTGTTCGGTGGAAGGTTCGGTAGACATGATGATTGCTGAAATAAACAGCGAAGAAGATAAGCGACCTGTCAAAAGGGTACCTGTAATGCAATGATATGCATGAGATATGTATGCAATGTTTTCAAAGATCTCGCGGGGTAAACAAAGAAACTTGTTAGAATTTGAATTTTGTAGCTTGATTGAAGGAACTTCATGTTGCTGAGATTCCTTCTTTAAGAGTTAAGGCTCACCATATCGAGTGGGTCATAGCCCCTGACTCAAGTCATCATGTTTTTGATCTCCATACAACCTTGGCTAGAGGAAAATAAATCCCCTTTGCCCCTTGCTAGATAGTTGGTTCATCATGACCTGCATCACAAGCCCTTGAGATCCTTGAAATGGTTAAGGAAATGATATGGTATGATGTTATGATGTGTATGCTATGCGTGAAGTGATGCAAGTAAGCCTTGTTATAAGTCCAGATTAAGGACTGTAAATAAAACCTGCAAGGAACCCATGTTGTCAGATAACAAGAATGTGCAAGTAGTTCAAGTTGGAAGGCACACAAGTCACACATAAGAGCCCTTAGATTTCAGGCCAGCATGAAGTTTAGGTACTACCCTCTTTCAGTTTCAGTTGGTTAAGACTTGTCCTAAAAAATAGTAACCGAGTTCTAGAGGATCTTAATATCACTAACTACCCTCAATCGGTCATAACTCCAGCCTCACAACCTTTTCTTGCGGCCGGAACCATCGCGAGAGTTTAGCCTCAATGAGTGTAGCATACTGCTACTATTCTATGGCCAAGTTGGGTCAATTTAAGGTTCTAAGGTCGGTTGGTGCTTAATGACTCCTCATAAGACCCATATTCTCCTCGTTCAAACACAAGGGATATCGGTACAGACCAAGGTGTCACACCAACGTAGCTACTGCTTCACCCGTGTCGGTCTATGCCGGACAGGTCCCTCACAGTTTATTGCTACCTAAATGGTATTCCCCAGATCCGGGTTAGGATCTATAAAACTCCAAAACAAGCCCACAAATATAGATCATACAAAGCATGCAATTGAAAACATAGAATGATCTAATCCTAAGGTACACCTCACTTATTAATGTATCCCTAGCAGAGTCGCCAGTTCTGTGATCGGTGGAAATAGAACTGACTGTTTTGGAATGTTGGTTCGCGAAATGTCGCGGTAAGCAAGAGTCGCCACCGTCTTTTATGTTCTCCAACAAGGAAAGGACAAAAGCACAGCAAAATTCCTTTTCGAGATGTTTCTCGGTTCGGGAGGTAGATTATAGAAAGGGAAGGTGTTAGCACCCTTTCTATCTGTGGTTATTCACGGGCTCTTAGGTACTTTCTCACTATGTTTTCAAAAATGTTTGCTTTTCTTGTGTTTATGGGTTTTGAAAAAGTTTAGTTTGAAAACATCTAGGTAACTCTTGTATCAGTCCTCAAGAGTGTATGAAGTGTTTGTTTGAAAACTTTTGTTTGAAAGTGTAAGTGCGAAAAGTATTTTTGTTGTTTTGAAAGAGAAAGTACCAGGAGAAATCTACCTACTCTAAGGAATTAAGCTGTGTAAAAGTCCTTTAGACAGTACTATCCCACTATTGAGAAGTAGGTAGCACCGTCGTTGGAGTTATTCAGGTCAATTCGATTATATGGGACATGTGGTCACCAAAGCAATAGTAGGACGCCTTAGCGGTAACCCTAATGTCCTAGATCCTTTTTATCCGAGGCAACCGTTTCGAGGCGACTGGATCTTTAGACAGGAGGGCGACCTCTAAAACACCCTATACTCAATGACCACGTCGAGGCAACCGAGTAAGGCGTACCCTAGGAGTGGCATATGCGAGTGTGTCAGGATTCAGTTAAGGTTATCTTTGCATATTTCATGGTGATCTACGAGTTGGTTTTATTTTTCAGGTAAGTCTTGCATGCATAATTAACAGTTAATATTTTGCGGAAAGGTAAATTGCGGAAAGTGAATCTACGCTATTACAAGGCGTCAGGTATTTACATCGCCAAAAAACATAACCCTTGAAAATAAATTGCGAGAAATTAAAGAAAGCGATAAAAGTCCTAATTATCTATTACATCCTCGAAAACAGATACATAAATATGACCAAAATATATAATGCGCGAAAAGAAATTAAATCAGAGAAGGTCCTTAGGGTTTTGACCCTTTTTGAGAAAAGAATGAATTTCGGTTATTTTTGCATTAAATTAAACCTAATTCTAATTAATTAATTAATTACAAGAAAAAAGTATTTTTTAGTTTTTTAGGTCTTTAATGAAAATAAAATAAAAAGGATTAAAATTGTCAAAAGAAAAACCCTAATTCTAGATTGATTTTATCTATTGTGAAAAAAAGATTAAAGTTGACCTAATTAAAAAAAGGACTAAATTAATAACCATATTTATTTACAAAAAATAATTAATAGTGAGATTACTAAATAATAATAATAAAAATATTTACATTTTTTAATTGTCTAAATTTATTATGAAAATAATAGTTAAGTTAATTAAATAATAATAATATTAATAATAAAAATAATTAGTAAAAGAAAATAAAAAGAAAAATAATTAACCAAGGGGGTGTTGGCCCAAAGAGGAGGCTTGTTTGTAAATTCCAAGCCCATTTGTTTGCCAGTCCGTTTGACTTTCTTGATCGTCCAGGGCGTTGGTTGACTGGGCGCATGGTAGTCACTCACGCTTGGCCTTCAGATCTGGGCTTAGAGACACATGGCGCTTTGAGGTTTGCAGTACATGGTAGACACTATTAAGGAACCAGCATATGAACATGTTATGAAAAATATTATAAGAGTTTTGGGGGACCTGGGATTCGAACCCAGGTCCCAATGATCCTTAGCCAGCGCACCATCCACTAGGCCATTACGCTGCAATTGATATTATCATACTAAGTAATCATTATATTAAAAAATCAAACAGTATGCTGCATAAAAGAAAGCGCGCGCTTATTTTTGAATAGACCAACCATGTATCACCATGTACTCATCTTCCTCGTTTGCCTGTAAAAAACACAGTTAGATAGCGGGGGTTTTTAACCCCCACAAAACAAGATGACCAAAAATAGTGAATTGATTTGTGCTCTATATAAATATTTCGCGAATAGTCCAGTGTATTCGTCTTGTTCTGGCGGTTTCAACCATATGCCTTAGAGGTGCTAATTTTTCCTGGACTGTAAAGCCCCAATTTGAGAACTCAAGAACCCTAGAATTCTTCAATGGTAACTTGTGATTCTGGGCATTATAATGCAATTAACTAATACCATTAGCTTTATATGAATTCAAGCAACACAAAACAATGATTAAAACATGTTAATTATGCCTGAAATATGAGTTACGATTATGAGAAAAAATGCCAAACCGTGAGACTGTTCTTGGTGGTTTCTTGAGTTTTAGCACTTGGTTTTGATTGCAATACGTTTCTGGGAACCCCTGCAATAGATTAGAATCAATAAAAGCCTTTGAATCACGTTAGAATATGGAAATCAGTTTTCAAATTTCTTGAGTTTTTTTCAAAGTGGTTATGGCTTTCTTGCAGCAAATTCACGTCTGCATGAGTAGGGTTCACTTGTGTACTTATAGTAGAATGGAATTAGGTTAAATCTTTGCAAAGAAATCCATGGAATTGATGGTTGTATATTTGATTGAAAATCAAATATTTTTGAATCTTTTTTATTGGAAAAACTTGCTAAATTTGGAGATTCTTGTCCCTTTGATTTTCACACGAATTTTCCAGCATATATTAACCACTTTTGCTTCACAAAAAGATTGAAAAACCATATCTTGATATTTCCTACAATTTTAAATTAATTAAATGAATTAAAATTGATTAAAAATCTAATTAATTAATAAAAAATAAGAAAATAAGTTCAAATAATCTTAATGGGTCGTGCATAGGCCTAGGATAACGTTTCAAGAAGAAATTTGAAGCCCATTAGCAAAAACAAGGTGTTTTGAGCAAAGTTGACTTTTGCAAATTCATGAAAATTTCCCAACTTCTCCAATGCATATCTTGCTCAATTTTGATCATATGAACATGTTCTTGGACATTTTGGAAAGGTCTTGAAGTCCTATAACCAATGCCTTTGGTCCCATGTCATTTGGATTTACCAATCTCAAGTTATGGTCTTTGACTTAAAGTGCATTTTTGTTGACTTTTGAAATTGACCTATAATGTAGAAATTGATAACTTTTTGTGAGAGAATTTATTGGACTTGGAGTGTGAATATGGATTGTAGGAAATGTCATCCCCTTCAAAATGAACCTTGGATGGGATTTTTCTGATGAACCATGAAAAAGTTATGCCTTGGTCAAGATACAGTTGGCTTTTCTACTGTCCAAAAATAGTAACTTTTTGCATCTTGATGATATTTGAGCCATCCTTGTGGAATCATGATAAAGACTTGATCAAATGATGATTGTAAACTCAAAATAAGATGTTGACCAAAAATTCTGACTTTTGACTGCAAAATGACCATTTTGCCCTTGTAGTTGACTGTTGATCAAATAGGGCTTTTGACTGTGCAAATTGGCATTGTGAGTCTTGAGACTTGACATGTAGATGCTTGAGAATATTTATAGGCATATGAGACTTGGTTGAACCATTGAAAACCTCAAATTCCTTGAAAGAACCAAAACCCTAATTTCAGCTGTCTTAGGAGGTATTTGGACTGTGAAATCCTTGAGCAAATCTTGAACCATTTGGAGATGATTCTTGATAAACCTTAAAGAATATGGGAGGGCAAATTTTGGAGTACAACACCTATCTTCTTATCTTTGATAACTTTCTGTTTATCTCTAATACAATTTATTATTTGGTTATCTCTGATACTTTTTTCTTTAAACTTCTATTAAAAAAAATCTGGTTTTTGTCATCATCAAAAAGGGGGAGATTGTTAGAACAAAGTTTGAATCTACGACCCTAAGTTAAAGTTTTGATGATAACAAAATGAAAGATTAAATAAATTGTATAATTTATATGAGACATATATGCTACCTAAAAATTATATAGTGCATTTACAGAGACTCTGATTGATATCAGCATAAGAATGTCAACATCAGCATCAGAAGATGAAATATCATATGCCAGCATCAGAAGATCAAAGCACGTGCTTACGCTGAAGCTTGATGAACAGATCTGTGCTTAACATACTCTAAACTCTGATCAAGACCAAAACAATATCATCAGCACCTAGAAGCGTCAAAATAAGCCAAAGCCAATAACACGCTGAATTGACAACAGTACTGTGCATTCAAGACACTTTACTACCAACGGCTTTATTCCAAGACAAAGATCTTCTCAATATGGAAAGAACGTAATGGGCATTGAAATGGAATAATTGACTACAACGTATCTTTTCCAAGGCTATATAAACAAGTCAGTGAGAAATGAATTGGCTAATACTCTACAACTCTTTACACGCCTAAAGAAAATCATCTTCATCCTCACTCATACAGCTTGCTATATCTCTCAAATTGCTTACTCTATAGCTATAGCATCCTAGTTTCACATAAGCTTAATTTGTGTATTATCACAGTTGTGATATAAAGTTTTTGTAGAAAACATTCAACACACATAGTATTCATTTATCTGTAAGAAAGAATTTCCTTGAGAAACCGGTCTGTGGTTTAGACTCAAGAAGGCTTTAGCAGTTGTTAAAGCAGTTATAATATTCAGTTGAATATAGTGGATTAAGACCTCGTTGGAGAGAGGCGAAATCACCTTGACGGGTGGACTGGAGTAGTTTGAGATTAAACGAACCAGGATAAAAATAACGTGTTGTCTGCATTTGATTTCAAGTTTTACAATTCAACCCCCCTTCTTGTGTTTTTCACTTCTTCAGAGGTCACTACAAATTCTCAACAAAAATAATGTTGCAAAAATGACTGCCTTCCAACAAATTTAACTTGTTTGAACCATCACCAAAATGTCGTTCCATACTCATTTGGAGTTCAAACGCACAATTAACTGAGTTTAGGACTGAAGAACATCCCGAAGAGCAGGTGGGTACAAATATACTTTGAGCCTTTATCCTTTGTTTCTTAAACCGTGAACCAAGCCACGTTACAACCCTTCAAAAGTCATAATTGAAGTATGGGTTAGTTTAAAAGCATACTGTTACAAAAGGTATCCTGACTCCTGTAAGGCTTTGCTCTAAATATTGAGTTTAATTTTTCTTACAAAAGTTTTCTACTAAAAAAAAACGTATTTTCAAAATTTCAAGACAAGCATAAACTTTGCATTATTTGAATATCGTTTTTTGCATATGGCTATTTGTTTGGCAGCAGAGAAATTCACACAATGAATATCCAATGAACGAAAAGCTCTCTCAGTGAACAAAGTCACTTCAAGCGGGATGACACTTCCGTTGCAAAAAAATCTCCTATCAACAAGAGGACATGACATGTCATTGTCCAAAACCTGGGGCAGTCCAGTCAAGATTTCAAGAAATCTCTCAAAGTGCAGAGTAACCTGGGGCAAGTCTTCGTCCCCGTCACTTGGGGCATTGAACGTCAATCCCAACAAAGGGTTACATACAGTCAAACATTTCCCGGCAAAGTCATAAACACTCGCTACTGGGGGCAGTGACGAATCTCCCCAAAATCCTTCTCATAAGATGGCTCCCAGGCAGAGTTTCAATCCTTGATGACCTCTTCCCAGTTAAGCCAACCTCAAGAAACCCTGAGGATTTATCCCCATTAAAGTCGCCAGAATTTTCACTATCGGAAACGAAGAATTCAACTCTTTTCTCCAGCACCAATTTGGGATTTATTTTCCCCAGCGAGAGATCATCTTGAAAATATTACATATCTGTACATCAGGACATCATACAACACAATCTCATTTATTTTGAGAACATCATTGTTTGATATATGTCATGCAACTAACCTTTACCTTTCAGGAAAGATGCAATCAAATTCTCACAAAATTCAAGCTATGAAGCCTGGACCACGACCAGACAGTAGTTCATCCAACTTTCCTCTTCAACATAGATGATTCCTCAGTATAATAACGGACGATCAAAGTTCCCAAAATTCAACAGAGATGATTCCTCAGTAGAATAACGGATTATCAATGTTCCCAAAATTCAACAGAGATGATTCCTCAGAAAAATAACGGACCACCGAAGTTCCCAAAATTCAACAGAGATGATTCCTCAGTAGAATAACGGACGACCGAAGTTCCCAAAATTCAACAGAGATGATTCCTCAATAGAATAACGGACGACCGAAGTTCCCAAAATTCAACAGAGATGATTCCTCAATAGAATAACGGACGACTGAAGTTCCCAAAATTCAATAGAGATGATTCCTCAGAAGAATAACGGACGACCGAAGTTCCCAAAATTCAACAGAGATAATTCCTTAATAGAATAACGGATGACTGAAGTTCCCAAAATTCAACAGACATGATTCCTCAGAAGAATAATGGACGATCGAAGTTCCAAAAATTCAACAGAGATGGTACCCCAGTAGAATAACGAACGACTAAAGCTCCTAAAATTCTATTCCTCTCAAGACAAAGATCAACATTTCCCAGCGGAATCCTCCTCAAACAAAGAAACAGGAATCCCCATTGGAAACATTCTAAGCAAAGTTTAAGGACACACATACTCTTCAACAACAGTCCAGGATTTAACGGTTCCCCGACATCTGTTGAAGATATTCCAAGACTTTTGTCTGGTTCAGTTAAATCGATTCTAAGATTTTTCGGATTCTTATCCAGTCAAAGTTAATTCAAGACCTTCTCTGGTTCAGTCAGATTGAAACTAAGATCTCCCTGATTCTTATTCCAGTTGAAGATATTCCAAGATTTCTACTATTTCAGATAAATCTCTCAACGGTTTATTATGATTCATTTCCAGATTTTTTATTGTTATAGATTAATCTCTCAGCGGTTTATTCTGATTCATCCTCTGTTCAGTTCCAGTTCAAACTTTCTGTCAACAATCACCTTTGGATGGCATCTCTAAGCCCATTTACATACACAATCAAATCAACATGTCATTAAGATCCCCAGCGGAGTAAAAAAACTTTGAACTACAGACCCTCAGCGGAGACGAAACCTTCTTCCCCAGCGGAGTAAAAAAACATTGAACTACAGACCCACAGCAGAGACGAAACCTTTTTCCCTAGTGAAGTCAAAATTTCCAACTATCAATCCTCAGCGGGAATCATCCAGTTTTCCCCAATTTCCCCAGCAAGTTGTCTTGAAGCCTGAAGTCAACCAGATAACAGTTAACTTTTATCCCCAACCTAGGATAACTCCCCAGTAGAGTGGCATACAACCCAAACTCCTGATCTCCCCAACAGTATAGCTTTTTCCCCCAGAGTCCTAAACTTACTCTCCAACAAGAAGTCTTCTTCCCCATAGAGTTTTTACTCCACCGACAGAATGAAGATTCTCATTCTTGATTCCCTAGTGAAGTTTCCAGAGTCTTTATTTACTCCCCAGCATGAATTTGTAAAAAAATTTAATCCCCTGCAGATCAAAGATTCTCTTTCTTGACTCCCTAGCTTGAAGTCCCCAAGGATTCAAATTTCCTAGGAGATTGAAGATTCTCATTCTTAGTTCCCTACAGAAATCATTAGAGTTTTCCCAATTTCCCAGCCGAGTAAGGATTCCCGTTATTTAACCCCCAGTGGAAGTCTTCAAAGTTCTCTGGAATTCCCAAATAGATTCCTCAAGCAGTCTGACATTACTCTCACAATAGATTTTGTCAATACTCCAACTTCAAAGACATGAAGGATCCTCACATCCCCACAGAAGTTGTCAAAGATTTTGAATCTCCAACAGCGGTCATGGATTTATTTGCCCCGGCAGCATTCAAGGATTTCATTATCCCCAACTGTCAAGGATTTATTTTCCTCGGCAATACGGCAAATCAGCTTACATGCGCATACATTACATTCATATATCATAAACATTGATAAGGCACATTTTATTGTATCATGCATTTCATGCAACATAACTTTGTGTTTCAGCTAACATTTTACTCTTTTCAGGATAAGATTAACAATTATCTTTAACAAATATTCAAAGATTTCAAATACAGTACGGATACACTCCAGACACGGAAGTCATTCTGATACTCATTCAGATATCTTATTCATATACAGTAAAGATACACTCCAGATATGGAAGTCATTCTATTACTCATTCAGATCTCTTATTCAGATACAGTAAAGATACACTCTAGACACGGAAGTCATTCTATTACTCATTCAGAATTCAAAGTCAAGATACAGTATGGATATGCTCCATACATGGTTGCCATTCTGTCACTCATTCAAACTTCAACAATCATGATATAGATTAGATACGCTCCAGATATGGAAGCCATTCTATTTCTCATTCAGATTCGACTATCAATTTCAAGTTCAGATACACTCTAGACACGGAAGTCATTCTGTCACTTATTCGGATCCCAGTTAAAGTTCAGATACACTCCAGACACATAAGTCATTCTGCTACTCATACAAATCTTAACTTCAGATACAGTCCAGATACGCTCCATCCACGGTTTCCATTCTGTCACTTATTCTGACTTTTTCCCATCCCAGAGATGCTCCAGACATGGACGTCATTCTGTCGCTTATTCAGATTTCAGATTCAGATACAATACAGATACACTCTAGACACATAAGTCATTATGTCACTTATTCAAATTCAAGTACAAATACAGTTCAGATACGTTCCAAATATGGACACCATTCTGATGCTTATTCTGTCGATTTACAACCAAACATTCTTGGATGGCATCTGCAAGCCCATCTCCAACAAGATTCTAACATCTCTCCAAATGGCATCTTTAAGCCCATTCCCTCAATTACACTCGTCGATCTAACTCTTCAGGTTCAAGAAGATTGAACAGGGGAAGCTGTTGTACCCCAAAATTTGCCCTCCCATTTTTCATAGAAAAGCACAACCCTAGGGTTACTCAAATATTCAAGTTGGCTCAGGAATCGATCAGACAGATTTTCTCCTATGGCAGTGAACCAACAATTAGGGTTTTTCTTGCAATTATCAAAAGAAATGAATTCTCAAGGATCCAATTGGCTTTCACATGTTTTCATGCTTTCTCAAGATTATTGGGAAAAAGCAGTGTTTGTTTTCAAGGCTAACCAAATGATTTGCATCTTCTAAAAACATTTGCTTGTTTAGGAATTGGAACAGACAGTGTGTGTTTTGTTTGGAATACAGTTGCAAGATTACGGAGTTATTAGATTACTTGGAATTTAAGTTATCTTGATTGGAATTATTGGAATGCAGTTTCAATTATCTTAATCGGGAATCTTTAAGAGTCACTGAAGATGCAAAGAGAAAATTGCGAGTTATTGACAGTAAAGGATTTTAATGGACATCAGAATATCTCATAAGACTTTCTCCATTTATTTCAAAAGTTGTTACAAAAAAATTTATTATTTAAATGCTTTAGGTTTTACAACTTATCGTATTTGAAAAATAAATTGGTACAATTAATTGAATGTTTCTCTCTAAATTACAAATAAAGTGAATCTATGCCTAAGGTTGACTGAGCTTCCATTGCTTCCATGCTTGCCACAGAGTCTCTTGCTTCCTTTGCTTTGCCACCGCCCAGTTATGCTCACATGAAAATGAAAGACAGAAAAATAGTTAGTACAGTTAATTGGACATGAGTAAGATTTTTCAAAAGAAAGGAAAGTGTTCATCATTAAAGTTTGCAAGTTGGAATCAGAGGGGCTTATTTTTAATTCATCATATTTTTAGTTTCTCTATTTGAAAAATACAAGAGAATTATTTTTCTTGGTTCACAAAAAGAAGAAATAAAAATACAAGTAAGTTGTCCAAACAAAGGAAAGGCAACCAAACTAGGCTATCCAAGTAAGAAATGCAAACAGCAGTCAAACATATTCCAAACTGAATGCAGCGCATCACCAAAAACACAACAGCATGGCAAAAACAAAATGCAAGAAGTACAAGCAACAAGTAGCATAGCAGTAGGAAGCAGACAACAAAAAAGGCAGAAGTATAGCAATATGGTAAACCAAGTCAACAAGCAAGAGGCTTGTTTCAATAAGCCATTTTCATCATTTCCCATTTTATTTGCAAACTTTTCAGAAAAAGCAATTTGCTTTTTTTATCATTGAGAGAGGAGAGAGGAAAGAAATCACCTAAGTTATTGGAATTGCACAAAAGGTACAGCCTTGTTTCCCTACCCACAGCCTGTCACAAGTTGTATAGAGTATGCTGAAAAAACAAAAACTGTCAAACCAAAGCAGCCTGAATATAACAGTAGGCAGGGCTCAAGGAGGGGGGGAGAGAGAACATTTTATAAAACTCAGAAAAAACTAAAACACAAATCAAAGGGATCCAAACTGTCAAACTGCCATCTTCCATCAAACACAACCAAAACCTGTTAACCAATATCCTAAACCAAGCCTGCAACATTTCAAACCAATATCCCAAGCTTGATCTCAAGGCCACAAACATAACCTTCAAAATACTGTCAAGCAGTTCAAACAAACAGTCAACAGAACCTGTCAAACTTACAATAACAAAAAAAAAACTGTTGATAACTAACAAGTTCAAACCACAAAAATCCTCAAAATTGTTACAAACCATTTTCAACACCAAACCTGTAGCAACAGCAAACCAAAATATCCAAACACATAACCAAAAAAAACTGCATAACCAAAGGAAATCACAAAACTCTCAAGCCTGCAACATTCAAACCAAACTGTAACAGCAACAACTATCAAAAACATTCAAATCCAAACAGTTCAAACAAAACTGTAACAAGTAAAAAACTAGAAAAAAATATACTCAACCAAAACCTGTAAAACAGTTCAAGCCAAGCTTCCAAAACTGCCAAAACCATCCCAACATCCCAACATTCCAAGAATCCATCAACATCATCAAATCATCAGCAAACAACATCCAATAAAGCACGGAAAAGTCACAAAAAAACCAGAAGTACATCATCATCATCATCATTCAAAGCATAAGAAATTGAAGAAGGTTACCAGAAGCACGCCTTCAATCATCTTCATTCCCCCCCCCCCCCCCCCGTTTCCGGCCACCAAGGAGCATCATCATCTCAGTCTCACTTTCCTTTTCGTTTCACAGAAATCTCCAAACAGGTATGGATCATTCTCCTTCCTCATGACATTTCCTACATCGTAATGGATAGTACAATAGGTTAACAAAAAAAGTATGAACATGATAAAACAACAACAAAAAAATCATTCAAGTTAAAAAAACAGAACATCACCTTTTCACGAAAGAAATCGTTAGCGCTTGGTTAGGAGGTGAGGTTGAGAGAGAGCTCCGGTAACAGAAAGTGAGGGGAAGATCAGATCAAAACAAATTTCAAACCCCTTAGTCAAATTCTTTTCAAACTTAGGGATTTCAGAAAAAAGGCGTAAATCAGAATGAGACCAAGAGGCCAAAAAAGCGTTTTATTCACGAAATCAGGAAGAGAACAGGGACGTCTAGTGAGAAAGATGAACAATTTTGAAGAGAGAAGCGTAAGAGACGATGAGAGATCGCCGTTGTGAGCAAGAGGGGAACCACAAACCCTAATTTGTTTGTTTACCCTAATCAGACACGTTAAATAGTTTAAGAGAGCATTGGGCTTTGTTCTGATACATTTGCCCTAAAGCCCACATAATTGCTAGTTCACCCTCCCCCCTTGGGTTGTTTCATTTACAGCAAATAAACCTTTTCTTATTTGGGCCTAGTACCCTTTAAGTTCACTCAAGCCCATTTATACTATTTTTAATTTGTTTCTTTCTTTTGTTTTATTACTAATTAAAATATAGAACACTTTTTTTTTAAAGTCTTGAAAATCAATTTTCACTATTTTATTTTTTTATATAACTTATTTTTATTAATTTCTTGTTACATTTAATAAAAACACCAAAAAATATTAATTTAGTTAGTTTTCTTTCTTTAAATTTTTTTTCATAATTAATAAAAATACAAAGAATAATAATAATAAAAATTTTAATCTTTCTTTTTAGAATAGATTTTATTTTTCTCTTTTCAAGTAAATACATACATTTCATACTTTGTTGATTTTATTTCAAAAATTGTCATAGCTTTATATTAAATCGCACAACAATTCGATTTGGTTGTATTGTTTGATATTTGGATATTGCTACTTTCATTTGATTCATCCCCATTTGTAACAATTGTACCCCTATTCCCGAATACTTTTGTAATAGCGTAGAATTTCAATTCCCGCAATTTACTGTTTTCCATATACTGTATAGTAACTAGGCATGTATGGCAAGATTCAAAAATCAATCGCTAGATGTCCTAATCCAAGAATAATATAACTTGAAATCAACACACTTTTTCACACGCGCACCTCTAGGGTAACCTCGCTCGTTGCCTCGGAAATACAATCATGTCCCTCAAATATGAGACACTCTAGCAATGACCCTTCGATAAACAAAGATCGTAGTCCCTCGATGATGATCGATGTTGCCTTTAATTAAAACGATCTCGTCCCTTACAAAAAATTGCTAGAGCGTCTCACAAGTTGCCTTCAACGATTGTAAAATTGACCCGCGCCTGTCCCTTCACATCCAATGGCGGGGCTTCTTACCAAATGAATGGTAAGATAGCACCATTAAAAGGAAGAAGAAAAGAACAACTTAAGACCTTTCGAGTAGATAGATTCGCTCTTAGTTACTCGCTTGCTCATGACAAAAACTTTTACACCTACACTTCCATTTCAAAACACTTTCAAAAGACAAAACGTTTTGTATACGTTCTTATAGAGACGAGAACCATTGCAAAACCTATTTTCAAAATACTTTTCAAAACACGATTCACAAACACATCTTTGAACCATTTTTCGAAACAAAACTTTGTATACGTTCTTATAGAGACGAGAACCATTACAAAGAAATTTTCCAAAATACTTTCAAAACCCACACCACAAGCACACAATCAAACAAAAGAAAGTGATCTAAAACGGGTAACTAAGAGCCCATGGAAAACCATGGATGAAAAGGGTGCTAGCACCTTCCCTTTTCATAATCTACCCCCCGAACCCAAAAACAATCTCAAAGGTCTTTCCTGTGCTTTTTTACCTTTCCTTTTGGATAAAATAAATGTCGATGGCGACTCTTGCTAAACTGAAACATTTGCGAACACAAACGTAAAACCTCAAGTCATTTATCCCACCGCATCACACACACAAAGCACAAAGGTATTTCAAAAAATGAGCTAGCATCTAAGAGCCCGTAGATAAATACGGATGGAAAGGTTGCTAACACCTTCCCTTTCCATAATCTACCGCCCTTACTCAAAAAACTCTTGAAAACGTCTTTTTCTGTTCTTTTCACCCTTTCCTTAATTTGGATAAAAGAAAAGTCGTTGGCGACTCTTTCCTACCACAATACTTGCAAACACAAATTCAAAACCAGTATTAACAGTCATTTCTGCCACCGTGTCACAGAACTGGCGACTCTGCTGGGGATTTAATAAAAAGTGGGGTTACCTTAGAGTTAGTTCATTATTTAAATGCTTTTGTATGATTTGTTTGCTTTACTTTTGAGGGCTTTGTTTAGGTTACTATAGATCCTAGACCCGGATCTAGGGCACCTTTGAGGTAAGTAGCAATAGATCGTGGAAACTATGCGGGGTATACCAACACGGTCGAAGCGATAGCTATATTGATGTGACACTTTGGTTGGTACCAGTAGCCCTTGAGTAGTCAAGGAGAATACGGGGCCGCTGTGTGGTGTCATGAAGCATCAATTGACCTTAGAACCTTTAATTGAACAACTTGGCCATTAGGAATTAGTGAGATGTCTTTGGTGTAGTCCTAAGTCGGTTGATACTCGATACTACACTCATTGAGTTTTGACTCCCGAGTTTTATTTGATGGCAAGTCAGTTGTCGATCAGAACGAAACTTGTGGGAAAAGTCAGTGGTATTGAGATTCCATAGAACCAGGTTACTATTGATAGGACAGGTTGAACCAACTATACTTCAAGAGGGTACCTACCTATGGAACCCCATGCAAGCCTGAACCTAAGGCTGCTTGTGTGACTTATTTGCCTTTATTATCTAACAACTTGAACTCATTGCAGGGCTTTTGTTTATATTCCTTGCAGGACCTTGTTTGTATACATTATCCAATAAACTGGTTTTCTTGCAAAACATACTTGTCTTCATCACCCTGCATTTTGCTTGATACATAGCATACACATCATAACATCATACCATAGCATTTCTTAACCATTTCAAGGATCTCAAGGGCCTGTGGTGTAGGTTATGATGAACCAGACGTCAAGAAAGAGGCAAGGGGATTTATTTTCCTCTAGCCAATGCCTTCAAAAGACCCAAACACGATAACTTGAGTCAGGGGCTATGACCCACTCGATATGGTGAGCTTGATTCTCGTAGAAGGACATTCTACAATATGAAATTCTTCAATCAAAGCTGCAGTCAACTCCTAACACCTTCTTGTGTTTACCCCGCGAGATCCTTGAAAACATTTACACATCGTGCATGTCATTACATAACATGTCTTCAGTACAGGTCTCTCATGTTCTCGTTGTTTTTTTCAGAAAGCAAGAGAAATTGCTCTCAAACAGAACAACAAATATCTCCAAACTCAAGAGTCTCAGT
Organism: Vicia faba; assembly: GCA_948472305.1. Lineage (NCBI taxonomy): Eukaryota > Viridiplantae > Streptophyta > Magnoliopsida > Fabales > Fabaceae > Vicia > Vicia faba. The sequence goes on along the minus strand of OX451735.1, from coordinate 452,939,834 downwards.
TCATGGAAATGTTCCTTAACCTATCCAAGGGGAAAGAAGAGTTGAAAGCACTCCTCAACGGGAACTTGACCAAGAAACATCCTAACAAGAATAAGGATGACCAGTTTGAACAACTACAAGCTAAAATGGAAAGGATGAGAATCCAGATGAGTAGTCAGATGGCCCTTATCCAAAGTTTAGCTCGGGAACAAGAAGAATTGAGGATTCTCATCAGCAAGCTTCTTCAGGACAAATACGACAGTCTAGGGAAAACTGCTAGATCTTAGGGCTTAATCAATGATCAATCTCTCTTAGAATATAAGGAATTGGGTGACATGTTCATACGGGGGCATGTTGAGAATAAACTCAGGAGCAGTGACATTCAAGGGACTGCATCTTCAAGTACTCAGAAGAGACCATACAATGGGAAGAAAGAGTCCAATGACGTGTACGACCAGAGGGGTCGTAATAAGAGTGATCTCAACCAATCTGTGGGGGTAACGCGAATTTCTATTCCAGCATCGATGCAGAAACAACAGCAAGGCAATCAGCATAAGCAGGACAAACCCAAAAGGCAATTCACCAAAATCAACATGTCCTTGGATAAGGTATTGCAACACATGTTAAAGATGGGGATGATTACGTTAAGGGATCCTCCTCGAAATCCCAATGTCTCATCTCTTAGCTATCGTCCTGATGCAATATATACATACCATTCCAATAGTCCTGGACATGATATGAATGACTGTTGGGCATTGAAAAATAAGATTCAGGACTTGATCAACGAATGAGTGTTGGAGTTCATACAAGATGGCCAGAATGAATTCTTCTGCCATCCTTCAAAGGCACATCATTTGAAGTGACAAGTCCAAGACAAAGAGGATTTTTGTTCATTTAGAATTTTCAATTTGTAATTTCTTTTGATTATTCAAACATTTGTTTCATATCAAACTTTGTTATTTCATCAATGCATTGCATATGTTTGTCTTGAATCAATTAATTCATATTCACTATATTCAAACTATATTTTTACTTCCTTTTTGTGATATTCAAATCTCGATTAAAAGCTCTAAGCCTTTAGAGGGAGGATGACGAAAATGATACCACAATCTCTTTAGTATGCTTTTGAATGGACCACGCTGGCGATGTACAGGCATTGTTTCAAATCCTAAATAATGTAGTTATAAGGAAGATAATCCCTAGTCAACCCCTTTGATCCTAAGAAGTAGGAGTTTTTTCTTTTCACACAAATTAAAACCCTTGATCATTACCTGGGGTAGGGTAGTTTTAATCAGTTAATTCAGATGTGCATTCAGTCACAAGCTCATCCTTCATACACAATAAATAGTGTAAAAGATGCTCTCCAAAAGATGGTGATGGGTCCACATAATTGTCAAGGCAGGCAGGCATTGTCTCTTTAAAGAAAAGCTCGTTAAGTCAAAACCTATGAAGGAGACTTAAGAAGAAAAAACTGGGGCATCCCACTGACTGTAATCGCAAAGGAAACAGTTCAGGAAAAAGTAGGGATAACAAAATATAAAAAAAGAGGTCCTACAAATCCTCAACAAAAATGAAAAGCTTACCAAAATGACCGCCTTCTCGAACAAACATCCAATTTCAGAACCATCACCAAGTATCAGAGCGAAGATTCCAGACTCAATTAGGATCTAAACGCGCAATTAGTTGAGCATAGGATTGAAGAATTTCACGAAGAACGGGTTGGGTAAAAATAAAATTTGATCCTTTATCCTTTGTTTCTTAAAACCGTGAACCAAGCCACGCTACAACCCTCAAAAGTCTTAGCTGAAGCATGGGTTAGTTCGAAACCATACTATTACAAAAGGTATCCTGACTCCTGTAGGGTTCGCTAGAAATCCGGAGTTGATATCACACTTTTACAAGATTTGTTTGTTTTACTAAAAAATGAATTTTCAAACTTCAAGACAGACATACGCTTTGCATTCTTAAAGTACCATTGTTTGCATATGACTATTTGTTCAACAGCAGAGAAATTAGCACGATGGATATTCGATGAACATAAACCCTCTCAGTGGACAGAATCACCTCAGATGGAAATACATTTCAGTGATAGGCCTTTCATAATCAAGAGGCATAGAATGGTGTCCAGCTGATCTGGGGCAGTCAAGTCAAGATTCAAGGAATCTCTCAAAAATGCCAAATAGCCAGGGCAGGTCACCATCTGAATCACTTGGGGAATTGGAGATAATTCTAGTAGCGAATCATATGCGATCAAGAAAACACCTTCTGGAAGTGTGACAACACTTACTACTAAAGACAACGACAATTCTCCGTACCCGGTGAACATGGACATAGTCGGAAAATACTACGCATGAACAAAGACCCGCTAGGTTGACTGGCCTAGGCAAAAATAAGGGCATCCCGGTGAACCAAAAGGGTTCGGGCAAAAATTAGGGATATACATATGAAAAAACTGTACACCCGACAATTCGAATACCTGAAAAAGAGACTTGGGCAAAAAAGGGTATCCTGATGGACGGAAAATCTGAAAGGACACTCCAGGAAAAAGTTAGGGATTAAAGCATACAACTACGTCCCTTCATCTCGTCACTTGTCTATCAATAGAAGGTTTATTACCCTGATATGCATTCACCAAGGACTCCAAAAGTTGGGATAACAGTTAAACCATTTACATAATCCCCAGAAAATACCTTCTCCAACAAGTACTGAGGCAGGGGAATTCTACTACAAGGTTACTGCCATATTCTTAGCATGCAACCTAATGATGTCCGGTGTTCACATACCCTCGGCAGAGCTAGAATATCCAATTACTACTCCAATATCTATGAATTCCCCAGTGAAGTCGCCAATCTTCTCAGGATTCCCCAACAGATTTCTTCTCAAACAACAAAATAGGAATCCCTAGTGGAAACATTCTAAATAAAGAGAATTCTCATCTAGAAATTGTTCAGGTACGATCTAGAGACGGATGTCATCCTGAGACTTACTCCAGATTCTCATCTAGAATCGGTGCAGAAATGATCCAGAGACTGATGTCATTTTGACACTTATTCCAGATTCTCATCTAGAAATAGTTCATGTACGATCCAAATACGGATGTCATCTTGACACTTATTCTCATCTAGAAATGGTTTAGGTACGATCCAGAGACAAATGTCATCTTGACACTTACTCCAGATTCTCATCTTGAAACGGTGCAGACACGATCTAGAGACGAATGTCATTCTGAAACTTATTCCAGATTCTCATCTAGAAACGGTTCAGGTACGATCCAGAGATGGATGTCATCCTTACACTTACTCTAGATTCTCATCTAGAAACAATTCAGGTACGGTCCAAAGATGGATGTCATCCTGACACTTACTCCAGATTCCCATCTAGAAACAGTTCATGTACGACCCGGAGACATATGTCATCCTGACACTTATTCCATATCCTCATCTAGAAACCGTTCATGTACGATCCAGAGACGGATGTCATCCTGACACTAACTCCAAATTCTCATCTAGAAACAGTTTAGGTATGATCCAAAGATGGATGTCATCCTGAAACTTACTCCAGATTCTCATCTAGAAACAGTTCAGGTACAATCTAGAGATGGATGTCATCCTGACACTTATATCAGATCCTCATCTAGAAACGGTTCAGGTACAATCCAAAGATGGATGTCATCCTGATACTTATTCTAGACTACCTTCTAGCAACAATTTGAGGACGAGCCAGAGACGGATGTCATCTTAATACTTATTCAGGTCATCTTCTAGAAACGATTTAAGTACGATCCAGAGACGGATATCATCCCAATACTTGTTCCAGACTATCTTCTAGCAACAATTCAGGTACGATCCAGATATGGATGTCATCCTAATACTTATTTAACACATCTCTAGATACAATCATGACATATATTCACTATGATAATCCACATACATCCCACGGAGTTTACCTTCCCCGACAAAGTTTATTTATCTAACAACGGAAGTTCATCTCCCAACGTTTTAATTTCAACATATTTGAAGACCTACATTCTTCACCCCAGCAACAATCAGGGATTTATTTTCCCTGGTTCAACAACGCTGCAATAGAACAGCTGATATGTTCATACATTGAATTCATACATTTCCACAAACAACATAGCATATCCAGCACAAATGCATATATCACAATCTCATTTATTTTGATAGCATCATGCAATTCATACATCATGACATCGCATGAAACTGACTTTACCTTTCCAGGTTGAGTTCGCAGAAATACAAACACTATCAATTTATACAATAGGTCAAAGATTAATGCCTGAAACCAGACGGGAAAACTATCTACACGACCAAGTGGTATTAACTCCCGAAGTAAGACGGGTTTACCAACAAATACAGTAGGCCACAGATTAACACCCAAAACCAGATGGGGAAACTATCTGCATGACCAACAAAACAAATCCCATATTAACACATGTAACGAGCCAGGAAAACTATCTTTCTTGCTCAGGTCAGAGATTAATACCTGTAACAAGCCAGGACAACTATCTCAACGACCGACAAAAACAAGTTCCAGATTAATACCAGTAACAAGCCAGGACAACTATATGTGGATGACTCATTGTAGATTAATACCTGAAATCGGACATGAAAGCTATCTACATGTGCAGATTGAAGATTAAATACCCTAAGCAAGACGGGAAAACTATATTTCTTTCTCAAGTCAGAGATTAATACCTGTAACCAGCTAGGACAACTATCTCAATGACCGACAATTTTCAAGTTCCATATTAATACCTGAAACCAGACAGGACAACTATCTGTGAATAATTGATTTGTAGATTAATACCTGAAACCAGACAGAAAAATTATCTACACGACCAGGTGAAGCAATCTTACATGAGTTCCTTCTCATATATCTTTGGGTGAAGACTAACACAGACTCATCTTGGAACAGCCCTACACGGGATCTTTCTAATATATTCTCAAATAACAGTTAATTCCATTATCTCCAGCAAGTTACTGTGAAACCTGAACTTCAACCAAAAAACAGCAAATTTTTATCTCTTCAAAGATAACTCTTCAGCAGAGCCTTGGACACTGAAGCTCCTAGACTCTATTCCCCATAAAGTTTTCCTCAAGCAGGAGAACTCCAGAAACCCACATTCCCCAGAGGACTCCTCCTCAGACAGCGGGAACAGGAACCCCCAAAGGGACCATGTGTGAAATCAGCATCTACTTTGGATAGCATGTTTAAGCCTATCTCTGACGTCTCTCCGTCATCTTCTCCAAATGGCATTTGTAAGCCCATTCCCGCCATCATCAACCATCAGTGTTACTTCATGCGAGTGCAAATTTATGGGCACTCTAGTGTTCAATCATCTTCCACCTTCATATCATGAAAGGCAAACAATCCAATCTAAATCTTCAAGTTTAAGAAGATTGAACAGGGGCAGTTATTGTACCCCAAAATTTTCCCTCTCATGTTTTCCAAGATTTTTTCTTATATGGGTGGTCACAAACACTTGATTAAATAAAAATAAAAATTTTGAAGATGAACAAGGTGTCTTCCAATTGGAATTTTGACAGGCTTCTATTGAGCACCTAACCTCCTTCAAACTTGCTTCAAATTTCCAAGTTTCGATTGAATCCTTGGCCTTTTGCTTGTTTGTTGTATACAAGCTTCAACTAGGCATTTGTTTCCTTTAAAACAACCTCCTTTGATTCAAAAGGGGAAGGACTTCCTGTTGGTGTTCTTCGATTCATAAGTTAGTGGCTTCCTACTAGTTTTTTTCGATTCATAAGGTGTTGGTAATGACCTCCTGCATGCAAGCTTAGACTCCACCCTTGAAAACATTCAACACACATAGTTTCTCCACTATGACATACCTGGATGCCCCTTTCAGAAGGTATCACAACTAGCACATTGGAAGGACATGTATTGATGGATTTAAAGGGGCATACGTGGGTGATCCATTCGAAGGATTTACTTTGTTGGCCCATTCAAAGGAATTGAAAATGATGCACACAAGTGATGCATGTGGTCCCTTCAAAAGAGCACACACATTGGTTCAAAACGAAGGACACATATTACTGGCCCTTCGAAAGAGAAACATAATCATTGAATGCAAGTTTATCTTATGATGAGTCTTGGTCTTACATGTGTCCAGGCCCAGGCCTCTTGTGCATTAGCATTCAAAGTTGGTGACAAAAGAGGTTTTTGATTGGCTAGATTGAAAGTTTTCGTTTGAGTTTGTTTAAATCAAGTAGCAAGGTCAAGTAGACTCAATCGAAGAAGCCCTGATGAAGAAAACTCTTAATAGATTCGAATCTAGAGTCATTAAAAAAGACAAATGCTCTGATGAAGAGAATTCTGGGCAAAGACACTCTGATAAGGGAAAACACTGAATTCAGAGTCATCAAAGATCTGAGCAATTCAAATTGATGTGGATGGACTCCATCGAAAGAGCTGAATCATAGCCATTCGAAAGAGGCAATCAGAGTCATTCGAATGAGCTTAATTAGAGACATTTAAAGGAGGAAATAAGATCCATTCGAAGAAGGCCATCATAACCATTCGAAGGAGCTGAATCAGAGCCATTCGAAGGAGGCAATCAGAGCCATTTGAAGGAGGCAATCAGAGCTATTCGAAGGAGGAAATCAGATTCATTTGAAGGAGGAAATTAGAGTCATTTGAAGTAGGTCATTCGAAAGTCAATGTCCAGGTTCATTCAAATTCAAAAAGGGACTAGAAACCATGTCTTTGGCAACGTTTCAAAATGGTATTCTTGGCCTTAAAACACAACTTAACGGTTTTTTATTCCTTGTCCCTCTTGTCCCCTCCATCCACTCTATATAAGAAGCACACTAGCAGGCTCCAAAGAGGGACGAAAAAAAGAAGGAGACCACATACATAAGCACACGCTGCCTCACAAGATCATACCAAACTTGCCTCTTTCCTTTCGAATCCAAGAGCATCCAGCAACTCTAGTCCCCCACACAAGTTCCAGTTTCAAGCAAGGTAAGTCACCTTGACCTTGCATCTTTCGTTTCTGCATGGCATATAAATAGCCTTTACTCTTTACGTTTTAGCATAATGTAGATAGCCTCTTAAGTTATGTTCTTCGTTTTTGCCCTTTTGGCTTGCTTGCTTTTCTTGTTGGAACTAACCTGTAAAGATTCAAATGAAAGATAAAAAGAGTGTGAACGAAGGATATTCACTCATGCTATTCTGCAGGTCCATGTTACTTCATATTCTCAATCTAAAGAAATAGAGAAGGTGCAAATCGAAGGTTTCCCATACCACTCCCTGGATCAATCGAAAGAGGCAAGAAAAGGTGCAAATCAAAGCTTGCTCATGTCAACTCTTAAGCCCAATCGAAAGAAGGCCAAAGGAAGGTGAATGGAATGAGTCCTTCCTTTGGATCGGAAAAAAAAACGCCTTTACATCATTTTCTTATTTTTTTGGTTTTTACTTATTTATTTTATTTTCTTGCCTCATGTTTTATTAACATTAAAACCAAAATCACAAAAAATATTAAGTTAATATTTTTTAATTAAACTAATTTTGTAAACAAATTAATTAATCATTTTAACCTTTTCTTGAAACTAAAATTAAATAGTCTTAAATTTTATTTTCTTTTATAAATAAAAAACAAAACAAAAAGATTTGCTCTTACCTTAGGACTTTTAGATGTTATTATCAATTCGCGCGCATTTATTTACTTTCACATTTTTCATCTTATTGTAATTGCTTCTCAGTTTGTAATAGTAACTAGGACTTTACTTTTCGCATTTCTATAATGTACCTCTCACAAAGCCATGTAATAGCGTATGATTTACATTCCCGCGCTTTACATTTCTGCACTTTAAATTTTTGTACATATTAACTGTTAGTAATTAGGCGTGTATGGAAAGACTAATAATAAAACGCTAGCAAACTTAACACAAGACTAAGATTATTGAACATAACACACCATGCACATATTCACCTATAGGGTATCCCACTTCGGTTGCCTTCAGAAAACGGTCACAATTCTCGAAATGTGAGAAGTTTTAGTGGCTGTCCTCTAGTTTGAAAGATCAAAAGTCCCTCGATGACCCTCTCGATGTTGCCTCGGTTAAAAGTGATCTTAGAACATTAGGACAGTTACTAAAATTCCTCGCCAAGTTGCCTTCATGATCGTAAAGTTCCTTCGAATGTTCCTCATACATCCAACGACTAGGACTACCTACTCACTAATAGTAGAATAACACTGTCTAAAGGATAGGAGGAAAAGAACTACCTTTTCGAGTACAAGTAGATAGTTGTTAGATGCTTGCCCAAATAACATAAAATTTTACACTTACACCTTTCAAAAACAACTTTCAAAAACATTTTCTTTGTCAACACTGTTTAGGACTGATACAAGAGTTAACACAAAGCAAATCTCTGTACTAAAGCATTTTCAAAACAAATTTTCAAAACCCACAAAGCACAAAGGTATTTCAAAAAATGAGCTAGTATCTAAGAGCCCGTAGATAACTACGGATGGAAAGGATGCTAACACCTTCCCTTTCCATAATCTACCCCCTTACTCAGAAAATTCTCGAAAAGGTCTTTTTATGTTCTTTTCACCCTTTCCTTAATTTGGATAAAAGAAAAGTCAGTGGCGACTCTTGCTTACCGCAACATTTGCAAACACAAACACAAAACCAACATTAACAGTCGGTTCTACCACTGTATCACAATTCCAATAAAAGATTTGATCAATAAATACAAGAGATTTGATTCACTTTTGTTGACCTAAATCTTCCACTATAATTACATGACACCTTCTGACCAAGAGGGACACGAAAATTGCCTCAAGAACAAACTCTCAAAATCTCAAATTTTGTCAAAAACAAGGGTAACTTGAAACCCTAATCTCCAGCCTCTTTCAATAAGTTTCAAGTATTCCATCAGCTTCCTGAAGTTCCCTAGAGTCCATCCCAATCATCCTTGAAGCAATTCCACATCCAAAACAGCCACACCAAGTTGCACCGGTTGGGTAATTTTCGTGAATCTCAATCTTTTAATCTATGCATATCTAATAAATATGATGCATGTATACAAGTTCATGATCATGTTTCGGAATGTTTTGATCCATTATTTGCAAGATTTAACGCAGGGATAAGGATCTTCCATTGCTAGGGGAGTTTGAGATATGCTCTTTGAATCTCATGATGCAAGTATTTTCAGGCAAAACTAAGGCCAACATTGGATTCACAAGGGTCAAATTAGGGGGATAGGGACCCTTTTATGATCTAAATCATGCTATTTTTGCAGGTTGGAATTTGGACTCACCGGAGAAGACGATCGGAGCTAGGGCTCCGATGCATATCTGGTGTACATTTTATTATTTATTTAATTATTTCTATTCTATGACACAAAGGCATCGCAACGCAGTTGGTTGGAGACGAAGGCATGCAACATGAAGGGCGTGGGTTCGATCCCCGACTCTTGCAATTATTTTTTGTTATTTTTCCAAACTAATGCGCAGGTTTATTATATATTGATTAATTCATATTCTCAAACATAAACAGGCGCTTGGCCTAGTGGCAAGCGATACAGTCTTGGAAGTCAGGGGGCGTGGGTTCAACATCCACCCCATAAAAATTCTTTTTACCCTTTTTTTCTAACCTAACTTTCTTTCTTTTTCTCAATTAATTATATTTTTAATTAATCATTAATTAACCTAATATTTTTTTAAACTATAGCAAAATAGGATTAGGGTTTCTAGCTAATAATAATTTTTGCCATATTTTACTTATTAATTAATTTTTCTTAATATTAAAGTTAATTAGAAACAACTAGATTTTAATTAATATTATTACTTAAATTAGTTTCTATAAAACATCAAAAACATTAACATTCATAACTTTAGATCTTTAAAAATTTCTCTAACATTCTTTTATTTCTTACTGCTATTTAATTTTATTAGACAAAATACATAGGTCGCATTATCGATGTAATAGCTTAGATTTACATTCTCGTATTTTTTCTTCTAATTATGTAACTTCACCAAAGCCATGTAACACTTTAGGTCTTTACATTTTACACTTTATTTTTCTGTACATTTTACTGCTAGTAATTATGGTTTGTATAGCAAGATTAAAAACAAATCTAGAAAACCCTAATTCCCAAGATAAATAGATGAAAACAAACATTCTTCACACTTGCACCTCTAGGGTAACCTCTCTTGTTGCCTTACGAATATTGGTCATGTCCCTCAAAAGTGGAGATACTTTAGCAAAAGACCCTCGATTCAACAATATTATCATGGTCCCTTTCGAATAAAGATCACAGTCCCTCGATGATCCTCTGAGTTTCCTACAAAATGATGATAGTTCCTCTGATACAATTGCTAAAGTATCTTTACATGTTTCCTTCGATGACCATACGATGACCCTACACATGTCCCTTCACATTCAATAGATGAGGCTACCTACCAACTAATAGTATGGATAGTACTATCTCTAAAGGAGAAGGAAAATAACAAGAAAGACTTTTAGTGGGTAAGAACTCCTAATTGCTTGCTCACAACCTTTTCAAAACATTTTTCACACATCATTTTCATACAAATATTTTCAAAAATACTTTGTATACATTCTTGAGTACTGATACAAGAATCATTACACAATCTGCCTTACATTGGCATTTCAAAAAAATTTCAAACAAATCACACACATAAAGAAAATTTTTCAAAAGTGAGCCAAGAAATTAAGAGCCCGTAGATAACTACAGATTAAAAGGGTGCTAACACCCTCCCTTTTCATAATTTACCCCCTGAAATCAAAATCTATCAAAGGTATTTCCTGTTCTTTTCACCTTTCCTAAATATTGGATAAAAGAAAAGTCGTTGGCGACTCTTGCTATCCCCATATTTGGATAAAACCAAAAAGTCAGTTCTCCCACCGTATTACACTATCCTACTCCTTTCTAGCTCCTGATCACAAATCCACCATTAGTTTTCACCAATTGCAACTCAAACAAGCAGAAATCTCATATGAACACAAACCTTAATGGAACAAAAATTCATGAAAACAACACGAATCAATGCACAATCAGATCCTCCATGAGTAGGTCTTCAGCTTATGTCACATTCATGCTTCTAACAATAATATCATTCTTAAATTATGCGTGAAAGAGAGATAAACAAAAATTCTTGTGTTACCTAACGGAAAACAGTCCACTGCTTCTTCAACGTGTTCAAAAGCTTAAAAAATTATGCTGCTAACTTGCTTGAGACTTGATGATGATAGATCAAGGTTCCACTGGTCTTGAATCTCATTGAAATCTTCATGAATAAACTTGCCCAAAGTAGAAAGATGATGAAGTTGTAGAGAGTGTTACAATGGTAAAGCGGGAACCAAAAAGTAATGTACTATTTTACCGGGTGATATAGGTTATATCGTATCGTGTCCACAGAGATTAGTTATCGAGTCATTGTTCGAAAAATCATTTATGAATGAGTTTAGGGGTTTGAATCGAAAGGGTAAAAGCTATCAACAGAAAATAAAAGTAAACAAAAATAAAATAAAATGGAATAACTTATCAAGAGTGCATATATAATACTCCTCATAGACTTAAACCTATCAACCAGTTATACTCATCCTACAGTACTCGTCAATGTCACAGTGTATCACTCACAAACTAAGTCATTTCTAACCTGGATATAGAGGCCTACTGTATCACCTCGGTAGCATCTCTCAACAACCTCAACAACATAGAAGTCAATTGTGCTAATCACGTTGACGATTTCTCAGAGCGACACAACCAACAGAGACACGTTAATCACAGACATCCAAGTGAATGTCAGCTCTAAATCTATCCCTAGAATCCAAAAACTAACATACTATCATCCTAGATAATAATCCAAGCAGTATATGACTATAACAACCAAAATCTCAAGCACATAGCAAAAATCCAGGACAATACTCGACAAAGATTTGTAAAGCAAGTTTTATATAACGCCATGGGAGAAAAATATACATGATTTCAAAGTAAATACATATACAAACCCAACTAAAAGAGAATACACAAGGAAGAAGAGAAATAAACCATAAATCTTCCGGTTTATCAGCACCAATCGAAGAGAAATCCACCTCAGATCATCCGTATGCAAGCTCCATAGTTGTTATCTAAGTTAATCCACTTCAAAAATAAGGTTGATGGAGTTGGAAGATAAAAAACCACACCAGAAATCATAACCAAATAAAATGAAATATAAATAAAATTTGTTCCGCGACCATCTCCCTACAACACAAACACGTAGCTTGGTGATGCTACCTAAACTCTTTGCCTAGACTACGCCATGTAGGTAACTTTCCATAAATATCTTATTTCGCCTAATGAAACACTCACACTGCGTGGCGCTGCTACTCTTCCTCGCGCAGCAACATAACAGTGAAGTAAGGTAGACCCAACTAGAAAATTGACTCCTCCCCATCACTCCACTGTCTCCCGACAATGTAGACGCGATGCCCCATCGCCCGTCCATCACCCAACGATGCACATCAGTCCAACAAATTTTGTTGCTTTCTCTGTACAACTTCAATTGGCTCTCTCTTCTTGGCCTTATTTCATTATTAATCAAAAAATGCATCTTGGAGCTTTTATTCCTCTTGCTCTAACAATGCTCAAATACTTGCAAAATAAATACAAAATTATCAAATGATACACTACGTACATGAAAACACAAATATATACAAACTAAACGAATTTACACAAAAGTTGGGTTTATTCAATCAATATTAACCACAAAGAGTCGATAAGTGCAACAAAAAGTATATACAAAAATAGCTACAATTTTCACTTATCAAACTCTCCCCAACTTGAACTTGTTTGTCTTCAAACAAGAAACAAACAACTCAAAGAAACGAAAATGATCAACCAAAGAATCATGAATCGACAAATTTTAAAAATGGAGAACAAATGTAATGGTTCAAATAAAAAACAATACACACAAAGTAAACACTTACCACTAAACTATGACTATAACATAAACACGAAACAAATGCTAAATACAAAAATCGTACCAAACATTCTAAAACAACACCAGTTCATAAATGAGTCACACCTAGAAAAATCAATAATTGGTAGATGACAAACACACAAAAGTGATGTATTTTCACTCATCCAACAACCTTGCAAACAAAAGATTAAATTACACACTCATCCAAAAATTCATGTTGAAGACATAAAAGCAAGAATCACAAGGGTTTTTCAAGGTTGTAATGTGGCTTGGTTAACAAATAAGGGATAAGTCATAAAACTAATCAAAACAAAAACTTGCCTTAACCTAAGGGAGTGATCAACTCACAAAGACTCAAGCAACACAATTTCAATCAAACTTCTTCTTCATTCCAAAGTTCACAAACCAATCACGATACTTATTAACACAACATTATTCCATACTCTTTTTGTTTTTCTTTTTCAAAGCTTTTTCAATTTTTTTCTTCTCTTTTTCTTTCTTTTTTTTCTTTTTGTTTTCTTTATTTTACAACCTTATAGCAATTACAACATAAGCACATAAACATTTCTCTTCCCAACTTGAATTCAACCATCATCATAATATGAATACTACCTACTTTCTAAGACAATGCAAAAATTCAAACTATAAATCATAGTTAAGGGTTCAAGAAAACAAATAATCGATGTCCATTCAAAATTGAAACCCAACACTCATAGACAAGTATTAGGTTCGAAAACAACATGGACATTGACAAAAAGGCTCAAAAGGGGTTACAAAGTTCACACACTCACAAGGTAAATTGACTATTTGGCTAGGTAGTTGTGCTCAAAATCAAACAAAAAAGCCTTGATCCTTTTCATGCATTTGTACAATCAACACAAAATAAAAGATTAAGCATAATAAAAAATCCAGTTAAAACAAGAATTGTGGTCTCCAGCATATATGAACAATGGAAAGTTGCCTCACAAAAAGGGTAGGAACTAAGGTGATTCACAAATGAACAAGTATACAAGAGAATGAATGGAATGAAAATTGTAAAAAATCTAAGTATCATGGATATGCTAAAGTATAGAAAGAGATAAACACATACCTCAAATGTGTACAAAATCTTCATAAAATCATTACCACGCATTCGCAAGTCGAAACGATCAAACTTGACAAGTCACCTCAATACCCTAAAGATATTCACAACAAGCTCAAAGACAAACACAAAAATGAACACAAATAATATACACATACTAAAAGACTGGATGAAATTGTGTAAACAAATTTAAAAGTGAAATTATGAAATTTAAGAACTAGTCTGGGTGAGTTTGTTTAGAAAATTGCACTCAACTACCTAAACTAACAAAATGAAAAACAATAAAACATGCTTATTTTATATCCTAAGCTTGACGCCTGTTATTTAAGAACGTTCCTCCAAGTTGCTTCCACCCGGTTATTCTTAACCAACACACAAGCAAACATGAAAGAAAACAAACAATGATATAACAAATTTTATAAGTATAGTAAACATATACAAGTATCAATATACACAAGTAAAAATAGACAATATATATGATATCTACAAAACTCAAAAACAAAAGAATTATCATAGCGTCAAAAAATAAATTAATCCCCGACAACAGTGCCATTTTCTTGCAGCGGTAAAGCGGAGAGAAAAAAGTAAAGTATTATTTTACTGGGTGATATAGGTTATTTTATATCGTGTCCATAGAGATTGGTTATCGAGTCGTCATTCGACAAATCATTCGTTAATGAGTTTGTGGGTCTGAATGGAAAGGGTAAAATTTATCAACAAAAAATAAATGTAAACAAAAATAAATAAAAAAGAATAACTTATTAAGAATGCATATATACTACTCCTTACAAACTTAAACGTATCGACCAATTATATTATACCTACAATACTCGTCAATGTCACCATATATCACACACAATTCTAACCCAAATTGAGAGGCCTACTGTATCACTGATAGGAGAAATAGCAAGTGTACTATTTTTTCCTTGCAGTAATAATAGGAAATTCCCAAGATATCGATATCAATGATTGCGTGCAATTACAGAGTTAAATTCATAGTTCAATTAAACAAAAAACTAATTTGGGGTTTTGGTTTTGATATTTTCACTTAACAATAAGCAGAAATATAAAATGGATTTTTCACATATATGAGAAGCATGCTAGGGTAAGGTGTATAATTTTTCCTGTAACTATCTTGAATCTTGATCTCTTCAACAAGTTCATATCCTTCAATTACCAGCCCTTTAGATTATCTTCTCCTAAGTCCTTAGTTGGAAAAAACTTAACCATTCATCTTAAATCCTAAGTCCTCAGAGTTATCTGATGGAGTCAAGCCTTTATTTTATCAAGGGTTAAATCTGTTAACTATAGGATATCCTTAGTCCTAGGTGATATCTACTATAGTCTAATTGTACAAAAACCTTAACAACCGAGGTCCGACTTTTTGTTAACCATAAATAAATCCTAATTTGTATGATCAGAAAATCATAAAAAAATTGTACAATTAAATTGAATAGAGAAGACTTTATTAAAGAAATCATGAGTTCATAATCATTACAGATTAAAATCAGGAACATCCCCTAGGATTGGGGGGTTTAGCTACTCATATTCTTCAAAAATACTTTCAATTATATAATGATTAAACATTATAGATATTTGATGAACTTTGATCTTCAATCTTCGTGGCTCATGAAAAATCTTCGTCCTCCAAGAATTTCATATGTTGCTCTCTTCAATCCTCAATTCTTCGTGTGACCAAAAAAAGTCCCTTCCTCTTCTCACAAACAGGTTTTAATAGTATTAGGTCATCCCTTAGCAATGCGAAAATGTCCAAAGTACCATTAATGAATTCCTTGCGCATTCGCCAACATGGGCCGTGTTGTTGGACCTAGGAACCCGTGTCATCCTCTGTCCTTTGCTTTAAGTCACACTTCTGGTGTAGTTGGTTTGAAACGGGTCGTGTCGTGTGACACGGGCACCCGTGTCAGCGTCTATCTCGTGCTCCCAACTTCAACTTTTTCCTCTTCTCCTATCACGGCCCATGTCAGGTGACACAGGTAGTCATGTCAGGACCTCGTAGCTTTTAGATTTCTTTAGTCTTTGCACCAATTCTTTGGAGATTTTCACTTGCACCTAAAATTACCAATAACTACCAAACCAAAACATCAAAAGATTCTACTTGACATAAAATTCAAATTAAAACCATGCAAAGATAAAGGTGAGAAATATTAAATATCTTTAAATAAAATGAAAAAAAGACAAACCAAAGTGTTACCGACTTGATGTATTTTTACCAAATAACTGATGGAAACCGAGTAGAATTTGTGACCAATCATAACCCCTCGAGACAACATAAAGGCCACCCTCGAACTGTTCACACTTCTTACCATGATACTACTTCGATCTTTCGTGACTTTCTTTTCACTTTCCTTTCAATGTTTCCTTCTTCCCTGGATTTTTTTTGTTCCGCTATACTTCCACGCCGAGGTATCTCTTTATCTATCAGCTTTTCACACTCTCACCAAATCTCTCGGGTTAAAGTGTTTACACTCAATAATCAAAGCATGCAAAATCAACTTATAATCTTGAATAAAATTTATCTTCATGTCATACACACACTACACACACTTTTTGAGGGATTTTACGATTATAATGGGGCTTAGGGATAAGGTGGGATGAATAAACAACAAGGAAAATGATTGGTTTTTGGCTCAGAGTCAGTTTTGCTACTTTCGTCACTATTTTATTTACACTGTTCACAATCACTAGTATCAGACACCGTTCTCTTAGGATTCTTTATTTCCTTCTCAAGTGTTTCTTTGAGCATTTCTTTTCTTTCAAAGCTTTCTTTTCAACTAAATCCTCCTTTAGGTAAGTGCTTTATTGTACTTCTCACTTCTTTTCTATTTATTTATTTTCAATTTTTCTTAGAATTGTTTTAAGTTTTCTTTTTTTTTACTGCACTTACCTAGTTTTTCTAACTATGTTCGGTGTCCCAACCCCAAACTTAAGATTTTTCACAGATCAGAAATCAACAACACTTATCTAAGCAGGGTGAGGGAGTGTTTAGGCTCATGGATAAATTATGCGGTTAACAAACAAACAAAAGGGTACAAGGCTTCAATGGGGTTACCAAAGGATAACTTGACATGGTTGGCTGGAAAGGCTCGGGGTTAAAAACAAACAAGTGCCTCAATGTATATACGTGTGCATATAAATTCCAACAAATACTTACACAAACTAAGAGTGAAAATTACATACCAGAAGAACTCTCTTGATGATATTGTGTTTGGCTTTTTATGATCCTTACCGCGTTTGGTATAGCTTACAGGTTCCAAAATACCTCTAGTGTAATGTAGCTTCGTCTCAGTCTCGGGTGCACAGTACTCCCGTATTAGTCTAGTGTCAGAAAGCCGTGTTTAATCCTTCACCTAAGTAGTACCAACTTTCGTGCGTTTCCTGGAGAGCAAGTATGGGTTGCATCTTTCATCCTCTCACTACTAGTTCATTAATCATCTGATAAATCACAATCTATCTGTAACACATGTTAAACAAAACGACACAAAGCAAACTAACATGAACGTAAAATAAAACTCAAATAACTAAAAACAAAACTAGAAAATAAAAAAAGAAACCCCCTACACTTGAACCAAACATTGACCCCAATGTTTCAGAACAAGCGCGAGGAAGGTGACTCACAGAGGGAAATGCAAGACCAACTGTTGTCTTCTACCTTTCACCAGTAATAATCCCTTTTTATTACCTGCAAAGAAAACAAAAAGAAAAATTAAGTTATTAAAAGTGTGGGTTGCCTCCCACGAAGCACTTCATTTAATGTCACATGGATTAACGGTTCTTCCCCTTGTGGGGGATACTTCCTCTTCCGCACCTTGTTGCTTGTCTATTCCATAATCCAGAACTCATTCAGATCAAAAGTATCAACCCTTTTGTGTTTCTAGCCACTTCTATCTTCCATCTTCTCAGGTCGGTGTTCCTTCTTCTTTCTCTTCTTTCCTTCTTGACTGAGCTTAGGAGTTTTTTTTGATGCCACCTGAGAAATTTTTCCTGAGACTTCTTCTGAGAGTGATTATAAACTGTTTCTTTCTCCTTCTACTTTGATCATTTCGACTAAAGATTTATTCTTTCCACTTGCACCTTGCTTCTTGATTTCCAACACCTTCAAGGTTATCACCTCATCAAATGATTTTAGTTTCAGACTACTTGTCTCGATATCAAAATTACATCGACTAGAAAAAATGGTTGACCAAGAATGATAAGAGTCTCTTCATCTTCAGGAATGTCCATGATCTGGAAATCTACTAGATAAACAAAATTGTAAATTTCTACTAATACATCTTCAGCTATCCCATATGACTGCTTGATGGTGTGATAAGAAAATTTCAATTTTGTCCCACTCCCGCTTATCTTCTCAATGTCTAGCTTTTTGGAAATTGATAATGGCATTAACTCACACTAGAGCCAGAATCAACCAGAACCCTCTTGAAAGTTCTGTCTTTTATGGTGCATGGTATTGCAACTGACCCCAGATCCTTTTGCTTGACATGTATTTTCCTCTCGGGTGCAACTACACATAATTTATCATCACAGGGTACCGATCCCTCTCGTGTTGATCTCTTATTTGATAATACCTCCTTCATGAATTTCTGATACAAGGGAATTTTCTTGAGTGCTTCAAATAATGGTATATTAATCTTTATCTTTATGAAAAACTGGACAAATTTATCAAACTCTTTCTATCTTGTGTCCTTCTTTACCACTCGAGATGGATATGGTAACTTGATTTCTGGTTTAGTTTTCTCTTCAATTGGCTTCACATGTGATACTACTTCTTCCTGTTTTTTCTTATTCTCTCTCACTTCCAGCTTTACATGTATGATACTATCATCAAATTTTACCTCATCTTTCTTTTCTTCAACAGCTTTCTCATTTCTTGTTGTGACATCATTAACATTCTCATGATTTTTATGATTTTCTTGTGCTCACAAAGGTACCTGGTGTGCAATCCGTCCCATTTGAACTTCCAAATTTTTGAGTGCAACTGTGGTATTCCTGCGATCACTCCTCTCTTCTTGAAATTGAGAGGTGTGAGCAGCCATCTTTTCAATAGCCACCTCCCACTCTGCCTTCTAAGGAGCTTGTTGCTGCTAATCTTTCCAGGACAAGTTTGGATGATTTTTCCACCCAGGATTATAGGTGTTAGAATATGAGTTATCTTGCTTGAAGAATTTCATCTCCTCAATTTGTTATGAAGTTTCAAGACATTTCACGGTAGTGTGTTGTCCACAACAAATTTCGCAGACAACCTGCTGCACCTGTTGAACCTGAGCTACCTGTTGAGTACCCATGTTCATTGCTTTTAGTCTTTTCTCTACTTCTGCAGCAATTGCCTTTTCAATTTTCAGTTGCTTATTAATTTCTAACTTCAAATTAATCACCCCCTTTGGTTTACTCACAACCCTATAATATAGTTCCAGATGCTTATTTGCAGCAACGATTTCAATAATCTTCTTCACACCAGTGGTTGTTGTAAAGTTGGATGAGTCACCGGCTGCTGTATCAATAAGTTGATTTGTCTTCATTCGAAGGCCATTTACAAACAATTGCATTTTCTCAGTTTGATCCATGTTGTGAGTGGGACAAACTACTAATAACATCTTGATCCTCTTATAAGCATCACCTAATGACTCTCGTTCGTTCTGTTTAAAATTCACAATATCATATCTTTTGCGAATGTAAACAGAAGCAGGAAAGTATTCATCAAGAAAAGTCTTCTCCATATGTTCCTAAGTGGTGATACTTCCAGTAGACAATGAGTAAAAACACTCTTAAACATCTTCAGACAACATGGACCGGAACATCCTTAATATAAAAATTACAAAAAAGATATTTTAGTTGCAGAGCAACAAAATTCTAATTGAACTCAAATTACACTCAATAACTAGGCAGTCCCCGGTAACGAAGCCAAAAACTTGATAGAAAAAATAGCAAGTGTACTATTTTTTCCTTGCAGTAATAATAGGAAATTCCCAAGATATCGATATCAAGGACTCCGTGCAATTATTGAGTTAAATTCGTAGTTCAATTAAACAAAAACTTAATTTAGGGTTTTGATTTTGATATTGTCACTTAACAACAAGCAAAAATATAAAATGGATTTTTCACATATACGAGGAGCATGCTAGGGTAAGGTGTATAACTTGCCCTGTAACTATCTTGAATCCTGATCTCTTAAACAAGTCATATCCTTCAATTACCATCCCTTTAGATTATCTTCCCCTAAGTCCTTAGCGGGAAAATCTTTAACCATCCATCCTAAATCCTAAGTCCTTATAGATATTTGATTGAGTCAAGCCTTTATTTTATCAAGGGTTAGATCTAATAACTATAGGGTATTCCTAGTCCTAGGTGATATTTACTATAGTATAATTGTACAAAAACATTAACAAATGTGGTCTGGCTGGTTGTTAACCATAAATAAATCCTAATTTGTCCGATCAGGAAAGCATAAAAAATATTGTACAACTAAATTGAATAGATAAAACTTTATTAAAGAACTCAGGAATTCATAATCATTACAGATTCAAATCAGGGAAACCCCCTAGCATTTGGGTGTTTACCAACCCATATTGTTCAAAATAATTTCAATGATATAAAGATTAAACATTACATATAAATGATGAACTTTGATCTTCAATCGCTACGACTCACGAAAAACCTTCATCCTACAAGAATTTCATGTGTTTCTCTCTTCAATCCTCAATTCTTCGTGTGGCCAAAAAAAGTCCCTTCCTCTTTTCACAAACATGTTTTAATAGTATTATGCCATCCCTCAGTAATGAAAAAATTTCTAAGGTACCCTTAATGATCCAAGACACTTAAAACTCTAAAAATCATAATTCCTAGCGCATTGGCCGACAGGGGTCGTGTCTCTAGACACGAGCACCCGTGTCAGCCTATGTCCCTTGCTTCAAGTCATGCTTCTAGTGAAGATGTTTTGACATGGGTCGTGTCATATGACTCAGGCACCCATGTCAATGTCTGTGACTTTTCTTTCTCACGTCTCTAGTGCAGTTGGTTTGACATGGGTCGTGTCGTGTGACACGGGCACCTGTGTCAGCGTCTGTCTCGTGCTCCCAACTTCAACTATTTCCTCTTCTCCTGACACGGCCCGTGTCAGGTGACACAGATGGTCGTGTCAGGACCCTTGTAGCTTCCGAATTTCTTTTATCTTTGCACCAATTCTTTGGAGATTTTCACTTGCACCTGAAATCACCAACAACTACCAAACCAAGACATCAAAAGCATCTACTTGACATAAAATTCGAATTAAAACCATGCAAAGATAAAGTTGGGAAATAAGAAATGTCTTAAACAAAACGATAAAAAGACAAACCAAAGTGTTACCAATTTGATGGGTTTTTACCAAATAACTTATGGAAACCGAGCATAATTGGTAACCGATTAATCACCTCGGTAGCGATCTCTCAGCCACCTCAACAACATAAAATTCAACCGTGATAATCGCGTCGACAATATCTTAGAGTGACAAAACCAACACAGAGGCATTAATCACGGACACTCAAGTGAATGTTAGTTCTAAATCTATCTCTAGAATCCATAAACTAATAGACAATCATCCTAGATAAGAATTCGAGCAGTATACGTATATAACAACCCATATCCCAAGCAGAGGACAAAATCCAAGACAATAATCGACAATAATTTGTAAAGAAAGTTTTATATAACGCCATGGGCGACAAATATACATGAGTTCAAAGTAAATACATATACAAACCCAACTAAAAGAGAACACATAAGGAAGAAGAGAAATAAACCACAAATCTCTCGAATTTTCAGCGTCAATTGAAGAGAAATCCACCTCGGATCATCGATATGCAAGCTCCATAGTTTTCATCCAAGATAATCCACTAAAAAAATGATGTTGATGGAGTTGGGAGATCAAAAAACACACCCCAAAACAATAACCAAACTAAATGAAATATAAATAAAATATGTTTCGCGACCATCGCCCAGCGACACAAACACGTTGCTCGGCGATGCTACCTAAACTCTTGGCCCAGACTACGCCATATAGGCAACTGGCCACAAATATCTTCTTTCTCCCGGAAATAGATTCGCGTCGCCCGAAACTACAACACTTCCTCGCCCAGCCACACAACAGGGAAGCAAAGCTGACCCAACTAGAAAATCTACTCCATCCAATCGCTCCACCGTCGCCCGGCGATGCAGACGCGATGCCCCATCGCCCGACCATCGGCCGACAATGCACAACAGTCTAACAACTTTTGTTGCTTTCTCTGAACAACTTCAATTGGCTCTCTCTTCTTGGCCTTAATTCTTTATTGATCCAAAAATTCATCTTGGAGCTATTATTCTTCTTGCTCCAACAATGCTTAAATACCTATAAAATGAATACAAAAGTGTCAAATGATACACTATGTACACAAAAACACAAGTATATTTAAACTAAACTAATTTACACAAAATTTAGGATTATTTAACGAATATTAACCACAAAGAGTCGATAAGTGCAACAAAAGTATATACAAAAATAACTATATATTGTACTTATCAGAGAGTTATATAATACTTCCAAATGAGATGCAATGCATTCAAAAGTTTCTAATCATGGTAGAGATGAATATTGATTCAATAGAAATGGAGAAATCCTGAGAGAAATGAGAGAAACAATGCTCTAAAATGGAGAAAATCATAGCTTTTTTCTGGATCTGAGAATGATGAATGTTGTAACTCAATGAGTTTAGGGCACAAAAATCCATTTATATTGGAGCCTCAGTATGGTTAGAAGTGATCCTCTTGCTTAACCATGGTAGAAACTTTGTTACAAGTTGTTTATACTTGAGAATGAACTAGAAAGTGGTGAGTCAGTTTCATCTTATGAGTGGAGGTCGTTGCTTGGATGAAGAGTGGAAACAAATTTTGTTTTGTGTGGGAGGCATGAACATGTGAGCTGGAAGATGGTACGAACTTAGCAAGCAAGTTTTGCTCCACTTTCAAACTTTTCCTCTTCAAACAATAATACAAATGGTGTGTGCATTCATAGAAGACAATGTTGGTTTACTTAGGGAAATCGTTGTGTAATGTATATGTGTGGCAAGGATGAGAAATGATATCATAAGCAAACAAAAGATCCACATATGCTATGAGACAAAATTGGCAAGGCTGAGTTATTGATGGTTTATGACCAAACACATGACTTTACATGAGTTTATCTTGGTGAATAATGATTCAAATGATGAGCTCTTAGAATCAAATGAAAGATATCATTGAGCATAAAAAATTTGGTGTTGAAAATCTCTTGAAAAGAAGCTTGGAACATCAAGTAAAATGACTTCAAAATCACATCATCAAAACTGACTCAAACACTTAGAAAATTCTAAGTAATTTTGTCAATTTGACCAAGTTGAAGTTCCAACTTTAGTTCTACATTTCTCCCTCTTAGGGATGGATTTTTAGCTCAAACTTTATACAATGATGTAGTACTACATTCCCTCTACAAATCCAGAAGCCAAGTGTCCAAAATGAGTCCTTGAATTGATCACAAAACACTTTGAAAGTCATGCACCTGATCATGTTTAAATACTTAGAAAAATTTCTAAGTATTCTGAACTTTGTACCAACTTAAACTCTTGACTTCAACATCAAATATCTCCCACTTAAAGAAAGATTTTGATCTCAAATATTTTACAAACATGTAGTATAAAATGTGATCTTCAAGTTCAGCCCTTGGTTTCTATTTTTGGATCATGGAGGAGAGATATATAATCTTGTAAAGTCACTCACTTGGCCATGCAAATTTGTACTTCGAAAAATTCTCAAAACCCTAATTTTGCAACTTTTGTGATTTTCATGATTCTTCTTGATAAAACTTGATCAAACCTCATACTTTCATGAATATATACTTGAAATGTCCATACATGACCAAAAATATCAAAAGTTTACCTTTGACTTTGACCATCAGGTGACTTTTCCTCAATTGAATCAATTCACCTTCAACTATTAATTGGAATCACTTGAACCACTTAGAGAAGATCAATGATATGCACATGGATGTCTTGAATCATAATTTGAACACTAGAATTAAGATTTGGTCAAAAATACAACCCTAGTTGTCCTTTGACCTAAACCTTAGCTTTGAGCCAATCTTGATAGAAGCTTGTGATAAACCTTGAAACAATGAAGCCCTAGCTTGAGATTTATCGAAGAATTCTTGAAGAGTTGATCAACTTATGACTTTGAAGGAATATAACCATGGTGAGGATAGTTCAACCTTGCATTGCCTTGAGTGCCATATCCTTCTCTTTGAAAGGGGAAAACCCAAATCACGAGAAACCTTGATCCCATAACAATAGAACCAATGAAATGCATGATGGTGATATTCATGACCTAATGGAAGATACAAATGAATATGAAGACATAAACCAATTAGGGTTAGAAATAAGATAGTAAATTTTAAGGTACAATAAAATCCACTTTTAAAAAAGACAAACAATCTTAGCCACCTCATAATCTACATAAGACATCTCGATATCATTTTTCAAACATCTCTTTCTCTGTTCTTGCATGAGATTTCTTTAATCTTCTCTCAGTTTGTGCTTTTGAGGGGTCTCCCGACCTTGGTTCTTGGTTTTTGTTGAAATTTGCGTTTTTTTCTTCAAATTTTTGTGGTTAAGTTTTTATTTATGCTTCCTTTTTTATTGTTTTGTTGACTTTTGTTTATCGAATGTATGATTAGTACTCTATGTTTGCTTGCGGCTTGTTTAACTCATTTGTCTACTAATGTGCAAAACTAATTTATTGTTATTTCGTTGTGAAGAAACGTTCCTTTTTTGTGTGATAAACAAAACTTTCCTTTTGAAAAATATATTATCAATGATTTTGTGTGCACATTTTCAATACATATCAACTATTACATCACATCCTCATTCAAGACAAAGGAAAATGCTCGCTTGGAGTACAAGAAAGGAATGGTTGCCAACTTTTCCCATCGGTATTGTTTTTTAATTTCCTCAAAGATTCAAAAGAGTTATGAATGAGACGCAAACAAACATGTACGTATGTCATTTCACAAAAACCTCCAAGATACTCAAACAAATATTATTTTACGCATGCCTTCTTGCAATAGTTTTTTAAATTTGTGATTCAAAGGTTTTTGAATAATTTTCTTAACATCTAATAATATTTATCTATATAAATGTAGTTTTTTTCTTTTTTAAAACTATTTGAAATATTGAGCTATCGAAATAAAGAAAGATATTTCAATTAGATTCACACGTTGTTGTAAGTTCAACTATTTCTTTTGTTGGTAATAAAGAGGGTCGAAGCCTAAGAAAGAAAAGACTACACTACAATTAACACGTTGGAATTTCCACGTTTCAACAAAATCACGTTTAAAAATCGCGTTTATGGTGAAGCTACAATTTCCAACTTCTCCAATTCACGGCAAAAGCGTCCAAAAGCATGGTGGCGATGGAAAAAAAGTGAAAACAAACACACGCTTCGTTAGCTAATGCACCTGCACACTTGTTTATTTCTCGAAAAGTGTGATTAACTTTCACATCCTCATGCAAACCAATTAATTTAGTAATTTGTCTTAACAGAGCATAATCTTCATAACTTTCTGACGAACCTTTGCGAATAACCTCAACCACTGCTACATAATCAACATTTAATTCCACTTTCCTTCTCCTTAACAAAAATATATACTTTAGATCTTCGAACACATCCTACAACTCTGTAATAAAGACAAAACTAAAACCCGTATTTTTTACAAACACACCTAACCACTCTCCAAAGTCAAACCATTTATTAACACCACCAATTTACAAGACAATAACGACCAAGAGAAATATATTAAAAATAAGAAAAATAAAACAGGGAACAATAATTAAATTTGATAAACAATATTACTTAAACTTAAAATTAGATAAACAAGATAGAATATTATTCCACCAATTATAACAATAAAATATAATATAAAAATTATAAAATATTAGCAAAATTAATGTCTTCTCTATGAATATGAGAAACTAAAAATTTATAAATATGAGAACCTCGAAATCTTATAGATTTAATCTATTAAAGACCGTTTTTTTATCTTGTTTTAAAATTCCATGTAGTTAATTTTTACGTGTGTTGGTAAATTATCCACAATTAATTAAAGTACAAGATTTCACATTAAAAAAAATAAGAATTAAATATATATTTTTAATTAAAAAAATTATATATCCAAAGATGAGGTCGACTACTCAGTGGCTTTTAGATTATAATAGTTGTTTCAAGTCATTGAAAGTTGGCCTCTCCAAACTTTGTTGCAAAGGTTTGCAATCTCATTTGTAATTAGGATCTTTAAGTTCAATGTAATGGCTTCAAAGAGTATTTTCACAAGCCTCAATCTTCCATAAAACTAAACAACTAAGACGCTTGGGTTGCAACTTAAGTATTGTTAGTGATGATATATGATATAGTTTCTGATCGTATTTGATCAGAGAGGATCATCGATGGCGCACAAGTTCGAGTTCAACGACAATTTGAAGTGAATGGGGGTGTACCTGCAAGGTATTTTGATACCAAAGTAAGAATAGAGACAATCAAAGTGAAAGTATTAGAAGTGAGAATGAATGAATGAATACTTGACCCTCTCATGTGAGAGGATATTTATAGCCTCCAACACTGGGCCAAGATCTACGTATTGGGTCAGACAGTTGGGCCCAAATTCGAAGACTGTCGGGGTTAAGTGAGTAGTAGGGTTCAACACGTAGCCTCTTCCCTGGTCAATTGCCCCGAGATAATAGGGAATTGAACCCGTTATTCTCGATGGGCAAGATGGTGGTAGTTATGGATAGATGTTAGACATGTTTCCCTAGTGGACACGAAGGGAAATCCCCAATAGCTATTGATTTGGGTTGGATGCCATTGGACCGTAGCAAGGGCGTGGATTGGGCCTGCTCAACAGAGGGCCAAGTGCTGGCGCAGTCCAGAACAGGAGCCCCCAACTTATTGCTCTTAAACAAAAGAGTGATGACTTGAGACCAGCTTAATCTCGGGGAAAAGTTACTCAATAGTTTAATCGTCGGGTAAGAGTTGCTCAATAGTTTAATCGTCAGGGAAGAGTTGCTCAACAATTTAATCGTCGGGGATTATGTGGCCATCAGGCTATCGATCTCCTCGTTGACTTTCCATGACCGCGTTGTCCTTCCCGTCGACAAGGATGTGTGAGTGATACGGTTGATTTGTCTTGGAGGACCTTACTCGGTAGATTCGTAAGCTACACGCCTCGATGCGGGTGCCCGTTTAGAATTTGCATTGGTGGGGAAAACTTGAGGATTTCCCCGGGTTAGTATTTTCTATGTGCTCGTAAGAAAGGCACCACAATGATGTCGAGCATGCGCTTGCCAATGATGACTTTTGGAATAACGGCAGCGCGTGGCTTTGTGCGTGAGATTTTTGGAGGTCAAAATTACACATCACTTCGTGTGTCACCTGGCGGCTATTTAAAGCGCCATCCTTTTCTAGGGTAGTCCAAGAGCCTAAGTAAAGATGACTCCTCGCACGTCACCCCGTATGGTGGGGAACACTTATAAAAAGAGAGTGAAGAAATTTACTTAGCCATTTTCAACTTTGCTCTCCCATCGCCTCTTCTTTATTCACTAGCAGCTCCTCTGCCGCCACAGTAGAAATTTCCAACATTCATCCTTTTTCAAGTAAGTGATTCTCTTAATCATGTTAATTTATCTTAGGATTTTAGATTGATTGTATGAATTTCTAGTGGACATGATGTTTTCGACAATTCTTCCTGCGAATGGATGAATTTTTCGATGAAGTTCATGAATTTAGGATGAAGATTGTTGAACTTCTAATGAACTTCATAAATTTTAGATAAAGATTCATGAACTTCGAACAAACTTTATTTGGGTGCATGTCGGGGTCATTCTCCCCGTGAATTGGGGGGATCGAGTAAGTCGCTTCATCGGGGAAACTCCTCGGTGCGATTTTATACCTACAAGGATATCTCTTCCTTTCGCGTTGCCATCAAGGGCTTGAGTCGAGGACTTATCCTCGAGACGCTCCTCGCCCATTCACTTGACTTGTGGTGGAAGGGTGAATTTGATGATGTCGAATTCATTGTTTTCCCTTGCTTTTCAGGTAAGATGGATCAACCAGTTGAAGAAGTAATTTTTCCCGAGTCTAATGGTGCGGAAAATGTAGGCACGGGCAACCCCTAAGATTGGGCCACGCCCTCAAAACCTGATGTCTCGGTTTGTTCATGGTGCATCTAACGCATTCAATGTCATCGAGGAAAGGGAAGATGATGTCCATGCCTCCTAGTCGCTCCTTATTTCGCATAAGAGCAGGATGATTTGCTCGGCCTTCTTGGGAAAACGCATCCCTATGTATGAGTTTTTCTTTAAAGAAACGGAGGTGCGCATGCCCTTTACTAATTTTCAGGTGGGGGTTTTCAAGTGGTTAGACCTGGAACCCTCTCAACTCCATCCAAATGTGCTCGCGTTTATGTGAGCATTTGCTCGTCTGCCAATACCTTAATATCGGTGCCACCTTGACCCTGTTTTGCCGCATCTTCCATCTCCAATGACAGACAGTCGACAACCTTTAGGCTTGGGTGTCGTTCAAACAGTTCGGGAAATTATTCCGACTGTACCTGGAATTTGTCTGTCATTTCAAGGAAATGTACTTTGTAGTAAAGCCCATTTCCCAGGCGGCTGTGGATTTTTATACGATGGTTTGGTCGAGGATGGTCGGGAAGTGACGAAGCTAAGGGAGAAATTTCCCCTCGAATGGAAGTGGGAGCATTTTGAGCAGAAGCCATAATATTATGCAGGAAAGTCTGGTGAGTTAGATGCTTAGGATAAGCTTGCTTATGATAAGCTAGCAGCCTACGTTAAGAGTTTCTCCCCTGTCAAATGTGTGGACTAAGATAACAACTTCATTTTTTATGATAAAGGGGAGTATGTTTATGTTTCTCGATTGATAAATATGAAAGTGCTCCTCGAATGTTCTTCTAATGAAGAGTCTTTGAGACTCCTAGGTAGGGGGCGTGGCCGTTGTTGATATATGTTTGTTTGTTTCATAGACTAATTATCTCTTTTGGATTGCAGGTTAGATGGTGACTTTCGAGGAATGTCTTCTCAATTTGAGAGGCAAGGGTGTCAAAAAGATGCCCAAATGACGTGTTATTGAGATCCAAGAACATGCCAAATTTGATGCTCATGTTGACGGTTCCTTTTCCCCTCGAGGTGACCAGCTATCTCCCTATGAGCAGCCCGTTAAGAGGAAGTGCGAGGAAGGTCATGAGCATGGGGTCTTTTCAGATAAAGGCAAAAATGTTAGAGAGTCCTCCATGCTGCCCCTCTGTTATCTCAATCGTGGTATTTTTGGAGGAGATAACTCCCTAGGTCTTCATGAAGCGCAGAGGGAAGCCATTTTGTCTGCAGACAAGGAGACCCGATGAAAGAATCTGTACGAGGATGTGGTCATCGTGATGAGGGTTCTTGAGAATGCCTTGACCTTAAATGATGCAGCGACGTTCTCACAGACCGCTCTTGACAAATCGAATGCCCGACTCATCAAGATGAAATAGCACACTGAAAAGCTGAAGAACGATCTCCTTGATTATTAGGCAAGATATGAGGTCCAAGTCGGCATCCTCAAGAAGTTGAATAAGCTAAAACAGAAGATGGACTCCATCACCAAAGAGAACAAAAGACTTACTGCTCGAGTAAATGAGTTGGAGGGGGTCGTGGCGCCTGCTGATGTGAAAACCGTCACGGAGAAGGACTTTCAGACTAGGAAAGACCTAGTTATCTGGGTTCGTCAGCTCGAGCATGATATGGTGGACACCTTTAGGTATGTTTTTAATACTACTATGAAGCAACTTAAAATCGTCAACGTCCGGGTCAAGCTCGTAACCAAAAGGACTGGGCCTTTTAGCCAAGTGGTTGATGGGGTTATAATTCCTCCTCCCAATGACAACCCCGAAGAGGAGTCGGACAGTGAAGAGGATGGACGCAGAGATTAGTTTGAGTTTTAGGCCTGCGTGCTCGTGCATTTACCTGGCCCACGTGCCAAATTTTTCTTTAATGCTTAGACAAGGGCCTTTTCCAAGTTTTTGTATATTTGCCTTTAGTTTGGGCCTGCGTGCCCTTCTTTATGTAATATCTAGACAATACCGGCCTTTGTGGTTGGCTTTATTGAACACTTGCATGTTTAACTACGTTAAATATTATTTTGTGAGTGAGGACTCGTCTTTTGTTGTTTGGTTGGATGTAATGTTCGTACCTCAACATTATTCCATAGTCGAGCAAGATCTCTCATTGTCGGATAGGTCAAGTCGATTGTTAAGCCTTCGCTTTTGTTCGGGACTCAGTTGTAATGCCGCTTTAGCTTTAGAGCATCCCATGGTCGAGGTAATTGTTCCCCACTTAGGTGTTTGAGGTAATAAGCCCAGTTTCCCTTTGTCTCGCGTACACGATAAGGGCCTTTCCAGTTGGCTGACAGCTTTCCTTCGCGGGGATCTTTCTGATTTCTCCGTAAGACAAGACTATCGACTTAGAATTCGCGTTTGATGACTTTAGCGTCATACCGCAGGGTTATCTTCTATTTTAGCATGGCCTCGCAGAAAGACGCCCCTGACTGAATCTCTTCGACTAGGTCGAGCTTGTCTCTCAAGGATTCATCCTTTAGTTTCTCGTCGAGAGGAAATTATGTTCTCCTTGAGGGTTCTCTTATCTCCACGAGGATGACTGCCTCGGTACCATATGTTAATCGGAAGGGAGTTACCCCGGTAGTCGAGTGAGGCGTTATTCGGTATTCCCATAGTACACTGTGTAGCTCCTCGACCCACCATTTCTTGGCTTCACCAAGTCTGCGCTTAATTCTTTGTAATATTACTCTATTCGCGGCTTCTACCTACCCGTTTGTTTGCGGGTTCTCGACCAACGTGAAGTGTTGTTTGGTGCCTAGATTGGTGATGAAATCCTAGAACTTCACGTTCATGAATTTTGTCCTATTATCGGTGACAAGAGCTTGAGGTAAGTCGAACCGGGCTAGCACGTTTCTTTTGTAGAAATGTAGTATGTTGTACGATGTGATTTTGGCTAGGGCTTCGCCTTCTACCATTTGGTGAAGTAATCTGCAGCGACGACCAGGAACTTATTCTGGTATGATCCTTGGGTGAAGGGTTTGAGGATGTCCATCCCCCACCAAGTGAAGGGCCATGGGGAGACAATGTCTTGAGTTTGTGCAGGGGCGCCAAATGCATTTTGCATGACGCTGGAACTTATCGCACTTTCTTACATGTTCTTTGGTATCCTGCTGCATTCTGGGCCAGTAGTATCTTGCTCGTAGTGCCTTGCGTGCCAAGGAATTTCCACCTAAGTGTTGGGTGTTGATTCCCTCATAAATTTCCCTCAAGATGTGGGGAATTTCAGTATCCTTAATGCACTTTAAGAGTGGAATAGAAAATACCCTCTGGTAGAGCCTCTGTACGACAAAAACGTATGAGCAAGCTCGTCATTTGGTCGCACTGGCCTCTTTTGGTTCAGGAGGTAGTTCCCCGTTGGTGAGGTAATTGAACATCGGGGTCATCCAACAGGTACTTTCCCCGATGGAGTTGACGTTGAACGTTGTAGTGGGCTTTCCGATGCTCGGGTGGGAAAGGGATTCCTGGATGACAGATTTGTTTCTGCCCTTCTTTCTTGTGCTCGCGAGTTTTAAGATTATGTCGGCTCGAGTGATTTGTTCGCAAGGAACATGCTTGATTTCCACGTGACTTAACTTTTCCATTTTTTTCTCTAACCAGGTTTAAGTATTCGACGAGGCTATCATTCTTGGCCTGATAATCACCCTGAACTTGGGATGCAACAAGTTAGGATTCGATGAAGATTTGTACTTCCTGGACGACTAAATCTTCGGCCAATCTCAACCCTGCGAGAAACACTTCGTATTCTGCTTAGTTGTTCAACATCGGGAATGATAAAATGAGAGAATACTCGATTATGAAACCCTCTTCGTTCTCGAGGAGGATGCCCGTTTCGCTCCTTGTCAAACTAGATGCCCCATTTACAAAGATGGTCCATTATCGGGCTCCGCCAGCAGGGGGTTCAATAGTGGCCATTTCTAAGACAAAGTTAGCCAGTGCCTGAGATTTGAGGGCTTTCCTACTCTCATACTGGATATCAAACTCCGACCATTTTAGGGACCATTTTATCATTCGGCCAACCATGTCTGGTCGTCCGAGTAGTTTCTATGTAGGTTGGTCGGTTTCCATAATGAGGACCATTTTAGCATTCGGTCGGAGTCTCCTCGCAGCCTTTATGAGGGCTAAAGCCACTTTTTCGATTTGTTGATATCTGAACACGGGATCTTATAGCGCTTTGCCGGTGAAGGATACGGGTTTCTGCCCATCTGAGGTCTCGCGAACGAGGGTTGTGCTAACTGCCTCTATTTGAACGGCCATGTAGAGAAAAATAATTTCCCCATTCTCAGTTCTTGAGAGCACCGGAGGCTCTAAGAGAGCTTGCTTGAGGTGGAGGAGGGCTTGTTCGCACTCCTCGGTCCATTTGAACATTTCTTTCTTGTGTAAAAAGTTTGAAAAATGGAAGTGCATGTTGTGCGGACTTCGCCATAAAACAGGAGAGCAAGGTGAGTATAGCGTTCAATATATGTATGGATTTTTTCGAGTCGGGCGTGGGGATCTCAAAGAAGGCCCTGCATTTGTCGGGGTTGGCTTTGATCCCTCGTTCAGTCAAATAGAAATCGAGGAACTTGCCCGCCTTAACCCCGAAAGTGAATTTTTCTGGGTTGAATGTCATATTGCATCTCCTTTCCCAGTCGAAGTCTCTTTGTAGGTGGGTCTTATAGTCGGCTTCCGCTCGAGATTTGACGATCATGTCATCCATATACACCTCGAATGTGTCTCCGATCTCGCCACAAAAAACCTTGTTCATCATTCATTGGTATGTTGCACCCGCATTTTTAAGGCCGAAGGCCATTACATTATAGTAGTATTTTCCTTACTCGATCATGAAGGACATGCACTGGTTATTTCTCATTTTCATGGGAATTTAATTATAACCTGAATATGCATCCATAAATGATAAGAGTTTATAGCCGGCCGAGTTGTCGACCAGCCTGTCAATATTAGGTAAGGGATATGCATCTTTGGGACATGCCTGATTAAGATCAGCATAATCAACACACATATGCAATTTTCAATTATTTTTCTTAACAAGTACAACATTGGAAAACCAGGTTGAATATCGGGACTCAGAAATAAGATTTTCCTCTATGAGGTCTTTTACAACTTTTTCAGAAGCCTCTACTTTCTCAAGAGACTGCCTACGCCTACATTGTAATACTTCCCTAGCAGTTGGATCCATAGCAAGTTCGTGACAGGCAACCTCAGGGTTGAGTCTAGGCATCTCTGCAGCGCTCGACACGAACAAATCAGCATTTTCCCTCAGACAGGCTTTGAGCTGCTTCCTTTCTAGGTCGAGGAGTCCAGCTCCAATCTCCATGCCTTTGTTCGAGTCCTT
Organism: Vicia faba; assembly: GCA_948472305.1. NCBI lineage: Eukaryota > Viridiplantae > Streptophyta > Magnoliopsida > Fabales > Fabaceae > Vicia > Vicia faba. The sequence continues at coordinate 452,906,245 of OX451735.1, read as the reverse complement.
ACAAAGGAGGATGATTTCAAAGTCTCCGTCGGGGACGGGGCGAAGAGGATCTTGTTCTCCCTTGGGGACCTCGACTTCATCTTTGTCTAACAGGGTGTCGAGATTAATGGTGTCAACACGGGGAGAGGGGAGGAGTTGTTTTGCTGGCTGTCCTCGACTTTGTGTTGACCATGTTTTTCCCCTTTGAGGCCGCATTAAAACACCTTCTAGCAACTTGGATGTCTCTGTGAATGGTGGCGACGTGGCCCCTCTTAGTGTAGAACTTCATTTTTAGATGGATCGTGGAGAGTACAACAATCAACTCGACCAATGTTGGTCTTCCCAGGATGCAGTTGTAAAGAGATAAACAGTCGACAACTAGGAAGCATACTTTCACCTGCTTGGCTACTGTTTCTATCCCTAATGTGACCAGAAGTTCGACGTAGCCCTATGGCTTAGAGGTCGAGCCATTGAAACCTTGCAGGTTAGAGCCTACATATGGTGATAAGTGGGACATGTCGAGTTGTAGAGTCTGGAACAACTGAGTGCACGTGACATCGATTGAACTCTATTTGTTGACCAAGATGTGGTGTTTGTCGAAGTTGGTCATCCTTTCTTACACGAGCAAAGGGATATGGGAGTTGGGAGCTCCACCGGGCAGTTCCTCGGGTAGAAGGTGATGGGCTCCGATTTTCCCCGGAACCTGTCAAGGGTCACGGTCTGGACTGGGGTCATATCTATCAGCTCCTCTAACTTCATTTTCATCGAATTGACGGAAAGAGTGTCGAATCCCCCGCCGAATATGACCATGGCGGAGGGAAACTTTTCCCATCTATTATGGGTGAAGAAAGGTTCCTCGTCTTCGACATTGTTAGGGATGTAAAAATCCTTGGGTCGTGAGACGCACAAAGCAACTTGGATGGGGGCCAGCTTCATCGCAGGATCTGGCATCCTCCTTGATTTCTTTCACCTTGCAGTTATCACGGTTAGGGACGTTGTTCCTCTTATACTTCCCGAGTCACCCCACCTTAATGAGGGTCTCGATCGCATCCTTCAGATGGACGTATTCTTCGGTCACGTGGCCATAACTCTGGTGGTACTGACAATCTTTAATCTTATCGACTTTAGGCCTGGATGGAGTAGTTTTAAGGTCTCTGACTCCACCGTCCTTGAATTCAGCATTAGCACACTCTGTAATAATACACTCGCAGGGAGCAGTCAGTAGGGTGTACTCGGTAAAGCGTCCAGCTGGGCCTCGATGCTCGCAGGATTCTGCTGGAGTGGTAAAGCGGCAAGCAAAAAGTAAAGTATTTTTTTACTGGGTGATATTTAGGTTATATAGTATCGTGTCTACAGAGATTGGTGAATTGAAATTTTGTTCGACAAATATCTTGTTAATGAGTTTGGGGGATAAATGGGTTGAAAGTAAACTATCAACAGAAAATAAATGTATAAAAAGGAAAAAGGAATAACTTATCAAGCATGCATATATACTACTTCTCACAGACTTAAACCTATCGACCTGTTATACTAAACCTACAATATTCATCAATGTAATCACCTATCAAACATGACACCCACTGTATCACCTCGGAAGCAATCTCTTAACCAACCTTAACAACATAGCAGTCAATTGTGCTCGCTTGAATCGACAATCTCTCAGAGAGATACAAACAACACATGGGCATTAATCACAGACACCCTAAGTGAATAACAACGCTAAATATATCTCTAGAATTCATACACTATTAGATAATCATCCTAGATAAGAATTTAAGCAGTATATGTCTATAGCAACTCAAATCTCTAGCACAGAGCAAAAATTAAGGATAACAATCGACAAAGATTTGTAAAGAAAGTTTTATATAACGCCAAGGGCGAAAAATATACATAAAATCAAAGTAAATACATGTATAAACCCAACCAAAATAGAATACACAAAGAAAAATAGAAATGAACCACAGATCTACTAGTTTGTTAGTGTCGATCGAAGAGTAATCCACCCCGGGTCATTCCTATGCAAGCTCCATAGTTGTTATCTAAGTTAATCCTAACAAAAATTGGAGGTTTATAGAGTTGGGAGAAAAAACTTCCCCAAAACCATCCCTAAAAATGAACTAAAAATGAAGTTATAAAACAAATCTTAGCAGGCCGCGCTAAGCCGGCCTGGTGCGCTAAGCGCGACTTCTTTATTTTACACATCAAACCGCCCTAAACCGCGTCAAGTGCGATATCCGCGCTAAGCGGGCTTCAAAACAATGCTTCGGCTAAAATGTCAAAATGTAAGCAGTGCACTACAAAATGCGATGAGCGTACTCGTGCTTAGTGGCCTTTAATGCGCTAAGCGGGCTCTCCTGGGCAAAACTGGTCTTCTATTCCGAAAACGCACATCATGAGCCATGCCTTTGACAATTTATTCCTCAATGCTCCAAAATACAACAAATACCTACAAAATGAATAGAAAAACATCAAACGGTACACTATGTACACAAAAACACAAACTAAATGTATTTACACAAAAGTCAGGTTTATTCAACGATATTAACAACAAAGAGTTTATAAGTGCAAGAAAAAGTATATACAAAAATAGCTACAATTTGCACTTATCAAACTCTCCCGAACTTGAACTTATTTATCCCCAAACAAGGCCAAACAACTCAAAGAACCAAAAGTAATCAATAAAAATATCATGAATCAACAAGTTTTAAAAATAGAAAACAAATGTATGGTTCAAACAAAAACACACACGCAAGGTAAATACTTACCACAATATTACAACAATAATATGTAAACAAAACGAATCTAAGTACCAAAAAATCATACTAAACATTGTAAAAAAAACAAGCTTAATCATGAATCATACCTAGAAAAAATTATTCAGTAGATGAAGAACACACAAAAGTGAGGGACAAAAAAAACACTCATCCACAATCTTGCAAACAATAGACTAAATTATGCATTCATTCAAAAACTCATATTAAAAATAAAAAGGTAAGAATCATAAGGGCTTTTTAAGATTGTAATGTGGTTTGGTTAACAAACAAGGGATAAATCCTAAAGCTAATCGAAACAAAAACTTGTCTTAACCTAAGGGAGTGATCAACTCACAAAGACTCAAGAAAAATAATTTCAATCAAACTTATTCTTCATTCCAGATTTTTCAAACCAACACACATAACTTACTATCACAATATTATTCGAACTCTTTTTGTTTTTGTTTTTCAAAACTTTTCTCTTTTTTCTTTATTTTTCTATTTTTTTCTTTCTTTTTCTTTTTCTTTCTCAACCTCATAGTAATAGACGCAAGAGCAAGCAAACAATTCTCTCCCCAACTTGAATTCAACTGTGTCATAATGTGAATACTCCCTACTTTCTAAGGCAAGGTAAAAATTCAAACCATAAATCATAGTTGAGGGTTCAATAAAACAAAGAATCAATATCCATACAAAAATATAAACCAAACACTCATAAACAAGCATTAAGAAAAAATAACATGGATATCGACAAAAAAAGCTCAAAAGAGGATACTAATGATCACACACTCACAAGGTGAATTGACTATCGGGCCAAGGTAGATGTGCTCAAAATGAAATAAAAAATGTCTTGATCATGTTCATGCTTTCAAAAAATCAACACAAACAAAATATTAAACATAATAAATTTATCTAAAACAATGATTATGGCCTCCAGCATATATAAACAATGGAAAGCTTCCACACATTTATAGGTAAAAAGGGAACTAAAGTGATTCAAGTCATGAGCAAGTAATGCAAAAATAATGAATGACATGGTAATTGTACAAATGAAAAGTTTCCTAAACATGTTATATTATAGAATGAGATAAACAAGTACCTGGCGAGTACCAACTTCAAAAACTATGATTATCATACATCTGCAAGTTGACACACTCAAAATCGAAAAATCACCAAATGCGACTTCAAGCTATCGGACCAAAATTTGAGTCCAAACAACAAAAGAAAGAATTAAAAATATTACTATTAATTACTATACTATAAAGACTTGAATGAAGTGGGAAAAAGGAGAGCCAATTTTTTGTACCCCAAAATTTTCCCTCTCATTTTGTTTAAAACATACTCCTAGAGGTCCTCAAGTGCTCAAGATTGACCAAGAATTGACCAGACAAATTCTCCTCCTAAGCAATGGACTTCCAACTAGGGTTTCACTTTTCACAAAGATGTTTGGGTTTCAAAGGCCTAAAGTGATTTCCATGGTTCCTAATATGTCCTCAAGAATTCTCATTCCAATTTTCATGCCTTGCATTTCAAGTTTGCTCAGTCAATTGCTCAGATGACTGGAAATCAACTGTATTAGGTCAAAAGTCAACTATGGTCAATATATAGTCAAACTTAAAGATTTTTGGTCAACATCAATATTTTAAATTTATATTAATCATTTGATCAAGGGTTGAGTATGATTCCTCAAGGAATGCTCTCAAATCATCAAGCATCAAAACTTGTTAAATTAGGGTTTCTATATGAAAAGTCAATTGAACTTTGACCAGGCATGACTTTCACATGATTCATCCATATTTCCCCAACAAAATCCTATTTTGAAGAAATTCAATTCTTTACAACTCTACTTTTATCCTCAAACCCAAGAAATGCATCATTTGGAAGACATGAGCTCAGACATTACAAGTCATTTCCAAAAAGTCAACAAAAGACACTTTTTTCCAAGACTATTTACATTAAGATAAATTCTCCAAATTCAAAATCTATCAAAAGAGATATTGAAAAGCACATATTAGGATTTCCAAAAAGTCCAATATCATCTTCAAAGGGTAAAAATTAAGCAAGTTGTGAGTAGTACAAGTTGGGAAATTTTGGTAAAATTCATGGAATGCAAATCATGCAAAATTGAAATTTTAAGTTAGTGGCCTAACTTTTTGAGCTTCAAACATATTCATGGCCTTATGGCAGACCTCTAAACTCATTCTTACCTTACCTTGAAATTTCTATCTATTTGTTTCATATTTGTTTTGTTTTTATTCAAATAAATACAAAATAAATTGCATAAAATAATAAGTGATGGATTATGACATATGAGTTGATGGTTTGGGTTAGTTTTAGGCCTTAGATTTCGTGCAAAAGAGGCCAAGTTAATTTCATTTCAAGAAGGGCAAGTTTTTCACATTTTGGAAATATTTTAAAAGGTTTGATTTTGCTTTGAAATTGGGCTCTTAATATTTTAATTCTTTCCAAATTTGTGTATCATTACACTCGTGTATAAATATGCAAGCAAACCATAGCACAAGACACGCTGAAGCAGCCTAGATAGAAGCTCTCAAAAATTCCAAAAAAAAATCTCAAAGTTGTGAAAATATGTAACCTAATTCCCAACCATTTTTAGTCAAAACCAAGGACCCAATTGGGCTCCTGAAGTCTCCAGGAATCATTTCAATACCTTGCACTAGCTTGAATCGCACCAGAAATCGCTCAGCCTATTCACCGGTCCTTATGTAAAATTTTGAATTTTGAACTCTTAATCTACACGTTGTTGAATGCTTTAATGTTTTGATTTGTGTTCAGGACCTTCATTAGGACCGGATGGATGCCTCACATGAGAGTTTTGGGACATAGAATGTTGGATGCCATTGTTAGGGCATCCATGGCTGTTAAGGCTCAAGCTCTTAATTTAGGGACTTTCAGACCAATCTAAGGCCAAATTCGAGATCAAGGCTTGATTTTATGCAGGATAAAGATTTTTGTTTTATCTAAAAATGCTTATTTTGAAGGACGAAACTTTAGATGGATCGGAGGTGGTGACCGGAGTTTGACTGCGACACCGTTAACTGTCGCTGATTCCGGTGGCAGGCGCGTCACTCCCTCCTTGGTCTATTTAATTCTGATCTGGTGCGTGTTTAAGAATTTGAAAAATTGAATGATTTTGTATATTATATTATCTTGTTGTTTTAATCAACAAATGAATGGATGGCCTAGTGGTGAGAAGCGCGTGTGTAAACCTATAGGGCTTGGATTCGATCCCAGGTTCTGCATTTTTTTCTTCAACATATTCTTTTTTGCAGGTTTTTAAAGCGCCTGGGCCTTCAAGTAGATGGGCCTAACGAAATTTCAATCTCACCCCCCAAATTGCTTCAACAACAACAAGCTATTTTTTTCCTATTTCATTTTCTTTATTTGTTTTAATTAATTTTTCTTTTAAATTCTTTTTTTATCATTATAATCATAAAATCATAAAAAATCATTAAAAAATGTAGATTTAGATTTTTTTAATTAAATTTTAAATAAATAAATTAATTTAATTATTTTGAATTTTTATTTCATTTTAAAATCAATTAGATTTAGGTTGCAAATCTTTTCTTAATAAATACGAAAAAAACATGTAGAATTAACTTTCTTTTATTAGTTTTTATTTTTATTAATAATCAACCATTTTGTTAATTAATTAAGATTAGGTTTATTTATTTAATTAATTTTAATTCAAATATTTTCTTAAAATAAACAAAAACAACCAAAAAAGTATTTTCTTAATTTGCATAGATTTCCTTAGGGTTTTAAATAAACGTCTTTTTAATCCTCGCACGTTCATTTTACTTCTCGCATTATTACCTTTTTAATATTGTATCTGCCCATGGATTATAATAGACTAATTAGGATTTCTTTACTATCTTTATCCCCCAATTTTGGGCTTGTAATTTCCCCCTCCCTGAAGCCATGTAATAGTTAGGTTTAATTTCCGCACTTTAAATTCCCGCACTGATATTTGAACTGTTAGATGTATGCCTAATAGGATTGCATGACAAGAATCAAAAAAACAAAATGTTAGCAAACCTAACACCAAAGATAAATAACTGAAACACAATGCACTCACACATGCGCACCTCTAGGGTACTCCCACTTGTTGCCTTTGGAATAAACGGTCACAATTCTCGAATGTAAGAGATTTTAGTTGTTGCCCTTTGGTTTAAGAGATCATAATTCCCTCTATGACCCTTTTGAAGTTTCCTCGGTAAAATGATCTTAAAACCCTAGGGTAATTACTAAGATATCTTACTAGTTGCCTTTGTGACTGTACGATGACCCTCGATTGTCCCTCAAACATTCGACGATAGGGCTACCTACTCACTAATAGTAGGATAACACTGTCTAAAATAAAAAAGGAAAAGAACAAACCTTTTCGAGTAGGTAGATAGTTCTTATATGCTTGGTCAAATAAAACAATTTTCCACACATACACTCTTTTCTAAAAAAAAAATTTCAAAGACACTTTGTATACGTTCTCCACGACACGAGAAACATTACAAAGTTCGCCGCATTATGGCGTCTTTTCAAAATACTTTTACAAACACACAAACACAAGGCATTTTCAAATGAGCTAGCAACTAAGAGCCCGTAGATAACTACGGATGGAAAGGGTGCTAACACCTTCCCTTTCCATAATCTACCCCCTTACTCAGAAATAATCTCGAAAGGTCTTTTTCTGTTCTTTTCACCCTTTCCTTTGTTGGATAAAAGAAAAGTCAGTGGAGACTCTTGCTTACGTAAAATTTGCGAATAAAAAATGCAAAACCTGTATAACAATCGGTTTTGCCACCATATTACAAAACTGGCAACTCTGCTGGGGAATTATAAAAAGTGGGGTTACCTTAGAGTTAAATGATTTTAAAATTGGTTTCCTTGTTTTCTTTTTCTTCTTTATTTTTAAAGGGTTTGCTGGGGTTATTGTTAAAGATCTTATACCTGGATCTGGGGCACCTTTTTAGGTAAGTAGCAATAAATCATGGAGGTTGTACAACGTAGACCGATATGGTTGAAGTGATGGCTACGTTAGCGTGATACTCTGGCCTGTACTAATGTTCCTTGAGTCAGTCAAGGATAACATTAGGCTTCCTCATAGTGTCATTAAGCGTTAACTGACCTTTAGAACCTTTAATTGACTCATCCTAGCCATTAGAAAGTAGTGAGATAGACGGCTTTGATTTCGACCGAAGATTAGTTGATACTCGATGCTACACTCGTTGAGATTGGACTTTTGGGATATTTCGGCCACAATACTTTGGTGCTTGAGTTGAAACAATGCCTCGCAGAAAGGTTAATGATATGATACTCCTTAGAACCCGGTTACTATTACTAGGACAAGTTAAGCCAACTGAAACTTCAACAGGGTACTTACCTTTAAAACCCCATGTAAACCTTTAATCCTAAGGTCTCTGTGTGACTTGCTTGTGTTTGACATCTCTATTTTAAAGCATAATCATAACATCATTAACATCATAACATATAATTTTCACTAACCGTTTCAAGGACCTGGGGATTTATCTCTTCTCTGTTTTATAGGTTATGGGTTCCGCTCGCCGAAAAAAATTCGGATCAACTTCATAGAAATTCCTCCCAAACTTAAGGAGTTGGTCTTAAGAGTTCCCGAAAGCTCACCATTCAACAAAAGATATGGTCACTTGCTCACTTTGGTTACTACCGGTTTTGACGAAGGTTTAATGAGTGTCCAATTCTAGTTCTTCGATCCTAAGCACCATTGCTTCATATTTCTAGACTATCAGTTAGTGCCCACGTTCGAAGAATTCTCCAAGCTACTTGGTTTGCCTATATTGGAGCAGATACCTTTCACTGGTTTAGAACAAGATCCAACTTCTGACAATGTTTCCATAGCCTTGCATTTGAAGCCATTTGACATTGAATCCAGTTGGAAAGAAGAAGTGGAGTTAAAGGTCTTCTTGCAAAGTTTCTGATGGAGAAAGCACAAGTATTCCTAGATGCCATGAGTTACCATGCTTTTAAAGATATCTTGGCTCTCTTGATCTATGGTTTGGTTTTGTTCCCTAATTCAAACCAACTTAGAGACGTAAATACCATCAATATTTTCCTTACTCATAATCCAGTACCTACATTGCTCGGGGATATTCTGCATTCACTCCATACCCGTACTATGAAGAAGCAATGAACTCTTATGTGTTGTATGCCTTTTCTATATAGGTGGCTTATTTCACACCTTCCTCAATCATTAATGAAGAATAAGTTAGGCTTAAGGTGGAATCAAAGGTTAATGTCTCTTTCTCAATCTGATATCTATTAGTGTCCTCGCTCTCAAGAAGACATCTCTTTTATTGATCGTTGCGGAGAATTTTCTATTGTACCACTCCTTGGAATTAGAGGAGGAATCACCTATAACCCTTCTTTAGCCCTACGTCAATTTGGTTACGCACGCAGAGATGGTCCTCCTGATATGATCATCTGAGGTATTGTGTTCGAATATTCAAATGATCTGCAAGGTTATCGTTAGAGGTTCATCCACGCTTGGGCCATGGTTAAGAAGACTGATAGTAGAACTTTAGGGCACATGAACTCTATCTCTTTGGAACCATACCTCAAATGGGTGCGAGCTCATGCTCAAAGTCTTATGATGTCATATGCTGCCATCTTACAAGTGATCTTAGAGCCTATTGTTCAAGGGGAAAAGTCTCACATCATTCTTCATCCTGATATGCCAACAAACTTTGAAGAATTGCAAAGGTCTTGGATCCAACTCAAATAAGAACGGGACACCTTTGAGACCCAATTCTATGCAGTGAGAAGAAAGTGTTGGAACTGACGAAGCAGCTTCACGAAGAGCAGAATCTTAATGCCTATATCAGCACCAAAAGGAAGCATCCATGAGAGACTTAGGAGTTCTAGAAGTTTCTTTTAGTTGTAATTTCTCTGTAAGCTTTGATTTCATTTGAACTTACTAATAAAAAGTCTTTGTTTCTGTTTTGATTAAAAGAGTTTAAATTCTACGAGGTCCTTGAAAACATTGCATAAGCATATCATGCATATCATCACATAAGCAGGTATTTCAAGATAGGTTTCTTATCTTGTCGCTGTTTATTTAAACAAAAAGAACTGGCTTTTGAACAAACAGTTAAGGATCTTCAAGCACAGAACGCTCAATTCCAACAGATGTTCCTGGCTCTGGCTAAAGGACAAGAAGATCTAAAAGAACTCATTGTCAAAGAGAAGACAAAAAAGGAAAAGAAACCAGTTGGCATCCTAAATATGGGAAGAAGATTCAGAGAACCAGCCAAGTGAGCTCTAGAATTCGCAACTCCATCAAATGAGGGGGATAATCAAGAAGAGGATGACAAGAAGACAAATGAAGAAGATAACAGCCCATGTACTGATGAAGAGGAAGCAGACTATGTTGAAGAACAACATCCTCCTGCTAATGACAAGTATAAACAGCTGGAGGATCGTCTTAATGCTATGGAGACTCAGAGGGTACCTGGTTTGGACTTTGAAGAGCTAGGGCTGGTCTCGGGAGTGGTCATCCCACAAAAGTTCAAAGTTCCCATTTTTGCAAAGTATGATGGGGTTTCATGTCCCAAACTGCATCTGAGGTCTTACGTCAGGAAGATCCAACCCCATACAACTGATAGGAAATTATGGGTCTACTTCTTTCAAGAGAGTTTGTCAGGAACGCGGTTAGAGTGGTTCTATCAATTGGAAGGAATCAAAATCTGCATTTGGGAAGATTTGGCTACTACTTTTTACAAGTAGTATCAATACAATGCTGACCTTGCTCTAGCCCGTACACAACTCCAAAGCATGACTATGGGTTCTAGTGAGGGTCTTAAAGATTATTCCCAAAAGTGGAGGGATCTTTCCGGTAGAGTCCAACCTCCCCCATCTGATAGGGAGTTGGTGGATATGTTCTTGGGTACTCAGACAGACCCATTTTTCAAACATTTGATTGGAAGCTCTTCAGCCAGATTCACCGAGCTGATATTGATAGGAGAACAAGTGGAAGCTGGTATCAAGAGTGGTAAAATCCAAGGGGATACATCTTCAAGTACTATGGAGAAGTCATTCAGTGGAAATAAGGAGGTTAGTGTTGCCTATGGTCAGAGAAATCATGGTAAGGATGAATGTCGTCCAACGGTAGGAGCTGTAATGATCTCTAACCGTGCACCAACTCAACAAAAAAATATTCAGCACAGGTAGGATGCGCCTAGAAGAAAATTCACTATAATCAACATGCATTTGTCTCAGGCATTGCAGCATTTGTTGAAGACTGGCCTGGTCACTCTAAAGGATCCTCCCCAAAACCCAAACACTTCCTCTCCCCGCTAGAATCTAAATGCACGATGCACTTACCAGTCCAACAGCCCGGGGCATGATACAAATGATTGTTGGGCATTGAAGAATAAAGTTCAAGACCTTATTGATGCCAAGGAGATTGAATTTGACCCTCTTGAGACCCCCAATATAATAACTTCACCAATACCCAAGCATGACAGGGGTATCAATGTTGTTGATGATGTTCTATTTATTTCTTCTTTGGATGAATTAGCTACTCCTCTTCCAATTGTTAAGAAGAACCTCCTACGAGCCAGTTTATTTCCGGGTTGTAATGAGGATTTCCACCTTTGTGAATCCCTTCCAAATGGTTGTATATTGCTAAAGATAGGTGTCCAACGCCTGATGAATGACAATGAAATTCTGTTTGAGAAGACTCCCTCTATGAAAAGTCTATATAAAGATGTAAGATGTGAAGATGTGTCAATTATTACCATATCTAATAATCCTACAAGGGTCTCCTCCAAAAGGCCTATAAGGATTACTGACAACCCTAAAATTTCTCCCTTGATCATTACCTCTCCAGGGCCCATACCATATTCCTCCGACAAAGCCGTTCCTCTGAATTATGGAGCTGACGTTTATTATCATGGAGTCAAGCAAGACTTATTGGCCATCAAGAATGAAGCTACTGAAGATACTGATCCTAACATTGACAACATTGTTGGGACCAGTAAAGTTACCAGAAGCAGAAGGATTTTCTCTCCTGAAATCTTTCCAAAGACTGTTGTCACTCCTTTTATTATTCCTGCTAATACTCCTATTGTTACTCTTGTTGTTACTCCTGTTGCTACTCCTATTGTTACTCCTGTTGTTATTCCTACTACTGAGTCATCTGAAACTCGGGGCAAAGAAGTATCGATTGAGCCTGCCCAGAAGGAGGCACCTAAAGAAGCCATTCCTAAGGCCTTCAAGCAAGAAATGGAGGAAATTTTAAAAATCATACGGAAAAGTGACTACAATGTTGTGGAACAATTGGGGCAGACCCCCTCAAAGATTTCAATGCTATCCTTGTTATTATGATCCGAAGCCCATTCTAAATCTTTGGTGAAGCTCCTGAAGTCTGCTTATGTGCCACAAGAGACTTCCGCTGACCAATGTGAAGAATGTGTTGCTAGTATGACTGCCGACAATGGACTAGGCTTCTCCGATGCTGATTTGACTCCTAAGGGAAGAAAACATAATTATGCCCTGCATGTCTCTATTGAGTGCAAGGGCACTACTGTGGATCATGTTTTAGTTGATATGGGTTCGTTTATGAATTTTCTACCCAAGGGTGCTTTAGACAGATTGGATTATGAAGGACTTACATTGAAACCCAGCAATATCATGGTGAGGGCTTTTAATGGTTCCAAGAGAATGGTACACGGGGAGGTGGAAATTCCAATTAAAGTGGGTTCCCAAACTTTTGACTCCACGTTTTACGTGATGGACATTCGCCCGTCCTACTTCTGCTTATTAGGATGCCCTTGGATTCAGGGGGCCGACACCGTCACTTCCATTTTGCATTAGATGTTAAAATATCCTGTTAATGGAAAGATTGTTATAGTCCGTGGCAGAGAAGAGTATATGGTAAGACACTTGAACTCTTTCAGATATATCGAGATGGACGACAAGTTCATCGAGACCCCCTGTCAGAATTTTGAAGAGATCCCTCAGACGATCGTTGTTACCAAAGTTGTTGTTGTTGCTCCAAAGATTACCTGACCTCCACTGAAAATGGCTTCTCTAAAAGATGCTAAGGCTGTAATTGAAGAATGTGGGTGTACTATTCTGGGCAAACTCCCTGACATCCCCTATAAGTCTGACAAATTTGTTTTGGGTTTCACTTCAGGAGCTCAAAAAGTTGTTTGTCGTGCTCGCACTAGAGAACCACCATTGCGCATCAGCAACCACAAAATCAATGATGTAGAAGACACTGACAATGACTATGACTTGGAGAAATGGATCTTCCCTACTATCAACGGTGGACTCAATAATTTGATGGCTAGAGACTTTGTTCCTATCTCTTTTATCCATGAGTAATTATTTTTCTATTTTTAAGGATATGTAATTTTTGAACAATTTAAACTCTAAAGCATTGTGTCTTACCCGAGGAACAATGGTTTATTTGTGAGGGTTATCACATGTCATTTTCATATGTCATTTATAAATCATTGGACGTTGTTCATTCGAATTTTACGCTCTCTATTTTTCTTTTACTTTATTTTGACAAAATAATTGTGTGCTCTTACACACAACCACATATCAAATTGCAGATCCACATCCACCCTGGATCCCATTTATAACAGTTCTTCTATTGCCAGTTATGACTTTGAAAATACGATCTACCAAGCCGAGGACGAAGGTGAGAAAGATTATGAAGTACCAGGAGAACTTGCTAGACTATTACAACAAGAGGAAAGAGAAATACAGCCTCATGAAGAGCCGGTCGAGACAGTATACTTGGGTACCAAGGAGAATAAAAAGGAAGTCGAGATAGGTTCCAACTTGGAAAGTGGTGTTAAAGAACAGTTAATTCCGATGTTACATGACTATGTTGAGATCTTATCCTGGTCATAGGAAGACATGTCGGGGCTTGACACTGATATTGTGGTTCATCGTCTGCCAACGAAAGAAGACTGCCCTCCAGTGAAGTAAAAGGTCTGTTGTATGCGTCCTGAGATGTCAGAAAAGATTAAGGCTGAAGTCATGAAACAATTCAATGCCAGATTCTTAGCTGTTACTTCTTACCCACAATGGGTTGCGAACATGGTACCAGTACCTAAAAAGGACGGTAAGGTGCATATGTGTGTGGATTACAGAGATTTGAATAGGGCAAGCCCCAAGGATGACTTTTCACTTCCCCATATTGATGTTCTTGTTGGCAACACCGTACAACACAAGATCTTCTCTTTCATGGATGGTTTCTCCGGTTATAATCAGATCAAAATGGCGCTTGAAGACATGGAGAAAACAACTTTATTCACACAGTGGGGCACCTTCTGTTACAAAGTTATGCCATTTGGGTTGAAGAACGTCGGGGTAACCTATCAGCGTGCTATGGTAGCTTTGTTTCATGATATGATCCATCACGAGGTAGAGGTCTATGTAGACGACATGATAGCTAGGTATCAAACTGAAGAAGAGAACCTTAACCATTTGCAAAAATTGTTTGAAAGGCTGAAGAAGTACAAGCTAAGACTGAACCCGAACAAATGCACTTTGGAGTAAGATCTGGCAAGCTCCTAGGTTTCGTTGTCAGTGGTAAAGATATTGAGGTGGATCCTGCAAAGGTTAAAGCTATTCAAGAAATGCCAACTCCCTGCACCGAGAAGGAGGTTAGAGGTTTCTTGGGACGTCTAAACTACATTGCCAGATTCATTTCCCACCTAACCGCTACTTGTGAACCAATCTTCAAATTACTAAAGAAAGATCAAGTAGTAAAGTGGAACGATAATTGCAATACATCCTTTGACAGAATCAAAGGGTATCTTCAAGAACCTCCAACTTTTAAGCCACCAATTGAAGGAAGACCTTTGATCATGTACTTAACAGTTTTAGAAAATTCAATGGGGTGTATGTTGGGCCAACATGACGAGTCTGGTCAAAAAGAGCATGCAATATACTACCTTAGAAAAAAATTTACCGGCTGTGAAACAAGATACTCACTGCTCGAGAAAACTTGTTGCGCTTTGGCATGGGCTGCTCTCCAACTGAGACAGTATATGTTGACTCACACTACCTTATTGATATCTAAAATGGATCCTATCAAATATATATTCGAAAAGCCCACTCTTTCTGGAAGAATAGCTAGATGGCAAATGATTCTGACTGAATATAACATCCAATATACAACACAAAAGGCATCAAAAGGAAGTATATTGGCGGATCATTTGGCTCATCAAGCTGTTGATGATTACCAGTCAATGAATTTTGAGTTCCCGGACGAGAACATTATGCTAGTAACTGACTGTGAAGAACCTGGACCATATGAGGGGCCTGAAAAACGATCATGATGGACTATGGTCTTTGATGGAGCTTCCAACGCACTCGGCAATGGCATTAGTGATGTGATTATCTCTCTAAAAGGTTGCTGTGATCGGTGGAAATATAACTGACTGTTTTGAAATGCTGGTTCTCGAAATGTCGCGGTAAGCAAGAGTCGCCACCGTCTTTTATTTTCTCCAACAAGGAAAGGACAAAAGCACAGCAAAATTCCTTTTCGAGATGTCTCTCGGTTCGGGAGGTAGATTATAGAAAGGGAAGGTATTAACACCCTTTCTATCCGTGGTTATCCACGGGCTATTAGGTACTTGCTCACTATGTTTTCAAAAATTGTTTGCTTTTCTTGTGTTTGTGGGTTTTGAAAAAGTTCTTTTGACAACTTCTAGGTAACTCTTATATCAGTCCTCAAGAGTGTATGAAGTGTTTGTTTGAAAACTTTTTGAAAGTGTAGGTGCGAAAAGTTGTTTTTTTGTTTTGAAAGAGCAAGTACCCAGGAGAAATCTACCTACTCTAAGGAATTAAGCTGTGTAAGAATCCTTTAGACAGTACTATCCCACTATTGAGAAGTAGGTAGCACCGTCGTTGGAGTTTTTCGGGTCAATTCGATTATAGGGACATGTGTGGTCACCAAAGCAATAGTAGGACGCCTTAGCGGTAACCCTAATGTCCTAGATCCTTTTTTATCCGAGGCAACCGTTTCGAGGCAACTGGATCTTTAGACAGGAGGGCGACCTCTGAAACACCCTATACTCAATGACCACGTCGAGGAAACCAAGTGAGGCGTACCCTAAGAGTGGCATGTGCGCGTGTGTCAGGATTCAGTTTAAGATTATCTTTGCACATGTATTATGGTGAGCTACGTTTTGATTTTATTCTTCAGGCAAGTCTTGTCATGCATAATTAACAGTTAATAATTTGCGGAAAAGTAAATTGCGGAAAGTAAATCTACACTATTACAAGGCGTCGGGTATTTACATCGCCAAAAGCATAACCCTTGAAAAGTAAATGCGAGAAATTAAAGAAAGCGATAAAAGTCCTAATTAACTATTACATTCTCGGAGAAGTTACATAAAAATGATCAAAATAGGAATCAAGAATAAACATGCGCGAGAAAAATTAAATCGGGGACGTCCTTAGGGTTTTGACCCTTTTTTGAGAAAAGAATGAATTTTGGTCCTTTTTGCATTTAATTAAACCTAATTCTAATTAATTAAATAATTACAAGAAAAAGTATTTTTTTATGTTTTTTATGTTTTAATGACAATAAAATAAAAATAATTAAAATTGTCAAAAGAAAAACCCTAATTCTATGTTGATTTTATTTATTGTGAAAAAGATTAAAGTTAACCTAATTTACTAAATTAATTATATTTTAGAATTTATTTACAAAAAATAATTAATAATGAAATTAATAAATAATATAAATAAATAATATTTTAGGTTTCTAAATTTATTATGAAAAATTAATTTGTGAGTTAATTAAATAATAATAGTAAGAATTAATAAAAAAATTAAATGAAAAATATAAAAGAAAAATAATTAACCAGGGGGGGGGGTGAAGGCCCAATATGGAGGTGTTATTGGAATTTTCTGACCCATTAACAATCAAGCCACGTTTGACTTTGGAGATCAGCTGCACATGCATTGACCAGGAGTACCATGGTCTTCCAATCATGACCATCAGATTCCAGCTTGTGGCCACTTGGCGCCTGGGATTTGAAAGTGTATGGTGGAATTCATTTGGAAATCTGCACATAACCATGTTAGGAAAAATATTATAGGGTTTTGGTTGGACCTGGGAATCGAATCCAGGTCCCAATGATACACAGCCAGCACACCATCCACTGAGCCATCTTGCACGCTTTGTTAATATAATAAACAATGAAATTAATATATAAAACAACAATTATGCTGGAAAGTAAATAAAACGCGCGCTATTTTTTGAATTGGCTAATCATGTGATAACACGTATTCGTCTTCTTCCTTATGCCTGCAAAAAACAAATTAGATAGCGGGGGTTTTTAACCCTAACAACCTACATCAACGAAAAATAGCGATTAGCTCCCTGCTTAACATAAATATTTCGCGAGTATATCACTGTGTTCGTCTGGCCTTGACGATTTCAACCATAGGCATTAGAGGTGCTAATTTTGCCTGTACTGTAAAGCCCCAATCTGGGAGCTCAAGAACCCTAAATTTCTTCAATGGTAACTTATGATTCTCGGCATTTTAATCCAATTAACCAATACCATTAGCTTTGTATAGATTCAAGCAATGCAAAACAATGATTAAAACATATTAATTATGCATGAAATATGAGTTTTGATTATGGAAAAGTCAAGCAAACCGTGGTTCTGTACTTGAGTATTCCTGTAGCTTTAGCGTGTGATTTTGATTGCAAAAGGTCCCTGAGAGTTCCTGCAATGTGTTTGAAACAATTAAAAGCTTTGAATCGTGCTAAACTATGGAAAATAGTTTTCACTTTTCTTTGATTTTTTTCAATATGCTTATGGCCTCTTCTGCAGCAAATTCACGTCTAATGCATTAGGGTTCACTTGTGTACTTATAGAGGAAGAGAATTAGGTTAAATCCTTGGGCAAAGATCCATGGAATTGATGTTTGTATATTTGATTGAAAATCAAATATTTTTCAAACTTTTTGATTGGAAAAACTTGCCAAACTTGGAGATTCTTGTCCCTTTGATTTGCACACGAATTGCCAGCATATCTTGTGCTTGTTTGCTTCAAAAAAAGATTGAAAAAAATCATATCTTTGAATTTCCTACATTTTAAATTAATTAAATGAATTAAAATCAATTAAAAATCCAATTAATTAAGAAAAATAAGAAAATGAATTCAAATAGGCTTGGTGGGTCGTGCATAGGCCTTGGATAAAGTTTCAAGAAGAAATTTGAGGCCCATTAGCAAAAACAAGGAGTTTTGAGCAAAGTTGACTTTTTGCAATTTCACAAAAATTTCTCAACTTCTCCAATGCATATCTTGCTCAATTTTGATCATATGAACATGTTCTTGGACATTTTGGAAAGGTCTTGAAGTCCTCTAACCAATTACTTTGGTCCCATGACATTTGGATTTACCAATCGCAAGTTATGGTCTTTGACTTAAAGTGCATTTTTGTTGACTTTTGAAATTGACCTATAATGTAGAAATTGATAACTTTTTGTGAGAGCATTTCTTGGACTTGGAATGTGAAGATGAATTGTAGGAAATGTCATCCCCTTCAAAATGAGCATTAGATGGGATTTTTCTGATGAACCATGAAAAGGTTATGCCCTGGTCAAGATACAGTTGACTTTTCTACTGTCCAAAAATAGTAACTTTTTGCATCTTGATAATTTTTTAGCCATGCTTGTGAAATCATGATCAAGACTTGATCAAATGATGATTGTGAGCTCAAAATAAGATGTTGACCAAAAATTCTGACTTTTGACTGCAAAATGACCATTTTGCCCCTGCAGTTAACTGTGAAGCAAATGGAGCTTTTGACTGTGCAAACTGGCATTGTGAGTCTTGAGACTTGACATGTAGGTGCTTGTCAATGTATATAGGCCTATGAGACTTGAAGGAGCCATTGAAAACCTCAAATTCCTTGAAAGAAACAAAACCCTAATTTTGACTGGCTTAGGAGGCATTTGGACTGTGCAATCCTTGAGTAGTCTTGAACCATTTGAAGGTGATTCTTGACAAACCTTGAAGAATATGGGAGGGAAAATTTTGGGGTACAACAGTTGCCCCTGTTCAATCTTCTTAGACCTGAGGATGTAGATTGGCTTGCGTGCCTTTCGTGATCCGAAGGTGGAAGATGATTGAACACTAGAGTGCCCATAAATTTGCACTCGCATAGTGTGGTATCAGCAACGTGATGTCGGGAATGGGCTTACAGATGCCATTTGGAGATATGATGGATAGATGGGCTTATAGATGCCACCTGGAGATTGTTGATAGGTAGTTTTGTCTTTGTTGACGGGTAGTTTTTTCTTCGTTGACGGATTGTCTTCATTGACGAGGCTGTCTTCATTGACATATTGTCTTCATTGACAGTTTGTCTTCATTGACAGATTGTCTTCATTGACGAGGTTGTCTTCATTGACAGATTGTCTTCATTGACTGGTTGTCTTTATTGACGGGCTGTCTTTATTGACAGATTGTCTTCATTGACTGGTTGTCTTCATTGACAGATTGTCTTCATTGACGAGTTGTCTTCATTGACAGATTGTCTTCATTGACAGATTGTCTTCATTGACGAGGTTGTCTTTATTGACTGAATTTGGAGTTTAACTGCATATTTCCTGAAAGGTAAAGGTCAGTCATATGCAATGCATGATATGGATCAAGCAATGATGTCCTCAACATAAATGAGATTATATGATATGATGCGTATATGCATGTATCATGATGTATGAAAATGTGATGTTTATGAATGTATCTTCGTCTGGGAAAATAAATCCTTGACGAATGCCAGGAAGTTCGTTGAATCCTGGGCTGATGTTGAAGAGTATAGTCCTTCGTTTCCGTTGAGGATGATGAACGAAGATGATTTGCAAGAATAAACCGGTAGGAGAAGATGACTCTGTTGGGGAATAAACCTGGCGAAGAGATTATTCTGCGGGGAATTACTCTGTGGGGAAGAGATACTTCACTGAGATTTTAACGATAACTCCGCTGGGGATACCGTTGATAAGCCATGTTGAGGGATTTTGATGATGACTCCGCTGGGGATAGGAAGAACTTCGCTGAGGACGATCTTTCCGTTGTAATTTGCTAAGGATAACCCAGTTAGACTCTGGTGGGGAATAGCCTTCTGAATATGGCTGGGGAGAGATATTTGTACTCTGCAGAGGACAAGTTTCCAGGATCTACTGGGGAGAAGCTTCCAGCATCTACTAGGGATAGACTTCCGGAATCTACTAGGGAGGATGATTCAACTCTCCTGGTGAAACTTTTTTGGATTGCACTAGAGAAATGGCTCCACTGGGGTGTCTGTATTCCGCCGGGGAACAATCTTATATTTCTGTCGAGGAATATTAAGATTGCCGGGGATGCCTGCTGAGGGATGTCTGTATACTCTACTAGGGAATATTGAGATCTTCTGGGGATATCCAACTTCCTTGGGGCTGACAGTAGCCTAACTCTGCTTGGGGAGAATGTTGCTGACTTGCTAGGGCTACTGTGCCTTTTCGGGACTGATGGGAGACCAACTCTGCTTGGAGAGAGTACTGCTGAACCTTGTCTTACTCTGCGGGGAGTGAAGGTATCTTGGTCACATTCTTCCGCCGAACCTACCTTGGTATCTTGGGGGACAGAGCAACTAAACCACTTAGACAATTCTTATTTCTCCTGTTTCTGATGTCACCCGTAATTAGTCCTTCGTTTCGCATGCAAATATTTGTGAACAACAATTAATATCAAATGCATATATCAAAAATGAACATTGGACGTTCTTTTCAAAACAAAACAGATAAAGGAAAAATAATTGGCAATTTGTCTGGAAAATGAATTTGTATTGATTTTGGAATTTGCCTGTAAATAGGGGTTTATGTACAAGAGGCTGATGTCCTAGTAAGAGAACGCCGCCGAACAAAATGGAGTTTATACAATTTGCGGAAGAAAACAAAACAGCTATGTGAAAAAATCCCACTGGGTTCCAACTCTGCTATCGCCTTTATGTCTTCAAGCGTCTCCTCACTTTGCTGCTTAGTTGGAGATGAAGCTGATTGCTTGGTGCCGTCTGAGCCTGATAGTTGATACCGAAGTCTGGATGCAGGGTGATCCAATGAGACATAGTATTACGCTTATCCCTAACTTTTGCCTGGACCGCCCTTTCGGGTTTTCAGTCCACCGGGATACCCATTTTTGCCCAAGCCGCCTTTTCAGGTTTTCGACTTGCCGGGTGTACAGATTTTTTTTCATTTCATCCCTTATTTTTGCCCGAACCCTTTTGGTTCGCCGGGAAGCCCTTATTTTTGCCTAGGTGTGTCAACCTAGCGGGTCTTTGAATCATGCGTAGTATTTTTTTACTATGTCTGCATTGGCGGGGTGAGGAAGGTCGTCACCATCCATGGTGGTTAATATCATTGCTCCTCATGAGAAGATATTCTTAACCATAAATGGCCTTTCGTACGTGGGGGTCCATTTGCCCCTGGGATCACCTTGAGGTAGAATGATGCGCTTGATTACCAGGTCTCCGACTTGATACTCTTGTCGTCTGAATTTCTTGTTAAATGCCTTGATCATCCGTTTTTGGTACGTCTGACCATGACAAATAGCAGTGAGTCTCTTTTCGTCAATCAGGTTTAATTGATCAAGCCGGGTCTGGATCCAGTCATCTTCGCTCAAACATGCATCCTTCATTATCCGGAGAGAGGGTATCTGAACTTCAATAGGCAAGACTGCCTCCATGCCATAGACCAAGGAAAAGGGGGTTGCCCCTGTTGACGTCTGTGCTGAGGTACGGTACCCATGAAGAGCAAACGGTAACATTTCGTACCAATCTTTGTAGGTCACTGTCATCTTCTGCACAATCTTATTGATGTTCTTATTAGCTGCTTCTACAGCCCCATTCATCTTCGGCCGGTAAGGAGAAGAGTTGTGGTGTTGTATCTTGAATTGCTCGCAGAGCTCAGTGATCATCTTGTTGTTAAGATTGGTACCATTGTCCATAATGATCCTCTCAGGTACACCGTATCGACAGATCAGGTTATGCCGAATGAACCGTGCCACGACGTTCTTGGTTACCGTAGCAAAGGAAGCTGCTTCAACCCACTTTGTAAAGTAATCAATTGCTACCAGGATGAAGCGATGCCCGTTGGATGCCGTAGGTCTGATCTCGCCGATCATATCAATGCCCCACATTGCAAAAGGCCAAGGTGCTGTCAAGAAGTTCAGAGGAACTGGAGGAGTGTGCACCTTATCAGCATAGATCTGGCACTTATGACACGTCCAGGAATGCTGATAACAGTCAGCTTCCATTGTGGACCAGTAATATCTCGCCCGAAGGATTTTCTTTGCCATGGTATGTCCACTGGAATGAGTTCCGAAGGTACCTTCATGCAGCTCTGCCATGATCCTTTCTGCTTCAGTCTTATCCACACAACGCAGTAAGGTCGAATCATGGTTGCGTTTATAGAGAATGTCATTGCTGAGGAAGAACTTCGCTGTGAACCTTCTCAGAAACTTCTTGTCATTAACGGAAGTACCCTAGGGGTATTCTTGAGCTTCAAGGTACCTCCTCACTTCATGATACCAAGGCTTTTCTGTTACCTCTTCAGCCTCAAGATCACAGCAATGTGCAGGTTCATCCAATTTCCAGATAATGATCCGGGGAGCCTCATTGTCCCATTTGACTTTGAACATAGAAGACATCGTAGCTAACGCGTCCGCCAACTGATTCTCCTCTCTTGGGAAGTGTTCAAAAGTTATCTCCTCGAAATGGGGAATCAACGTCAACACATACTCCTTGTAAGGAATAAGATTCGGGTGTTTCGTATCCCACTCGCCTTTGATCTGACTGATCACGAGAGCGGAATCTCCGAATACACTTAGAAACTTGATCCTTAGGTCAATTGCAGCTCGAAGACCCATGATGCAGGCTTCATACTCCGCTATGTTGTTGGTGCAGTTGAAGCATAGCCGGGCAGTGAGTGGAGTATGAGTGCCTTTTGGAGATATGATCACAGCACCAATACCGTTACCCAAAGCGTTTGAGGCTCCGTCAAAGTGCATAGACCATCGGGATCCCTCCTCAGGTCCTTCATCCGGCCCAGGTACTTCACAATCAGTCACTACCATGATATTCTCGTCTGGAAATTCAAAGTTCATCGATTGGTAGTCATCAACTGCCTGATGTGCCAAATGGTCTACCAATACACTTCCCTTGATTGCTTTCTGAGTCGTGTACTAGATGTCATATTCTATCAAGATCATCTGCCATCTTGCTATTCTTCTGGACAAGGCATGTTTTTCAAAGATGTACTTGATTGGATCCATTTTTGAAATCAATAGAGTAGTGTGAGTCAACATATACTGTCTCAGCCGGCGAGCAGCCCATACCAAAGCGCAGCAAGTTTTCTCGAGCAGTGAGTATCGGGTCTCACAGTCGGTAAACTTTTTGCTAAGGTAATAAATAGCATGCTCTTTTCGGCCAGACTCGTCATGCTGCCCCAGCACACACCCCATTGAGCTGTCAAGTACTGTTAAGTATAAGATTAAAGGTCTCCCTTCAACTGGCGGCATAAGAATGGGTGGCTCTTGGAGATACTCTTTGATTCTTTCGAAAGCAGCCTGACATTCATCGTTCCAACGTACTACTTGATCTTTCTTCAGTAGCTTGAAGATTGGTTCACAGGTAGCAGTTAGGTGCGAGATGAATCGGGAAATGTAGTTCAGCCGTCCTAGAAAGCCTCTGACTTCTTTCTCTATCTTGGGAACTGGCATCTCTTGTATGGCCTTCACTTTGGCAGGGTCCACTTGAATACCTTTGTCGCTCACGACGAAGCCTAGCAATTTTCCAGATCTCACCCCGAAGGTGCACTTGTTCGGGTTTAACCTCAGCTTGTACAACTTCAGACGGTCAAACAGCTTATGTAGATGGTCAAGGTGTTCCTCCTCAGTTTGGGACCTTGCAATCATATCATCGACATATACTTCGATCTCATGATGGATCATGTCATGAAACAGAGCAACCATGGCACGTTGATAGGTTGCCCCAACATTTTTCAACCCAAAAGGCATGACCTTGTAGCAAAAGGTGCCCAACTGAGTAACAAAAGTGGTCTTCTCCATGTCTTCGGGAGCCATCTTGATCTGATTATACCCAGAGAAACCGTCCATGAAGGAGAATACTTTATGCTGAGCAGTGTTGTCAACCAGAACGTCAATGTGAGGCAGAGGGAAATCATCCTTGGGGCTTGCCCTGTTCAAATCCCTGTAGTCAACACACATTCGGACCTTACCATCTTTCTTCGGTACCGGAACCACATTGGCAACCCACTGAGGGTAAGAAGTCACTGCTAGAAAACCGGCGTCGAATTGTTTCATAACCTCAGCTTTGATTTTCTCGGACATCTCTGGACGCATACGGCGGACCTTCTGTTTTACCGGAGGGCATTCTTCCTTGGTAGGCAGGTGATGAACCACAATGTCAGTATCCAACCCAGGCATGTCTTCGTAAGACCAGGAAAAGATTTCCACATAGTCATGCAGCATCTGAATCAACCGTTGTTTCACACTAGACTCTAGATTGGCACCAATCTTGACTTCCTTTATGTCTGTCTCAGACCCAGATTTACCGTTTCCACTGGCTCTTCATGTGGCCGAATGGCCCTCTCTTCCTGAAGTAGCAGTCTTGCAAGCTCACCAGGCACTTCACAATCATCTTCACCTTCGTCTTCGGCTAAGTTGATCGGATTTTCGAAGTCATAACTGGCAGTAGCAGAGTCGTTACCAATGAGATCCAGAGTGGATTGGAACCTGTATAGGTGAGTGTGTGTAAATATAGCTGTTTTGCAATATATAATAAAGAAAGACAAGGAGCGCAATATTTGAAATGCAAAAAACGTCCAATTCTTTTATTAATGATATATGAAAATGACACACAAAAGCCCTCACAAATGAAGCCACGGTGCCCCCGGTAAGACACCGGGCCATAAAGTTTCGCAATTATTGTTTGTTACAAATTCAAAACAAAAGAGTTCATTACTGAGTGACAAAAGTAATAGGTGTGAAGTCTTTGGCAGTCCAGTTGCTTGGTCCACCGTTGGTTGTTGGGTAGATCCAGCTGTCGAATTCAGATTCCTCCACGTCCTCTTCAATAGCATTTACTCCCGGGTTGGTGATGAACACAAGAGGTCTTCCAATCCTTGCTTTACGAACAGCCCTCTGAGCCTCTGCAGTGAAACCTAAACCAAACTTGTCATTCTTCGGAGTGAAATCAGGAAGTCGGCCCCAGTTTGCACACTCACCCTTCTCAATCACAGCCCGGGCATCCTTTAAGAAAGCCATCTTCAAAGGAGAGTCTTCTTCAGTCACAGTCTCTGCTGACGCCAATGTCTGAGGAACCTCTTCAAAATGTTGAAAGGGGGTCTCAATGAATTCCCCATCCATCTCTATGTACCGGAACGCGTTGAGGTGGCTGACCATATATTCTTCTTCCCCTTGAACTGTTACGATCTTCCCTCTGACCTGGTATTTCAGCTTCTGATGTAGTGTGGAGGTCACAGCTCCTTCCTTATGGATCCATGGACGACCCAACAAACAAGAGTAGGATGGTCGGATGTCCATAACGTAGAATGTAGAGTCAAAGATCTGAGAACCAACCCTGATTGGAATATCAACCTCGCCATGTACCATCCTTTTAGACCCGTCAAAGGCCCGGACAACAATGTTACTTAGCTTCATCTCCAAACCCTCGCAATCCAACCTGTCTAGAGCTTTCTTGGGCAATACGTTTAACGAGGAACCAGTGTCGACCAACACATGTGCAAGAGTAGTGCCCCTGCATTCAATGGAGACATGCAGGGCATCGTTATGGTTCTTCCCCTTAGCAGTCAGATCGGCGTCAGAGAAACCCAAACCATTATCGGCAGTTAAGTTGGATACACACTCGGTAAATTGATCAGCAGATGTCTCTTGTGGCACGTGGACCGTCTTCAGGAAGGTAATCAGAGCCTTGGCATGGGCCTCTGAACACAACAACAGTGATAGCATAGAAATTTTAGATGGGGTGTGCCCCAGCTCTTCAACTACATTGAAATCACTCTTCTTGATAATCTTGAGAATCTCTTCCATCTCTTGCTTGGAAGCCTCAACAGTGGTGGTCTTTGGTGCCTCCGTCTGGGCAGGAACATTAGTAGCAATCCCTTTGCCCCGAGCATCAGATGACTCGGCAGCAGTGGTAGAGATAGGAACTTGGTCAGGGGGAGAAACAGACACACTTGCAGGTGTGATAACAATAGGTCTCTGAATAGCTGGTGGCGCAATATCTGGTGAGAAGAGTCTGCCACTACGGGTGACTTTGGCAGGCCCGGTGATGTTGCTGATGCCGGTACTAGTATCAAACTCTTGTTTAACTCCAAGCACATAAACATCTGCCCCATAGTGCCAAGGGACAGCTTTGTCGGATGTATAGGGGATGGGCCCCGGAACAGTGATGATGATAGGCGCAATCTTCTGAGCAGACATGATTTTGACAGGCATCTTTGAGGGAGCCTTAGGAGAGTTATTGAAAATGGTGACAATGGACACTTCTTCAGTAGGGGTAGCAGGAACAGCAACCTTCTCAAACAAGATCTCTTTATTATCCATCAGGTTTTGGATACCTGACTTTAACAAAAGACAACCAGCAGATGAAGCAGAACATAGATGGCAACCTTTGCTACATCCCAGAAATAAACCGGCTAGCAACAAGTTCCTCTTGACAGTTAACAGCAGAGTAACAATATCGTCCACAGAGGCTACATACAGGTCTTCCTCTATAGCATTCACTCCATGCTTGGTCATGGGAGCAGTCACAACGTTGGGCCTTCCGGGCGCCTCGAACTCTATCTCCTTTGCATCGATTAGGTCCTGAACCTTATTCCTCAAAGTCCAGCAATCATCCGTATTATGTCCCGGGCCATCAGAATGATAAGCGCAGCGGGCGTTAGGGTTGTACTTTGGAGATGTCTTGTTGGGGTTCTTTGGGGCTTCCCTTAGAGTTACCAAATTAGTTGTCAGCAACTGCGGCAATATCTGGGACAAGGTCATGTTGAGTGGAGTGAACTGCCTTCTAGGTCTCTCTTCTCTTTGTTGACTGTGATGCTGAGGAGCATCAGCAGGCTTTGAAATGACCACCGCGTTGACTGCTTGGCGGTGTTCAGATTTGTTTGATCTCCTTGAGCCATAGACATCACTAGATTCCTTCTTGAATGGTTTCTTTTCAGCACTCGAGGAGGCTCCCTTTTGTATCTTCCAAGACTTGATACCAGCTTCTATTCTCTCACCAGTCAAGATCATATCTGTAAACCCAGCAGAAGAATTTTCGATCAAATGGTTGAAGAACGGACCAGACAGGGTCCCCAAGAACATATCAACGAGCTCACGGGCAGTCAAAGGTGGCTGCACCCTTCCAGCCAGGTCTCTCCACTTTTGAGCATACTCCTTGAATCCTTCACCCGTCCCTAGTGACATACCCTGGAGTTGGGTACGCGTAGGAGCAAGGTCGGAATTATACTGATACTGCTTATAAAACGCAGTAGCCAAGTCCTCCCAGTTACGAATACTGGCTCCATCTAGCTGATAGAACCATTCGAGTTGAGTCCCTGAAAGACTATCCTGGAAGAAATGGATCCACAAATTCTTGTCAGTTGTATACGGTTGGATCTTCCTCACATACGACCGAAGGTGCAGCTTAGGACAGGAAGCTCCGTCATACTTTGCAAAAGTGGGTGCCTTGAACTTATGGGGAATCACCACCCCAGAGGATAAGCCTAGATCTCCAAAGTCCAGCCCGGGCACATGTTGAATCTCCATAGCACTTAAGCGGTCCTCCAGCTGTTTATACCTATCCTCAGCAGGAGGATACTGTTCATCATTATAATCCGTCTCGTTGTCGGAGACCACGGGACTAGGAACCCCTCTCTCTTGTGGGTTGTCTTTCCCAACAAAGGAAGTAGCCAGATCAGCCTCATTTTGTAGTCCATTCCCAAACCTGCGTCCAATGTTGAATAGCACAGTCCTCTTCTTCTTCTTCTTCAAAAGCAGAGTCTTCAACTCCTGTTGACCCTGGGCTAGGCTCATAACCATCTCTTGGAACTGGGCATTCTGGGCCTGGAGGGCCTTGATAGCTTGTTCATTAGTAGGTTCAGAAGTCATGATGATTGCTGAAATAAACAACGAAGAAGATAAGCGACCTGTAAAAAATGTACCTGTTATGCATATCATGCATGGTATGATATTTATGCAATGCATTCAAGGGTTCGAAAATTCAAATTTGTTATAGACAAATAAGAACACACGTTATATTAAGAAGTAAATTGTTTAGTACATCAGTGCCTCATGGGCAAAACATTACAAAATACTTAATCCCAAAAGACACTGCGCATCCTCTTTGGAGCGATGTAAGTGTTGAGGGTCTTTTCCTCGTGAAGTAGGCGGGTGAGCTCCAAGACCTTCTTCTCACTGGCATGTAGATTGGTTTCAAGAGAATTCCGCTCTTCCTTGAGTTGGATCCAGCTCTTCTGCATTTCTTCCCAAGATGTTGGCATGTCAGGATGCTGAATGGTGTATGGCACCTCTCCTTCCATAACTGGCTCTTTGATCACAGGGAGAATGTGAGGATATGGCATCACAAGCTTCTGGGAGCGGGCTCGTACCCACTTGAGATAAGGCTCAAGGGGGATGGAGTTCTTGTGCCCCAGTGTCTTACTATCCACCTTGTTAGGCATCCTCCAAGCTCTGATAAACCTCTGGCGAAGTCCTTGCATATCATTGTCGAAGTCAAAAACTATGTCAGGAATCAGCATGTCATGAGGGTCATCCCTCCGAGCATATCCAAACTGTCTCAAAGCCAGACATGGGTTGTAAGTAATGCCTCCTCTAATTCCAAGTAAAGGAACATTAGGAAATTCTCCGTAACGGTCAATGATAGTGACATTTTCTCTGGACCAAGAACACCAATGTATATCAGAATGTGTAAGAGTCATTAACCGTTGTGACCATCTCAAACCCCGCTCGTTCTTCAAAACTAATTGTGGAAGGTGTGAAATAAACCACCTTGCCAGGAGAGGAGTGCAGCACATGAGAACACCTCTTTTTCTCATGGTTCGAGTGTAACATGAGTGGAGGATGTCCCCAAGCAGTGTAGGTATGGGATTCCTGGACATAAAAATCTTGACAACATTGATATCTATAAGCTGATCCGGATTCGGGAACAACACCAACCCATAGACAAGGAGTGCCACAATTTCTTCAAAGGCTTGTAGGTCCAGAGAATACCAACATTCTTGTGCCTTCTCAAACAGGGACTTTGCCAAGAACCCTTTGATACCACTTCTGATTTCCCAATGCCCCTTGATGTCAGATGGTTGCAGACGTAATGCTTTTGCAACCTCTTCAAGTTTTGGTTCCTTTTCCGTACCGTTGTAGGGTAGTTGACTAAGGATAGGAATTTTCAGAAGTTGAGAAAACTCTTCCAAAGTGGGCACCAATTGATAATCAGGGAAAGTAAAACAGTGGTGCAAGGGGTCAAAGAACTGGAAGAGAACTTTTATCATATCTTCTTCAATGTTGGTGTTGACCAAGCTGAGTAGTCTACCATGCCTTTCACTGAAGGGAGAGCTCTCGGGAATCCTGGATGTAAGCTCCTTAAGCTGAGGAGGGATCCTTACAAGGTTGACCTGAATTGTTTTCCTGCGGATAATCTCCATGTCCTACAAAACAAGAACAAAGATGAAGATTCGAACCCTTGAAGTGGTTAGTAAATGCATATAATGCTTTATGATGTTATGATGTTATGATAAAGACACACCACAAGTATTCACAAAAATCAAACATGATAAGGCACACAAGTCACACCAGACAGCCCTTAGAGTTTAGGCCCGCATGAAGTTTAGGTACTACCCTCTTGAAGTTGGTGGGCTCAAGACCTGTCCTATCAAAAGTAACCGGGTTCTAAGGAGCTCAATATCATTGGGTTGTTTTCTATGTTCATCGTTTTGATTTAGCCACTGAACTGGCGATCAAAATATTACAAGAAAACAACCCTCAATGAGTGTAGTATCGAGTATCTACCAACTTCGGACTGCACCAAAGTCAGTCATCTCACTACCCCTAAAGAGGCCAGGATGGTCAAGTAAGGTTCCTAAGGTCAGTTGATGCTTCACGACACCACGCAGCGGCCCCGTAGTCTCCTTGAGTTGACTCAATGGTTTCCGGTACTCACCAAAGTGCCACATCAACGTAGCAACTGCTTCAACCGTGTCGGTATACCCTGCACAGTTCCCTCACAGTTTGTTGCTACCTAAAGGGTATTCCCCAAATCTGGGTTAGGATCTATGAAACTCCAAAACAAGCCCACAATATTAAAGCAATCAAAGCAAGCAATTGAAAACAAGAGTGGTCTAATCCTAAGGTACACCTCACTTATAAAGCATCCCCAGCAGAGTCGCCAGTTTTGTGATCGGTGGAAATAGAACTGACTGTTTTGAAATGCTGGTTCGCGAAATGTCGCGGTAAGCAAGAGTCGCCACCGTCTTTTATTTTCTCCAACAAGGAAAGGACAAAAGCACAGCAAAATTCCTTTTCAAGATGTCTCTCGGTTCGGGAGGTAGATTATAGAAAGGGAAGGTATTAGCACCCTTTCTATCCGTGGTTATCCACGGGCTCTTAGGTACTTGCTCACTATGTTTTCAAAAATTGTTTGCTTTTCTTGTGTTTGTGGGTTTTGAAAAAGTTCTTTTGACAACTTCTAGGTAACTCTTGTATCAGTCCTCAAGAGTGTATGAAGTGTTTGTTTGAAAACTTTTTGAAAGTGTAGGTGCGAAAAGTTGTTTTTTTTGTTTTGAAAGAGCAAGTACCCAGGAGAAATCTACCTACTCTAAGGAATTAAGCTGTGTAAGAATCCTTTAGACAGTATTATCCCACTATTGAGAAGTAGGTAGCACCGTCGTTAGTGTTTTTCGGGTCAATTCGATTATAGGGACATGTGTGGACACCAAAGCAATAGTAGGAAGCCTTAGCGGTAACCCTAATGTCCTAGATCCTTTTTCATCCGAGGCAACCATTTCGAGGCAACTGGATCTTTAGACAGGAGGGCGACCTCTAAAACACCCTATACTCAATGACCACGTCGAGGCAACTAAGTGAGGCGTACCCTAAGAGTGGCATGTGCGCGTGTGTCAGGATTCAGTTTAAGATTATCTTTGCATGTATTATGGTGAGCTACGTTTTGATTTTATTCTTCAGGCAAGTCTTGTCATGCATAATTAACAGTTAATAATTTGCGGAAAAGTAAATTGCGGAAAGTAAATCTACGCTATTACAAGGCATCGGGTATTTACATCTCCAAAAGCATAACCCTTAAAAAGTAAATGCGAGAAATTAAAGAAAGCGATAAAAGTCCTAATTAACTATTACATTCTCGGAGCAGTTACATAAAAATGATCAAAATAGGAATCAAGAATAAACATGCGCGAGAAAAATTAAATCGGGGACGTCCTTAGGGTTTTGACCCTTTTTTGAGAAAAGAATGAATTTTGGTCCTTTTTGCATTTAATTAAACCTAATTCTAATTAATTAAATAATTACAAGAAAAAGTATTTTTTATGTTTTTTATGTTTTAATGACAATAAAATAAAAAGAATTAAAATTGTCAAAAGAAAAACCCTAATTCTATGTTGATTTTATTTATTGTGAAAAAGATTAAAGTTAACCTAATTTACTAAATTAATTATATTTTAGAATTTATTTACAAAAAATAATTAATAATGAAATTAATAAATAATAAAAATAAATAATATTTTAGGTTTCTAAATTTATTATGAAAAATTAATTTGTGAGTTAATTAAATAATAATAGTAAGAATTAATAAAAAAATTAATTGAAAAATATAAAAGAAAAATAATTAACCAGGGGGGGTGAAGGCCCAATATGGAGGTGTTATTGGAATTTTCTGACCCATTAACAATCAATCCACGTTTGACTTTGGAGATCAGCTGCACATGCATTGACCAGGAGTACCATGGTCTTCCAATCATGACCATCAGATTCCAGCTTGTGGCCACTTGGCGCCTGGGATTTGAAAGTGTATGGTGGAATTCGTTTGGAAATCTGCACATAACCATGTTAGGAAAAATATTATAGAGTTTTGGGTGGACCTGGGAATTGAACCCAGGTCCCAATGATACACAGCCAGCACACCATCCACTGAGCCATCTTGCACGCTTTGTTAATATAATAAACAATGAAATTAATATATAAAACAACAATTATGCTGGAAAGTAAATAAAACGCGCGCTATTTTTTGAATTGGCTAATCATGTGATAACACGTATTCGTCTTCTTCCTTATTCCTGCAAAAACAAATTAGATAGCGGGGGTTTTTAACCCCCACAACCTACATCAACGAAAAATAGCGATTAGCTCCCTGCTTAACATAAATATTTCGCGAGTATATCACTGTGTTCGTCTGGCCTTGACGAGTTCAACCATAGGCATTAGAGGTGCTAATTTTGCCTGTACTGTAAAGCCCCAATCTGGGAGCTCAAGAACCCTAAATTTCTTCAATGGTAACTTATGATTCTCAGCATTTTAATCCAATTAACCAATACCATTAGCTTTTTATAGATTCAAGCAATGCAAAACAATGATTAAAACATATTAATTATGCATGAAATATGAGTTTCGATTATGGAAAAGTCAAGCAAACCGTGGTTCTGTACTTGAGTATTCCTGTAGCTTTAGCGTGTGATTTTGATTGCAAAAGGTCCCTGAGAGTTCCTGCAATGTGTTTGAAACAATTAAAAGCTTTGAATCGTGCTAAACTATGGAAAATAGTTTTCACTTTTCTTTGATTTTTTTCAATATGCTTATGGCCTCTTCTGCAGCAAATTCACGTCTAATGCATTAGGGTTCACTTGTGTACTTATAGAGGAAGAGAATTAGGTTAAATCCTTGGGCAAAGATCCATGGAATTGATGTTTGTATATTTGATTGAAAATCAAATATTTTTCAAACTTTTTGATTGGAAAAACTTGCCAAACTTGGAGATTCTTGTCCCTTTGATTTGCACACGAATTGCCAGCATATCTTGAGCTTGTTTGCTTCAAAAAAAGATTGAAAAAATCATATCTTTGAATTTCCTACATTTTAAATTAATTAAATGAATTAAAATCAATTAAAAATCCAATTAATTAATAAAAATAAGAAAATAAATTCAAATAGGCTTGGTGGGTCGTGCATAGGCCTTGGATAAAGTTTCAAGAAGAAATTTGAGGCCCATTAGCAAAAACAAGGTGTTTTGAGCAAAGTTGACTTTTTGCAATTTCACAAAAATTTCCCAACTTCTCCAATGCATATCTTGCTCAATTTTGATCATATGAAGATGTTCTTGGACATTTTGGAAAGGTCTTGAAGTCCTATAACCAATTCCTTTGGTCCCATGTCATTTGGATTTACCAATATCAAGTTATGGTCTTTGACTTAAAGTGCATTTTTGTTGACTTTTGAAATTGACCTATAATGTAGAAATTGATAACTTTTTGTGAGAGCATTTCTTGGACTTGGAATGTGAAGATGAATTGTAGGAAATGTCATCCCCTTCAAAATGAGCATTGGATGGGATTTTTCTGATGAACCATGAAAAAGTTATGCCCCGGTCAAGATACAGTTGACTTTTCTACTGTCCAAAAATAGTAACTTTTTGCATCTTGATGATTTTTGAGCCATGCTTGTGAAATCATGATCAAGACTTGATCAAATGATGATTGTGAGCTCAAAATAATATGTTGACCAAAAATTATGACTTTTTACTGCAAAATGACCATTTTGCCCCTGTAGTTGACTGTGAAGCAAATGGAGCTTTTGACTGTGCAAACTGGCATTGTGAGTCTTGAGACTTGACATGTAGGTGCTTGTCAATGTATATAGGCCTATGAGACTTGAAGGAGCCATTGAAAACCTCAAATTCCTTGAAAGAAACAAAACCCTAATTTTGACTGGCTTAGGAGGCATTTGGGTTGTGCAATCCTTGAGTAGTCTTGAACCATTTGAAGGTGATTCTTGACAAACCTTGAAGAATATGGGAGGGAAAATTTTGGGGTACAACAGTTGCCATACACCACTCACCTCCAGACTATGCTTCAATTATATCAACAATATGGCCGAATAGGAGGAATGCATTATGGGTATCAAGGTTGCTATCGATATGAGGATCAAGTTCTTACAAGTATACAAAGACTCAGCCTTGGTGATCAGTCAGATTAAGGGAGAATGGGACACGAAGCATCCTAATCGCATCCCTTACCGAGAGCATATGTTGAATTTGATTCCATATTTTTAAGAGATTACCTTTGAACATATTCAACAAAAAGAAAACCAGTTAGCAGACGCGCTAGCTACCATGTCATCCATGTTTAAGGTCACTATCAAAAGATTAGATGAACCAACACACTATTATGAGATTAATAATGAGGGAGTAGAAGAAAAGCCTTGGTTCCAAGAGGTTAAAAGGTATCTCGAAGCACAAGAATACCCTGAGGGGGTGTCTATCAATGACAATAAGTATCTAATAAGGTTCTCTGCCATGTTCTTCCTGAGTAACGGAATTCTCTACAAGCGCAACCATGATTCCACTTTAATATGGTGTATGGACAAGAGAGAAGTAGAGAAAATCATGGAGGATATGCACGAAGGTACCTTTGGCCCATTCTAGCGGGAATACAATGGCTAAAAAGATCTTGCGGGCAGGATACTATTGGTCCACTATGGAAGCAGATTACCATCATCACTCCCGAACTTGTCACAAATGCCAAATCTATGCTGACAAAGTACATGTGCCTTTAGTTCCGTTAAATATCTTGACTGCTCCTTAACCGTTCGCAATGTGGGGAATTTATATGATTGTAGATATTAGACCTACCGCTTCCAAAGGACATTATTTCATCCTTATCACCATTGATTACTTCACGAAGTTGGTAGAGGCCGCCTCGTTCGCTTCTGTTACTAAGAACATAGTGGCTCGGTTCATCAGACATAATCTTATCTGTCGGTATGGTATCCCATAAATAATTATCACAGATAACGGTACCAACTTCAATAATACTATGATCTCCGAGCTCTATATGCAATTTAAAATCCAGCATCATAACTCTTCTCTTTACCGGCTGAAGATGAATAGTGTTATGGAGGCCGCCAATAAAATATAAAGAAGATCATATAGAAAATGACGGTAACATATAAAGACTGGCACGAGATGTTACCCTTTGCTCTTCATGGTTACCATACCTCAGTGTGCACGTCAACAAGGGTAACCCCTTTTTCTCTCGTACACGGTATGGAAGTTGTTTTACCCGTCGAAGTCCAGATCCCTTCCTTGAGAATTATGAAGGATGCAGGTTTAAAAAAGACCAATGGCTTTAGACTCGACTTGACCAATTGAACCTGATTGACGAGAAGAGGCTCCCGGCTGTTTGTTATGGTCATGTGTACCAAAAACGTATGATCAAAGCTTTTAACAAGAAGGTTAGATGTCAGGTATATCAAGTCGGTAACCTAGTAATCAAGCGCATCATCCTTCCACTGGGTGATCCCAGGGGCAAGTGGACTCCAACATATGAAGGACCATTTATGATCAAAAGTATATTTTATGGTGGAGCCATGATATTAACCACTATGGACGGTGGTGACCTTCCGCACCCTATAAACACAGACATAGTTAAAAGATACTACGCATGAAAAGAGACCCGCTAGGTTGACTGACCTAGGCAGAAATAAGGGCATCCCGGCGAACCAAAAGGGTTCAGACAAAAATTATGGATATATATGAAAAATGTATACACTCGGCAAGTCGAAATCCTGAAAAGGCAACTTGGGCAAAAAGGGTATCCCGGTGGACTGAAAATCTGAAAGGGCGGTCTAGGAAAAAATTAGGGATTAAAAGTGTATGACTATGTCCCGTTGGATCACCTTACATCCAGACTTCAAAATCAAATTGACAAGTTCGAAGGGTACAGATCAATCCAGTCAGCTTCTGCCAAGTAGCAAAGAGATGAGACGCTCAAAGATATAAAGGCAATAGCATAATTGAAACCCAATAGGATTATTTCACATAGCTTTTTTTCCCTTTTGTGTACCACATTGTATATTTATCATTTTTTACGAAGACATTCCTCTTATTAGGATGTCTGCTTCCTTGTACAAAAATGCCTGTTATAAGAAGACTTTCTCAAACTAATACAAGATCACCTCTTTTAAAGTTGAAAACTATTTAATTTTATTTTTCAATTTTGTTTGCGAAAACATCCATCGACTATGTTAAATGAACATATGCATTTGAATATGATTAATATTTACAAATATATTCATAAAAAAAACAGAAAGACTGTTGTAAAGGCTTTAAGAGTTAGGTCAACATCGAAAAGTCATCTGTAAATCCCCATAGAGCAATCACCCCTAAGGGACTATCTTCATAAAATTCGTCGTCAACAAAGATACATTCCTCGATAAAAATGACCAATCATTTCTATAGCATCTTGGAGACTTCCCCAACATATTCTATTGACCTCTTGGATTCCCCAATAAAATTTTCATAAAATCCCCAAGCAATTTATGAAACTTCTTTCCCCAATAGAGTTTCTTTCTCTAGCTACGGCAGATTATCCCCAGTGGAGCTTAATTCTCCAAGTTGGTAAAATCTTCTAACAGAACACTTTTCTCTAGTAGCAGTCAGGGATTTATTTTCCCCAATTCAATGACACTACAAGGAGAAACTGATACGCTCACATTCATACATCATTTACAAATGTCATAGCATATACATATAACACAATCTCATTTATTTTGAGAATAACATTCTGCTATGCATTTCATACATCATGATATTACATACAGCTAACTCTTTACCTTTTCAGGAAAAGATATATCAACAAGACCAACATCATCAATTACTGGTAGGATCAGGCAGTCTTATCAGAAACAACGTCTTCTGGCTTAGAATAAATAAAACAAAGGTTTAATTCTGATACTTCTCCCAGCAGACATTCTTCTGGCTCAGATAAATCAAAGATTTATTCTTATACTTCTTCTAGATAAAAATAAGCTTAAATATCTGTTGGCTCAGATTAAATCAACCAATGATTTATTCTAATACATCTTCCAGTAGATCTTTTTCTATCTCAGTTTAAATTTACCAATGAGTTATTCTGATACTTCCTCCAGTAAAAGACAACAGAGACCTCTTCTGGATCAGTTTAAATCGACCAATGATTTATTCTGATACTTCTTCCAGTTGAAGACGGTCGTAGACATTTTCTGGCTCAGATAAATCAACCATCTGATACTTCTTCCAGATAAAATAAGCATAAATATCTGCTGGCTCAGATTAAATAGACTAATGATTTATTCTAATACTTCTTCTAGTTAAAGATATAGAGATCATCTGCTGGCTCAGATTAAATCAACCAATGATTTATTCTGATACATCTTCCAGTAGATCTTTTTTTGGCTTAGTTTAAATTCAACAATGATTTATCCTGAAACTTCCTCTAGTAAAAGACAGCATAGACCTCTTCTAGATCAGATTAAATCGACCAATCATTTATTCTGATACTTCTTCCAATTGAAGACGGTCGTAGAAATTTTTTGGCTCAGATAAATCAACCAAAGATTTATTCTGATACTTCTTCAAGATAAAATAAGCATAAATATGTGCTGGCTCAGATTAAATCGACCAATGATTTATTCTGATGCTTCTTCTAGTTAAAGATATAGAGATCATCTGCTGGCTCAGATTAAATCAACCAATTATTTATTCTGATACATCTTCCAGTAGATATCTTTCTGGCTCAGTTTAAATCGACCAATGATTTATCTTGATACATCCTCCAGTAAAAGACAACAGAGACCTCTTCTGGCTCAGATTAAACTGATCAATGACTTATTCTGATATATCTTCTAGTTGATCTTTTTTTGGCTCAGTTTAAATTGACCAATGATTTATTCTGATACTTCTTCCAGTTAAAGATATAAAGACCTCTTGTGGCTCATATTAAATCGACCAATGGTTTATTCTGATACTTCTTCCAGATGAAGATGGTCGTACATAGTCGCTGGCTCAGAGTAAATCGACCAATGATTTATTCTGATACTTCTTCCAGTAGACCTCTTCTGGCTCAGACTAAACCGACCAATGATTTATTCTGATACTTCTTCCAGTTGAAGTCAATATTTACTTTGGATGGAATCTATAAGTGCATCTCCTATGACTCTCGATAATCTCTCCGAATGGCGTCTTCTAAGCCCATTCAAGCATACTATCAGCTGACAACGTTACTCCATGCACTGGCGAGCGCAAATTTCTAGGTACTTTAGTGTTCAATCATCTTCCACCTTCAGATCACGAAAGGAAGACAAGCCAATCTAAAATCCTCAGGTTTAATACGATTGAACAGGGGCAGTTGTTGTACCCCAAAATCTTCCCTCTCATTTTGTTTAAAACATACTCCTAGAGGTCCTCAAGTGCTCAAGGTTGACCAAGAATTGACCAGAGAAATTCTCCTCCTGAGCAATGGACTTCCAACTAGGGTTTAACTTTTCACAAAGAAGTTTGGGTTTCAAAGGCCTCGAGTGATTTCCATGGTTCCTAGTATGTCGTCAAGAATTCCCATGCCAATTTTCATGCCTTGCATTACAAGTCTGCTCAGTCAATTGCTTAGATGACTGGAAATCAACTACATTAGGTCAAAAGTCAACTATGGTTAATATACAGTCAAACTTCAAGATTTTTGGTCAACATAAACATTTTAAAGTGATATTCATCATTTTATCAAGGGTGGATCATGATTCCTTAAGGAATGCTCTCAAATCATCAAGCATCAAAACTTGCTAAATTATGGTTTTTATAGGAAAAGTTAACTGAACTTTAACCAGGCATAACTTTCACATGCTTCATCCATTTTTCGCCAACCAAAACCCATTTCGAAGAAAATTCAATTCTCTACAACTTTTCTTTTATCATCAAACCCAAGAAATGTATCATTTAGAAGATATGAGCTCGGACATTACAAGTCATTTCCAAAAAGTCAACAAAAGGCACTTTTTGCCAAGACAATTTACATCAAGATAAATTCTCCAAATGCAAAATTGATCAAAAGAGAGATTGAAAAGGACATCTTGTAATTTCCAAAAAGACCAAGATCATCTTCAAAGGAGAAAAATTGAGCAAGTTGTGAGTAGTACAAGTTGGGAAATTTTGGTAAAATTCATGGAATACAAAGCATGCAAAATTGAAATTTTAAGTTAGTGGTCTAACTTTTTGAGCTTCAAACATATTCATGACCTTATGGTAGACCTCTAAACTCATTCTTACCTTGCCTAGCAATTCCTATCTATTTTATTCATATTTGTTTTGTTTTTATTCAAATAAATACAAAATAAATTGCATAAAATAATAAGTGATGGATTATAACATATGGGTTGATGGTTTGGGTTAGTTTTGGGCATAAGATTTCATGCAAAAGAGGCAAGGTTCATTGCATTTCAAGAAGGGCAAGTTTTTCACATTTTGGAAACATTTTAAGAAGTTTGATTTTGCTTTGAAAAGGGGCTCTTAATGTTTTGATTCTTGCCAAATTTGTGTATCATTACACTCTTCTATAAATATGCAAGCAAACCATAGCACAAGACACGCTGAAGCAGCCTAGATAGAAGCTCTCAAAAATTCCAAAAAAATTCTCAAAGTTGTGAAAATCTGAAACCCAATTCGTAGCCATTTTCAGTCAAAACCAATGACCCAATCGTTCTCCTGAGGTCTCCAGGAATCATTTCAATACCTTTCACTAGCCTGAAGCACCCCATAGATCAACCAGGCTAGTCAGCGGTCCTTAGGTAAAACTTTGAACTTCGAACTCTTAATCTACGCGTTGTTGAATGCTTTAATGTTTTTATTTATGTTCAGGACATTCATTAGGACAGGATGGATTCCTCGCATGAGATTTTTGGGACCTAGAATGCTGGATGCCATTTTTAGGGCATCCATGGTTGTTAAGTCTCAATCTCTTAATTTAGGGACTTTCAGACCAATCTAAGGCCAGATTCGAGATCAGGACTTGACTTTATGTAGGATAGAGCTTTTTGTTTTGTCTTAAAATGCTTATTTTGCAGGAACGAATTTTAGATTGATCGGAGATGGTGACCGGAGTTTGACTCCGGCACCGTTGATTATAACTTACTCCGGTGGCAGGCGCGTCACTCCCTCATTGGTCCATTTGAATCCAATTTGGCGCGCGTTTGAGAATTTGAAAATTTTAATGATTTTGTATATTATATTATCTTGTTGTTTCAATCAACGAATGAATGGATGGCCTAGTGGTGAGAAGCGCGTGTGTAAACCTATAGGGCCTGGATTCGATCCCAGGTTCTGTATTGTGTTTTTTCAACATGCTCTTTTTTGCAGGTTTTTGAAGTGCCTGGGCCTTCAAGTAGATGGGCCTAGCGAAATTTCAATCTCACCCCCCAAATTGCTTCAACAACAGCAGGCTTCTTTTTTTCCTATTTCATTTTCTTTATTTGTTTTAATTAATTTTTCTTTTAAATTCTTTTTTTATCATTATAATCATAAAATCAGAAAAAAAAATCATAAAAAATGTAGATTTAGTTTTTTAATTAAATTTTAAATTAATTAATTAATTTAATTATTTTGACTTTTTATTTCATTTTAAAATCAATTAGATTTAGGTTGCAAATCTTTTCTTAATGAATACAAAAAAACATGTAGAATTAACTTTCTTTTATTAGTTTTTATTTTTATTAATAATCAATCATTTTGTTAATTAATTAAAATTATGTTTAGTTATTTAATTAGTTTTAATTCAAATATTTTCTTAAAATAAAGAAAAACAACCAAAAAAGAATTTTCTTAATTTGCATAGATTTCTTTATGGTTTTAAACAAACATTCTTTTTAATCCCCGCACGTTCATTTTACTTCCCGCATTATTACCTTTTTAACATTGTATCTACTCATGGATCGTAATAGACTAATTAGGATTTCTTTACTATCTTTATCCCCCAATTTTGGACTTGTAATTTCCCCCTCCCTGAAGCCATGTAATAGTTAGGTTTAATTTCCCCACTTTAAATTCCTGCACTGATATTTAAACTGTTAGATGTATGCCTAATAGGATTGCATGACAAGAATAAAAAAAACAAAACGTTAGTAAACCTAACACCAAAGATAAATAACTGAAACACGACACACTCGCACATCTGCACCTCTAGGGTACTCCCACTTATTTCCTTCGGAATAAACGGTCACAATTCTCGAATGTAAGAGATTTTAATGGCTACCCTTTGGTTTAAGAGATCATAAGTCCCTCGATGACCCTTTCGATGTTGCCTCGGTAAAATGATCTTAAAACCCTAGGTTAATTACTAACATATCTTACTAGTTGTCTTTGCGACTATACGATGACCCTCGATTGTCCCTCAAACATTCGACGATAGGGCTACCTACTCACTAATAGTAGGATAGCACTGTCTAAAGGAAAAGAGGAAAAGAACAAACCTTTTCGAGTAGGTAGATAGTTCTTAGATGCTTGCTCAAATAAAACAATTTTCCACACATACAATCTTTTCTAAAAAATATTTTCAAAGACACTTTGTATACATTCTCCGCGACACGAGAAACATTACAAAGTTCACCGTATTAAGGCATCTTTTCAAAATACTTTTGCAAATACACAAACACATGGCATTTTCAAATGAGCTAGTAACTAAGAGCCCGTAGATAACTACGGATGGAAGGGTGTTAACACCTTCCCTTTCCATAATTTATCCCCCTTACTCTGAAATAATCTCGAAAGGTCTTTTTTATTATTTTCACCCTTTCCTTTGTTGGATAAAAGAAAAGTCGGTGGTGACTCTTGCTTACCGTAATATTTACGAATAAAAAATGCAAAAACAGTATAACAGTCGGTTCTGCCACCGTATTACACAAGTGAAAAATTAAAAATAATTCACTGGCTCTGCACAGCAGGGCACGTTAAGCGGCACAAAGCGCGCTAAGCGCATTACAACAGTTGCAGAAAAACCAGGACAACAACAGCAGTGCAACAACACCCTCCATAATCACCTACACAACCTCAAACATACAATATTTACAATATACAAACTTCCTCGAGCTAAACATGACAAGCTTGCAGAAAAACACAAATTGACATAACAAAACAAACGGGTGAAAATGAATTAAACAAGTTGAAAAGTGAAAATTTGAGAATTTAAAACAGGTCCAATTTCAACTTATTTAAACAAAATTCACCATATAACATAAATGAACATAAACATGATTGTTTTACGTCATAAGCTTGAAGCCTTTATGGTGTGATCTAGTAACATCCTCTCGTCATGCCATGATATTGTCACACCATACAAACCTAAAGAAAGTGTCCTAACAACCATACAACAAACGTTATGAAAACGAGACAATTCACAACAATACGTGAAAACAAAGAAAAACACATATATGCACAAGTATGGAAAGTAAACACAAAACATGTACAAGTAAAAATAGAAAAATTTATATACACATTTTATACAACATATACATTAATTACACAACTCAAAAACAAAGAAACTATCGCAATGCAAAACAATAAATATCAATCCCCGACAACGGCGTCATTTTGCTAGAGCGATAAAGCGACAAGAAAAAAGTAACGTATTGTTTAACCGAGTGATATTTAGGTTATATTGTATCGTATCCATAAAGATTGGTGAATTGAAATTTCGTTTGACAAATCTCTTGTTAATGAATTTGGTGGATAAATGGGTTGAAAGTAAATGTATCAACAAAAAATAAATGTATAAAAAGGAAAAAGGAATAACTTATCAAGCATGCATATATACTACTTCTCACAAACTTAAACCTATTGACCTGTTATACTAAACCTACAATATTCATCAATGTTATCACATGTCAAACACAACACCCATTGTATCACCTCGACGACGATCTCTCAACCAACCTTAACAACACAACAGTCAACTGTGCTCGCTTGCATCAATGATCTCTCAGAGTGATACAAAAAACAGAGGCATTAATCACAGACACCCTAAGTGAATAACAACACTAAATCTATCTCTAGAATTCAGACTCTGTTAGATAATCATCGTAGATAAGAATTCAAGTAGTTTATGGATATAGCAACTCAAATCCCCAGCACAACAAACATCAAGGATAGCAATCGACAAAGATTTGTAAAATAAGTTTTATATAACACCGAGGGCGACAAATATACATAAGATTAAAGTAAATACATGTAAAAAATTAACCAAAATAGAATACACAGAGAAAATAAGAAATGAACCACAGATCCATCGGTTTGTCAGCGGCGATTGAAGAGCAATCCACCCCAGATAATCTGTATGCAAGCTCCATAGTTGTTATCAAAGTTAATCCTAATAAAATTCGAGGTTGATGGAGTTGGGAGAAAAAAATTCCCCAAAACCATCCCTAAAAATGAAGTTATAAAACA
The DNA here is from genome assembly GCA_948472305.1 of Vicia faba. Taxonomy (NCBI): domain Eukaryota; kingdom Viridiplantae; phylum Streptophyta; class Magnoliopsida; order Fabales; family Fabaceae; genus Vicia; species Vicia faba. The sequence continues at coordinate 452,862,926 of OX451735.1, read as the reverse complement.
AATCTCAGCAGACCGCGCTAAGCGGGCCTAGTGTGTTAAGCGCATCTTCTTTATTTTACACATCAAAACGTCCTAAACCGCGCTAAGCGCGATATCCACGCTAAGAGGGCTTCAAAATAATGCTTCTGCCAAAATGTAAAAATGCAAGTAGTGCGCTGCAAAATATGCTGAGCGCATTCGCACTTAGCAGCCTTATGTGCGCTAAGCAGGTTCTCCTAGGAAAAACAGGTCTTTTATTCCGAAAACACGCATCTGGAGTCGTGCCTTCAACACTTTATTCCTCAATGCTCCAAAATGCAACAAATACCTATAAAATGAATGGAAAACATCAAACGGTACACTATGTACACAAAAACACAAACGAACACAAACTAAACGTATTTACATAAAAATCGAGTTTATTCAACGATATTAACAAGAAAGAGTCGATAAGTGAAACAAAAAGTATATACAAAAATAGCTACCATTTTCACTTATTAGAATCGTGGGGTATATCCTCTTTTTATTGTCCCTGGTTCGTTGACCAGGGCCTGCATCATTGTACCTTAGAGCCTCGGGCATTCCGCGGTCTCTAGAGTCGCGGACATTGTTGGCGGCTTCCTTATCCTCAAATGTGACATAGGCCCGGGATTTACGGAGGAGGTCATCCAAGGATATGGGAGGTTTGATGCCGACTACGTTCCTGAAGTCGTTGCTTAGGAAAATCCCTCTTTCGAGCAGGTTTCTCTTCATGCGGTCGGTGGTGGCGACTTGGATGGCTTCGCGGTCGAACCACTAGATGTACGCCCAGAGGGATTAGTCACTTCCCTGTATGATTACCTCAATGGATGCCTCGGTCTTGCGGTGTCGTCGAGAGGTTGTGAAGCTGCTGGAAAATTGGCTCTTCAGGCTCTTCCATGAGGTGATGGACTCGGGGGCAAGGCTTTTGTACCAGTCCATGGCAGTTTTCCGCAGGGTCGTGGAAAATAGCCTGTACTTGATGGCGCCACCGACAATGTGGAATTGAAGCATTTCCTCGAAGGCATCGATGTGGTCGTCGGGATCTGTAACACCATTGTAAGTGTTCAAAGGTGGAGGTTTCTCCATTCCCCTGGGAATGGCGACCTTCATAATATCTTATGACAAGGAACCACATGGGTCATCTTTATCTCTTCAGTTGGGAGAGATCTTTCCTCGAGTTCTCTTCTCTTCCTTGCCCTTGCTCCTTTTATGAGCAGGGGATCATTGTTCTTTGCACGGAGGTGTGCAATCACGCTTCTTGATGTTCTCGGGCTGGGTCCTCTCCATTCATAGGCCTCGCCTGGTACGAAGAGGAGAGGAGTTGTGTGAGTTTGCCCATTAGTGTCTCCATATAGGGGACTGTGAACGGGTGTCACCTCGTCGCGAAGTCGGTAGTAGCAAAACAAAAAAACAGGGAGGTGTGATTAAGAATGGGTTTTTTCCATAGTTTAATTAGATAGAGGCCCATTTGGATCGTGTATGGCTAGCACAAGGGATTACGATGAGGTCGCGACTTTAGAGGGTCTGATTAAAATTAGAAGGGTGTGATTGAGGGTGCACCGTAAAGAGGATGTACCCGAGTACGAAGAGTGTTTATAAAAAAGGATTTTCGGGCTTGAGGCCTAATTTCTTATCTTCTTTCTCTCTCTAACAGAAGCACACAAACCCTTTTATGTATTCTAGAGAGAGATGCTCTTGCCTCTCTCTATAAAGGAGATCACCAGAAATCACCCTGCCCTGGGCACCGCCGACCGGAAATCATTTTCGTCGGTGGCCACTCTAGTGCACCACTACCTTCATCCAAAAACCACCGCGAGGAATCGAGAATCTCAAAGATCTTCATCCAACCCTTAGAACTCTAACCCTATGTTCATACAAGCCCCAAAATCCAAGAACCTTAGGGTTCTAGGATGAACCCTAACCTAACCCCGAGAACCCTAAGAACCCTAGGAACCCAGAAACCCGAAATCAAACCTCAATCACGTAATAAAACATCAATCATCAGGAAGTTAAAACCCTAAAAGCTAAGTGGTTTTAGGCTTACTTGAATTCGTAGCTCACTTTTCATTCTGCTTCTGGTTTCTCCTTGTAATTCCTCCTTTTCTTTCTTTGATTCGCACGTACAAGATTGAAGATGGCAATGGTGACGATAGTGGCGTAACTCAGATCTAGGGTTTCAGAAATTGAAACCCAGACCCCTCTTCTTCTTCTTCTCCTCGATCTCTTTTTCAGTTCGAAAATTTCTTCCTCCCTTTCATAGAATTTTTTAGGGTTCATTTATAGGCTTAGGTTAGAGATAGATTAGGAAGTTTTGTTTATGATTTTCGTTACAAATTGTAATTGATTTAGGATTAGGAAGATTTAGATTTGATTAGAGATTTGAGATTTGATTCTGTATAATATTGATTTCAGTACAATTCTCTTGTAAAGATTTGATTTTTGTTTGAATTGATTGTAATGTTTGATTCAATTATGATTTATTTCTGGATCTCTACAGTAATTTTTTTTTGGACTCATTGGGTCGCCGTTGAGTTTGATCAATTAGGGTTTTTTAGCCCTATTTGACTTAGGTTGACTTCGGTTAAAATTATTCAACAACAAAAATAATAATAATAAAATTAATAATAAGATAATATTGATTTATAAATAATAACAGTTTTATTCAATAATAAAAATAGTAATAATTACAATATTAATGATATTGATCCTTATATAACCAAAAAGTCAGAAGTTGACTTCTGGTCAACAAATCTAAAAACAATAAAAACTATTTTGATAATAATATACAATAATAAAAATGATGATGTTGAAAAATATCTGATTTTAATAAAAAAATAATTATTATAAAATGAAAACGAATGTTGACTTGGTCCACATCTTGACCAAAAATTGGAAAGAAACTTGATGGGCTTCTAACTTATTAGGCTAGACATATTTAATTTAAATCATGTAAAACCCACACACCCCTTCTTATTATAAAAAAACATACACCCCTTACTAAGAACTTAGAAAAAATTAATATAATAACACCAATAATAATGAAAAGGCGACTAGCTATAAGTTAACCACTAATACTAGTAGTGCAAATTTGGGGTATGACAGTTGCCCCTATTTAATTACTCTTCAATTGAAGGGTACGAGAATATGCAGGTCTCCTACATTCAAATCAGGGGGCTATTAAATAATGGAAGACCCCAAAATTAGACCAAGGATTTATAGGGATACACTATATAACGTTCCCCAAGAATATGGAAAAAAAGGCAAAGATGATAATGTATCATCCTGCTAGAGTTTTGATTTGACTTAGATACGACGATGCAGATAACTCGTCAATACCGAAAAAAGTGATCGTAGATTTTTCGTGTATTTACCATAACCTAGGAGATAAATAATACAAGTTTGAAAATTCACTTAATAATGCTTTGAGACTAACATAGTAAGCCTAAGACGCGGATCTTGTTTATTCATCACGGCCTAGGGGATGAATAAAATAGAGCTTCATAATATATTACCGCATAGAGACTAACACAATTATATCGCATATTTCGTTATGTTTACTACAACCTAGAGGGTAAAAAATACGAGGATGAACATATGCATTTATCACGATCTAGAGGATAAATGACATAGGGATATGCTTATGTATTCATCACGACCTAGAGGATGAATAGTATAACCCTGAAAATTTGAATACCTAGCATAACCTAGAGGATAGATAATTGAAAATGTTTGTGTGTTTATCACGACCTAGAGGATAAATGACACAAAGATAGACTTATGTATTCGTTACGACCTAGAGAATGAATAACACAAACACGATAATTTGCACATCTACCACAACCTAGAGGATAGTTGATTGAATATTTTGGACATTTATCATGACCTATAGGATGAAAGACACGAGGGTAGTCTTACGTATTTATCACGACCTAGAGGATAAATAACATAATCTTGAAAATTCGCATACCTACCACAACCTAGAGGATAGATACTTGACAAGTGTTTTGGTAATCGAATCTTAGATGACTAGACCAAGGATATGATCAGAGTTTATCGGTTGTGTTTGTTCTCAACCAAGGTATTCGTTTGTTTTGTGGACCAGATAATCCAATGATAGGCCCCAAGAAAGTTCGTAGTTTAACCAAAATGGATTTGAAAAATGCCATGTACAATGCATAATACCCTAAGTTGATATAGAACCCCAAAATGTATATGCACATAGTATTTTGTATATGCCCCAAATGTTTATATATGCGCCAAATGTTTGTATATGCACCAAATGTTTGTATATGCCCCAAATGTTTTTGTAAATGTTTTAATATTTTCTCCTTTTAAACCATTGGTTTTGTGTCACCGAATCTCCAAGGTTGTATGTTGCATTTTTGTCGTATTTTGAGTTAATTTGACTAAGATTGATAAGTGTCAGCAAGATTTTGATATTTGTATCGCAGACGCAGGCGTAGGTGTGGACGTAGTTGCGAACATATGCGTGGATATGGCTATGATCACAGGCATGGACGTAGTCATGGAATTTCTTTCAATGTTTTTCTAACCAAAATGCTCTTTGATGTTTTATCAAATTCTTTTGTTTGTTTTGTCAAATCCCCAAAATGATTTCAACGCAATATTCACAAGAAATAATCGTAGTATTTTGCAAACAAGTCCGAAAAAATAAAAAACACAAATTTGAAAGATTAAAAAAGTAAATTTTTTATTGATAAAACATGCCTTTGAACAGGCGAGAGTACAAGATGTAACTCCTAAAAAAAGGTGATTATAGAAAGTTTTAACAAAAACTGTAAAATGGCAATAAAAATGATAATTATGTTTCTCCAATGTCCTTTTGATAGCTCCAATCTCCTTTGCTTTCGAGTTATATGATTTAGATTAATCCCTCTCCTTCTTAGTTGTAGTCGTGGTTCTTAGATCATAGTCTATTTATTCTTTATTTTGAGTAGGATCCCTAAGTTTTTCCTGGACCACCCTTTCGGGTTTTCAATCCACCGAGATAATTTTTTTCTTTATGTCCCTAATTTTTTCCTGGATCACCATTTAGGGTTTTCAATCCAACGGGACACTCCTTTTTTCCTAAGTCGCCCGTTTAGGATCTAAACTTAACGAGATTTTTATACATAGTATTTTTTTACTATATCAGAGTTCGTCGGATGTGGCAGTTCTTCCCCATCCATTATTGTGAGGATAAGACCACCACACAAAAATATTGCTTTTACCACATATGGACCTTTGTAGTTGGGTGTCCATTTACCACGTGAATCAAGGCAAGGTAGCAGAATCTTTTTGAGCACCAATTCTCCTTCTTTGAACACTCGTGGGTGAACTTTCTAGTCAAACACTTTCTTTATTCGCTTATGGTATATCTGGCTATGGCACAAAGCTGTCAAGCATTTTTCTTCAATGAGGTTAAGTTTATCAAGTCGTGTCTGAACCCACTCCTCTTCTTCGAGTTTTGTTTCCATTAGAACTCGTAGTGAAGAATTCTCTACTTCAATAGAGAGTATTGCCTTCATTCCATATACTAGAGAGAAAGAAGTTTCACTTGTTGATGTGTGTACAGAAGTACGATAGCCGTGTAGAGTGTAGGGGGGAATTTCGTGCTAATATTTGTATATTTTCACCATTATCTGAATGATTTTCTTGATATTCTTATTGGCACCTTCAACGGCTCCGTTCATCTTAGGTCGATATGGTGAGGAATTATGATGCTCAATCTTGAAGTGGTAGCATAAATCCTTCATCATGTTGTTGTTCAAATTGGAACCATTATATGTATTGATCCTTATAGGAAACCCATATCTGCATATAAGATTATGCTTGATGAAACGAGTAACCACTTGTCTTGTCACATTTAAGTAGGACGCAACTTCCACCTATTTTGTGAAGTAATAGATGGAAACTAGTATGAACCTGTGTCCATTAGAGGCTTTCAATTCAATTATTCCCGTCATATAAATTCCCCACATTGAAAATGGCCAAGGAGAACTTAAGACATTCAGGGGAGTCGGTGGCACGTGCATTTTGTCGGCATAGATTTGGCATTTGTGAAATGTCTTTGTATAATGGTAGAAACCAACTTCCATTGTCAACCAATAATAACCTTCCCACAAGATCTTTCTAGCCATGGCATGTCCATTTGTATGAGTTCCTAAAGTGCATTCATGGATTTCTCTCATAAGTGTATCCGCTTCATGTTTCTCCATGCACCTGAGCAACACCATATCATAGTTTCTTTTATATAATACATAGCCATTCAGAAAGAACTTTTAAGCTAGCTTCTGCAGAGTTCACTTGTCAATCACAAAGGAATTTTATGGATATTCTTGTTTCTCAAGATACCTTTTGATGTCATAGAACCAAGGCTTGTTATCCGGTCCTTCTTCAATGGCAAGGCAACGTGCAGGATATTCAAAATGTCTAATTGTAATGCATGGTTCGTGATTTGGCCAGGTCACTTTGAACATGACTGATAAAGTTGCCAAGGAATCTGCCATCTGATTTTCTTCTCGCAAAATATGCTTGAATGGGATCTCAGTAAATTTCGTAGCTAGCTTCAAAACATGGTCCCAATATGGAATCAATTTGGGATGTTTAGTGTTCCATTCACCATTTACTTGGTATATGACTAATGTTGAGTCTTCATACACCTCTTGGTGCTTAATTCTTAGATCGATAGAAGCTTCTAGTCTCAAGATACAAGCTTTATATTCAGCGATATTGTTGGTGCAGTCAAAACCTAACCTTGGAGTATAAGGTTTATGAAAATTCTTCGGAGAAGTCAATACTGCCCCAATACCATGCCCTAGTGTGTTTGAAGCACCGTCAAACATGAGTGTCCAACGTGCCCCAGGTTCAGGACCTTCGTCGGGTCCTGGTATTTTGTAGTCACCTATAGCCATGTCATCTTCGTTTGTAAATCCGAACTTCATTGGTTGATATTCTGGCAACAGTTGATGAGCCAGATGATCAACTAGTATACTACCCTTGATGGCCTTTTGAGTAATATATTGGATGTCCTACTCGGATAGTAACATTTTCCATCGGGTAATTCTTCTTGTAAGAGCTGGTTTTCCAAACACGTACTTCAAAGGATCCATTCTTGCTATTAACCAAGTGGTGTGAGTTAGCATATATTTCCTTAACCGTTTAGTAGCCCAATCCAAAGCACAATAAGTCTTCTCGAGAAGTGAGTAACTGGTTTCGCAGTTAGTGAATTTCTTCCTAAGGTAGTAGATTGCATGTTATTTTCTTCTCGTTTTATCATGTTGTCCTAATACACATCCCATTGACCCTTCAACCACTGTTAAGTACATGATGAGCGGTCTTCCACAATCTGGTGGCATCAAGATTGGTGGTGTAACGCCCCATACTACTTTTAAAATTACCGACTGACTCCACAAACCAACACGAGTCTTCTTAGCATGATTTGTCCTTACCCGTCCAATAATTGCTCCAAGTTAAGCACGCTTAACTGTGGAGTTCTTATGGAACGAGCTACCAAAAAGAAGATGCATCTTGTTGGTATAGATAGTACCAATTAATCCTTATAAGCTTACTTCAACTATGCAGTCCCATACCTGCACAGTCTCAGGATCCCTCTCATTTCGATATGGAAACCACTCTTATCCCTCTCCAACCTTGAGTGTTACATGCGGTGTAATCACCCCCTGCCTTCTTTGGCCTCGGGTGTTACATGTCCATCAGCTTCTGCATGGTTTGTCCTCGAAGCACATCGTACTGCGGGAGGTATGGCTCTGATACCATTTGTAACGTCCCAGACTGCTTTCAGGATTACCGACTGACCCCACAAACCAACACGGGTCTTTTCAGCATGATTTATCCTCACTCACATGCTTTATGGGAAACTTCCTAGAAGGCCGCGCATCCCAGAATTGCTCCAAGTTAAGCACGCTTAACTGTGGAGTTCTTATGAAATAAGCTACCAAAAAAAGATGCATCTTGTTGGTATAGGTAGTACCAATTAATCCTTATAAGCTTACTTCAACTATGCAGTCCCATACATGCATAGTCTCATGATCCCTCTCATTCTGATGTGGCGACCACTCTTAGCCCTCTCTGGCCTCGAGTGTTACATGTGGTGTAATCACCCCCGCCTTCTTTGGCCTCAGGTGTTACAGGTGGCTCTTGTAAATATTGCTTTATCGTCTCGATGGTTGTCTGACAATCATCATTCCACACCACTATCTGGTCTTTTCGAAGTAATTTGAATATAGCCTCGCACATAGGAGTTAGGTGCGATATGAACCTTGAAATGTAATTCAATAATCCTAAGAAACCACAAACCTCTTTTTCTGTCCTTGGAGCTGGAATTTATTGTATGGCTTTCACCTTGTCGGGATCTACCTCAATGTTGTGCTGACTTACAATAAAACCCAATAACTTGCCTTACCTGACACCAAATGTGCACTTGTTCGGATTGAACCTCAGTTTGAGATTTCACAGACGCTCAAATAACTTTTGTAAGTGTATGATGTGATCCTCCTCTGTATGAGACTTGGCCATCATATCATCTACATATACCTTAACTTCTTTGTGGATCATATCATGAAATATCGTGACCATAGCTCATTGATAAGTTGCCCTTGCATTCTTTACACCGAAAGGCATTACATTATAATAGAACGTGCCCCAAGGAGTCACGAAAGTAGTCTTTTCCATATCTTCGGGTGCCATTTTGATATGGTTATAACCTTAGAAACAATTCATGAATGAGAATACCAAAGCTTGAGTTGTATTATCCTCCAAAACATCTATGTGAGGTAACGAGAAATTGAATTTGCTACTTGCTTTATTCAAATCCCGATAAGCTACACATGTGTGTACTTTGCCGTCCTTTTTGGGTACTGGCACGATGTTATCTATCCAAGGTGGATAATCGACCACCGCTAAGAACCCTGCATCAAATTGTTTAAGGGCTGCTTCTCAAATCTTGCTAGATATTTCTGGACGAGTTCTTCTGAGCTTCTGTCTAACTAGAGAACAACCTTCCTTGAGAGGTAGTCTATGTACCACAATATCTGTATCTAATCTTGGTATATCACTTTAAGACCAGGAAAATATATCCACATATTCATGTAACAACTTGTTCAGTCTTTCTTTGATGCTTTCCTCTAATGTTGCCCCTAGCTTGATATCTTTTGGATCTTCCTTTGTGCCAAGGTTGATGGTCTCGATAGATTCTTGGTATGGTTGTATATTGTCAGCTTTTTGCTCTAATTCTTTTGACAATTCTTCATAGAGTTCAATATCTTCATCATCTTCCTCTTCCACTTGGTTGATGATTGCATCAAAATTATATCGATAGCAATAGTAACATTATCAGTGATTTTAGGCATGGATCTGCATATTTATCATCTTTTGGTGTAGTTTTAGTATGTGAATTTGAAAATGAATATGAAGAAAAGTATTGTCATTTTAAAATGTAAGAGATAAATACGAGAGAAAGACATGGATCTTAATGGAATGCAAAATATAAATCTTATTAATTGAGAATATTGTTTGAAACAAATTGGGGGACCCTTATAAGCTACCCCTATGCCTCGAGCGTGACATAGGTTCTTTTAAAAACAAGAAAACTTACTTTGGAAATAAAAAGATCTATGGAAGCTCCACAGTTGTCCAATTCTTGAGTTCTTCTCCTGGAGCACATTCACAAATGAAATCAGATGCTCTCTTGGTGCTGCTTTTGTTAGATATCATTTCCACTTGTTCACCATGCTCTGTTCCTTTGTTGATGAAGGTTTCTTGGATGGGAGGAAATCGTGCCTTGCCTTTCAGGGCAGCCATTGATGATTCATAATCCAGACCAAAATGATTCTTCTTCTCATGTATCCCCACAAGTTTACCCCAACCTTTTGAGGTTTCATCCTCCACAACTGTTTGTAAATCTCTCTGCAAAGTCATAATAGGTTTCTTGATTTTCTCCATCGGTAGGGTTACCATTGAAGCAACCTCTAAGGCTTGGAATGGTGTTGCTATGCAATCCTCATCCGCATTGATATATTTGTAGGACTCTATGTGACTTACAAAGATGTCCTCCTCACCGTCGATTATAACCAATATTCCTTCAATGAAGAACTTCAATTTCTGATGTATAGTTGAAGTAATAGCCCCTACTGCATGAATCCAAGGTCTTCTGAGCAAACATGTGTATGCTGGTTCTATATCCATTACCTGAAAGGTAATATAAAACATATGCGGACCGATCTTGATAGGAAGATCCACTTCTCCAAATACCAAACTTTGATAACCGTCGAAAGCTTTGATTATCTACTGTAACCGGTTTTTAAATCAGAGTCTCCACCCTTAATTTTTATCCTAAGGAAGGGAATATAAAGGATAACCCTAAAAGTTAGAGATTCTAGGTTTTTTTGACTCGGTTCTAGACGAAGGGAAGGTGTTAGGCACCCGTCATCTACCTTGTTCACAAGAATACTAGGTTTAGAAGCGCAATTTTTAGGAAATAGGGTTTTAGTATTTTATTAGGGTAAATCGCCATGATTTTAGTCATATGCCTACATATCCTCTTAGGAGGAATCTGAGTCTCAATTCGTAGTTTGCAGTTGGTTTGTGTTTTTTAAGGATTGCGAAGATATTCACATTTTTCGCGTGTTTAGTCTGGGTGTTATGAATAGCGGAGATTATTAGACTAAACACGCAGTCGATTTGAATAAATTCGCAGTTCTTTTAAAAAATTGATTATTGAATTAATTTAATTTATGAAAAATGATTTGGTGTTTGGTTGAATATTTTTAAGTACTTAATTGTGAAAATATTTTATTTAAGTGCATGATTAAAAGAATAATTAGTGCAATAAATAAAATATATTTTTTATGAGTTGAAAATAATAAATTTGATTTATAATAATAAATATTAAAATTATAATTAAAATATAAATATAAAAATAATAATTATAATTAAATAATTAAATAAAATTAAAACGCGGGGGGGGGAGGGGTGTAAATATAATTGATGTAATAAAATAATAGGGCGTTAATAGAAGGGTCTTGAATTCAGATATTGAATTCAGGCCCAAATGACAAAGGGGTGCATTTTTACCTTATGTAGCAAAATGGGGAGTGTAGGAAGCCAGGGGCCCAAGTCCAAATTTTGGACTTAGCCCAATTGGCCTAGGGGTTGTGCGTTTCTGCATGTTAGTGAAAATATAATAGGAGGGGTTTTAGTAGCTAATGGGCCTGGCCCAAAGCTCTTAGGAAGGAGTATGTTTTATGCGCAATTTAGCAAAAATAATAAGGTGTGAATAATAATGGGCCAGGCCCAATGCAAGATTTACCAGACTTGTATGGACAAGATAAAAGGATGATGTATCATATGCACGCGCCTTAAGACCATATGATGAGGATCATGAAGTTGTGATTTGAGGGTGTGTGGTAATACAATGATAATATAATTAGTTTTTACAAACAGAAAAAAAAATAACTCTCTCTTACTATTATCTCTCTCTCTCTCATCTCTTACCTTTTTCTCTAACCCTCAACGCTATAATCCAAAACCCTAACCCCTAGTCCGACGGCGGCGATGTTTCAATCAATAACAAAAATACAACCCAACTTCCCCAAACCCCGAATCTGCAAGCCAAACACAACAAGAGAAACCCTTTAAGCTAAGTATCTACCTCGGGCCGTGTTTTTTTACATGCTTCTGATCTGAGTTATTTGGCTAATCCCTCATCTTTCATTTTGACAGGTACCACAGGTGATGTAGGTGGAAATATGGTGAAGTCGTGCGAAGGATGATGAAAAAGGTGACGATGGACTTAGGGTTTCAGGTATTGAAACCCTAAGTTGGAGTGGCGGATTCACAGCGGCGACAGGAAATCTTCGGGGCTTCTGTCTCTGTTCTTCTTCACTTTCTGTAGCGATTTTGTTCATCTCAAGTCTCTGTAATTTTCCTCACTGTAATCGTCCCCCTTCTCCCTATAATTGTTTTTCGTTTTTATTGCAGTTTTTGGGGTTAGTATATTTGGAATCAATTAGGTTTGTCTGTAAATTAAATTTGTAGTAATTAGGGTTTTTATTTTAGTTTAGGAAATTGTTTAAATTATGTCTGTAATTTGAGAACAATGTAAATTGTTTCTGTTTTTGTATCGATGCAAATTAATTAGTTACTGCATTTGCTTGGTTCTGTACTGATGAAATAACAAAGTTTCTGTAATGGGATATGGACTGTATTAATTTGTTTTGATGTTTATGAAATAAGTTTCTATAAAGTTTCGATAAAGTTTTGGAAATAGTTTGGATGCAGTATTGGTCTTGTTGTAACATTTTAATTCACACAGTAATTGTTTTCAAACGTTTGGTCCATATGCTTGGACTGGGCTTCAATTTCTTTTGGCTTCTTAGTCAAAACAAATTTCAAACTAAGAAATATAATTTCAATGACAATAATTTTTAACAATAATAATGAATCGGTATTTAATCTTAATAATAAGGACATAGTCATAAAAATAAAAATGTTGACTTGGTAAACAACAAAAATGGCAAAAGCTGGCTGGGCCTTCGGACAAAAAAGCAAAATGGGCCTCTAACGAAAAGACTTCTTACCGGGCCAGGAGGTTAAAATAGTCTTTCTGATCTTTAGAGAGCCCACCATCTTTTAATTAACACAAGAAATCTCTATGTAATAATGCATCCCTCTCTTGAAATGGACTTTTGGTATAATAGACCTTGTGATTTAAAGCACTATTTAATGGGTTTATCAGCCCAATCCCAGAACCAGAATACACCTCCTCCTGAATGCACCTCCGCCTCTTGTGAGAAAATTTTCCTTAAATGGGCATGTGTATAGAGATTCATAATGGGCCTAATCTGAAACAAACAACAAAAAGGAAAACGTACACCACTCTTTACTATTTTTACTTCCTCCATAAAAGCAAGAGTTAAACAACACTTTTTTTAATAGAAACCTAAACATAATTATAAGGGTAGGGAAAATTTGGGGTATGACAGCTACCCCTATTTAATCATCTTTCAATCGAACAATGCAAGAATACGTAGGTCTCGCGCGTCTTGATCAGAAGTTTACTAAATATTGGAAGACCCCAAAATTTATCTGAAAGGTCATAATAATATGCTATACAGCATTCTTATGAAAGTGGATAGTAGGCATATATGATGATGTATCATCTTACCAGCGTTTGAACCAAAGTTGATTTGACTTAGATATGACGATGTGAATATCCTGTCAATATCTAAAAGAGATTGTAGGGTTTTTCATATTTATCGTAACCTAGGATGTAGATGATACAAGCTTGAAAAGTTGACTTACTAACGCTTGGAGACTAATATAGTTAGTTTTGATTTGATTAGATTTTTTTTATTCATCATAACCTAGTGGGTGGATAAAACAAAATCTGATAACACATTGCTGCATGGAGACTGATGCAATGGATTATGCGAGTTTATTCACATATCTATCGCAACATAGGGGATAGATATTTGAAAAAGAACTTGATGACAACATCTTTGTATGGAGCCTGGCGTAATGAGTTGTGTCACGGGTTTCACACATTGTTGCATGGAGATTGACGCAATGGGTTATATCACAGAGAAATCTTGATAACGACATTGCTATGTGGAGACTGATGCAATGGATTATATCGCGGATTTCACACATTATTGCATGGAGACTGACGCAATGAGTTATATTGTATATTTCACACATTGTCTCCTAGAGACTGACACAGTGAGTGAAATTGCTGATTTTGCAACATTGTTGGAGTTCTGACACAATGAGCTAGATCGCGAAGAAAGAACATATTGTTGTGTGGAGACTGACACAAAGAGCTATATCGAAGGAAAACTGATAACAACATTGCCTCATAGATACTGATGCAAAGAGTTAGATCGAGGAAGAGACTTTGATGATGACATTGCTTCCTGGAGACTGGCACAATGGGCTGAATTACAGATTTTATACATTACCACATGGAGTCTGACACAATGAGCTAGATCGCGAAGAAATAACATATTGCTGCATGGAGACAGACACAATAAGTTAAATTATAGATTTCACACGTTGTCACATAGAGAAGGATACAATGAGTGGAATTACTTATTTTGCAACATTTTTGCTTGGAGTCTGACACAATGGACTAGATCACGAAGAAAGAACATATTGTTGCATGGAGACTGACACAATAAGTTAAATATAAAAAAATTTCACACATTATCGCATAGAGACTGACACAATGGGTGGAATTTAAGACTTCGCAACATTGTTGCCTAAGGTCTGACACAACGAGCTAGATCGCAAAGGAATGACATATTGTTGCATGGATACTGACACAATAAGTTAAATATAGAAAATTTCACACATTGTCGCATAGAGACTGACACAATAAGTGGAATTGCTGACTTCACAACATTGTTGCCTAGGGTCTGACACAATGAGCTAGATCGCAAAGAAAGAATATATTTGTTATACGGTGGGAGAACTGACTTGGTAGTTTTTCTTTTGATCGCAACTGTTGCAGATAGCAAGAATTGCCACCGACTTTTCTTTTATCCAACAAAGGAAAGGGTGAAAAGAACAGGAAAGACCTTTAGAGATGTTTTCTTGAGTTCGGGGGGTAGGTTATGAAAAGGTAAGGTATTAGTACCATTTTCATATGTAGTTATCTACGGGCTCTTAGTTGCTTGCTAGATCACTTCCTTTGTTTGAAAGTGTGCTTTGTGGTGTAACTTTGAAAATATTTTGTAAAATGCCTTTGTTGCGACAAACTTTATAACGATTCTCGTCTCTATAAGAATGCGTACAAAGTGTTGGTTTTGAAAATAGTTCAAGGAGATGTTGGTTTTTGAAGGTGTTTTGTGAGTGTATGTGTGGAAAATGGTTTTAGTTTTCGAGCAAGCAACTACAAGCGTCCTACCTACTCAAAAGGTCTTTTTCTTTTCCTCCTCCTTTAGATGTTGTTATCTTATCATTGATTGATAAGAAGCCCCATCGTTAGATGTTAAGGGACGGGCGTGGGTCAATTGTATAGTCATAAAAGGCAATCTATGAGACGTTTTAGCAATTTTCATTAGGGACTAAATCGTTTACCGAAGGCAACATCGAGGGACTACGATCTTTTATCGAGGGTCTTTGCTAAAACGCTCATGTTCGAGGGACATGACTAATTTCCGAGGAAAAAAGTGAGATTACCCTAGAGGTGCATGTGTGTGTAGTGTGTTTGATTGCATGCATTTTGTCTTTAATTTAAGGTGGCCTAAGTATTGGTTTTATTCTTTCCATACATGCCCTAGTTACGAACATTTATGAAAGCAATAAAAATGCGGAAAATAAATGTCCTACGCTATTACATGTTTTGGGGGATGTGGTATACAACTTTACAAATGGGGGTTGAAAAGCAATAAAAGTCCTAATTATTACAACCATATTGAATAACAAGAAAATGTAAATATATAGGAAATATAATGAGAGAAAAATAGTGTAAAAGAAAGAAAGGAAATACATCCTGGATCGAAGGGTGTGTCTTTCAATTCCCACATTTTCCTTCTTTCAAATGGGCCTACAACCAGTGTTGCATCCTTCGATTCAAACTCCCTCTCTTTTTGTTTGGGTCTGCAAATCAGTGTGTATCGAAGCACACCCTTCGATTCACACACCTTGTTATGTTTCCTTTCATTTGGGACATAGCAGTAAGAGTCGAAACTATGCTAATATGGCATGTGCAGGTTAACATATAACATATATTTGGACAAGAAAAGTAAACAATCAAAAGGGTAGAAATGAAAAATAAGCAAAAGATTATTTACATACTATGCTTGAAATAAAGGGTTCACAGTCAAGGAGACTTACCTTGAATCTGGAGTTGGTGTTTTGATCTTTGAGTTGCTCCATTGAATACTCTTGGATTCGAAGGAAGGAAAGAAGCTATTTGAAGGGCAAGGAAACTTGGATTCGAAAGAAAGAACAAAAGTGTAGTGTTTTCTTTTTTTGATTCTGGGTTGAATAATGTATGAAGTGGTTTGATATTTTTATGAGAGTTTGAGAGTTTAAAAGTTTGAGAGCGTTTAATGAATTTTTTTCACACAACAAAAGTTTCTTCTGCTACTAAAAGTCCACCCTTAGATGTGTTATGAAACATCTTATTTATAGGGGAGTTTGGTTAAGATTTGAACAAATTGGGTATGTTGTCTTCATGGACTTCGGGGTGCAGTTTTTGTATGCCAGTTTGGTGCAAATATGGGAGCAGCATAGCATGACTGCTTTACAGCAGTTTTAGAGTGTTGTGGCCGGTACAGTAGGCTTGAGCTTGGTAGCATATAGGACCTTGGTCAACAAGCTTCTTGAATACTTCA
Source organism: Vicia faba (assembly GCA_948472305.1). Taxonomy (NCBI): domain Eukaryota; kingdom Viridiplantae; phylum Streptophyta; class Magnoliopsida; order Fabales; family Fabaceae; genus Vicia; species Vicia faba. Next base: position 452,846,565 of record OX451735.1, on the reverse strand, counting down.
ACCCTTTTTTAACCATATAGATCCAACCTTCGACCAAACTCTTCTTCAAACAACAATATTTGTGTCCAACCAAAGTGTGTCCCTTCGAATAGACCATATGTGTATCTTTAGAAGGGACGAAATGCATGTCCTTAGAATGGACCATATGCATGTTCTTCGAATGCACCAGTTGTTTGTCTTTCGAATGGGACATCTAGGTATGTCCTTCAAATCCACCAATGCATGTCCTTCGAATGGGACACCCAGGTATGTCGTTCAAATCCACCAATGCATGTCCTTTGAATGGGCCACCAATTGTGTGTCATAGTGTAGAAACTATGTGTGTTGAAGGTTTTCAAGGGTGGAATCATAGCAAACTATTTCAAAGGAAGATATTGTCCATTCGAAGCTAGTATGAAAATAGCCAATGCCCTGTGGTGCTGGCATGAGGGGAGTTCCTGCCTTGTGAATTAAAGCAAGCGGGAAAGAGGCCCTTGCTTCCTGAATTGAAACAAACACTGTAAGAAGCCATTGCTTTATGAATCAAAGAAAGCCTGTAGGGGATCATTGCTCAATCGAAGCTTGCATGCAAGAGGCCACTTGCTTTGTGGGTGCTACCATGAAGGGAATTCATTGCCTTCTGCATTAATTGCAAGCACAAAGGCAGCCATTTCCTTGTGGGTTGAAAGCAAGCATAGAGGGTGCACTTGTCTTGTGGATCAAAAGTAGGCATGAAGGATGTACTGCTTGTGAATCGAAACAAGCAGGCAAGAGGCTAATGCTTGTGAATTAAATGATGCATGTAGGAGGCTACTTCTTGTGAATCGAAGGATACATGTAGGAGGCCACTACATGAATGAAGCTTGTGGACCAAAGCTTGCTCGAAGGGGACCAAAGTTGGATTCGAAGTTTGTTTCTTTGAAGGAAACCAATACTCCAATCGAAGCTTTGTTGTGAAGGTAGCCCTTTGTATAATCAAAGCTTGGTATCAAGATATCCATTGTCCAAACGAAACTTACATGCAGGAGGCCAAATGTCCAATCGAAACCTCTGGACCGAAGCAAGTTGTTTCAAAGGGAGACATTTCCCAGTCGAAGCTAGCATGAAGGAAGGAGTTCATTCGAATCTAGCATGAATCAAAATAATGCCCAGTCGAAGTTAGTATTAATCGAAGCAAACTTGCTTTTCTTCAATTTTGTCAAAAAGAATCAAATTTATCTGCTTTTCTCTTTCAATAGTTTCCTCCTTGACTTGATGCTTGAAAATCCAATATGATCCATGAAAACTATGTGGGGCATAAAAAATCCAATTATACGTGTGCAATCTTGAACTTTAATTAATCCTTGTGAGAAAATGTCTTGAGAAAAGAGAGGGAAAATTTTGGAGTACAACAGTTGCCCCTGTTCAATCTTCTTAAACCTGAAGAGTTAGATTGGCGAGTCCGCCATTCGTGACTTGAGGGTGGAAGATGATTGAACACTAGAGTGCCCAAAATTTTGCACTCGATGATGTATTAATTGATTATGTGAGGAATGGTCTTAAAGATGCCATTTTGGAGAGGTGATGAAGAGTTGTCGGAGATGGGCTTAGAGATGCCATCCAAAGTAGACATTGACTTCAATAAGAGGCCTCTTTGTGGGGATTCCTGTTCCCGTTGTCTGAGGAGGAATCCACTGGGGAATGTTGATTTCTGTTGTTCTTTCGCTTGAGGAAAACTCTATGGGGAATACAGTCTATGAGCTTTAGTTTTCAATGGATCAACTGAGGAATTATCTATGGATTAGAGAGATAAAAGTTTGTTGTTTTCTGGTTGAAATCTCGGCTTCACAATAACTTGTTGGGGAAAATGAAATTAACTGCTGCCTGGAAATGTATTAGAAGGAGCCTGTGTAGGGCTATTTCAGGACGAGTCCGTGTTAGACTGCATCTAGAGATTGATGAGAAGGAATCTGTGTAGAGTTACTTCGGGATGAGTCTGTGTTAGACTGCATCTGAAAATATATGAACCCATGTAAGATTGCTTCAGGATGAGCCCGTGTTAACCTACATATGGAGAGAAGAAACCAATGTAAGATTGTTTCATCTGGTCGTGTAGATAGTCACCCCGTCATGTTTCCGGAATTGATCTACAATTAGCTGTTCACAGATAGTTGTCCTATCTTGTTTCAGGTATTAATCTGAAACTTTTTTTTGTCGGTCATTAAGATAGTTGTCCTGTCTGATTTCAGGTATTAATCTCTGACCTAAGAGAGAGGAAAATAGTTTTCCCGTTTGGTTCCATGTATTAATCTACAATCAGCCGTCCACAGATAGTTGTCCTGTCTTATTTCAGGTGTTAATCTGGAACTTACTTTTGTTGGTCATTGAGATAGTTGTCATGTCTGATTTCAGGTATTAACCTTTGACCTTAGAGAGAGAAAGATAGTTTTCCCGTCTGGTTTCTGGTATTAATCTTTAATTTGCTCATGCAGATAGTTGTCATGTCTGGTTTCAGGTATTAATATACAATCAATCATTCACAGATAGCGGTCTTGTCTTGTTTCAGGTATTAATCTGGAACTTTGAAAATTGTTGATGATATTCATATGTTGATCTTTCTTAAAAAGGTAAATAATTAGTTGCATGCAATGTCATGATGCATGAAGTGTAAATGATGCTCTCAAAATAAATGAAATTGTGATACATGCAATCGTGTTGCATATGCTATGACGCTTGTAAAATGGTGTATGAATGAAATGTATGAACGTGTTAGTTGTTCTATTACTGTATTGTTGAACAAGGGAAAGTAAATCCCTGATTGTTGTTGGGGATGAAAAGTGTAAGTCTTCAAATTTTTGTTAAAGTGGAAATATTGGGAGATAGATTTCCGTTGTTGGAGAAATAAACTCTATTGAGGCAGGAAACTCCGTGAACTACTTGGGGATTTTTCTGAAATCCTGCTGGGGGATCCTGAAAAGTTTGTGAACCAGGTTAGGGAATTCTTTAAGATGCTGGGGCAGTAATTGGAAATTCATGCTCCGCCGCGGATATAAGAACACCTGACAACATTAGGCAGTATCCTGAGGATATGGTAGTGACTTTATAGTAGGATGCGCCTGCCTCTGTACCTGTTGGAGAAGGTATTTGTGGGGATTTTGTGGATGGCCTTTAGACATTGTCTCGTTTCTTAAAGCCATTAGTACATGTCTTTCTGTTTTTTATGCGTGTATTTGTAAACAGTAATCACATTCAAATGCATATGTTCAAAAATAATCACTGAACGTTTTTGCCAATAAAACAGAAAGATAACAAACAAATAGTTTTTTCACTTTTGAAGAGGTAGTTTTGTATTGATTAGAATAGGTTTTGCCTATAATAGGCATTTTTGTACAAGAAGACAAATATCCTAGTAAGAGAATGTCGTCGTAAGAATGAAAACTATACAAAAATAGTATACAAAGAAAAATAGCTATGTAAGAAGATCCCAATGGGTTCCCATTCTGATATTGCCTTTATGTCTTCGAGTGTCTCATCTCTTTTGCTGCTCGTCCGAAGCTGACCGGATTGATTAGTACTATTTGAGCTTGATAGTTGTTATCGAAGATTGGCTCTAAGGTGATCCAACTGGACATAGTTATACGCTTTAAATCCCTAACTTTTTCCTGGACCTCCCTTTCGGGTTTTTAGTCCACCGGGATACCCTTTCTTTCCCAAGCCGCCTTTTCAGGTTTTCGACTTGCCGGGTGTACAAATTTTTCCATATGCATATCCCTAATTTTTCCCGAACCCTTTTGGTTCGCCGGGATGCCCTTATTTTTCCTAGGCCAGTCAACCTAGCGGGTCTTTGTTCATGCGTAGTATCTTTTAACTATTTCTGCATTTACAGGGTGCGGAAGGTCGTCACCGTCCATAGCGGTTAAGATCATGGCTCCCATGGGATCACCTTGCAGCAGTATGATGCGCTTGATTACTAGGTCACCAACCCAATATACCTGACGTTTGACCTTCTTGTTAAAAGCTCTAATCATATGTTTTTGTTACATCTGACCATGGCAAACAGTCGCGGGCACTTCTCGTCAATCAGATTCAATTGGTCAAGTCGAGTCTGAACTCATTCGTCTTCATTCAAAGCTACATCCTTCATGATTCTCAAGGAAGGGATCTGGACTTCAATGGATAGGACAGCATTCATACTGTATACCAAAGAGAAAGGAGTTGCCCTTGTTGATGTACGCACTGTGGTACGATAACCATGAAGAGAAAATGGTAACATCTCGTTCCAGTCTTTGTATGTCACTGTCATCTTCTGTATGATCTTTTTGATGTTTTTATTAGTAGCCTCTATAATGCCATTCATATTCGGCTGGTAAGGAGAAGAGTTATGATGCTGGATCTTGAATTGTGTGCAGAGCTCGGTGATCATAGTATTACTGAGATTGGTTCAATTATCCGAAATGATTCTTTCTGGAATACCGTAACGACAGATAAGGTTATGTCTGATGAATCGGGTCACAACGTTCTTCGTAACAGAAGCAAATGAATCCTCCTTGACCCATTTTGTGAAGTAATCGATGGCGACGAGGACGAAGAGGTGTCCATTAGAAGTAGAAGTTGTAGGTCTGATATCTCCAATAATGTTGATACCCCGCATTACGAATGGCCAGGGAGCAGTTAAGACGTTTTGAGGAACCGGAGGCACATGTACTTTATCAGCATAGATCTAGCATTTATGACAAGTTCGTGAATGCTGATAACAGTCTACTTCCATAGTGGACCAGTAATATCCTTCCCGTAGGATCTTTTTAGCCATTGTGTGCCCACTGGAATGGGTGCCAAAGGTACCTTCGTGCAAATCTGTCATAATATTTTTTGCTTCACTTTTATTCATACAGCGGAGCAAAGTAGAATCGTGATTATGCTTATACAGGATTCCTGTTACTGAGGAAGAACTTGGCAGTGAACCTTCTTAGGAACTTCTTATCATTGACAGAAGCTTCCTCGGGATACTCTTGGGTTTCAAGGTATCTTTTGACTTCATAGAACCAAGGTTTGTCCACTACTTCTTCAGTATCAATCTCATTGCAGTATGCTGGTTCATCCATTATTTCAATAGTGATCTGAGGAGCTTCATTATCCCACCTGACCTTGAACATGGATGACATAGTAGCTAGCGCGTCTGCTAGTTGATTTTCCTCTCATGGAAAATTCTCAAAGGTAACTTCTTCAAAGTATGGAATTAATGTCAGCACATGTTGTCGGTAAGGGATGATATTAGGATGCTTCGTGACCTATTCTCCTTTGATTTGACTGATCACTAGTGCCGAGTCTCCAAATACACTCAACAATTTAATCCTCAAGTCGATAGCAGCTTTGAGACCCATAATACATGCTTCATATTCAGCCATATTGTTGGTACAATTGAAACATAGTCTGGCAGTGAAAGGAGTATGACAGCCTTCGGGAGATATGATCGCATCACCGATACCATCGAGGTCCTTGTTCAGGTCCGTCATACGGTCTAAGTTCTTCACAATCATTCACTAACATGATGTCCTTGTCTGGAAATTCAAAATTCATTGATTGATAGTCATCCACAGCCTGATGAGCCAAATGATCAGCTAGTACACTTATGTAATACAAAGGGAGAACTGACTTGGGTTTTTTGCATTTTATCGCATTTGTTGTGGATAGCAAGAGTCTCCACCGACTTTTCTTTTATCCAATAAAGGAAAGGGTGAAAAGAACAGGAAAGACCTTTGAGATTATTTTCTTGAGTTCGGGGGTAGATTATGAAAAGGGAAGGTGTTATCACCCTTTTCATCCATAGTTATCTATGGGATCTTAGTAGCTTGCTAGATCATTTCCTTTTGTTTAAAAGTGTTCTTTGTGGTGGGTTTTGAAAGTATTTTTGAAAAGCGCCTTCGGTTAGGCTAACTTTGTAATGATTCTCGTCTCTATAAGAATGTATACATAGTGTTGGTCTTTTGAAAATATTTCATGTTTTAAAAGTGTTTAGTGTGTGTTTGAAAAGATGTTTGTTTTGAAGATGAGCAAGCAACTAAGAATGTTTCTACCTACTCAAAAGTCTTTGTTCGTTTCCTCCTCCTTTAGATGTTGCTATCTTACCATTGATTGGTACGAAAACTTATCTTTAAATGTAAAGGGACAGGCGTGGGTCATCGTATAGTCATGATAGAAATGTTGTAAGATATCTTAGAATTTCTCTTGAGGGACTAGGATCATTTGTAAGGCATTATTCGAAGCGTCATCGAGGGACTATGATCTTGTATTTTTGATTGTTTTTCCTAAGACGCCTCACATGCAAAACATGACTATTTTTCATAAGGCAACAAGTGGAGTTAACCCTAGAGATGCAAGTGTGCAAGTGTTTGTATTTGATGCTTGATTTATCTTGAATTAGGGCTTTCTAAGCATTGATTTTATCTTTCCATATAAAACCTAATTACTAGCATTTATATGAAAGTGATATATTGCGAAAAGTAAATATCCTACGCTATTACAATCACTTGGGGATGGGGTGTTCAAATTTACAAATGGGGGTTGAAAGAAATTAAAGTCCTAATTATCTATTACAACCATATTGAAATAATATACAAGAATTGGACTGTAAAATAGATTTATTTTTTATTAAGAGAAGAAATAAATTTACTTAAGGAAATGTTTTTATTATTTTTGTTTTAAAAGGAGTAAAGCAAAATATATGAATATAAAGTATTTTTGGTGTTTTTTATTAATGAAAATAAAAGTGATGATAAAAATAATAAGAGAATAAGAGTTAGAGTCAGTGCATTGCTGAAAGAATAGAAATAAGATAGGGCATAAGTTCTGACTCAGGTGCGCTGCAAATCAGAAAGAAAATATTAGCGGAAATGGGAAAAGCCAGAAGGTCTGGATCCAGACGCACTAAAGTTCTGGGGTTGCTGGGAAAAGAGGAAATCCTAGAAGTTCTGATTGCTGAGAGAGCCTAGAAGTTTTGATGCAGCTGGAAACCTAGAAGTTCTAGTGTTACTAGAAAGCTAGAAGTTTTGGTTGTTGAGAGAGTCTGGAAGTTCTAATGCAGTTAGAAACCTAAAAGTTCTAGTGTTACTGGAAGGCTAGAAGTTCTGAAATTAGGTAAGTGAGGTGTCAATGATGTTGGATAAAAATATCTAGAAGTTCTAGTCCAGGAGTATTGTTTTGACAAACAAATGGAGAGGTTTATCTAGTAGTTCTGGTCCAGGAATATTGTTTGACAAATAATGGAGTAAAAATGTCAAGAAATAAACATAAAAATATGCTTCTGGGGCTAGAACCCAAGACCCTTAACACTAATGCCTTATGCGCGCGCTCTCTACCACTGGGGTGGCTATACATCTGGTATTAGAAACAAAACATAAACATATATTACAAAGTAAGTTCTGATGATGAACTTCATCTTCTTCTTCGTGCCATCCAAAGTATCTACAACTTAGTCATTTCTCAACAAAAATGGAAAATGCAAACATAGAAGTTATGGAAAATTTCATCATGGTTTCATAAATACAAAGGATCAAAACTATAAACTAGAAGCAAGCATGAATTTTACTAATCTTAATTCTGAATCCAAATTTCCTCAAGAAGTTCTGATCTGAAATTCTCTCTACTTAGGCCATATAAATGAAATCTATAAATATATACAGATTCATAGCCATGATATCTACATTGTGTCTTTAAAATTGCAAGTCTAACAATGCCTAAGTAATAAGATGAAAATCAGAAGAAACTTACCTTGCAGCTGGAAATTGTTCTGTGAGTTAGAGCCTGGTTCAGACTGTTGTGATGTTCTGGTCAGCTTCCTCAAGTTCCCAGAAAGCTAAAGCAACCCTTAACTTGAGTTATGGATGGTTAGAATGCTCTGGAGTAGTCAAGATGCAAAGTTTTGATTTTTAAAATGGAGAGTGGTGAAGACTGTATTACAGTTTGAAAACAGAAGTTAGGAAGGCTTCTATGTGTATATCAGAAACTGTGTGGACGATATGGCCAAGAAACGTACAAGAAAAATTAGAGTTTGGATGCAAAAATCAGAAACTAGCAGGTTTTGTGTTTGTGTTGCAGTTTCAGGTTCTTGGGAATTTTCAGCAAGGTTTCAGGGATTTTTTCAATCCTTTCGAATCCTCCTTCAGTTTGCAAATGAAGTTTAATTTATAGGCAAATGATTTAGAAACTTGAAGAAGTCAGGAGTACAACCATCATGTGTTATGGATCGTTTACTTTTTTTTGAAGCAAGTTTAGACAAGCATGTTTCAAGGCAAGGTAGGGTGGTTAGCAGCTTTAAACACACCTAATCTGAGTTTGTAGGCATGATTTATGGGGAAGTACACTCAGAAACAAAGTAAAATATGGGGTCAAAATAAACTTTGTACAAAAGTTTACTTTTCAAGGACAACAGTGGTACTTTTATGCCACACATGGGAAGATCTTTTGGATAAAGGCTTAAACATTGGGATAAAGACTCAAAAGTTGGTGTGAGCATTAAATGATGATGAGATTTAACAAGAAAGAAGGCCTGCAACATGATATTATGCAACATAGCATGAAACTGGATCAAAAGTTCAGCATAAACGTAACTTAGATTAAGAACCAACATCCAACTTCTGATCTTTGAATCTCCCTGCTCCAGCATGATCTGAAGGAGTTCTCAGACTTTTCAGAAAGCTTGTAATATGCCTTGTAACCCCTCTTTGAATCACTATTGAAAAATCTGATTGTACCTACGTGAAAACTGGCCTAGAAGTTCTAATCAAATTCTGACTTGTAAATGCTCATAATTCACTAAGTGTTTTAGTTTCATGGACGTGTCTTCAAGGATTTATAACTTGAAATCCTAGCATTTCTAGGAGGAGTTCTGTTCTGCAATTTTTTAGATCTCATTGAGGTGTACAACTCTTGTGTCAGAAGCTCTTCCTGAATCATCTTGCATCACGATGAAAATCTAGCGAAAAGTTCTAAATTTATCATACTTTCATAACACTTAGAAAAATTTCTAAGTGTTTAGAATTTTGACTTTTCCAAAGTAATTTTGACTTTTGATTTTCTTGATGAACCAACTTCATATTTTAACAAATCTTGATGAAATGTGATTCTTGAAACTTGATTATGATTAAAAGTCAGAGTTTGACTTTTCAATGTGCATTTTGACCATTTTGCCCTTGTGCAAATTCTGAATCTAAATTGATGTATCAGTGCTGCAAAATTGAGTCATGGAAGATCTTGTGAGAAAAATCTTGAGAAATAAGAGGGAAAATTTTGGGGTACAACAACTGCCCATGTTTAATCTTAAACCTGAAGAGCTAGATTGGCGAGCCCGCCATTCGTGACTTGAAGGTGGAAGATGATTGAACACTAAAGTGCCCAGAAATTTGCACTCAATGATGTGTTAGTTGATTATGTAGGGAATGGGCTTAAAGATGCCATCCAGAGTGACTAGGGAAGATATCAGGATAAATATTTTGGTTGATTTATACTGAAGTGGTAGATGTCTTTTGCCTGTTTTTAAACTGGAAGAGATAAATCTAACTAGAAGAGGTCTTCGTTTTCCTGCTGATTTTCCTGCAAGGAAGAGGATTAGTTGCATGCAGATGTATGCATAATGTTCTCAAAATAAATGGGATTATGTTGTATGCATTTGTCATGTATTTGTTACGGTTTATGAATGTGATGCGTTTATTGTAGCGTGTCTTTGTATAGGAAAATAAGTCCTTGACAACATGCTGGGGAGCCTTTAGAGGCTGAATCCTGAACTGTTGTTGGAGAGTAGGTGTATCTTCAATTTTGTTTAGAATCTTTCCGCTGGGAATTCCTGTTTTATTGTTTGAGGAGAAATCCGCTGGGGAAATTGACTTTGGCTCTTTGCAGAAGGAAACTCTGTGGGAGTGTTGTTTTCTGCCTGGAGGAATAAAGTTCAGGAATTTTGGTTGTCCATCGCTTTACTGGGGAGTTATTCATGACTGGAGAGAATCAAAAGTTAGTTGTTATCTGGTCGGAATCCAGGCTTGGCAGTGATTTCTTTGGAATAATGAAGTTGACTGTTATATGGTCATATTCCAGGCTTCGTAGCAACTTATCGGGGAAGATTAAATTAACTGTTATATGGTCGTATTCCAGGCTTCGCAGGAAATTACTTGGGAGAGTGAAGTTAAGTTGTTATCTGGTCGGGTTCTAGGCTTCGCAACAACTTACTAACATTAAACTGCTATATGGTCGAATTCTATGTTTTAAAGCAAATTTCTGAGGTGGATGAAGTTAATTATTATCTGGTCGAAATCTAGGCTTCGTAATAACTTACTTAAAAGGATAAAGTTGAACTGATATTTGGTCGGGTCCAGGCTTCACAGTAACTTGCTGAAAAGGGTGAAGTTGAACTGACATCTGGTCGGGTCCAGGCTTTGTAGTAACTTGCTCGAAAGGATGAAGTTGAACTGACATCTGGTCGGGTCCAGGATTTGTAGTAACTTGCTCGAAAGGATGAAGTTAAACTGACATCTGGTCGGGTCCAGGCTTTGCAGTAACTTACTTGAAAGGATGAAGTTGAACTGATATTTGGTTGGGTCCAGGCTTTGCAGTAACTTGCTCGAAAGGATGAAGTTGAACTGATATCTGGTTGGATCCAGCCTTAGCAGTAACTTGCTTGAAAGGGTGAATTTGAAATGACATATGGTCGGGTCCAGGCTTTGCAGTAACTTGCTCGAAAGGATAAAGTTAAATTGACATCTGGTCGGGTCCAGGCTTTGCAGTAACTTGCTTGGGGTAGAGGCAAACTCTACCGGGGAAAAGAAGTTAAATCATTGTTTGGTCGGGTCCAGGTTTTACAATGTCTCGAGAAGTTAAACTATTATCTGGTTGGGTCCAGGCTTCATAGTAACTGAAAATTGTTTGAATAGGAATGATTCTGTTGGGGAGTGTATTGTTTGGTTGGGGAATAAACCCTGTTGAAGAGAATATTCGATGACCTGCAGGCAAGGCGAATTCTTTAGGAAGAACTCCACGAGGCTTCTTCTTTTAAGACCAAACTCAACTGGGGAGAGGGTTGTCGAGAGATTGAAAACTCTGACCGAGGGTTGCATAAATCCAGCTTTGTGAGCAACTCTATTGGGGAAAAGGTTTATTGTAGCCGGCTCTGTGGGGATACTGCTAATGATATAACTCTGTGGGGATATCTCAATTGCATTAAAGAGATGCTCGTTGCTGCTTGGTAGCACAATGTTTGCTAAATAGTTTAGTCATGTTCATATGCATATGTTCATTCAATTTTAGTCATTGGACGTCTTTGCACTCAAAACAAAAACAAAAAGTTTGCACTTCAAAGTATATTTGTATATATGTTTTGCCCATGAATAGGCGTTTTTGTACAAAGAAACGGAGATCCTAGTAAGAGGAAATCGTCAAAAGGAAAACAAAATTGAAAACAAAAATAAAAACCATGTGGAAATGATCTCATTATGTTCCAACTCTACTATTTTCCGAATGTCTTCGAATGTACCTTGCCATTGACATAAGTTGATTGGATTGACCTTGGACCGTTTGAACCCGGACCTTGGTAATAAAGTTGACTGTGGTGATTCTACGGGACGTAGTCATACGCTTTCAATCCTTAACTTTTTCCTGGATCGCCCTTTCGGGTTTTCAGCCAACCAGGATACCCAGTTTTTCCCAAGTCGCCCTTTTGGGTTTTTGACTTGCCGGGTGTACAATCTTTTGCATATATCCCTAATTTTTTCCTAAACCTTTGGTTCACCGGGATGCCCTTATCTTGCCTGGGTGTGTCAACCTAGAGGGTCTCTTATGCATAGTATTTTTTAACTATGTTCGTGTTCACAGGATGTGGGAAATCATCACCATCCATAATAGTCAGCATCATGGCGCCACCAGAGAAAACTTTCTTGACAATAAGTGGCCCTTCGTAAGTGGGAGTTCATTTTCCCCTGGGGTCGCCTTGTGGAAGAATGATGCGCTTTATTACTAATTCACCAACTTGATATATTCGAGGCCTGATCTTTTTGTTGAAAGCCTTGATCATATGTTTCTAGTACATCTGACCATGACAAACAGTAGCCAGTCGCTTTTCATCGATCAAGTTCAACTAAACCAATCTTGTCTGAATCCATTCGTCTTTGCCTAGTCCTTCTTCCTTCATGCTTAGAGAGGGAATTTGAACTTCTACTGGCATGACAACTTCCATGCCATAGACCAAAGAAAAGGGATTTGCCCCTGTCGATGTCCGAGCTGAACTACGGTAGCCATGAATAGCAAACGATAACATCTCATGCCAGTCCTTGTAGGTTACTACCATCTTTTGCAAAATCTTCTTAATGTTTTTGTTGGCTGCTTCCACTACGCCATTCATTTTAGGTCTATAAGGAGAAGAATTGTCATGCTTGATTTTGAACTAAGTGCAAAGTTCTGTAATCATAGCATTGTTGAGATTGGTTCAATTGTCAGTGATGATCCTTTCAGGAATACCATAGCAGCAGACGAGGTTATGTTTAATTAATCTGGCTACAATGCTCTTTGTGGCTGAGGCAAATGAGGCAGCTTCGACCCATTTGGTGAAATAATCGATAGCGACAAGAATGAAGTGATGTCCATTGGAAGCAGTAGGTTTAATCTCTCTAATCATGTCAATGCCCCACATTGAAAACAGCCATGGAGAAGTCATGACATTTAGAGGAATAAGAGGCACATGGACCTTGTCAGCATAGATTTGGCACTTGCGGCAAGTCCTTGAGTGATGATGGCAATCAGTTTCAATTGTTGACCAATAGTAACCAGCTCTCAGGATTTTCTTGGCCATAGTATGTCCACTAGAGTGAGTCCCAAAGAGACCATCATGCATGTCTTCCATAATTTCCTCTGCCTCCTTCCTGCCCACACATCGGAGTAGAGTAGAATCATGGTTTTGTTTGTACAGGATTCTATTTCTTAGGAAGAATTTGGTTGAGAATCTTCGTAAGAATTTTTTATCATTGATGGAAGCTCCTTCGGGATACTCTTGCGCTTCAAGGTATCCCTTCACCTTATGATACCATGGATTTTTTGTGTCAGTTTTGAGCTTGTAGCAGTGCGCAGGTTCGTCAAAACTCTCAATTGTAATCATAAGAGCTTCGTTGTCCCATTTGACCTTGAACATAGAAGACATTATGGCCAAAGCATCGGCTAACTGATTTTCTTCTCTATGGAAGTGTTCAAAGGTGATTTCTTATAAGTATGGAATCAGAGATAGCACAACCTCCTTGTAAGGAATAATATTAGGATGTTTGGTGTCCCAATATCCCTTTACTTGGCTAATCACTAGAGCGGAATCTTTGAATACATTCAAATGCTTGATCCTTAAATCAATGGCAGCCTTCAGACCCAAAATGCATGCCTCATATTCAGCCATGTTATCTGCATAATCGAAGCACAGTCTAGCACTGAAAGGGGTGTGGGAACCCTCTGGAGAAACTATCACAACACTAATTCCGTTACCCAAAGAGTTGGAAGCCCCATCAAAAATCATAGCCCATCAGGATCCTTGTTCAGGTCTGTCATACGGTCTAGGTTTTGCACGGTCGGTCACTAACATGATATTGTCATCTGGGAACTCAAAGTTCATAGATTGATAATCATCAACAGCTTGATGGGCCAAATGATCTTCCAATACACTTCCTTTTATAGCCTTTTATGTTGTATATTGAATATCGTACTCAGTCAAAATCATTTACCATCTAGCTATTCGTCCGGGCAGAGCGGGTTTCTCGAAGATGTACTTGATAGGGTCCATCTTAGAAATCAATAGAATGGTATGACTCAACATATACTATCTTAGCCGGTGAGCAGCCCATGCCAGAGCGCAATAAGTTTTCTCAAGCAGTGAATGTCTAGTTTCACAGTCGGTAAACTTTTTTCTCAGGTAGTAAATTGCATACTCTTTTCGGCCAGACTCGTCATATTGGCCCAACACACACCCCATAGAATTCTCTAGCACAGTCAAGTACATGATCAAGGGTCTTCCTTCAACTGGAGGCATGAGGATAAGAGGTTCTTGCAGATATTCCTTGATTTTGTCGAAGGCATCTTGGCGTTCATCATTCCATCTAACTACTTGATCTTTCTTTAAGAGTTTGAAGATTGGCTCACAAGTAGCAGTTAAGTGAGATATGAAGCGGGCGATGTAGTTAAGATGACTCAATAATACTCTAACCTCCTTTTCAAAATTGGAAACTGGCATTTCTTGAATGGCTTTTACCTTTGCAGGATCAACTTTGATGCCTTTACAACTAACAACGAAACCTAGAAATTTTCCAGATCTTACTCCGAATGTGCACTTATTAGGGTTCAACCTCAACTTGTACTTTTTCAGCCTCTCGAATAGCTTGTATAAGTTGTTGAGACGTTCTTCTTCAGTTTTTGACCTTGAAATCATATCATCCATATATACCCCTATTTTATGATGGATCATATCAGGAAACAAAGCTACCATAGTCCTTTGATATGTTGCCCCTGCATTCTTCAATCCAAACAGCATGACCTGGTAACAAAAGGTGCCTTGTTGTGTAACAAAGGTGGTCTTCTCCATGTCTTCGGGAGCCATCTTAATTTGATTATAGCCGGAGAAACCATCCATGAAAGAGATGACTTTATATTGAGCGGTGTTATCGACTAAAACATCAATATGAGGTAGAGGGAAATCATCCTTGGGGCTTGCCCTATTCAGATCCATGTAATCTACACACATACACACTTTTCCATCCTTCTTTGGCACCGGTACCAAGTTTGCAACCCATTGGGGATAAGATGTCATAGCTAGGAATCCTGCGTGAATTGTTTCATCACTTCAGCTTTAATCTTTTCAGACAAGTCAGGCCACATGCGACAAACTTTTTGCTTGACAGGAGGACAATCTTCCTTTGTTGGCAGACAATGAACTACGATGTTGGTATCCAACCCTGGCATGTCTTCATACGACCAAGCAAACACTTCCACATAGTCATGTAACATCTGAACCAATCTTCTATTGACATTGCTTCCTAGGTTGGCGCTGATCTTGACCTCTTTCTTGTCTATCTCAGTACCTAGGTTGATGACTTCAACTGACTCTTCTTGCGGTTGAATAACTTTTTCCTCTTGCATTAGAAGTCTGGCTAGTTATCCCCGTATTTCATAATCTTCCTCGCTTTCGTCTTCAGCTTGGTTAATTGGATGTTCGAAATTATAACTGGCAATAGTAGAGTCATTTGCAATGAGATCCGGAGTGGACGAGGATCTGCAAAAGTGTGTGTGTCTGTGCATGTAAGATATGTGGCTATTTGAAAAACGCATTAAAGAAAAAGAAATACAATGAGCATAAAAATTTGAATGCAAAAAGTCCAATGGTTTATATTGAATGATCATATGATAAAATTAACATAAATAAAACCCTTAACAAATGGGCCATAGTGCCCCGGACCAGGCATATGGCTTAAAAGTCATTGTTTAATATTAAAGATAAAAGGCTCTTGAATTGATAGAAAGCAATAAACAAGTAATTACTCCTCAATTAAGGAGATGGGAATGAAGTCCTTTGCGCGCCAATTGTTGAGCTCTGTCGTAGTAGGGTATATCCACTCTTCGAAGGCACATTCATCATCAGAGTCCTCCAAAGCATTTATTTCATGATTTCCAATATGGAGAGGGGGCTTTCCTGCACGAGCGCACCTAACTTCTTTATGAGCCTTGATAGTGAAACCCAACCCACATTTATCTTCTTTGAACGAGATCTCGGGGAGTCTCCCCTAGATAGTACAGCTTCTATCTTCGACTATGGCACGAGCA
Source organism: Vicia faba (assembly GCA_948472305.1). Lineage (NCBI taxonomy): Eukaryota > Viridiplantae > Streptophyta > Magnoliopsida > Fabales > Fabaceae > Vicia > Vicia faba. The sequence continues at coordinate 452,830,779 of OX451735.1, read as the reverse complement.
TTCTTAAATGAAACCATCCTTAGCACGACCTTACAGCTTTTGGCATGTCAGAGGAAATTTTGGCAGTAGCAACCATAGGCGGAACAACTTCAAAAGCCTGGCACGGGGTTTCTATAAATTCGCCATCCATCTCCACATATTGGAAAGAATTGATATGGCTTACCGTGAATTCCTCCTCACCGCAAACAGTGATGATCCTCCCCTTGACTGGGTATTTTAGCCTTTGGTGAAGCGTAGATGTTACTGCCCCTGCTCCATTGATCCAAGGGCGACCCAGCAAACAGGAGTAAGCAGGACGGATGTCCATGATGTAGAAAGTATAATTGAACATCTGTGAGCCAACTTTGATTGGGAGATCCACATCTCCACAAACCATCCTTTTGGACCCATTGAAAGCCCTCACGACAATATCACTCGGCATCAACACCAGTCCTTCACAGTCTAACTGGTCCAAAGCACCCTTGGGTAGCACATTTGAAGAAGATCCAGTATCAACCAAAACATGTGCTAGGGTAGTCACTTTACATTCAACAGAAACATGCAAAGCTTTTTTGTGATTTCTTCCAAGTGGTGTTAGATCAGCATCAGAGAACCCTAATCCATTGTCTGCCGTCAAGCTCGCCATACAATTTTCGAACTGGTCAGTTGTGGTCTCATGAGGGACATGAGCCTTTTTTAATAATTTGATCAATGTTCGGGCATGAGCATCGGAACAAAGTATCAAAGATAACATGGAGATCTTGGAAGGGGTTTGCCCCATCCGTTCCACTATCTTGAAATCACTCCTCTTTATAATTTTCAAGATTTCATCCATTTCTTGAGTGGAAGGCTCCTTAGTAGCAATGTCCTTTGCGGGCACCTCTATCTCAGCAGGCTCAACTACTTTCTTTTTACCCTTAGTGTCAACACTAGACTTGTCAGCTGTGATGCAGACAGTTGTTGTTATAGTAGTTGAGGGTGAAATGGTGGGCGAAAAGATTCTCCTGGTTCTAGTTACCTTACTAGAGCCGGTAATATTACCAATGTCATCAGCCTTGATTTCTTCAATCCAATCATCTTGCTTTATTCCATGGTAATACACTTCAGCACCGTAGTTCCATGGTACTGCTTTGTTGGAAGAGTACGAAATTGGCCCAGGGGAAGTGATTATTAACGGAGCAACAGTCGGTTCATTCGAAATCCTGATAGGACTCTTTGAGGAGATCCTAAGAGGTTTGTTTGAAATTGTAATAATTGAGAGGTCTTCAATCTTATTGGTCAAACTTTTGATGGACGGAGTTCTCTCAAATAGGATCTCATGACTATTCATCAGGCGTTGAACACCTTCTTTCAGCCATTTGCATCCATTAACTTGTTTGGTGCAGCAATCACAACCTTTCAAACAGCCAGGGAAAACCCCGGCTTTCAGCAAATTCTTTTAATGGTTAACGGAGTAGTTAGATCTTCGAAGGAGGAAACAAAAATAGTGTCTTCAATTGCATTGACACCTTTTCCATGGTTTCACATTTGTGTCGTTATCACATTGGGAATTATAGGCGGATCAAATTTGATTTTCTTGTTGTCTATTAGATCTTGAATTTTTCTCTTCAGCGCCCAGCATTGATCAGTCTCATGCCTGGGACTATTTTAATGATATGCACACTTGGTATTCGGATTGTATTTAGGTGAGGAAGTGTTCGGATTGGACGAAGGATCACGCAGTGTCACCAAGTTGGCCTTTAACAGATGTTGTAAGGCTTGGGATAGGGACATGCCTATCCTTGTGAACTGTCTTCGTGGAGCCTCAAATCATTTATGATTGGAAGATTGTCTTTGAACAGGAGTAGGGTTGGAGATCAGAATAACATTAACAGACAGACGGTTATCCTTCATGGTACGGGCCTTTGTCCCATACACAACATTTGTTTCTTTCTTCCCAGTGAAGGGTTTCTTTACGGGGTTGGAGGTGGAAGCAGACACCATGGGGATTTTCCCGCTCTTGATACCACTTTCGACCCTTTCATCGATTAGGATCAGCTCGGTGAAACCAGACGAAGAACACCTAACCAATAAGTTGAAAAATGGACCAGATAAAATACCCATAAACATATCAATATGTTCCCTATCAGTTAACGATGGTTGGACCCTACTAGAGATATCCCTCCACTTTTGGGTGTTCTCTTTGAACCCCTTGTTTTTACCCATCGTCATGTCTTGCAGTTGAACTCTAGTTGGCTCCAGGTTGGCATTGTATTGGTATTGGTGATAGAAAGCAGTGGCCAAGTCTTCCCAGGTGTGAATACGTGAATCCTCCAATTGGTAAAACCACTCTAGTTGAATTCCAGCTAAGATTTCTTGAAAGAAATGGACCCGGAGTTTCTTGTCGGTGGTGTGAGGTTGTATTTTGCGCACGTAAGACTTCAGATAAAGCTTTGGGAAGGAAACCCCATCATATTTAACAAAGACTGGTATCTTGAATTTATGGGGAATGACAACCCCAGATATTAAACCCAAATTATCAAAATCCAAACCAGGAACGGCTTGAATCTCAACGGCCTTCAGTCTATCCTCTAGTTGCTTGTACTTATCGTCGACAGGAGGATATTGCTCGTCCAAATAGTCTTCATCATCAAACACTCGATCATTGACACACCCAGCTCGTGTTCTCCTTGCTTCTTCATCTTGATTTCCATCTTCTTCAGATGAATCTTCAACTATCAGCATCTGGCGGATCGACTCTCTGAATCTTTTACCCATGTTGACTAGGGTTTCCTATTTGGTTTCTTTTTGGATTCCAGCAACTTCATCAACTCTTGTTGCCCCTTGGCCAGGGTCAGCAGAGTTTCTTGAAACTGGGAATTTTATGCTTGCAGGTTTTTCATTGTTTTCTCGATATCCATCTTACTGAAATAAATAGCTGAAAGATAAGGAATCCTGTTGTGGAAAACCTGTTTATGTTATGATACATGAAAAATGTGTATGCAAATGATTTCAAGGATTTATAAGATGTAAATTCGTTTAGATAAAGAATGAGCAAACGTCAAATTGCATTAATCAGTTCAAAATGGTTACAACATGCCTCTTGGGCTTACAAAATAAATTCCTAAGACAAAAAGGTCGAGTGTGTCCTCTTTGGTGCAATGTAGGTGTTCAAGCTTTGTTCTTCATGAAGCTGCCTTGTAAGCTCCAAAACCCTTTTCTCGCTTGTGTAGAACTGAGCTTCGAAGGTGTCTCGCTCTTCCTTTAGCTGAATCCAATCCTTTTGCAAGTATTCAAGAGAGGTAGGCATGTTGGGATAGAGGAAAGTATACAGGACATCTCCTTCAGCAACAAGCTCCATAATAACATGTAGGATGGAGGGGTAAGGCATTACGAGCTTCTGAGCACGAGCTCGTACCCACCTAAGGTAAGGCTCAAGGGGAATAAAATTATTGTGTTCCAGTGTCTTACTATCCACTTTGTTTACCATCCTCCAAGCTCGTACAAACCTCTGACGGTAGCCTTGATCGTCGCTCTCGTAATCGAACACCACTCCTTGGATGAGCATATCATGAGGACCATCTCTTCGGGAATACCCAAACTGTCTTAAAGCTAAACAAGGGTTGTAAGTGATACCTCCCCTAATGCCAAATAAAGGGACATTAGGTAATTCCGCATAACGGTCGATGATAGTAATTTCCTTCAAGGATCGATAACACCAGTGAATATCCGAATGTCTGAGTGACATCAACCTATTGGACCACCTTAAACCTTGCTCGTTCTTCACAACGGATTGGGGGACGTGCGAAACAAACCACCTACCCAATATAGGAGAGCAACACATGAGGGCACATATTCTCTTCATGGTGCGAGAGTGGGGATAATGCAGGATATCTCCCAACAAAGTAGGCACCAAATTGCGAGACATGAAGATTTTGACAGCATTTACATCTATAAGTTGGTCAGGATTTGGAAATAGTACCATCCCATAGATGAGAACGGCCAAGATTTCTTCAAAATCTTGTAAATCCAGAATGTTCCAATAATCTTGAGCTTTCTCCAACAGGAACTTGGCTAGGAACCCTTTGACACCACTTCTTATTTCCCAATTAGCCGTGACATCGGATTGTTGCAAGTGTAAAGCTCGGGAAATCTCTTCAGGGCTTGGATATCTTGCAATACTGTTGAAAGGTAGTTGATTGAGAATAGGAATTCTCAAGAGTTGTGAGAATTCTTCCATAATAGGTACAAGCTAGTAATCAGGGAAGGTAAACCAATGGTGCAAAGGGTCGAAGAACTGGAAAAGAACCTTTATCATGTCTTGATCAATGCTTGAGGTAACCAAGTTAAGGAGTCGACCATGTCTTTCGGTGAATGGAGAACTCTCATGAACCCTCGACGCTAACTCTTTGAATTAAGGAGGAATTCTTACGAGGTTGACTTGGATAGTATTCCTGCGGGTGGAAGCCATGTCCTACAAAACAGAACAAAGATAAATCCCAAAAAGTCCTTGAAATGGTTAGTCCAATTGCAATGGTATGATGTTATGATGTTATGTACAAGTAAGCATATACACACAAAGCAAACAAGTCCTTAGGTTTAGGCTTGTATGAGGTTCATAGATAAGTACCCTCTTGAAGTTTAGTTGGTTCAACCTATCCTAGAAAGTAATCGGGTTCTAGGGGATCTCAATATCACTGATCTTTCTTTATCGGGTATTGTTTTAGTGCAAGCCTCTTTATTGGCGACCAAAATATCCTGAAAGTCTGATCTCAATGAGTGTAGTATCGAGTATCAACCAACTTCGGACTGCACCAAAGTCGGCTACCTCACTACTTCCTAAAGGCCAAGTTGTTCAAGTAAAGGTTCTAAGGTCAGTTAGTGCTTCATGACACCACACAGCGGCCTTGTATTCTCCTTGACTACTCAAGGGCTAATGGTACCAACAAATGTGTCACACTAATGTAGATATTTCTTAGACCATGTCGGTATACCCCGCACAGTTTCCACAACTTATTTCTACTTACCTAAAAGGCGTCCCCAGATCTGGGTAGAGGATCCAAACAAGCCCAAACAAGGAACCATAATGTAAAGCAAACAAGTCAAACAAAGAAAATTAAATAAAGGTGATCTAGCCCTAAGGTAACCCCACTTTTAAAAAATTCCCCAGCAGAGTCGCCTGTTCTATAATACGGTGGGAGAACTGATTTGGGTGTTTTGCGTTTTATCGCATTTGTTGCGGATAGCAAGAGTCGCCATTGAATTTTCTTTTATCCAATAAAGGAAATGGTGAAAAGAATAGGAAAGACCTTTGATATTATTTTCTTGAGTTCGGTGGGTAGATTATGAAAAGGGAAGGTGTTAGCACAATTTTCATCCATAGTTATCTATGGGATCTTAGTTGCCTGCTAGATCATTTTCTTTTGTTTGAAAGTGTTCTTTGTGGTGGGTTTTGAAAGTATTTTTAAAATTGCCTTCATTTAGGCTAACTTTGTAATGATTCTCGTCTCTATAAGAATGTATACAAAGTGTTGGACTTTTGAAAATATTTCATGTTTTGGAAGTGTTTAGTGTGTGTTTGAAAAGATGTTTGTTTTGAAGATGAGCAAGCAACTAAGAACGTTTCTACCTACTCAAAAGTCTTTGTTCTTTTCCTCCTCCTTTAGATGTTTCTATCTTACCATTGATTGGTAAGAAAACTTGTCTTTGGATGTAAAGGGATGTGTGTGGGTCATCGTATAGTCATGATAGCAATGTTGTGAGATATCTTAGCATTTCTCTTGAGTGACTAGGATCATTTGTAAGGCAGCATTCGAGGCGTCACCGAGGGACTATGATATTGTATTTTTTTTATTGTTTTTGCTAAGACGCCTCACATGCAAAACATGACCATTTTTCATAAGGCAACAAGTTGAGTTAACCCTAGAGATGCAAGTGTGCAAGTGTTTGTATTTCATGCTTGATTTATCTTGAATTAGGGCTTTCTAAGCATTGATTTTATCTTTACATACAAAACCTAATTATTAGTATTTATATGAAAGCGATAAATTGCGGAAAGTAAAAATCCTACGCTATTACAATCACTTGGGGATGGGGTGTACAAATTTACAAATGGGGGTTGCAAGAAATTAAAGTCCTAATTATCTATTACAACCATATTGAAATAACATACAAGAATTGGACTGTAAAATAGATTTATTTTTTATTAAGAGAAGAAATAAATTTGCTTAAGGAAATGTTTTTAGTCTTTTTGTTTTAAAAGGAGTAAAGCAAAATATATGAATATAAAGTATTTTTGGTGTTTTTTATTAATGAAAATAAAAGTGATTATAAAAATAATAAGAGAATAAGAGTTAGAGTCAGCGCGTTTCTGAAAGAATATAAATAAGAGAGGGCAGAAGTTCTGACTCAAGTGCGCTACAAATCCGAAAGAAAATGTTACAGAAATGGGGAAAGCCAGAAGTTCTGGATTCAGACGCACTAAATTTCTGGGGTTGCTGGGAACAAAGGAAAACCTAGAAGTTCTTATTGCTGAGAGAGCCTAGAAGTTCTGATGTAGCTGGAAACCTAGAAGTTCCAGGGTTACTGGAAGGCTAGAAGTTGTGGTTGTTGAGAGAGTCTAGAACTTCTGATGCAGTTGGAAACCTAAAAGTTCTAGTGTTATTGGAAGGCTAGAACTTCTGATAATGGGTAAGTGAGGTGTAAATGATGGTGGATGAGAATATCTAGAAGTTCTGGTCCAGGAGTACTATTTTGACAAACAAATGGAGGGATTTATCTAGAAGTTGTGGTCCAGGAATATTGTTTGACAAATAATGGGGTAAAAATGTCAAGAAATAAACATAAAAAGATGCTTCTTGGGCTAGAACCCAGGACCCTTAAGACTAATGCCTTATGCGCGCGCTCTCTGCCACTGTGGTGGCTATACATCCGGTATTAGAAACAAAACATAAACATATATTATAAAGTAAGTTCTGATGATGAACTTTATATTCTTCTTCATGCCATCCAGAGTATCTAGAAATTAGTCATTTCTCAACAAAAATGGAAAATGCAAACATAGAAGTTATGGCCAATTTCATCATGGTTTTAGAAATACAAAGGATCAAAACTATAAACCAGAAGTAAGAATGAATTTTACTAATCCTAATTCTGAACACTAATTTCCTCAAGAAGTTCTGGTCTGAAATTCTCTCTACTTAGGCCATATAAATGAAATCTATAAATATGTACAGATTCAGAGCCATGATATCTACATTGTGTCTTGGATATTGCAAGTCTAACAATGCCTAAGTAATGAGATGAAAATCAGAAGAAACTTACCTTACATCTGGAAATTGTTATGTGAGTTAGAGCCTGGTTCAGACTGCTGTGATGTTCTGGTCAACTTCCTCAAGTTCCCATAAAGCTAAAGCAACCCTTAACTTGAGTTATGGCTGGTTAGAATGCTCTAGAGCAGTCAAGATGCAAAGTTCTGATTTTTGAAATGGAGAGTGGTGAAGACTATATCACAGTTCGAAAACAGAAGTTGGGAAGGCTTCTATGTGTATATCAGAAACTGTGTGGACGATTTGGTCAAGAAACGCACAAGAAAAATTAGAGTTTGGATGCAAAAATCAAAAACTAGCAAGTTTTGTGTTTATGTTGCAGTTTCAGGTTCTTGGGAATTCTCAGTAAGGTTTCAGGGCTTTTTTCAATCCTTTCGAATCCTCCTTCAGTTTGAAAATGAAGTTTAACTTATAGGCAAAGGATTTAGAAACTTAGAGAAGTCAGGAGTACAGTCATCATGTGTTATGGATCGTTTACTTGTTTTTGAAGCAAGTTTAGACAAGCATGTTTCAAGGAAAGGTAGGGTGGTTACCAGCTTTAAACACGCCTAATTTGAGTTTGTAGGCATGATTTATGGGGAAGTACACTTAGAAGCAAAGTAAAGTATGGTCTCAAAATAAACTTTGTACAAAAGTTTAATTTTCAAGGACAACAGTTGTACTTTTAAGCCACACGTGGGAGGATCTTTTGGATAAAGGCTTAAACACTGGGATAAAGACTCAAAAGTTGGTGTGAGCATTAAATAATGATGATATTTAACAAGAAAGAAGGCCTAAAACATAAGATTATGCAGCATAGCTTGAAACTAGATCAGAAGTTCAGCATAAACGTACCTTAGATTAAGAACCAACGTCCAACTTCTAATCTTTGAATCTCCCTGCTCCAGCATGGCCTGAAGGAGTTCTTAGACTTTTCAGAAAGCTTGCAACATTCCTTGTAACCCGTCTTTGAATCACTTTTGCAAACTCTAATTTTACCTACGTGAAAACTGGCCCAGAAGTTCTAATCAAATTCTGACTTGGAAATGCTCAGAATTCACTAAGTGTTTTAGTTTCATGGACGTGTCTTCAAGGATTTATAACTTGAAATCCCAGCATTTCTAGGAGGAGTTATGTTCTGCAGTGTTTTAGATCTCATTGATATCTAGAACTCTTGTGTCAGAAGTTCTTCCTGAATCATCTTGCATCACGATGAAAATCTGGCCAAAACTTCTGAATTTATCATACTTTCTTAACACTTAGAAAAATTTATAAGTGTTTAGAATTTTGACTTTTCCAAAGTAATTTTGAATTTTGATTTTCTTGATGAACCAACTTCATATTCTAACATATCTTAATGAAATGTGATTCTTGAAACTTGATTTTGATCAAAAAGTCATAGTTTGACTTTTTAGTGTGCATTTTGACCATTTTGCCCTTGTGCCAATTCCCAACCTAAATTGATGTATCAGTGCTGCTAACTTGAGTCATGGAGGATCTTGTGAGAAAAATCTTGAGAAATGAGAGGGCAAATTTTGGGGTACAACAGCTTCGTTTTATTGCTTTTTGGGTAGTGTACTGAATGTCATATTCGGTCAGGACCATTTTCCATCTTGCTATTCTTCCAGAGAGAGCGGGTCTCTCGAATATGTATTTGATAGAATCCATTTTAGATATCGATAAGGTAGTGTGAGTCAGCATATATTGTCTTAGCATGCGAGCAGCCCATGCCAGAGCGCAACAAGTTTTCTCGAGCAGTGAATATCTGGTTTCAAAGTCGGTAAACTTTTTGCTCACGTAGTATATTGCATGCTCTTTTAGGCCAGACTCGTCATGCTTCCCCAGCACACACCCCATTGAATTTTCTAATACTGTTAAATACATGATTAGAGGTGTTTCTTCAACCGGCGGCATCAAAATGGAAGGCTCTTGAAGATACTCCTTGATTCGGTCAAAGGAAGTCTGGCAGTCGTCATTCCACCTCACCATTTGATCCTTTCTTAGTAGTTTGAAAATCAGCTCACAAGTAGCGGTTAGGTGGGAAATGAATCTGGCAATGTAGTTTAGACATCCTAAGAATCCTCTAACCTCCTTCTCGGTGTGGGGAGCTGGAATCTCTTGAATGGCTTTAACCTTTGCAAGATCTACTTCGATACCTTTTCCGCTGACAACGAAGCCTAATAGCCTACCAGATCTTACTCTGAAGTTACACTTGTTCGGGTTCAGTCTTAACTTGTATTTCTTCAGTCTTTCAAATAGTTTATGCAAATGACCCAAGTGCTCCTCTTCAGTCTGAGATCTAGTTATCATATCATCGACATAGACCTCTATTTCATGATGGATCATATCGTGAAATAAGGCTATCATAGCACGCTGATATGTTGCCCCAACGTTTTTCAATCCAAATGGCATAACTTTGTAGCAGAAGGTCCCACACTACGTAACAAAAGTTTTTTTCTCCATATCTTCAGGTTCCATTTGAATCTGGTTATATCCAGAGAAACCATCCATAAAGGAGAAAACTTTATGATGCACAGTGTTGTCAACCAGAGCATCAATATGGGGAAGCGGAAAGTCATCCTTGGGGCTCGCCCTATTCAAATCTCCGTAGTCCACACACATGCGTACTTTGTCGTCTTTTTTAGGTACTGGTACCACGTTTTCGACCCATTATGGATAATAAATAACAACTAAGAATTCGGCATTAAATTGTTTCATAACCTTGGCCTTGATCTTTTCATTTCGGGCCGCATACGACGAACCTTTTGCTTTAATGGAGGAAAGTCTTGTTTAGTTGGTAGACGATGAACCACAATATTGGTGTCCAGCCCCATCATGTCTTTGTATGACCAGGAAAAGATCTCAATATAGTCATGTAACATCTGGATTAACTTCACCTTGACGCTATGCTCCAAGTTGGCACCTATCTTGACTTCCTTTTGGTCCTCTTTAGTTTCCAAGATTACCGTCTCGACTGGATCTTTATGAGGTTGTATCTCTCTTTCCTCTTGTTGTAACAGTCTAGCAAGTTCCCCTGGTACTTCACAATCTTCCTCAACTTCGTTCTCAGTTTGGTAGATTGTATTTTCAAAGTCATAATTGGCAATAGCAGAACCGCTATTCATGGGATCCATAATGGATATGGATCTGCAATTTGATATGTGGGTGTGTGTAAGAGAGCATGGCTATTTTAATAAAGTAAAAACAACAAAGAAAGACAGAGAGATTAAAATTTGCATGCAAAACATCCAATTATTTATTAATGACATATGAAGATGAAGTAACAGCCGTCACAAAATAGACCATTGTGCCTCGGGTAAAGTACAAGGCTTTAGAGTTTCAACTGTTCAAATATTACATATTCCAAAAACAAAAAGACAATGACTCTTGAATAAAAGTAATAGGAAAAAAATCCTTGGCCTCCCAATTGTTGAGTCCACCATTGATAGTTGGGAAGATCCACTTGTCCATGTCATAGTAACTATCCCCCAAAGAATTGATTCCATGATTGTTATTGCATAGTGGTGGTCCTCTGGCGCGAGCACGACGAATAACTCTTTGGGCTCCTGAAGTAAAAGCCAAACTAGATTTTTCAGATTTGCAAGGTATATCAGGGAGTTGGCTCCAAATGGTACACCGACCTTCCTCAAATACTACTTTGGCATCCTTCAAAGAAGCCATCTTCAATGGAGGTCTGGTAATCTTCGGAACACTAGTAGCAATCTTGGTTACAGCAATTGTCTGTGGAACCTCCTCAAAGTTCTGACAGGGGTCTCAATGAACTCGTTGTCCGTCTCAACATACTTGAAAGAGTTCAGGTGGCTCAGCATGTATTTCTCCTCACCATGAACTGTGATAATATTTCCATTAACTGGGTATTTCAACATTTGATGTAGAGTGGAAGTAACAACACCGGTCCCATGAATCTAGGGGCGACCCAATAGACAGGAATAAGATGGGCGGATGTCCATCACATAGAAAGTGGAATCAAAAGACTGAGTAACAACTTTGATAGGGATTCCACCTCTCCGTGCACCATTCTTATGGAACCATCGAAGGCCCTCACCATAATATTATTGGGCTTCAGTGTGAGTCATTCATAATCTAATCTTTCCAAAGCATTCTTGGGTAAGACATTCAACGATGAACTCGTATCCACCAGTACATGAGATAGGGTAGTTCCCCTGCACTCAATGGAGACATGCAAGGCATCATTATGCTTTCTTCCCTTTGATGTTAAATATGCATCAGAGAAACCAAGTCCATTGTCAGCTGTAAAGGCCAGCATTGAGATTTTTGAAGGGGTCTTCCCCAACGGCTCCACAATGTTGTAATCACTTTTCTTTATGATATTTATTATTTCTTCCATTTCCTCTTTAGAAGCCTCGGGAATGACTTCTTTATGTGCCTTCATCCGGACAGGCTCAACCAGTATCTCTTTGCCCTTAGTCTCAGCCGACTCGGTGGCAGGGATAACAACAGCGATGACAGTTGGAGCAGCATCGGGAGTAATAACAGGAGTAGCAGTAGGAGTGACAATAGGAATAACCAAAGGGGTAGAAACACTATTTGGAGAGATTTCATGATAGAAATCTCTTCCGCTTCTCGTAATTTTACTGGTCCCAACGATGTTGTCGATGTCAGGATCAATGTCTTCAACAGTTTTATTTTTAACAGCCAATAGGTCTTGCTTGATGCTATGGTAATAGACGTCAGCCCCATAATTCCAAGGAACACCTTTATCAGAGGAATATGGTATTGGTCCAGGAAAAGTGATGATCAGAGGGGTAACTTTAGGAACGGATGTAATCCGGACAGGTCTTTTGGAGGAGACCCTGGGAGGATTATCGGAAATGGTAATTATTGAAATGTTTTCACACAAAACTTCTATAGAGGGAACTTTCTCAAACATAATTTCTCTGTTTTTTATCAGGCGCTGGACACCTATCTTTAACAACAAAAAACCATTCGGTAGAGACATACACATGTGGCAACCTTCACCACAACCCGGAAATAAACTGGCTCGCAACAGATTATTTTTAACAATCAGGAGAGGAATAACTAATTCATCAACAGAAGAAACAAACTGGTCATCGCCAACGGCATTGAAACCCTGGTATGTTTGGGCATTAGTGTAGTGATTACATTAGGGGTCTCTGGTAGGTCGAACTAAATCTCCTTCGCCTCGATAAGATCTTGCACCTTATTTTTTAGAGCCCAAATCATTTGTACCATGCCCTGGACTTTCAGAATGATAGGCACATCAAGCATTTGGGATGTAGCGGGGAGATGCAATATTGGGATTCTTAGGAGCTTCCTTTAGAGTCTCCAGATTAGACTTTAATAGGTGTGGCAAAACCTGGGATAAGGTCATATTGATCTGGGTGAACTGTCTTCTAGGCGCATCCGGCCTGCGCTGATTGTTTCTTTGTTGATTTGATGCAGGATTGGAGATCATAACAACCCCTACCGTCAGACGATGTTCAGTTTTTCTTTGATTTCTCTGGCCATAAGCAGCATTGATTTCCTTTTTTCCAGTGAAGGGTTTCTTCATTATCCTTTGGATGCATCCCTCTGGATCTTACCACTCTTGATACCAGCTTCCACTCGCTCACCAGTCAATATCAGCTCAATAAACCCAGTTGAAGAGCTTCCAATCAGATGTTTGAAGAATGGACCAGACAAAGTACCCAAGAACATGTCTACCAGCTCTCTATCAGGCAGAGGAGGATGGACTCTTCCCGCAACATCCCTCCATTTCTAGGCGTAATCTTTGAAACCCTCGCTGGAATCCATAGACATACTTTGCAATTGTGTATGGGTTGGAGCGAGGTTAGTGTTGTATTGGTACTGTATGTAAAAAGCAATAGCCAGATCTTCCCAATTGCGAATGTTGGTTCCTTCCAGCTGATAGAATCATTCCAATTGCGTCCTTGACAAACTTTCCTGGAAGAAATGTACCCACAGATTCCTATCAGGCGTGTGGGGTTGAATATTCCTGACATATGACCTAAAGTGCAACTTAGGATAGGAGACATCGTCATACTTATAAAATACAGGGCACTTTGAACTTTGGTGGAATGACCACCCTAGGAACATAACCTAGTACTTCAAAATCCAGACCAGGTACTCTCTGAATTTCCATGGCATTGAGACGATCCTCCAGCTGTTTATATTTGTCATCAGCGGGAGGATATTATTCTTCAGCGTAGTCAGTCTCCTCTTCATCAGACCCTAGACTCTACTCTCCTTCTTTTTCCTTTTCTTCCTGATTGTCTCCCTCATTTGACGGAGTTGCAAATTCTAGAGCTCGTTTTGCTGGTTCTCTGAACCTCCTTCCCATATTCGGGACACCTACCATTTTCTTTGTCTTCTTCTTCATGTCTTTGATCATTAGAGCATTCAGGTCCTCTTGTCCTTTAGCCAGAGCCAGGAACATCTGTTGGAATTGAGCGTTTTGTGCTTGAAGATCCTTCACTGTTTGTTTGATATCCATCTTACAGAAATAAACAGTAGCAAGATAAGGAAACCTGTTGTGAAAAACCTGTTTGTGTTATGATGCACGAACATGCGTATGCAAATGATTTCAAAGACCCAGAAGATTTCTAGACAAAAAGAACAAACATCAATTGCATTAATAAGTTCAAATTGAGTACAAACATGCCTCTTGGGCTAACAACGGAGGAAATAAATACAAAATAAAACTCCTAAGACAAAAAGGTCGAACGCATCGTCTTCGGCGCAATGTAGGTGTTCAAACATCGCTCTTTATGAAGCTGTTTTGTGAGCTCCAGAACCTTCTTCTCACTGGCATAAAATTGGTTCTCAAATGTATCTCGTTCTTACTTGAGATGGATCTAAGACTTTTGCAATTCTTCAAATTTTGTTGGCATATCAAGATGAAGAATGATGTAAGACTCGTCCTCTTGAACAACAGACTCTGAAATCACAGGCAAGATAGTAACGCATGGTATCATAAAACTCTGAGCACGAGCTCACACCCATTTGAGGTATGGCTCCAAAGGGATGGAGTTCTTGCGTCCTAAGGTGCTACTATCAGTCTTCTTCACCATGCCCCAAGCACGGATGAACCTCTGGTGATAACCTTGCATATCATTTGAATAGTCGAACATAATACCATGGATAAGCATATCATGAGGACCATCCCTCCGGGAGTAACCAAACTGACGTAGGGTTAAAGAGGGATTGTAGGTGATGCCTCCTCTAATGCCAAGGAGTGGCACATTTGGAAATTCTCTACAGCAATCAATAAAAGAGATATCTTCTTGAGAGCGAGGGCACCAGTAGATATCATAGTGAGAAAGAGACATTAACCTTTGGTTCCACCTTAAGCCAAACTAAATCTTCATTATTGACTGAGGAAGGTGCGAAATAAACCACCTATAGAGCAAAGGCTTACAACACATAAGAGTTCCTCGTTTCTTCATAGTACGGGTGTAGAATGAATGCATAATATCTTCGAGCAACATGGGCATTGGATTATGAGTGAGGAAGATGTTGATGGCACTGACATCTATGAAATGGTCTGAATTGGGGAACAAAACCAACCCATAGATCAGGAGAGCTAACACATCTTCAAAGGCATGGTAACTCATAGCGTCCAGGAATACCTGAGCTTTCTTCATTAGAAAATTTGCAAGGAGGCCCTTAACTCCACTTCCTCTTCCCTAATTGGACTCAATGTCAGGTGGCTTCAAATGCAAAGCTACGGAAACATTTTCAGAAGCTGGATCTTGTTCTAAACCAGTGAAAGGTACCTGCTCCAATATAGACAAATTGAGTATCTTGGAAAATTCTTCCAGCGTAGGCACCAACCGATAGTCTGAAAATGTGAAGCAATGGTGCTTAGGATCGAAAAACTAGAATAGGACACTCATTAGACCTTCATCAAAACCGGTGGTAACCAAACTGAGCAAGCGACCATATCTCTTGTTGAATGAAGAGTTGTCGGGAACTTTTAAGACCATTTCCTTTAGTTTGGGAGGGATCTCTACAAAATTGATCCGGATGGTTTTTCTTCGAGCTGAGTCCATGCCCTACAAAAAGATAAATCCACAGGCCCTTGAAATGGTTACTGTATATGTTATGATGCTTATGATGTTATTATTATGCTCTAAAATTACAGATATGTCAAACAAGTCACACAAAGACCTTAGGTTTAAAGGCTTGCATGAGTTTTAAAGGTAAGTACCCTCTTGAAGTTTTAGTTGGCTCAATCTGTCCTAGAAAGTAAACGGGTTCTAAGGAGCCTCATATCACTATCCTTTCTTTTAGGAATTGTTTTTGCTCAAGCACCGAAGTATTGCAGCCAAAATATCTCAAAAGTCCAATCTCAATGAGTGTAGCATCGAGTATCAACCAATCTTCGGTTGAAACCAAAGTCGGCCATCTCACTACTTTTTAATGGCTTAGGATGAGTCAATTAAAGGTTCTAAAGGTCAGTTAGAGCTTAAAGACACTATAAGTAAGCCTAATTTTATCCTTGACTAACTCAAGGAACATTAGTACAAACCAGAGTATCATGTCAACATGGCTATCACTTCGTCCATATCGGTCTACACCGTACATCCTCCATGATTTATTTCCACTTACCTAAAAAGGTGCCCCATATCCGGGTGTAGGATCTTTAACAATAACCCAAACAAGAACCCAAAAAATGTAAATCAAGCAATTCAAACAAGGAAAGCAAGTAAATGTGATCTATCTCTAAGGTAACCCCACTTTTAAGTTTATTTCCCCAGCAGAGTCGCCAGTTCTGTTATACGGTGGGAGAACTGACTTGGTAGTTTTGCATTTGATTTCAATTGTTGCGGATAGCAAGAGTCGAGACCGACTTTTCTTTTATCCAACAAAGGAAAGGGTGAAAAGAACAGGAAAGACCTTTAGAGATGTTTTCTTGAGTTTAGGGGGTAGGTTATGAAAAGGGAAGGTATTAGCACCCTTTTCATCCATAGTTATATATGGGCTCTTAGTTGCTTGCTAGATCACTTGCTTTGTTTGAAAGTGTGCTTTGTGGTGTAGGTTTGAAAATATTTTGCAAAATGCCTTTGTTGCAGCAAACTTTATAACGATTCTCGTCTCTATAAGAATGTGTACAAAGTGTTGGTTTTGAAAATAGTTCAAGGAGATGTTGGTTTTTGAAGGTGTTTTGTGAGTGTGTATGTGGAAAAATGGTTTTAGTTTTCGAGCAAGCAAATACGAGTGTCCTACCTACTCAAAAGGTATTTGTTCTTTTCCTCCTCCTTTAGATGTTGCTATCTTACCATTGATTGATAAGAAGCCCCATCGTTAGATGTGAAGGGGCAGGCGTAGGTCAATTGTATAGTCATAAAAGGCAACCTATGAGACGTTTAAGCAATTTTCGTTAGGGATTAGATTGTTTACCGAAGGCAACATCAAGGGACATCGAGGGACTACGATCTTTTATCAAGGGTCTTCGCTAAAACGCCCATATTCGAGGGACATGACTAATTTCCGAGGCAACAAGTGAGATTACCCTAGAGGTGCATGTGTGTGTAGTGTGTTTGATTGCATGCATTTTGTCTTTAAGTTAAGGTGGCCTAAGTATTGGTTTTAATCTTGCCATACACACCCTAGTTACTAACATTTATGAAAGCAATAAAAATGAGAAAAATAAATGTCCTACACTATTACATGTTGTGGGGGATGGTATATACAAGTTTATAAATGGGGGTTGAAAAGCAATAAAAGTCCTAATTATTACAACCATATTGAATAACAAAAAAATGTAACTATATAGGAAATATAAAGACAAAAAAATAGTGTAAAAGAAATAAAGGAAAGACATCTTGGATCGAAGTATGTGTCTTTCGATTCCCACATTTTCCTTCTTTCAAATGGGCCTGCAATTAGTGTTGCATCCTTCGATTCAAACTCCCTCTCCTTTCGTTTGGGTCTGCAAATCAGTGTGTATTGAAGCACACCCTTCGATTCAAACATCTTATTATGTTTCCTTTCGTTTGGGACATGATAGCAGTAAGAGTCAAAAATATGCTAATATGGCCTGTGCAGGTTAGTCTCTAACATATATTTGGACAAGAAAAGCAAACAATCGAAAGAGTAGAAATGAAAAATAAGCAAAAGATTATTTACATGCTATGCTTGAAACGAAGGGTTCACATCCAAGGAGACTTACCTTGAATATGGAGTTGGTGTTTTGAACTTTGAGTTGCTCCCCTGAATACTCTTGGATTCGAAGGAAGGAAAGAAGCTATATGAAGGGCATGGAAACTTCGATTCGAAAGAAAGAACAAAGGTGTAGTGTTTTCTTTTATTGATTCTAGGAATGTATAAAGTGGTTTGAGATTTTTGTGAGAATTTGAGAGTTTTAAAGTTTGAGAGCGTTTAATGATTTTTTTCACACAACAAAAGTTTCTTCCGCTACTAAAAGGACACCCTTAGATGTGTTGTGAAACATCTTATTTATAGGGGAGTTTGGCTGAGATTTAAGGGGGAAAACAAATGAGATTTGAACAAATTGGGTATGATGTCTTCATGGCCTTAGAGGTGCAGTTTTTGTATGCTAATTTGGTGCAAATATGGGAGCAGCATAGCAGGACTGCTTTACAGCAGTTTTGGAGTGTTGTGGCCAGTACAGTAGGCTTGAGCTTGGCAGCATATAGGACCTTGGTCAGCAAGCTTCTTGAATACTTCAACCTTTTGTTTTGACCATATAGTTCCAACCTTCGACCAGACTCTTCTTCAGACAACAATATTTGCGTCCAACCAAAGTGTGTCCTTCTAATAGACCATATGTGTATCTTTCGAAGGGACCAAATGCATGTCATTCGAATGGACCGTATGCCTGTTCTTCGAATGCACCATTTTTTTGTCTTTCGAATGGGACATATAGGTATGTCCTTATAATCCACCAATGCATGTCCTTTGAATGGGACATCCAGGTATGTCCTTCAAATCCACCAATGCATGTCCTTCAAATGGGCCACCAATTGTGTGTCATAGTGTAGAAACTATGTGTGTTGAAGGTTTTCAAGGGTGGAATTAAAGCAAACTATTTTAAAGGGAGGTATCGTACATTCAAAGCTAGTATAAAAATAGCCAATTCCCCGTGGTGCTGGCATGAGGGAAGTTCCTTCCTTGTGATTTGAAGCAAGCAGGAAAGAAGCCCTTGCTTCCTAAATAGAAACAAACACTGTAATAGGTCATTGCTTTGTGAATCAAAGAAAGCATGTAAGGGATCATTGTTTAATCGAAGCTTGCATGCAGGAGGCCACTTGCTTTGTAGGCGCTAGCATGAAGGGAAACCATTGCCTTGTGCATTAATGGCAAGCACAGAGGCATCCATTTCCTTGTGGGTCGAAAACAAGCACAGAGGAGGCACTTGTCTTGTGGATGAAAAGCAGGCATGAAGGATGTACTGCTTATGAATCGAAACAAGCATGCGGGAGGCTAATGCTTGTGAATCGAAGGATACATGTAGGAGGCTACTGCTTGTGAATCGAAGGATGCATGTAGGAGGCCACTACTTGAATGAAGCTTGTGGACCAAAGCTTGCTCAAAGGGGACCAAAGTTGGATTCGAAGTATATTGCTTCGAAGGAAACCAATACTCCAATCGAAGCTTTGTTGTGAAGGTAGCCCTTTGTATAATCAAAGCCTTGTATCAAGATATCCATTATCCAAACGAAACTTTCATGCAGGAGGCCAAATGTCTAATCGAAACCTCTGGATCGAAGCAAGTTTTTTCAAAGGGAGACATTGCCTAATCGAAGCTAGCATGAAGGAAGGAGTTCAGTCGAAGTTAGCATGAATCGAAGCAATGCCCAGTCGAAGCTTGTATGAATCGAAGAAAACTTGCTTTTCTTCAATTTTGTCAAAAAGAATAAAATTTATCTGCTTTGCTCTTTCAACAGTTTCCTCCTTGACTTGATGCTTGAAAATCTAATATGATCCATGGAAACTATGTGGGGAATAAAAAAATCCAATTATACTTGTGCAATCTTGAACTTTAATAAATCCCTGTGAGAAAATGTCTTGAGAAAAGAGAGGGAAAACTTTAGGGTACAACAATATTGTTGCGTGAAGACTGACACAATAAGTTAAATATAGAAAATTTAACACATTATCGCATAGAGACTGACACAATGGGCGAAATTGTTGATTTCGCAAAATTGCTACCTGGGGTCTGACACAATGAGCTAGATCGCAAGGAAATAACATATTGTTGCATGGAGACTGACACAATAAGTTAAATATAGAAAAGTTCAAACATTGTCGCATAGAGACTGACACAATGGGTGGAATTGCTGATTTCGCAACATTGTTGCCTGGGGTCTGACACAATGAGCTAGATTGCAAAGAAAGAACATACTGTTGCATGGAGACTGACACAATAAGTTAAATATAAAAAATTCCACACATTGTCGCATATAGACAAACACAATAGGTGGAATTGTTAATTTAGTAACATTGTTGCCTGGGGTCTGAAATAATGAGCTAGATCGCAAGGAAATAACATATTGTTGCGTGGAGACTGACACAATAAGTTAAATATACAAAATTTCACAAATTGTCGCATAGAGACTGACACAATGGGTGGAATTGCTGATTTTGCAACATTGTTGCCTAGGGTCTGACACAATGAGCTAGATCGCAAAGAAAGAACATATTGTTACATGAAGACTAACACAATAATTTAAATTGAAGATTTCACATATTGTCGTATAGAGACTAACACAGTGCATGGACTATATAAGAAGTTGTTTTGAATGATCCACATCTTAGATAACTAAATTAGAGATAAGAACTGATTTTACTGGTTATTTCCAAGGTAATAAATTGAGGAAGGGCCCTAAGATATTGGCTCTGTTCGTAGTAGGTTCTGAGAGATGTCATGCGCGATGCATATGCATGGAAATATGGACTTGAGAATGTAATGAACATGTGTATGCCCCTAATATTGTGGAAAATGTCTTTGATAGTTCCCCTTCGTTAAACCATCGGATTCTGGTAGTTATCAACTTCCCCGTGTTGTTTGTTGCTAATTATTGTATCTCCAAGTTGATTTGAATTTGGTGAAAAGTGTCATCATGACCTTGATGTCTGTGTCGTAGATACGGGCGTAGGTATGGATGTAGACGCAGATGCAGGTGTAGACATGGATGCAGGTGTATGCATGGAAATGGGCATGGGTTTTCTTTTGATGTTTTTCTAACCATAATACACTTTGATTCTTTATCAAATGTTCTTTGGTGTTTCTGTATGTTAGGTGTACCAAATGTTATGGATGACCTTGAGATATTGATATGGTTATGTGTATGTCATGCTTGATGTGAGACTTTTTGATGAGAAATCTACTGTCGATATTTCCAAGGAATCTAATGTTGGTATTCCATTAAGAACTACCTTCTGCTGAAGTCTTCTGGATAATCAACTGTCGAGATTAACCAGGAGAATCTACCGCCGAGATTCTGTCGAGAAAATACCTTCTGCTGAGGTATTCTGGATAATTAATTGTCATGATCAACCAGGGGAATCTAGTGTCGAGACTCTGTTGAAATACCTTCTGTCGAGGTCTTCTGGATAGTCAACTGTCATGATCAACCAGGGGAATCTAATGTCGAGATTCGATGTATAATTGATAGCCTGAATGACAATGATGGTTGTCCTTACATAAAACAAGGTTTTATGTTATGCGTGTAAATTTGACTGATGCATGAAATGTGATGATTTATTGATGTATGTGATGAATGGCTTGGATATATTTAAATGAATGTTGGATTTTGACATGAGATTGCGTAATTGATTTTTTTTTAGATATGCTTGACCCATGCTGTTGGACTTCGTCAGATGGATGAGATGATAAGTATAGCCTAATTCTGGATCGAGAAACCTTAATGCATGATTTATATGCTTTATGATTATGATTCGAATGGTTTTATAATGGTGCCCCTTTGATGGGTCGTAGATGACTAGAGCGTAGAGGTTTGCTTATGCGAAAAGGTTGCTTATCACAGGGTGGTTGAATGTTATGCTTTCATGATTTCATGATACTCGATTCGAACTCGAAGATTGCTGATGTAGGAGAAAGATCCACTGGAGATTATGAAAGTACGCAGAGAGCTTGCCTCTATGTGGACTGTCTTTCCCTAATTTGTTGGTAGGATCTTGGAGGAGATTGTCATTGACATGAGCTTGGAAATAGTTTGATCATAATATGAATGACCCTAATATTTTGCATTATGCCCCTAATTAAAATACTCTTGAGAATGTTTAGCTTTGATGAACCATTTCAAATCAACTCCCTTTTGATCAAGCCTTGCAGTGGTTTTCCCCGACATTCGAATTTTGAAAAAGGTTCCCTTCAATCTCCTGGATCTTGAAGAAGTACCCTCAGAAAGAACTTGGACTTCACCATGAACTTGACATAGATTTCCCCAAGTATTCTCAGCTTGAAAATTTTGTACTTGAAGGTGCTTGAAGGGGAATTCGGACCCTGTGTACAGTAGGATGAACTTGGTACGTACTTCCCCAACATTTGAATCTTGGTAGGTTGCCCCTGATTATCAAGGTCTTGAGATATTTGTTAAAATGAGGAAAACGAGTCATACCTTGTTGTGATATGACCTGATTAAGGAATGCTTCCTCGAAGGGTATGTCCCTAATTGAACAACACTTTGAAATTTGATCTGAGTTGATTGAATCTCGGAATGATCACCCCTAGTATCTTCATGTGATATAACCCTACGATCATTAGTATTTTCCTATGTTTATAGGGGTCCCCTTATATGTTTTGCCCCTAGTTAGAAGCTTCTTGAAAATACTACTTTTGATCAGACCAATTTTGAAATTTCCTTGATGGTAAGTATTGATTCGTTTATAAAAGTATACATTTGAAAAGTAATTCTTAGTGATGTACAAGCAAGATCTTGAAATCAAAATTAATTATTAAAAATAAATGGATGATTAGAGATGGAGATTCGAAGAAGCGATTAGTAGTTATAAATAGTTTTAACAAACGTAGGAGTCAGTTTAACACAAATCTTAAAGAAGTATGCTTTTATAGTGAACCTAGCTTCAATTAAGACTTTTGAAGGTTGTAACGTGTCCATGGTTCGTGGTTTAAGAAACAAAAGATATAAGGCTCAAAATTTCATTTATCTAACCCCATTTTCTTTGGTGTTCTCCAGTCCTAATTTCAATTGATGCAACAGATGCGTTCAATTCTCAAAAGAAATTTTGTAGTCGCACATATGATGAGAAGTGTAGATAAAGATCCAAGTGCAGATGAAGAGCATTGATAAGATCCAAGCATTGATAAGATCGAAGCATTCATGATAATCCTTGATGATTCTTGAGGTGGCAGTCATAATATTTTTCTCTAATTTATTCATTTTTTAGTCCCTTATTTTGCATGGACCAATTCCTTTTGAATTTGTGGTCCATCTAGATTCCCTACCTTTTTCCTAAGTCAATTTTTTTAAATTTTTTCCTTTTGACTTAGCGGGCCTTTTTTGTTTTTTTGTTTTGAACTTGTTTTTGATTTTCGATTTTGACACTTGTGACTGTCATGTTGATTGTTATAAGCTCCATTTTCATTCTTTCCTCGATCTTGATTAATGTATTGAGGAGAAAGACGTGGTGGACTTTGTCTTTATTGATTCGTCAATCTTGGATGACGAACGCGAGGAAAAGGATGCGCTTGAACCTTTGCTTAGATCATTTTCTCAATGATGTATTAAGGAAAGAGATATGCTTGAACCTTTGCATAGATCGTTTCGATTCTCCTGGAATTTGAATGCATTTTCAAATTAATTAAAGTCTACCCTGCCCCTGGTTAAGATTAAGGGTTTTTTAGAAAATAGAAAGAACTCTGACTTATGGATCGAGGGGGTTAACTATGGATTAACTCCTTATTTCTCCACTGTTTGGGAATTAAAACAATGCCTTACATCATCAGCTAAGCCTTACTATTAAAAAGCATACATCAACAAAATTCAATTATTTTGTATTTTCATTACTCTCCATTAAATTTTGTTAAAGTTATGAAAATGGAAGAAAGAAAAGAAGAATAGAAAGTCCTATATTATTTGTGGAATGGGTCGATTTCAAAAAACACAATGCTTATTTTATTATAATTACTGATCCAAAGATACAAAATTATAGCAAACTAAATTTAACAACTAAGAAATCACAAGTTGAAATGATAAAGGCCTAATGATCTAGAGATAAGTCCCCTTGTTGATCCACTGACTTTAGGGGATTCTTCTTGGATTTGTCAAATCAAGGGGTGACCATTCATCAATGAGATCCCTTCTTCAAAAGTCAACTGCTTATTGTCGATCAAATCTTAGACCTTGTGTCTAAAACTCCAACATCTTTCAAGGGTATTCCCTAGAGAGTTGGCATGATACTCGCACCTGGCATTTGCATCATACTTAGGCGGGAGTGTCTCATTCGGAGGATTCAGTGACTTCCTCTCTACCAAAGATGCCTTGAGTAAATGTTGTAGTAGTTGACTATGCGGTTATGGGAAGTGGATCAAATCTCCTTGGTGGTAGTTTTTTTCTTTCCCTTTTTTGGGCATATCCCTTATGTTGATAGGTTGTTGTAGTTTCTGGTGAGGTGGGGGAACTTCCCATGGTGGTGGCATATGTGGTGCTGAATAGGCATGTAGATGGGATGATGAAGGGTTACCTTCGCTTCTTAGTAATAATTGCATGATCAAGTTCATTTGAGTTTTCAACTGGTGGACCTCCTCCTTCAAC
Source organism: Vicia faba (assembly GCA_948472305.1). NCBI lineage: Eukaryota > Viridiplantae > Streptophyta > Magnoliopsida > Fabales > Fabaceae > Vicia > Vicia faba. The sequence continues at coordinate 452,806,746 of OX451735.1, read as the reverse complement.
AATTCTTGGCCTTTTTTGAGTTTCTTCATGGCTTCTTGGGACATACTTTGAGTTTGTTTGTGAGTATCGAGAATCTTTCTAGCTGGACCACAGTTGGATAAAGGGTGGAAGTATAAATGATATAAACTTTGTGCAAATGGATGAAAATGAAAATGTATGAAGATGCTTGGGTACGCTAAAATATTTTGTTTTTTTAGGGTATGTTAAAAATTTCATGGAGATGTATTGCGACATAGACGTAGTACGAAGGTAGACGTAGGGGTACCCTATATAGGTTTTAATGATAGACACGATAATATGCTGCAGTGGCTTAGAGATTGAGACACGAAAAAAATCCTTAAGGACGAAGGTAATAATAGGCATGGATTTGATGATATCCCATATTGTCTCAGAGATTGAGATAGGCAGGAATTCCTTAAAGATTGTGGCCAATGAAAAATGACAAGGAATCCCTCCAGGCTAGGGATTATGAAATAGACGGAAGCCCTATGGGCTAAAGATAATAGTGGATAAAGGGATGACCCTTGCGGGTTTGTAGATTATAATGGGATTTGTGAAAGGTATTCTTAGAAGTTAGGTTCTGAGTTTTGGCATACGGATATTTTACCCTCTACGTAAGATGGTTTCCTTAAGGGTATCATGAATTGCACTAGAGAGAAGGGTATGGGGCCTCCCTTAAGTAGAGCCTCTTTATAGATCGAAACTTTCGTCTCTAGGTCATGAAAGGTCTCATCATGTGTTTTTTTTGGTTTAAAGGTCGTACAAAAAGTCATAGGTGTCATTCCAACGTCCTACATCCCAAGAGGATGTCTCTCGAGAGTTATTCCTTTCGCAGAATTCCACCGAATCTAGGCAAAGTCGTCACATAAACTCATAGGGATGATGTATCCCCTTGGTTAATAGACGAACCTTCTTTCTAAGGTTTTTGAAAATATTTTTTGCAAAATTTTAAATCCCACCACAGATATAATAATATAAAAAATAAGCAGAAAATAAATATAACTAATTAAGCAAGAAATAAAAACCCAATAAATAAGAAAAATCCTAAAACCAAAAGAGTAGGCTTCTAAACCTAGGGTTGAGTCCCCAGCAGAGTCGTCAGCTCTTATAACCAGATTTTGAATCAGAGTCACCACCCTTAATTTTTATCCTAAGGAAGGGAATATAAAGAATAACCCTAAAAGTTAGAGATTCTAGGTTTTTTGGACTCGGTTCTAGACGAATGGAAGGTGTTAGACACCCCCTCATCTATCTTGTTCACAAGGATACTAGGTTTAGAAGCCCAATTTTTAGAAAATAGGGTTTTAGTATTTTTTAGGGGAACTCTCCACGATTTTAGTCGTAAGCCTACGTATCCTCTTAGGAGGAATTAGAGTCCCAATTCATAGTTCGCAGTTGGCTTGTGTTTTTTATGTGTTGCGAAGATATTCACATTTTCCGCATGTTTAGTCCGGGTGTTATGAATAGCAAAGATTATTAGACTAAACACGTAGTTAATTTGAATAAATTTACAATTCTTTTCAAAAATTGATTATTGAATTAATTTAATTTAGGAAAAATGAATTGGTGTTTGGTTGAATATTTTTTAGTACTTAATTGTGAAAAATTAGTGCAATAACTAAAATATATTTTTAAATTACTATTAAAATATAAAAATAATAATTATAATAAAATAATAAAAGAAAATTAAATTAAAACACGGGGGGGGGGGGGGGGGGGGGGGGGGGTAAATATAATTAATGTAGTTAGGGTGTTAATAAAAGGGGCCTGAATTTAGATATTGAATTCAAGCCCAAATGACAAAGGGGTGCATTTTTACCTTATGTGGCAAAATGGAGAGTGCAGGAAGCCAGGGGCCCAAGTCCAGATTTTGGACTTGGCCAAATTGGTCTAGGGGGTGTGCATTTCTGTGTGTTAGTGAAAATTTAAGAAGAGGGGGTTTGAGTAGCTAATGGGCCTGGCCCAAAGCGCTTAGGGAGGGGTATGTTTTATGTACAGTTTAGCAAAAATAATAAGGTGTGAATAATAATGGGCCAGGGCCAATGCAAGATTTACCAGACTTGTGTGGACAAGATAAAGGAGGATGTACCATAGGTACGCGTGTCTAGACATATAATGAGGATCGTGAGGTTGTGATTTGAGGGTGCGTAGTAATACAATGAGACGACATGCATATGATTATAAGACATATTATAATTCTTTTTTACAAACAGAAAAAAAACAATTCTCTCTTTTTGTTATCTCTCTCCCATCTCTTACCTTCTTCTCTAACCCTCAACGCTGCAACCCAAAACCCTAACCCCTAGTCCAGCGGCGGTGATGTTTTAATCAACAACAACAATACAACCCAACTTCCCCAAACCCCAAATATGCAAGACAAACACAATAAGATAAACCCTTTAAGCTAAGTATCTACCTTGGGCCGAGTTTGTTATTACTTGCTTGTGATCTGAGTTATTTGGTTAACCCCTCATCTTTCATTTTGACAGGTACCGCGGGTGATGTAGGTGGAGATTCGGTGAAGGCGCGTGACGGATGATGAAGAAGGTGACGGTGGACTTAGGATTTCAAGGGCCTGAATTTAGATATTGAATTCAAGCCCGAATGACAAAGGGGTGCATTTTTACCTTATGTGGCAAAATGGAGAGTGCAGGAAGCCAGGGGCCCAAGTCCAGATTTTGGACTTGGCCAAATTGGTCTAGGGGGTGTGCATTTATGTGTGTTAGTGAAAATTTAATAAGAGGGTGTTTGAGTAGCTAATGGGCCTGGCCCAAAGCGCTTAGGGAGGGGTATGTTTTATGTACAGTTTAGCAAAAATAATAAGTTGTGAATAATAATGGGCCAGGGCCAATGCAAGATTTACCAGACTTGTGTGGACAAGATAAAGGAGGATGTACCATAGGCACGCGTGTCTAGACATATAATGAGGATCGTGAGGTTGTGATTTGAGGGTGCGTAGTAATACAATGAGACGACATGCATATGATTATAAGACATATTATAATTCTTTTTTACAAACAGAAAAAAAAACAATTCTCTCTTTTTGTTATCTCTCTCCCATCTCTTACCTTCTTCTCTAACCCTCAACGCTGCAACCCAAAACCCTAACCCCTAGTCCAGCCGCGGTGATGTTTTAATCAACAACAACAATACAACCCAACTTCCCCAAACCCCAAATATGCAAGACAAACACAATAAGAGAAACCCTTTAAGCTAAGTATCTACCTTGGGCCGAGTTTGTTATTGCTTGCTTGTGATCTGAGTTATTTGGTTAACCCCTCATCTTTCATTTTGACAGGTACCGCGGGTGATGTAGGTGGAGATTCGGTGAAGGCGCGTGATGGATGATGAAGAAGGTGACGGCGGACTTAGGATTTCAGATATTGAAACCCTAAGTTGGAGTGGCAAATTCACAGCGGTGACAGGAACTCTCCATAGCTTCTATCTCTGTTCTTCTTCTCTTTTTGTAGCGATTTTGTTCGTCTCAACTCTCTATAACTTTCCTAACTGTAACCGTCCCCCCTCTCCCTATAATTTTTGTTCGTTTTTATTGCATTTTTTGGGGTTAGTATATTTGGAATCAATTAGGTATGTCTATAAATTAAATTTGTAGCAATTATGGTTTTGATTTTAGTTTAGGAAATTGTTTAAATTAAGTTGTCATTTGAAAATAGTGTAAATTGTTTCTGTTTTTGTATCGATGCAAATTAATTAGTTACTGCATTTGCTTGGTTCTGTAATGATGAAATAACATGTTTTTTGTAATGGGTTCTGGACTGTATTAATTTGTTTTGATGTTTATGAAATAAGTTTCTATAACATTTCAATAAAGTTATGGAAATGGTTTGGATGCAATATTGGTCTTTGTAATACAGTTGGAGAACTGACTTGGTGTTTTGCGTTTAATCGGAAATGTTACAGATAGCAAGAGTCGCCACCGACTTTTCTTTCATCTAATAAAGAAAAGGGTGAAAAAAACAGGAAAGACCTTTGAGAATTTTCTTGAGTTCGGGGGGTAGGTTATGAAAAAGGAATGTGTTAGCATCCTTTTCATATGTAGTTATCTACGGGCTCTTAATCGCTAGCTCACTTTGAAAATGTTTTGTGTTTGTGTGTGTTTGCAAATATTTTGAAATGCCTAAGTGCGACAATTTTGTAATGATTCTCGTATCGTTGAAAATGTATATAAAATGTTTTTTTTGAAAAATATTTGTTTGAAAGGAAGTGTTTGTTTTGTGGAAAGATGTTATGAAAATGCCAATGTAAGGAAATTTTCTTTTATAATAACCCTTGTATCAGTCTTCAAGAGTGTTTATGAAGCGTTTTGAAAGTAGTTGTTTTGAAAGTGTGAAGTGTGGAAATTTTTTTAGTTTTGAGCAAGCGATTACGAGGATCTACCTACTCAAAAAGTTTATATTCTTTTCCTCCTCTTTTAGGCAGTGCTACCCTACCATTAGTTAGTAGGAAGCCCTATCATTGGATGTGAGGGACAGGCGTGGGATATCATACAGTCATAGAAGGAAACTTGTAGGAAGTATTAGCAATTATCGTAAGGGACTAAGATCGTTTATCGAAGGCAGCATCGAAGGTTCATCGAGGGACTATGATCTTTTAACTGAGGGTCTTTGCTAAAGCATTCCATGTTCGAGGGACATGACTGTTTAAATCTGAAGCAACAAGTGAGGGTGACCCTAGTGGTGTGTGTGTGCGAAGTGTTTTGATTTCAAGTATTTGTCTTGTGATTAGGTTTTCAAATGATTGATTTTAATGTCTTGCCATATAAACCCTAATTACTAACAGTAATAAGGAAAGTAGTAAATTGCAGAAATTAAATTTTTTTATGCTATTACAAGGCTTTGGGAATGGGGGTACAAATTTGTGAATGGGGATGAAATATAAAGGAGTCCTTATTAAAGTTACTACAAACTTTGAGCATTTACAATATTGAAACATATTAATGTGAAGGTAAAGTGCGTGAAGGTAGTGAAAAGGGGAAAAAGGTTTTAGAAACCCTAAAAATATTTCTAAATTTTTTAAGAAAATATTTGGTTGTTTCTTTGTTTAGAAAAAAATTGAAATGTGAAAAAAAAATTAGATCTAATTTCTAATTAATTTACAATCTAATTATTAAAAATAAAGTATTATTAAAATAATTAATTTTTAATTATAAAAAATAAATTAATCAATTAAAACCTAAACAAATCTAAGTATCTAAAAAATATTTTTGTATTTGTTTTTTTGTTTAGAAAAATAATTGAAGTATAAAAACCTAGTCTTAATAAAATAAAATCAAGGTGATTAAAATAAAATAATTTTTATTCGTCAAAAATTAAAAATAGATAATTAAAACCTAAATGTAATTTTTTTTATCAATTTTAAGATTTTTTTATTAAATAAAAAAGAAATTAGAAAATAAAATTAATTAAAATAAGATTATAAAAAAAAGAAATAAAATGGGCCTGTAATAACAAGTAATAGCGGGGGTGAGAAATAGGTAAAATGGAAAGGTCCAAACACCTCAAGCCCAGCGCCTGTTTGATTTAGTAGGGATGGCCTTATGAGGTGAATCATGGTCACGTGTCTTGGTGCATTGGATCTACCTTGGATTAGATCTAATGGTGATGAGATGAGGGAATATGATGAACTAATGGAAGCTTGGCGCGTTGGATCTGCAAGAAATATGTGAAAAAACATAAAAGGGTACTGTTGTGGCTCGAACTCAAGTCCCTATAGTAACAGGCATGCGCTTTAACCACTGGAGTGGTGATACATCTGTTAGTTTACACGTGAATCATTCAATATATTATAAACTCGTTTCTGAGAGTTTGAAGATGCAACTTTATCTTCTTCGTGCGGCCAACAACAACAACAACAACAAAAATTTTGAAAATGCTAACTCCTTCATTTCTCAATCATTTAAAACTGTAAAAACCAAACTTGTTCTAAATCTCAACACGAATTCAACCATGTAAGTAACTTAAGCTAACACTCAAAGATTAAAGTGAATTTCTGTTGGTACCAAACTGAACCCTAATTTCTCAGAAACTTCAAATCCAAAATTCACATCACACAGTCAACATAAATGAAAACTAAGGATATGGTTAGTTTCAGGGCATTGATATCTACATTTTTGCTTTAGAAAATAAATGCAAATGATATTTGTGCAGAGATTTCAAAGTTTAGAAAACCTACCTCTAAAGTGAGAATCGAGTTTGGAGTTTGAGCACTTCTGGAGGTGTTAGGATGATCTGGATAGCTTCACCTAACTTCCAGGAAGCTTTTGCAATGCTTACTTTGTGTTGAAACTGTCTGAATCACTCCAACCAAGTCCAGTTGCAAAGCTCTGTTTTTGAATTTGGAAGATGATGAAGATGGTGTCACAGTGATGAAACAGGTCTTTGGATGAGTTCTATATGAGTTATAGAAGCTTTGTAAATATTTAGAGTGAAAATGCACGAGTGGCTTGAGTGTTTGGTGTTCAAGGTCAGAAGTTGCAACAATGGAGTTTTATATTTAGCTTCTGATCTTGAGAGGTTTCTTGAGGTTGTGAATTCCTTGTGTTAGCTTGCAAATGACCTCTCTATTTATAGAGAAAAGGTTTGAGGAGCTGAAGTAACCAGGTTTGTAAGATAACAAGTTATGGCTTGGTTTCTTAGTTTTGAAGTAACTTTGAACCATCATGGTTCCAATGCATAGTACCAAAGGATCTGAGGTGGTTAGAGGCTCTAGACATGTTGCGTCTGGATTTGACATTGTGTATGTACAGAAGAAACAATTGAGAGGCTTAAGGAGTTGACATTGTGGTTAAAGCTTGCTTTACAAGAATGGAAGTGTTATCTTTTTTCCCTAAATGGCAAAATGTTTTGGACAAAGCTTTAATCACTTGGATCATGACTCAAAAGTGTGTGCAATCCTCTGATTATGGATAGATATGGATATTTAAGGCCTGAAAAGTGGGATTATGCAGCATGGCTTGAAGATTTGGTCATTAGGTTTTCACAAGAATGACTTATATTTCAAGAATGGATGTCCAACTTCATGTCTTCAAAACCTCTAGCTCAAGCATGATAAAATTGTGTTCCTGGACATTTTTGAAAGCTTGAAACATTGCCTACAACTTTCATGTTGTGAGTTTTGGCTAAATCAAATGGGAACTTGGTGAAAATTGGCCAAGAAGTTAGGACAAAAAACTGATTAAAACTTGTAAAATATTTCTGTGTTGGATAAAAAACATCCTAACTTCATGAGCTTATATCTCTTAATCCAAGCACTTTTTGGAAATCAACCCTCATTGACAAAGTTGTAGAATTAATAAATCCCTACAACTTTCATGTTGAAAGTTTTCTTTGAATCAACTTGTATCTTGAGGAAACTTGCTTGTGAAGTTACGGTTTTTGTTAACAAAAACACTTAGAATTTTTCTAAGTGTTGGAAAATTTTCCAAATTTGACTTTTGTTGAATTTTTGATTTCTTGATGATAATGTTTGATATTTTTTAATATCTTTATGATTCTTGACTTTTGAATTCCAATGTTGACCAAAAAGTCAAAGTTTGACTTTTGAGTGACTGTTGACTTTCATCAGTTGATTCAATTATTCAACTATCAATCACCTGCATCTTAAAAATGTTTTGAGTCATTTAATTAGGTCAAGATGTTGTATTTCAACCCTTGAGACCATGCTTCAAGCCATTAGGTCATGTACCAGGCCAACAATCAATGATCAATCATCTTCAGTCAAAACTCTAATTTTGACAATTTTTAATCTTTGATGATTTGAGGGGTTTCCTTAAGGAATAATGTTCAACCCTTGATAAAATGATGAATATCACCTCAAAATGTTGGTGTTGACAAAAAATCTTGAAGTTTGACTGTATTTTGACCATAGTTGACTTTTTGTCCAATATAGTTGATATTCAGTCATCTGAGTAGTTGACTGAGCAAACTTTTGAGAATACTCAGAAAAAGTCAACTTAGTCTGAACCAGAAAAAGTAGATTTAGTCTTTTGGGAGAATTATTGATTTAGTTGAAACTTAAAAGAGGGAGTTGATTTAGTATGAAACAGAAAATGTCTACTGGAAGAAGTATCAGAAAACATCTATGCTTGATTTAATCTGAGCCAGAAGAGGTCTCTGAAGGAAATGTTCGTCATGTAGATAGTCGCCTGGTCCTGTTTCGGGAATTGACCTACAATCTGTTTTTGTTGGTAAACCTGTCTTGTTTTGGGAGTTCATACCACTTGGTGATAAAGATAGTCGCCCCGTCCTGTTTCGGGAGTTAATCTTGAACCTGCTTTTTATTCGCCATAGAGATAGTTTCCCCATCTAGTTTCGGGAATTAATCTCGGACCTGGTCACATAGATAGTTGTCCCGTCTTATTTCTGGAATTAATCTTGGATCCATTTGAGAATTGTTGATGATATTCGTCTTTTGTAAACTTTACCTGCAAAAGGTAAAGGGTTAGCTGTATGCAATGTCATGATGTATGAAATGCATTGTGTAATGATGTTCTCAAAATAAATGAGACTGTGCTATAGGCATTTCGTATGCGTATGCTATGATATTAGTAAATGATGTATGAATGTGAAATTTGTTTGAAGTGTATCAACAGTTTCGTATGACATCTTGCTGGAAAAATGAATCCCGGACTGGTGTTGGGGATGAAGAACATGTGTAATCTTCAACCTTGTCTATAATGCTTCCGCTAGGGATTCCTGCTTGCTGTTTAAGGAAACTCCACTAGGGAATGTTGACTTTTGTTTGGGGAGAAGAGTTCGGGAATATTAGTCGTTCAACGCTCTACTGGGGAGTTTAATTCTTATATACCCTAACTGGGAATAAAAGAGATAGATAACCTTCTGACTCGTCTGGGAATGTAATTCTTATATACCCTGATTGGGGATAAAAGAGATGGATAAACTTCCGACTCCTCTGGGGAGTTTAAAGTTGACTAATATCTGGTCTGGTTCCAGGTTTCGCAGAAGCTCTCTGGGGATAGTGGTGACTTCACTGGGAGACGAATTTTGATGGTGATTTATAAACATCTGAGGAATAGACTCAAACTGGGGAGACTTTAATCTGTTGGGGAAATAAACCCTATTGGGGAAATAAACCTTGTTGACGGAGAAATAATCTACTGAGGAAACAAGCTCTGCCGGAGAGGAGAAATATGCATGGATTTTTCTGTTTTGGAGGAATAAACTCAACTTGGGAAGAGAATTTCCATTAATTGTACTGATTGGAACTCCGTATGTTGGTGATGTTTCTGGGGAAATTGCGGGGAATGTATCTTTATTGAAGACAAATTTATGAATATTACTCTGGGGGATAATCTCATAGAATTGACTCTGTAGGGATTTGTGGATTACTTGAACGTCACCCCAACTCCTAGAGTTTTGAGTAAAGGCTTATTCCTGTTTTTATGCATATATTTTTTAACATTTAATCATGTTCAGATGTATATGTTCATTTAATTTTAGTCATTGGACGTTTTTTCAAACTAAGCGGAAAAATTAAAACACAAAAAGTTTGAAATTTAGAGTGTACTTGTATTGATAGTTTTCCTATAAACAGGAGATTTTGGTACAAAGAGACATAAATCCTAGTAAGAGGAAATTGTAATGAAATGAAAATAGTACAAAGTGAAAACAAAACATATAGCTATGTGGAAATGATCTCATTGGTTTCCAACCCCGCTATTGCCCCTATGTCTTCGAACATCTCATCCTTTGTTGTCAAAAGAAGTTGATTGAACTGATCGGCGCCATTTGAACTTTTGACTTTGGTAATAAAGCTTGCAAGTGATCCAACGGGACATAGTCATATGCTTTAATCCCTAACTTTTTCCTTGACCTCCCTTTCGGGTTTTCAGTCCACCAGGATAACCTTTCTTGCCCAAGCCGCCTTTTTAGGTTTTCGACTTGTCGGGTGTACAATCTTTTATTTATATCCCTAATTTTTGCCCGAACCCTTTTGGTTCTCCGGGATGCCCTTATTTTTTTCTAGGCCAGTCAACCTAGCTGGTCGTTTTCATGTGTAGTATCTTTTGACTATATCTACATTCACAGGGTGCAGGAAATCTTCACCGTCCATGGTGGTTAGTATCATAGCATCGCTCGGAAATACTTTCTTGACAATAAATGGCCATTCATAGGTGAGAGTCCATTTTCCCCTGGGATCACCTTACGGTAGAATAATGCACTTAATTACCAAGTCACCATCCTGATATACCCAATTCTTGATTTTCTTGTTGAATGCCTTAATCATACGTTTCTGATACATCTGACCATGACAGACAGCCGCAAGCCTCTTTTCATCAATCAAATTCAACTGATCCAACCTAGTCTAAATCCAATCGTCTTCGTCTAAGTATGAATCTTTCATAATCCTCAGAAAAGGAGTCTGAACTTCGACAAGTAAGACATCTTCCATACCATAGGCCAGAGAGAATGGGGTTGCCACAGTTAATGTTCACGCTGAAGTGTGATAGCCATGAAGAGAAAATGGTAACATCTCATGCCATTCTTTGTAAGTCACAACCATCTTTTGTATGATCTTCTTAATATTCTTGTTGGCGGCTTCCACTGTGCCATTCATCTTTGGTCGATACGGAGAAGTATTGTGGTGCTTGATCTTGAACTACGTGCAGAGTTCGGTGATCATAGTGTTGTTGAGGTTGGTACCATTATCTGTGATGATTCTCTAAGGGGTGCCATACTAACAGATGAGGTTATGCTTAATGAATCGAGCTACCATATTCTTGGTAACAGAGGCGAACGAGGCTGCTTCAACCCATTTTGTAAAGTAGTCAATGGAGACGAGAATGAAGCAATGTCCATTAGAAGCATTAGGCTTTATCTCTCTGATCATATTAATGCCCCACATTGTGAATGGCCAAGGAGCAGTTATAACGTTCAAGGATACTGGAGGCACATGAACTTTATCAGCATATATCTGGCACTTATGACAAGTTCTTGAGTGGTGGTGATAGTCGGTTTCCATAGTCGACCAATAGTAACTTTCTCTCAAAATCTTCTTAGCCATAGTATGTCCACTGGAATGAGTACCGAAGATGCCTTCATGGATATCCTCCATAATTTTCTCTACTTCCTTCTTGTCCATACAGTGAAGCAGAGTTGAATCATGATTTTGCTTGTATAGAATTCCATTACTCAAGAAGAACTTAGCCGAGAATCTCCGTAGGAATTTCTTGTCATTAATCGATGCCCCCTCAGGGTATTCTTGAGCTTCAAGGTACCTTTTCCTTTCATGAAACCCATGTTTTTCTTCTACTCCATCAGTGTGAATTTCATATCAGTGTGTCGGTTTGTCGAATCTTTCAATGGTAATTCTGGGAGCCTCGTCGTCCCATCTGAGCTTGAACATGGATGACATGATAGCTAATGCGTCTGCCAACATATTCTCTTCTCTTGGGATATGCTCAAAAGTAATCTCTTTGAAGTACGGAATCAAGGTTAGCACATTCTCTTGGTAAGGGATAAGATTCGGATGCTTCATATCCCATTCTCTCTTGACTTGACTGAATACCAAGGCCGAATCTCCATATACGCTCAGGAATTTGATTCTTAGGTCAATAGAAGCTTTAAGACCCAAGATGCA